>JAUMJL010000180.1:107500-1310831 GCA_033558185.1 Dromococcyx pavoninus
CTGATCTATTACGATCACCTTGACTCAGCAGATTTGTAGCCCAATGGAGGAAAGAAAATAAAGACATTGGAGAAGGCTTTGTTGAGGATCCCCAGCACTGATGCTGATTATCGATCAGATGATTAAGGCAGATGAAGAGGTTTTTTGAAAGTGAAGGCTGTGATTGTGTCTCTCCAATGTGCCCCAAAAGGGGCTGAGAAATCAATACCCTCAATCACAGTGGAAAGCATTTCTCTGTCAGTCACACTGGCTGAAGTGATTAGAATTGAGTCATAAGACAATGAATAACTCCACACTGGCTTCCTTTGCCTCTTTTGCACCTCATAGGGAATCTAATGAACTCTCCGGCTAACTGGCTAAGGAAAAAGAGTTACTGCTTACTGCTTATATACACCATGCACATATATTAACATGCTATCTGATCAGGTGTAGTAGCTGGGTTCAAATTAAAACATTGTTTATCCCATTTTTAAAGCTAATATCATGGAAAAATTTCAAGCACAATAACTAAATGCATCAAGCTAGGAAAAACGTTAACAGCATTAAATATTATTAAACCCTTTCAATAAACAACTTAGTCAGAAAACTGAACACTAAACGTATTTTCAAGAGCCTTTAAAATGAAAAACAACTATTGCATCTCAAATGTACTGTAAAAACTTGCAAGGAAAAATATCCTTAAACACACAAAAAAAGTGGGACTACTCTTGTAAATTATTGACAAACTCAACACCATAAAGCAAAAAGTGCTGTGGAGGTTCTGCAAGCTCAGAGATAGTTCTGATACACATCCTGCTCCCCATAAGGCAGAGATATGTTTTGTGTATGCATCTGAAGACAAGTTTCGCTCCAAATCTGGGGTAATAAAATAAATTTATTTCCAAAACCACTTGGACGTGGGATGAATAGCAAGCGCTCCCAGCTGTCAGTTTCCACAGATCACGTATGTACTGACCAGATCTGCACTGACCACAGAAATGCAAGTAACTTCACCTGCATGCTGATTTCAGCAGGGCATATTTATTCGATAAGACATGACCTTATATAGAACATAAAATTTGTATCTATTTTATGTACCTTTCATCAAAAATCTTTGTTGTGCCACTACTCACTGCATATGTCTAAACACTTCCTGACCATTTGAAAGTGCTGTAAATTTTATGTGTAAGACTTTTGCAAATGTCATATCTGAGAAAGATAAACAAGCACTGAGTAATTCTTATTTTGTTTCTTATATTCTAGTCTATATGCCTACAGTGTTTGGCTAATTTGAGTGTGTTTGGCTGTAGTTGATGACCATTCATTCCTGTGACAGCTTTCATCTGAGCAATCAGATGCACCCAATAATTCCTCTCAAATGAAGACAAAAACCTGTTCTCTCAAAAGATTAAACTTTAGCTAAACTAAACAAGTCAAACTTTGTGCTTCTCAAAGAACATATTTTCTCCAGTGTTCAAGAGATTTCTGTAGACCTTTCCTATCAGCTCTTTTCAAAAAGAGGAATGTCAAAACCAAATGTGTTATTCAAATATTGGTCCCACTAATGTGCTATGAAGTTACATCCATGTCCCACTCATTCTGAAACCTTCAAGGATTTGCACTCAACCTTGTTACAACATCAGAATGGGACCTCGTACTGACATGTCTTCCTCCTGTCACTTTCACACTGCCTTTTTGTGGAACTGGCTTACAGGATGTTGTCCCTTATTCTCAGGTATTCTCAAATATATAAAATGATCCTAAATTTACAATTTATCTGCATTTAGAAGATGCTTTAGCAGGTCTTGGTTTATCCACTAATTATACGGCTTCAGTTCTTTGATCTTTTTTTTTTCCAGCTTTCCAGCTTTTTTATTTGTCACAGCCTTTATTTCACATTTGATTTTAGATTCTTGATGATAAAAATGTTAAGTGGATTTGGATATAGTCTTGCAAAATTCTACTAAAAAAAGGGAATTCCCTTTTATAGATAAAATAGGTGATATTCCAGTAGCTGGATGACTGTATAGAGGGTGATTTTTAATCAGAATACCAAAGGGTATCAAGTTAGTGATTCTGAATGCTTGAGAAATACAGCTGTGCAGCTGCATGGAAAAATACATTTTTAATGAAAACAAATAATATAATCAGGATTATTTGACAGGTTCTACTTTCTTAACACTTGTTGACTGGTATTGATCATAAATGTTCTTTACCTTCATTCTCCCAGAAGAATTCTATATTTTAACTCTTCTCTTACTTGAACTGATCTTCAGTTAGCCAGCCTACTCTTAGCTATATTGTCACATTGACCACAAAGTGGATCAGCAGCTGATTTATAGTGGGACCCATGTGCTTCCCTCAACTCACTAACACTTGGAATTTACTCACATTTGAGGTAGGCATGATAAATATTTTCCTCATTCACAGGTCATGAGTAGTCAGTTTACAAAATATTTTGGGGATAACTGAAAGGTGTCTTAGATCTGGAAATATTATTGTAGAGATGAGTCATGTAAAAGAAAAATCTAAATCATTTTTGTTGCCTGTGGCCTGGTCAATGTCATAATGAGAGAAACAGATTATAAAACCAAAACCTTAAGGAGCTAGTTTTTCTTGAAGTATTCTCTATTGTCTTTAATTAAATTGTTAAGTTTGAGAAGTTATTTGTTTTTCATGGACCATCAACTCACCAAGCAGGCTTTCTCCTAGTCATCTCAATTTTAATTACTTGATTACTTTCATGAGAGAAGAAGCTATATCAAATTTTATTTCATATAGGAAAGAAAGAAAAAAATCTTCTATGTTTTTGTCTCAGCAGTTTATATTTGTAGTTTGAAGGAGAGCAACCAAGGTCAAATAGGTGGCTCTGCATCCACTATATTAAAAAAATGCCCCTGGACCTATAGATAGCAATTTCTTAATAATTATAACAACCTGAGCATAACTAGTCTTGGAACAAAAAACATAAAAGCCTCAGACTGGAGCCCTCTCTATACTCTCATATAAATATTTTTTTGACATAACCAAAAATTAGGTATCCTATATGCTGCACATATTTCAGATCTGTGGCATTAAAAAGATAATAGCTAACCTGCTCTAGTTCTATTTAAGCCAATATATGCACTCGTATCTCTATGTGCATATAAAACATACAAAGTAACTTTTTTTTGAAACTAAAGTTACTCTGAAATAATCAAATATTATGAAATCAAGATTAACACACAGATATACATGTTTTATTCTTTCCATGTATAATACAGAGCAGCCCAAGAAGTGAGGAATCCTGTATCCATTTGAAATTTCTGAGATGCTTTCTTAATAGTGTTTCCTCCCTAAAAATTTCAAATCCTTTGCAGTCTTTAATTCTGAATTGACACTATTGGATACGATATGGAACTTTGCCTGTAGCAGCTAATGCATGTTAGGTTGCTGTTCATGACAGAAGTGGTAGACTGACAACGTGCAAGAACAGACATACCACCAGAGTCCTCACGTAGAATTTCATTTGGTCATTTCAGTGGCACTAAGAAAACTTGTGGGACTAAATCCCTCATCATAGTTTTCAAATAAACCCATTTCAGCAAGGACTTAAATCTAGTCTGACGCAATGCTTTCTTTCATCCAAAAAAGTATCCTGAAATGGTTCAAAACTGCTCTGATGGTGAGGTCAAATCCAACTTTTTGGCATGTACAGGAGTAGTATCATAATTCAGTGTTACATACTGGCTCAAAATATCATTACTACATTGGCAAAAGACATAAACTTCACAGACTGAGTCAAACTACAGCTTCTTCCCTCTGAATCTCAGTACACATCCTCAGTTTTGGATCCCTTATCAGATATTACAAAAGCCCTATGTAATGTGAATTTCAGCGCCCAAGTAGGCTGATCCCCTAAATGTTTATCTCCTCAAAACGAACCTCATACTGCTATGACATGTCACTTGCCTCTCAATGCTCAGGAATTGTTTGAGACAACATGACAAGAAAACAAGGAATAAAAGCTCCACTTTCTTATACCTGAGTGCTTAACACAGAGTACGGAAAAAGAAATAATTGAGAATCACACTGTCTTATTTTACCTTTTGTTTTCAACTCATCATTCACCCTTCTAGGCTTCTAGGTAAAAAGACCACCAGTTCCTAGGAATTGAGACCAGTACACAGCTCGTGTCTCACACTGCAGCTTTGGTAGCCCTTAGTATTGACTTTTGAATAAAATGGCAAACACTGACTGACCCTGCTGCATAGATTACAGTTCACTTTTAAGGAAGCCAGACTTATGTAGTTACTCCTCAAATACACAACATAAACTGATTATTTGATATAGGTTAACTTTCTACTTGGGCAGGATCTCAGCTTCTCTAAATCTCAATATCATGCTATATTCAGAAGCCAACACAGCTGCCAATGTGATGCTGGTTTTTTTATACTGCTTCTGAAGGTAGGATGCCACCCACTAAGGCGGCCACCAACCAGCAATCTAGGTTATTCTTGATAAGGTCTTGTGAAAATAATGACCAAACCTAACCCAGCTTCCACTGTGAGAAAATCATAACCTTGAGTTCAGTGTCTAATCCTGGAACAAAATGTCAGCATTCCCAGAAATATTGCAAAATTGTCATTACCCAACATAAATCTACTCAAACAATCATTGCCTACATGGGAATTTAGAAGCTGAAGCTTTGTGGCTTGCATGGTAAGGCTGTAGCTGTTAAAAATGAACTGTTACTAATTGATAGGGGCTTCAAAACGAAGATATATGGTATCTGAGCTTCTGTTTTGATCTTTTTACTTTCACACATGTACCCTTCTGTATCCTGTGGATCTTCTATGTGGCTCGGTGGGTACATGCTCCACATGGTATTCTGCCTTTCTGATGTTAAAATACAGTGCATAGACTCTTACACATGGTGTAGGAGCAGCTCTTTGATGGACATATAATCAAGCAGGAGTTTGAAATATGGCCAAGACTTTGCTTTTATTTCTTGGCTATTGGACATAAGTGTGAATTTAGCCTGTAGAATTTATTCTTCTTTTATTGTACTAGATAAATTGAAATGGGTGGGAAAATTGTTCTTCTTAATTGCCTTTCTCCTGCAGTCAGTTCTACAAGGTGTGGTTTAAGCTATCACTACTTAAACATATATGATATGACAGCATTGTCAATACAAAACATTATCAGGAACTACTTAATTGTCATGAAAGAACTGATGTGTTTCTTCCCTTTTTCTTTTAGTCTTACCAGTCAACACCATTATACCCACTGTTTTTCTCCTGCAAGGGCACTCTTCCTTTAACTCCTTTGTGTCACTCATTTCAGGTTGCACAATAAAATACTCATCCTGCAATAAAATTTTCAAAAGACCTTCTCTATCAAGTGAGTTTCCACTACTATTTGCCTGCAGATGTGTTTGTAAGCCGGTTTTAAGTATATAATTTATATACAATACTACTGTTCATATATTAATATTTTATTTACATACACTCTATTATATAAACAAATATATGCTTTATTTTGTAATACGTATAAAAACATTTTAATCAAACATATTTATAAGTTTTCCTTTTCTAAATTTTTTTTAATTGAAATAATCTTCATTACTTGGCACAGATTATCCTCCTCAATAATTAAATTTTTTTAGAATTCAGCAATAAATATCACTGAGTATAAACTTCAACAGGAATGATGTGTTACTGTAGCATCGGTAGAGTTGTATTTATCTAGAAGCAAACTACTATTCAGTTATTCTAATCAGTTATTCTGCAAGTTACAAAAGGGTATTTGCATCTTAGAGAAACATTCAAGTCTGAAGAATTTGTTGTTCCTATAAAATGCAATGGAAAGATAAAATATGTATATGAAAAAGTGTAATTGTTTTCCAGTATTGAAATATTATTCTAAAAACATGAAATAGTAATCTGTCAAAGAGAATTTAACAAATGGAAAATTCCAAATAAAAAACTATTGAAACGAAACATTTCTTTTAGACTTCTTTCTGCCCCCCATCAATAGTCAATTCACTTGTCCCAGATCTACGTGAGGTCACCCAAATGACCTTGTGTCCTTTTGCAACTTCTCAGCACCCAAAAGAATTTAAGCAGAACCCATGTCCTGGCTTTAAATGTACAAGGTCATAAGGTTCTTCTGAGGGAGAAATTTTTCAGTATCTCAGTAACTCTGTTGTCCATGTTATGCTGCCAGTGATCACCAAACGAGCAATACATCGTCTGTTATCCACAAACAAAAAAATCCTTAAGCACATCTACAAGAACTGTATCAAAAAACCCCTAAGCCTCAAATAATTTGCATAAAATATCACAGTATCAGCTTTTCAAAAAGTAGACTGATTAACTATCAATTTCTGGTTTGTAAGCATTGTGAATTTCTCATCACTATTGTCTCTGTAGTGTGATCTTCTAGTAGCTGAGGATATTGCCGAAACCAAACCACAGAACTTCAGTGTATCAGAGACTCCTGCCAAAAAAAATCCCAGCATCCAGATACTGTCCTTTCATGCTCCAGAACTGCTGGAGGTTTATGCCTGGTTTGGTTTTGATGTCCTTTGTCTAACTTATGCTAAGATCTACAATTCTTCTTTAAACTATGTAGTCCATTCACTCATACCTGATACACTGACCATGCTAGAATTATAGACCATCCAGCACTATTTCACAAACAGAGAGTGGTTAATTTATCACTATCGTGAAATCAGATTCCCTCCTACAAGTACCCATCAAGGACAATTCACCAGCTACTATTTCCTTTGCTTATACATAATTTACACACCTTAGACAATTAGGATCACTGTAAAAATACTTCTTTTAAAATTCAAAATATGATACAATATTTTAGTCTGTCATTAAATAACAGAAACAGCACTAAAATATTATTTGGATTAAGGAAGATCTATATCATAGTTATAAAAGATCCTCTTGCTTTTTCAGTTTCACTAAAGCAGGAATACCTCTTAACATGAAAAGGCAACATCGTATCCAATCAAGACTGATTTCCAGATAGATAAAAATTAAACAAAGTGAGATAAAGGAAAAATACTGAAGAAGGTTTAGGCAGTTTGCTGATGACTGCAAATAAATCAAAAGCCTTTTTGGCTAGCAGGTGTAAAATATATGTAGTACTTTAAGAGATACATAGCAGTTTATTCTTGTTTTCTAGAAGGATAACGCAAAGAACTAGAAATATTACCACATGCTTTCATATATGGAAAAGATTTATTCTTCACTCTCTGTTTAATAAGAGTGGAACTGGGCTGTAAAAGATAAACAAAGGTGAAAATATTGGATAGAAACTCTTATTTCTAAATAAATTCAAGGGGTATTGAAGTGCTCAGATTTTCTTAGTTGCTCAATTTCTTTCTTTGTGCATAACTGACCAAATTCATGAGTAGAACCTGTGAGGTGCTAGGGACTCTTCAAATGTTGTTATTACACAAAAGAGGACTTCAGAAGAGGACTTACTGTGGAAGTGATGAAGTATCATTAATTCACAATAGCCAATACCAGAAGATCACCTGTAGAAGAACACATATTTCACATTTCTTCTGCACTACTAAGATCTTACTCCATTGTTTAAGCCAAAACTACATGTGAAATTGAGTACATCCGTCAAAATACACGAGTACAACAAAAAACAAGCAAAAAAAATTAGGATATGTGAAATAAGGAAAAAAAATTGGACATCTAATGGAATTTGAAAGTTTTTTCTTAGTCACCAAGTAAGGAGAAGGCACCCCCTGAGTGAAGCAGGCATGTCAGGGAGGCAGAAAGCCCCACCTTTGTAAGTGGAGTTGTTCCTATTCTCATCCACTGTTCATGAACCATCATGGATTTTTTCTCCTTGGTGCCATTTCGGAGAGTTCATACCATACTGCCTTCCTACTCTTACTGAAACAGCATTCCTCAAAACACTCCCAAGCAAATCCCCACACAGTAAAATAGTTCTGTTTTCTAAGTTATGAAAAGAGCCATAATATGTGATTCTATATAGTCACAGACATATTAGCCCTAAAACAGCAGAGGGATGAGAACGTATTTGAATTGTGAATGTCTCTTTACAGCCTCTACCCTAAAATAACATTTTTTTTTCTATCATCTACTGCAAAAGTCACATTTGTGGGGGTGAATATGGTCTATTGCTGAAAACAATAATTTCAGGAGCTTGTTTTTATTTTAAGGGCGGCTAGGTTTACACTACATATTGAACTGTAAAATATTCCTTCGCTGCTCCTTCATTTTAGTGAGATAAAAGGTTTAATCCGTATCAAAGACATTTCACATGAAGAATATTAGTGGGCAATGCTAGATATGCAGAGAAATCTGCATACATTTCTAGTTTTTGAGAGAAACAATAGATCACCATGTAGTCATGCCTAATAAATTCTTAGCCCAGCAGTCTGTCTGTCTGAATAAACAGACATCTACCAGAAGTATTTGTCAGGGTTTCTGTATTTTGAATTCAAAAAAGCATTCACAATAGCATGAAGAATTTTTGCAACTTCTTGAATATAGAAGCTAGTGGAAATAATTTTTAAAGTTTAAGAAGCTGCTATAGAATCCCTATAAAAATTATAAGAACAACAGTTTTTATATTGTGCCCTATCCAGCTGACACTGTCCTTTTGGAAAGCCAATGACTTGTTAGTACCCCTAGCAGGAAGAGTGAACAGATGCGTCCCTGACAGGCGATGGATGGTCAGGGTCCATCTGGCCAGTGCAGGCTGGACAGAAATGATGTATACAGCTTCATCAGCGAATGACTGTCATCAATCCTGTGCCATGGATAGCATAAATGACAGCTACACTGCAGCTGAGGCCCAGGTGTGAGAATGAAGATGGGGCTGATTTAGGAATGCTGGGTAATCAGGAGTGTATAGTCTCCTGGACTTTAATTTGTATCTTTAACCTCCTATAAATATCCCTGTATACTGTAGGAGATATGTGTTTTTAAAGAGTCTGATCGTGAAATTAGCTTCAGGATGACACACACTCTTTGCTCTCCTCTAGCTGCTGATTACTCCAGTTCGCAGTATACATTTATAAATGCATGCTGAGCTTTGGCCACTGTACTGTGGGCTCCACAATTTAATTATTACCTCATTGATTTTTCATGTATTTCAATTTTCTTTTCTTCAGATCACAGTGACTGTCCTATTGGGGGCAATGTTTGTTTTCTCTTTCCAAGATTTCCTTGTGGAATTTATTTTGAATTCAAGGATTATTTTTTTAACCCATCAGGAACTCATATTTGCTTAGCCTGTCAGTTAATAGACAGGTAGATGTACAGTCCTCTAAAATGAAGCTGAACTTTATGGTAGAAGGTAGATCTAAACAGAAAACAACAATGCAGTGACCACTTGTATTCCCTAACTAAAGGTACCTCTGTTTTTTAAATGGCCCCTTTTTAGCCTGCATCAAAGTTCATGTGGAATTTGCATCTATTAGCATTTTATTATTCCACAGCATTGGGGATGGGAAAATGGACACAATTATTGCATCCTGACAGGGTATTTCTTTACTTATAACTACTTCATAATAAGTAATTTTTCTTTACCAGTGGATTATATGGGCCAACATAGTGATTTGAAACCACAGGAAGGCATGAATGTTTTATATAAGGACATGAGTCAGAAATATATTCATTTTCAGAAACAGGCATTGTATATGGTCACATTCTCTTAAGAATCAATTAATTACCAGGAGTTACATTTTTATCAGGTAAAGGTGTGCTGCATGCTTGGATCAAGACTTGTATGTACGCATCATAATATATATATAATACACTGCATACACAATTTGGCTATGAACACACACACAAAAAAATTGCCACATTTCCAATGTACAGTCCATGCTTGCAAGCATAAGGATTACTGTATATTTCTTTTAGTCTGAAACTTGAAAAAACCCACAAATCACTGTAGCTCTAGACAGAGAAGTTTTAGGAAAGCATGATGCAAATTATTACTGGGACATGAGGTATGGTACAGTACTCCAAACATCCCCATTCCAGACACAGAGCTCAGTTAATATGCAATGTACACAGCAGAGAGGCCCTAACGTGAACTTTGCGGAAAAGAGTACAATGAGCCACATTAATTGCAGGTTACAAAGAATGTGATCAATTTTCATCTCAAAGTGCTGACTTTTGCTGGCTGTTCTTCAAGTTCCCAGAACAGAAGTGGAGATGGCTCAAGAATGGATCATCCTGGTCCAGTTTGTTTTCCATCCAAGCAGAGCAGATGAATTAAGCTCGGCTTGGGAATAAAACCCATTTTAATTTTCTGTGTGTGTGTACATATATAAGAAATGTTTAAGTGCGTGTGTGCATATTTGCATGTGTGAACATTTGAGTATGTATGTGCATGTGCATATGTTAATAGTCGTATTCTGAAAACGGTTTCCTTCAGCCTCACTAAAAGGTTGCTATTTGAGAGGAAGTAATTTGAAAAGTCCTTGAAAACAAGTTGTTCTTTTAGGCAACTTGGAACTTCTAAATCTCCATGTATAAAATCTAATTAATAAAAAAATTCATCCAAGTAAGCAGATGAAAACTTTTCAGCTGGATTTCCCTGAAGAAAATCTCTTTACTCCAACAGTTTCTTCCAGGAAAGAAATAGTTTTGTGGAAAAGAAATTTTTCATGAGAAAATGCAACAAAACTCTCTTGATATGTGTACACCATATTACAGGGTTCTATGAAACTGAGATGAGTTGTACCTACACAGACTACTGGCTTTAAGTGGTTTAGGGAGAGATTTTCAGAAAGCACATGTAGAATTTAGTGTTGATGATCTTCAGAAAGTCCTTGAAATTTCTGCTCTGAAATTCTTGGACACTTAAAAAAAAAAATCTCCCCTTTAATATTTTATAGGGCTGTGGTTTAACCTTTAGAATATGAATAGAGCCCCCATCTATGTAGGCTTACTTGTTATCCAGTAGTGCAGGTCAGTACCAATCAGATCAATACACCCCCAGGAGAAGACGAAAGTGGAAGAGGGCCACTGAGCACTGAGCATTTACCCCAATTAATCACAATTACAGGAACACCTGTGTTAACAAACTGTGCGCTGATCCACTAGGAAAATGTGCACAATGCTCAGTAGCCCTCAGATTTCTCTTTTATTATCACTGGTGGGTTGGCCTGCAGTTGCATATTGTGTTACAGTGTAAAATTCAGAAGAACACTGGTTCAAGACCTCTTAGGATGACTAAGCTTTCACAAGGCTTTTTGCTAATTCTTCTTTATATATTTTAACATTACCTTCAAGGTACTGTCGGAAGCTTTTAATTCATATACCTCAGTTTCAAACAGCAACACACAAGTTTGAGAAAAACGGTTTCAGAGAAGTTATATGCAAAGGTATGCCTACATTGGGAGCAATGTACATCTGTTAATAAATTGTGACTATATATCACGTAATAGAGAAAAAGAGAAAACAGAATGTCCTACTGTAATGGAGGGAGGGAAAATTAGGAAAAATAAGCATACAGTACTTGAAAATACCTCCTTTTCACATTGTTAAAATAGTATCTGCTCTTATAGGTATGGAAATCTTTATTATTTCTGTGTTGTTACAGTAAATTATCTACTCAAAGTGTAAGAAAAGGGAGCAGTATAATGAGGAACTTCCACTGTGTGAGAGATTGGACTTTCAGGAAATGGAATTTAGGATCATCACTGCTCTTATAATCTCTCTCTAAAGGCATTAAAGGTATTAATAACTCTCAAGTTGCTTCACTTCTGCACTATCGTAATATTATTGTACATCTGTGATAAGTTTTGCCATATATGTCAGGAAACTGATAAACGCATCGCTGAACAATGGACACTTATGATCACGTGGAAGCCAGAATGCTTTCAAAACCTCCCTGTGAAATTTAGCACCTTAGTATTGGTGGCACACTGCTGACAGAGCCATGTTAAAAGAGCAGTTGCTTTATTTCTGACTAGGCTATGGCACATCTGAAAATCCCAGCTACTACTGCTGTGCATTCATAAGCCATTTTGGTGAAGTACATACTCCATGAGCTGACACATAGAAGACACGCCAGAGCACCCAGCTTGTGTTACACTGATGACATGGAAAACTAAAATATCCAACGTGTTAGGTCATCAGTGAAGCATCATGATGCAAGGGGACACTTCAGCCTTCCAACCCAGACACTATTTGCCACACTTTTGTACGTTTATAAGCACACATAAGGAATACTGATTATCACAAGACTCCCACGTCTTAAAGTCAGAAGAAAGGCAAGAAGTGGTGGGAAGGACGATGATCTGAAGGAAGGAAAAGAGTGAAATAGCTTGAGAAACTCTTCACCTTCTGTAAAGAGCATACATGACAAAGTGTTTTGAGGGAAAAGAATAAGCCATTTATTTTATCACTTTGCAGAGCAGAGTGAAAATAACAGTATTCTCACTTGCTACACATTAGTATTTCTCTGGGTTTAAATTTGGATTTGATCACTTAGAAAGGTATTCAGCTGAGATAACCTTTCCCTGTTATTTATCTGTGAAAAAGAATATTAAGAATACTTGGCTTATGAAATGAGCAGGTATTAATCCTGTCTACAAAAAAGAGTAAAAAAGCCCCAAATATTTGTCTAATTCTGGACCTCCTTCTGCCTCTCTGACTCCTCCTACAGTTACTCTTTTCCCTGCTACCACCCTCAAATCTCCCTGAACTTGACCACACTTAACAGATTTCCCATTCAAATCTCATCAGATCTCCCAAGGTAAAGAAACACATGGAACTGAACAAACAAATTAAAAGGAAGGGAAGTCCACAAATACAGTGTACGATTTTTATCATTGATACTGCCTTTTCAGTCATCACACCAGCCTGTGAAACAGCATAGGACAAAATGAAAAAGGACATAGAAAAGCATGTTCTTACTAGGATAAATTTACAGCACTCTAGGAGAATTAAGGAGAGAATATCTGATCTGAGATACTGGTAAATTTGAAACTAATTTTTCTTTGGCAATACATCTGTAGTCAAGATTTTATGTATTTCCAATGTGCCTTAGAACTCCTTTGATGCATTTTGCTACTCTGGTTTTGGGACTTGCTTGATTGGAAACCACTAAGCATGCTTAACTGTGCCATATATTTTTCCTTCTGATTAAAATGCAGGCTGGCACAAGCAGAGACTGATGGCCTCTGAGTTTATAGATTGACCAGGGCACCTGCCGTGCAAGCATCTTTGTGCTGCCCCATCACTGAATTTCATTCTGACCTTGAAGCATCACACTTGATAAAGCTGAAAGTTAGTTTCTATTTCTATTTCCAGCCCTGTTTTTTAGTATCCCTTAACAGACTGTCAATTGTGCTCTGACACAATGGTGCCTGCTTCTTGTAGGCTGTATCTTTCAAAAGATAACAAAGTTGATGCTTCCATCAACAACATTTTGCAGTATTTCTGCATGATTCTGATTTAAAATATTTTAAACTACATCATCATAATAAAAACAGGAATACATTTACTTATGATATCTTCTATCTAAGACTGTACCTGCACATATTGGTATCTATCAAGGTTTTTCAGTGAAATATCTGTTCAACCTAGTTCATAAGCAAGAGTTGGAAGTGAAGTTTCCTTAGCAAATAAGAACAATTTCTGAAATGTCTCTTATAGCACAACTACTGTAGATACAGTTCATAAGGAATACCGGCTTAACTCAATACAAAGTTTCCAAGTCCTTTTCCAATGTACAGCAAAACAAATACAGAAATCGGAAAAAAATAAAGTGTTTGTGCTTGTAGTATTTCAAATAATTGGCCTTTTCTGTCTGTAATCAAGAATAAGTTGAGCAGCTTGGAAAATAATGTATCTGTAACTCTGTGGAGAAGATAATCACATTTTACAACAGTGGGGACTGGAGAGATAATTTTTAGTAAAAATTATCCCGACTCTAATAAAACTCTGAGAACATAAATATGTACATAAAGATCTGACTCAGATAATAATGAAGACTTTACTTTCTAAACCACAGTTGAAAATCTTTCCACAGCACAAATACAATAAAATTAGCATGACTTCTAGAACCAGAGCCCTGAATTGTCTTTTTTTTTGCCTCTGAAATATACACAAAACCAACCAGTACTTCACTGTCTGAGTAAGGTTCATGACGTCAAATCAATGCAACAATAGTTTCCTAGTCTGGCTTATACATAAAGTAATAGCTACAGCTACAAAATACACCAAAGGTCTGAAGACAAGCCATCAAAAGCAAGGAAATTCTGATTTCTGGTTGAGGCCCGTGACATTTACAAGCTATACAAGAATACATGGGATGTTATATAGCATTGTGCATCATTATTGTGGAAGTCATTGTTTCCCTCATTAGTGCTCTAGATCTGTACATTACTTCCATGGCAGGTTATGACCTTCTTGCTGACAGTCCATCCTTAACTCACCCTTTTGTGACTAGGTATTGTAGCAAATTTGCTACAGTACGTGACATCTCACACTTGAATTTTCTGCAATATTTGAAGGCATGTATCCCATTCAAATGCACTACTTATCAACTCAGAGGTCTTCAGGAAACCATTAAGAAGATATGGGACACATATCTAAAGCAAAATTAGAGATAATTTCTTTTTTAAGTGTTGTATTTTATTATAATATTTAAGCTGTAGTTCTCTGTAGAGCTTTTAATTTTATGTGCTAGAATGATGTGTAAACCATGCAGCATAGTTTTTAAAGTTCAATAATCTTTTCCAAAGACATTTACTCACTAGGAATACGCAAACCAGTAAACATTTCCATGCTCATTGTCCTCATTTCTTTTAGTATTAATTAGAAACATAATTTAATATGCTGCAAACATATTAGCCTCTCATTTTTAATGCGACTAAAGATAAATTACTAAAACTTAGCAATAATTCTGGATTTCTGAAAAACTGTGATTGACACAGTATCATACTATAAAGGAGCAGTTAACATGTAGACATTGACATGGTAGAACCATTGTGGTAGATCACATCAAATCACAATTTGGCTTCATAAATATATAGGCTTACTGACACAGTACCTTAAAATTGCACTTACTTTTCTAGAATTACAATGTTCAGGACTGGTCTTTACAATGAGAACTTTGAAGTATAACCTGAAAGGATGTGATGTGTGGAGAAAAGATAATGTTCATGTTGCAGTAAGTGATCTTCTGTTTCAGTATCAGAAAACAAATGTTAAAACCAGGGAAAGAAATCAGTTAGGGATTTGATGCCTGGTAGCCTCTTTAATACTTAGTCAGGTTTGCTGTCCATATTCCTTATTTTCCTGTTCAGGAAATGGCTCAGAAATTGTCAAACTATGAAAAATTGTTTGATACAAGCAGAAAAAAAAATTTCAAAACTTATTTAGCTTTTCTGGTTAGAGAAAGAAGCCGACAAACTGCTGACTGCAGCATTTTCCGTTGCGTTTTTTCTGAATAAATCTTGTTCTATGAAATTAAATTTTGAAGTTTTGTTTGAAATGTGCAAAAACCTTTGCTAATAACTTAATGTCATTTAACATTATAGCACAGAGAAATGAGGGAAGAAACTGACAGCCATACAAATGCAGCTAGTAAAATCAGCATTATCACACGTTTAAGAGCACCCTGTCTTTAATACTAATATGTTAACTAGCAAGAATTTGATCCAAAACATATAATTCTGATGGTTTCAAAATTTGCAGATGTGTATAAATATGATTTGGTTTTAAATGTCCCACTTAGATATTATCATGATAATTTACAATGATATTCACATGAAAAGTCCAACAACATTTCTATCACTTTAGTTTTGTGCCTTAGCTTTGATTTCCACTCCTCTTGCTCTTATACTTACAATCAGACTAATAACTAAGGGAGAGGATGCTTAGCGGCTATAAATGAGTCACTTGGCTGATCTCAAAAGGCAGACTAATTTCAAATGAGGGTATGCATGTTTAAATTTTATATTCATGATTAACTTACTTTTACATTGTGACAAAAGATACCCTTTAAAATAATCTAAGCCACGGCTATGTATACAGGATAAACAGAGACTATACTGATATACATAAATTATAAAAAACTCCCTTAAACGTATTGTGTGGGCTGAGAACTTTATATTGACTTGTGGTGCTAAGAGAATTTTATAATGGAGTTATAAAACCCTCAAAAAAGGGTTTTGTAAAGGAAACTAATATACCTTTATCTATAATGGCACGGCTGGAGGCTACTATAATAATCCTTTTGCTTTCATGTGGCCATCTGGAGGCCTATTAAAACTAGTACCTAAAACAGACTCCCAAGTGTGTTGAGTTTGCCAGTTCCCACTAAGTCACTAAAATAAGGGAGTTAGCCCTGCTACAGGGTGAAGTGTGCGCTACAGAGAGAAGACATCTTGAACTCTAACCTTTTACACTGCGAATGGGTTGTATACAGGCTGATTTTGATACATACACATCAATTGTGCAAAAAATTAGCCCTCGGTCTGTTTTACACCTCTGGGGTTGTATGGAAAAATGAAGGAGGCTAGGCAAAGTAAGAATGGAAACACTGCAAATTTAATAAAGTATTAAGTTGCATCTGAGAAATATTGTTCTGATTATTTTTACAGAAGGTAAAAATAAAATATTGACAATTTTGCATGAACTTACTTTCTTTGCTCAAATACAAACACAGACATTATACATAACATTTGTTTAGTGCTGCAAATTTTTATTCCAAATATAATGAAAATAAGTGTTTGAATATGCAAATTATTTTACAGCACAGTTTGGTCTCTCTTTGTTGTTTATTCAATTAAGATTAGGTTAGTATCAATACACTCACTAAAACATTTTGAGTCAATGGGAACTGAGTATCATTTGTCCAAAACAAAGTCCTTTCCATACACTCATTACTGATCCTATTCATTAATGTGGTTTCATCCTATTACACCTGATACGTCAAAAAAAGAAAAAAAATTAAGTTGCTGTCTAAAACTGCACCAGAACTCAGTTCTAGGACAAAATCAGATGCATTAATTGCTTTACTGCTTCACTGCAAAGCCACTCTTAAAACATAATTCCTTAATGAAGTCCGTTAATTTGTTCATGGCAGTACACAAGCTGTTCAAAATGACACAGAATTGCACTCTGTTTTCTAACCCCTGCAGTTTCTTCTGTTAGTCACTCTGTCTTGTGTTGTTATCCCATGGATAGTAATTATTTTATAGTGGCTGTAATTAGGAGAGAATTAGGCTTGGTAAACAAAACCTGCCTTCTCCTGTTAATAGCTAAGGATAATAAATTTGGCTCTGACATTCACTATATTTGGACAAGGCTTGGCCTTCTTCCAGTTTTCCCAATAAGAACTTTATTATATAATTATGCCTTGGAGGGGCTCATATTACAAGGTAATTTTTTTTTTTAAGACACATATTGCATGGCTTCCAGCCAGTAAATGATATACAGTAAAATATGCCTCCAATAAATGTTTTAAACAAAATCTCTCTAAGCAATATCCTGCTGGAGCTGCACACTGCAATTCAGATATACTCACAGGAGTTTTTCACAATGCAAATTATTTCCTTTTGCTCACATTGTCCAACATTATAACAAGTGTTTAAAAGGAAGCCTAGGATTATTTTTATCAGTAAATGACATGGTTAGATTCTGAACTTATCATATCTCAGTAGCTTAAAGACAGTTTTCATACTTTTTATTCTGTGAGTAAAGTCACAGTTTTGTTGACATGCACAGAAGTGTAGCAAGTATCTTACTTTCTATTTTCAGCTTGAATTAAAAAACAACTCTTTGTTCCATCGTTCAGCCCACTCACTAATGCATCATCTCCCACCCTTTCCCTTATTTTATCTTGTACCTTTTATGTAAAATACAATTTATGTTAACACACAATAGCGCAAAATGCTTTTCAAGGGGAGTCAATCATAAGCTAAATAGAAAAGGAAGGGCTTAAGGGGAAATACATAAAGGAGTGGATTGAAAGAGAGAAAGAGTGTTTCAGTTGCAAGGAATAGTACAGATAGGATCAAGACTGGGAAAAGGGAGTAAGCAATTATATTCTAAAAAGATAAAGTAAAAAAAGTAAACAAGATACGTACACTAATTTTAGTTGTTTCTCCGGCTGCTGAGTTATTCCTGCTAGTAAGTATAGGTAAATAATATATGACAATTCCTTCACCAAATTTCGCAAGAACTGCCTAGGTAAGCAGAATTGGTTTTACATAAAGACATAAACAAAAGTCCAGAGATTAAAAGCTGGTGGAATAAAAATAGAATCCCAAAGCCATGTTTCCAGGCCATCTTTTCTGGTCACTAAACAGCATTCAGTACCTTTTCAGTTTTCCTGAACAATATCTAATGCTGCAGGTCAAAAAATGTGAATTCCTCAACAATAAAGCCCACCAGGTTCAGACAGGATAGACTGGCCAACAAATGTTTTTGGTGTAAAACCAGCATATTATGTATGTTTTTACTTCAGTCAGTTGAAGACACTCTCCTTATCCTGAAGACACTCAGTTCAGTATTGATAACTTGGTACAGAATCCCCAGGGTAAGAAGAGTCAAAAAGATCAGAAGAAGGGAACTGAAACACATACTAAGACAATGATATCTACAAAAGCATGCCAAGGTGCTCTTGCATAGAATACGATCTATGTACTAACTTCAAAAATACTATGTTCACATAGATTGCAGAAAATAAGTTTCATTGTGATTCAAAAAAAATCAAATACTAAAAAAGAAATTATACCACTTCAGACATATAATTTAGATTTTTAGACACAAAAAGATTAAAGATCTTGAGCTAAGTTCATCTGCACTAGAGGTGTGTAGTGGATTAATTTGGTCCTGAATAAGACACCTGAAAAACAAAAAGGTCAGGAATAAATACATCAATAGTCATTACAAACAAAAAAATACATTAGGTCATCTAGTCCAGTCTTATTCCAGTTTCCCAATGTAGTACAAGCCATGACAATAGTGTCTTCCATGTTCTCTCAAAAATATATTTTTAGTTACTCAAACTAGAGAACAAACAGCATTCTCCTTGGGTCACAAATGGCCAAGTACTCCTTGTTGTTTCAAACATACATTGGAGAATATACACTCCACATTTCTCTAGAAACTATGCCATTATTTTACTGTTGTCCATTAACTCTTCAAAACTTTTAAATTATCTTTGTTATTCTCATCTGACCTCCCAGAACCATCTTAGAAGAAATTTGCCACCACCATGAGGCAGCAGGGTACAAAAGAACAGCACTTCTATGGATTCACATGGAAATGACAGGGAAGCAGGCTGAGACATATTTTTTTCAGCAGGAGGGTACAGACCAGAAGTGATTTCACACTGCGAGCCTCTTTAAAGGTTCTGTTGACAAAAATGACTGATATCAAGCTCTCTCCAAGAGCTGGAGAGTCTCTCATGTGATGAAGATGTGGCAAAGAAATGTTTACTGCTGTCTTTCCTCCCTCTATATTTTCTCACCTTCCTCTTGTCTACTTTCCTTTCTCATAACGAAGAGGAAGGAAAGGGAAATAAATCTAGAAGAGCATGAAAGATACCCAAGCTGTGTCCTTCCTGTTACAGAGATGCAGGTGGAGACACAAGACCATGAGTACTGGTTTGTGTACAGTAGCAATAATTAAGAATTTCCTTCACTATTGTATCTTGAGCCACAATGATGTGAGTGTCTGGAAGATATTATGTCGTTCATAATTTTAAAGTATCACTTTAGAAGGGGGAGAAGGCGAGAAATAGACATAATTCCGTCCTATATTGAAAGCCTAGCTACCCGACAACCAGTAAGAATCAATAAATGTGCACGTTGCCCTATGATGCACAAGGTGACCAGATTCAGATTTTGATATGTGGTCAGTGGAAGCACATTCTAGCATCAAAGGACCTGCATCCAAAGTCTCCAGGAACTGTCATGATTACCCTCCAAAGGTTTTGTAAGTTTGGATAAAGATAAGGTGCCTGAATAGCTAGTCTCTTAAAAAAAAAAAATCATGTCTTAATAAACAAATGAATCTTTAAACTGTAAGGGTAAAAATACAGATCATAAAGAAGAAACAACCCACTTGCTCTTTCACCCTTCTCATTATATTGTCTCCATATCACTACAGCTGTAGTAAACCGCAGGAAGGAGTTTAAATAATTAGGTTGCATCTTCCAGGAAAGGCTACTTTCTGAAATCCTGCCTTAGGGAATCAACTGTTCTAGAAGAGATCTGGCAGGAGTGTGGCCGGAAGGGGTGCTCAAAAACCTTTCAGGACTCCACAGTTGCCCTTTATGCTGAAGAGCTTTGACTTTAGTCTAAATTGTGCACAGGACCAAATTATACCCTGGCTAGAGCCAGGGTGTAAATGGAATATGAACAATTTTTCACACCTACTGTATCCACAATTGAGAGCTTTTCTGACAGATCCAAGGATTATGCATACTTCGTTTCAAACAGGGTTTTGGAGTTACACTTCTTTAATGGGTGAGGAAAGCAAGCTCAGAGAAGGGCATAGTGAGCAGCAGGGGACCAAAGCTCCTTTTATCATTATTCTAAAATGAGATAAAGTGAAGAGATGGTCATGAATAATATCAGACATTAAATAGCATCCCTGTGTGCAAATCAGAAGTGTAAACTTTGTTTTAGATAACGGCTTACAGAGGGAGATGGTTTGTTAGAACAAAAAAAGACAACACTGAAAAAAGCTGATAGAGAGGTGATGGTATACTTATGAGAAATACTAGAGAATAGAGATAAAAGGCTTCATTTGAGAAGTACATTTATAATATGTGCCCTGTTTATTTCTTTGTGAGTGTTATGCCCTCCTATGAACAGAAGAATAATATGTGAAGTCCATAGTGTATATTCACTTTTTGGGTTCTGCAAGCAAGCGTATAGGAGCTTTCTAGAAACTGTGAAAGCTTTGTGAACTGGTGAGAAAAGGTCTAAATAACTTTGAGTCTAATTCCGGGATTTACCACAAAATTGCTTTCAGACAACTGGCTTAGTAATACATCCTTGGCTGGACATCTGATGAAGATGGTCATTTCTAAATGTGCAAATTCTCTCCAGCTCCACACTGGTCAGGTTACATTTAAAATAATTGCTTCTACTTCTAACCCATCTGTCTGTAAAAACATCAGACTGACAGCTTGCTTTACACACTATGCCCAATAGGAATAGGGACAGCAGCATGCTCTAACAAAGGCCTAACTTAGCGACTAGCTTTTGGCAAGTCTATGTGATACCAAACAAGAACATCAGCCTTGATGTTGATGATGTATAGCTTGCAGGTATCAGAGATGTGATTCTTTTCACACATGGTAAAATTAGTGTGTTAAAGCTGCAAATGGTGTAAACAATTTCTGACCTGTTTAAGGCTGGTCGGTGTGTCTACCAATATCATCAAAGTGTGAATTGCTACTACAGCTACCTAACAGAGCTGCTCCTTTAGACAAGTAGCAGATGACTAGGTTATGGAAACAGAAGACAAAGAGAAGCTGAGATATTTATAACAGCGTAACTGTATAACCACCAAAGTGAAACAAGAACTGGGAAGTTGTAGAGGAAGAAAAGCAGGTTTAGTTTTGCATTTTACATCTTCAAAGATGTGGTTAGAAGCACAGCTCTTTGAACCAAAATCTCAGATGGCAAGTTTGTATTCAAATTTTGTAACTACTAGGGAGAAATCACTGAAGTAGCAGAAAAGCAGAGACTCCACTCACAAAGAAAAAGTGCTGGTCCCTAAGGATAGAAAGGTTAATACAAGAAGAAAACTGGATTGTGTGAATGCCAGCTTCTGTCCACCTCCCAGATTGGTACTGAGGAGGATGTTTTCACTTAGCCATTTCTGTCCCTCTGCAGAGGTGAGCAAGATGCTGTTAATAACTAAGACTGTCCCTGATGGTGAAAAGTCTAATTACAGGGAAGGAAAAAAAAGCACAACACAATAAGACAGGAGAATGAAAGAAAAGGTTTATGTTTTTTTTCCCCTGCATGTCAGTTCATTAGCAGCCTGACACTGTAACTTCAAGGGTCATTTTTCTGCAGTCACTAAAATACCAAAACAAGAGAAAAGCTACGCATAAGCAGAAGCAAAAGCAAAACCCCTAGATCATTACATTCTCAAAAGAATTTTTACATAAAAGAGGCCTTGTAAAAGGCAGTCCCTCTAACTCACACACTGTTAACTGCGTTCTCCTATTAATAAAAGAAAAAACATTAAACAAAGGAATGACTCATTGGAAAGATGCTGGAAAACAATATTCAGTAAAATATTTGATTTTTTAAAGTTTTACTCTTTTCTAGAGAGGAAAAAAAAATGTGGTAAGATGGTGGTAGATATAGATTTCTATGCTATTTCAACACATGCAAGTGTAGCTTTAGCATGATTTCTAACTTTGCCTACCCAAAGTTGACTGCCAACATATTCTCAACTGTAGAATGGTTCTTACTGTAGACAAGGTTCAGAGCCATTTGTGGGACCCACCTGTGGAACATCTTTTACGTTTCAGATATCTGTAATGATCAACATATGGTGTTGCCCTCTGTTAGCCATGCAAATGATCAGAGAAATATGATCTTGCTACAGATGTTGGTACCCTTGCTTCAGGAAAAGTGTCTACCCAGTGCAAAATATTTTCTCAAATAAAGTTTCCTTCATAATATAACCATATTTGAAGTTCAGCCATTACTCTCCAAATATTCCAGTGATAACACAAGTGAAGTTCAGATCAATAAATGAATGTTTGGACAAGTGAAATATTTTAAGCAGTTATTTGCCTGAAAACAGTGTTCATTGACTATCTAGGGGTAGTAGTACTTTAAATTCATTCCAAATAGAAGGTGAAAGTATAAGAGTAGTTTGAAAAATACACCCATACACCCAACAACACAGTTCCTTATAACATGACAGATGTGTGAGGTTTATCTGCTGTGATACATTAATCCTTCATGAACAGTTAAGGAAAAACAAGGCAAAGCCAAAGCCCATCTTTGGTACACAGATCCTGTAAACTCAGACTGAAAAGAAAACCGCCACAAAGATAAATACATGAAAACCAAATCCTGTAGGAAGTGTGTACTGAGCTGATTCATTTCACAGTCTAAGGGAAGATGTGCTCCAAGCCAGGAACCTGACTAGACCCTTTTCTCCTGACCTTAAGCAGCAGCTCTTATGGAAAAATCTGTTTAAACAGCTAGGGAAATTTCATTTTCTGTTTTGGTAAGACTTCCTAGTTACTTTAACCCTTGCCAAAGAACAAAAATAAAGATAAATGGAACTCAGGACTTGAGTCAAAATCCTTTGAAATCAATTAGACTCTTTTCATTGATTTCAATGAGTTGTGGATCGGACCAACATTTCCTCAAGACAGCAACAAGACACTTCCTAGAGAAGGCAGGGGTCCTCTGTTTTACCGCTCATTCATTTTGATCTTTCACTGTTTAATGAATGTCTTCATCCTGCTCCTATTCTCAGCTCTCAGCCAGGCAGGCATTAGCAGTGCATTCACTAAGCAGTAGAGGATCGCCAGCATCCATCTTTCAAAAGAGACATACAACTGAGGCCGCACAGGGCCATTAAAGATCCCATGGTACTTTTGCAAGAGCAAAAATAACAATGCCAGCATCTTGGCCATATTCCAGCCTCTTTAATTACATTCTGTCCATCTATATTCCCTCCTTGGTTTCAGTTGGAAAAATTAGCCACTGTTTTCCACTATCTTATTAATCTTTTAAAGTAGAATTAATTACAAGAAAAGACCATGAGAAGAAAATATTGGCACAGCTATAACGAGGGTATCATTGCTGTCCATATAAACAGAAAATGCACCCCTCTTTTCACAGTAAAATTATACATAATTAGCACACCCAAAGTAACTGTAGAACTATCTTCCCTTTCTAAGAGAAGCCAAAATATGCCTATGTAAAAAAAAAGAAAACCTACCAAAATACCCCACAAAAAAACCCTGCAGGCAGCACAATAGCATTATGACTGAGTTCTTTACATAATAACTACTACCTCTACCAAGTATCTTCCTTACTTAGAACAGTTTGGACAAGCTCCTCATTACCATTCACCATCATGAACCTATTATAAGTATTGACAGCTGGGATTTTTTGTGTACTTTTTGGAGTTGGAGACAGGGCTAAAAAGTGTCCAGCTGTCTTGAGGGGCTCTAACTAGATTCCTAGCATGATTAGAGACTAGAAGGACACAGTGGCATTTTTCAGTTTCCTTACTTGAAATAATATATGAGTCAATGCAAACATTCAAAAGAAGGAAAAAAATAAAGGTCAGAGATTTCTGATTAAAGAGATATTTTGAGAAATTTTTGTAAATATTTTTAAAAGACTACTCCTGTCTAAGCCATACAAACAGAGCCCTAGGGGAGGACATCACACAGTTCTAGTGCAGCATCATTCTAAAAATCCTGCTCTTTAAGTTGATTTAGGCACTCAGGTATTGCCAACTAACGTAAACTATATCATAACACATAACTTAATCCAGGTAGTTGATAACAGATAAAAAGGATAATCCTTCTTCTCCTTGAGGACACTAAAAAAAAAATCTAGACAACATCTTCATGTTTCTGTCTCAAGAAAACAGAGACCTTCAATGCATTTCTTTTCATGGTATGAATTTAACGTAACAAAGAGAAGACAGAGGCCTAAAAAGATTCATGGTCTCAACCAGGTGGTACACAGCTTTAAGCAACAATTTATGATAAAGGTGCAGGATAACCATGCCTCTGTGGAATACAGCAAAACGGGGTCCAACCATGAAAACTTACAACTCGCTCACTCTTCTAGCAGATGTGATTGTGATTGTGATTAAAAAGGTTATTATTTGCAACAGGTAAAATGAAGAGCACTCTAGAGAGGCCCAGAGAGCAAGTCCATTAAATTCCTCAGCACTAGATTGAGTTCCCATGTCAGTATAGTCTTAGGAAACAGTGAAATTACATTTACCCATCCTAATTGTGGGATTCATTGAAAACATAGGGTGATAGGCAAAGAATTCATAGCTATAAATAAGGTCATATTGATATCTTTCTGTAAAAATAATCTGATCATTTGCAGATCATATTAGGTCAAGCCATTCATGGTGCTATAATCAAAACTATGGACTGAAGAGCTTCTGAGTGATAATACATGACAGGAGATTTTTTCAAGAGTCAAGATATCTGAGAGAGAAAAACTAGGGAGGATCTTGTACTAAGTTCAACTGACCACTATTGTTTAGTTGAGCTCAAGGCAATCTTTGTATTATCTGAGCTCCCTTTTGCCTCTTCAGCAGAAGTGACAAAGTCCCTCATTTGCTAAGGCATCTAACAGTGAATAGTTAGTATTTGGAATTACCTAGAAAGAAACAATTAATCAATGATAGTGAATAGCCTAGAGAACTTCAGAATTTTTTTCCTTCAATCCTCATGGTAGTTCAGATGAAAAAAACATTTTAAAATGCGAGATATATAATGTATCATATTATATATCACCATTATATTATTTTTACCCTGATGCAGCAATACTACTTCTTTACCAAAGTTCTTCAGCTCAAACGATCTACAGAGTTCAACCATTCTGGAAGGCATCGTATCTGCAGTGTTTCTTGCCTGACGTACAGAGGTAGATCAAACAATTGATTTTCTGTCTTATTCCTGAAATCCTCCTCATATATATATGAGCTGTACCCATCACACACCACATATATGATGTTTCTTAATGAGCTGCACATGCTAGCACACACATGCACATTTCTATTGAATCTTTACATACATGACTATGTACTTTGAGACTCAGTGCTGCAATAAACATGCACAAATGATGACTGATGATTTCATTAGCTCAAAAAATACCTTAAAACTATCTTTACTCCTAAGATCTTTTTGTTTTTCAAAGGAGATAGCAATTCCCACACCGATTTGTAAGAAAAACTAGAAGCCTAATGTTCAACTCAAAACTTTTTTCAGCGAACTGAAGCCGAGGTAACTTTGATCAGGCAGGACCCCATGTTGTATATGCAACATGCAGAAAGTAATTTTGAACAATAAGGGGGGGAATTCTGTTCATTTAAACAGCATTTTTTTAATTCCCAGAAATTTTAAAAAATTTTTTAATTTTTTAGACACTATACGTGCCCAAGTTCTTGGACTTTGCAAACATAGCTAATTCTGTCACCACGCTTGTGACAAGAATATTCTTTTAAGTATTTAATTGCACCCACAGTGCATTTAATTGCGTCTACTGGGTGTTTGTGCAAGGTGTATAGACAGGGAAAGCTGAAAATATGTTCAAAGACTCCAGTTAAACTCTATTACACAAGTCACCGTTGAATACATTACTTAAACAAACAGGTAAATACACTTCTTAGTCTAATGTTCTACACTTATCTCAATCCTGTAACAAGGAAAGATCAGAATTTTTAGGCAAATATGCATCCTTTAACTGCAAGTAGTATTAAGCAATAGGAAACACCTAGTGCCCTTTTGCTCCCTGGTACTATTTTTCAGCAACTAATTATCCTTGATAATTTGCATTAGATTTGAAAAGCTGTTTGAATTCATTTAAAAAAGTGTTCTTTGCAAAGTATGTCTCAAAATTTAGCATGCCCTGTCCTGTAGATTCAAACTAAAGAACTTATAATAGTTACCCCTCCATGGCTTACCCAAAAAAGAAACCTCTATCTATCAAACCTAGCTAGTAGGTTATAGAGAGAATAAATCTAGTAGGTTAAGCTAATTTATGAATCTACATTATTCTAAGTAGCCGAATTAAGATAAAAGAAGAAAATTCCAGATGAGAGATAGAGTACAAATCAATTCCCAAGTAAAGCCATACACATCTCATAGTTTACCATAAATAAAACTTGACTGGAAAGAAAAAATGCTAAAAAAATACACTTCTAGCAAGAAATAGAGGTGATGTTCTAGCATCTCCTACCACCCATGATTAATTGCCAAAAAAAGCCCTTTACATATCAATAACTTTTTCTTTATTCTCTTGAAATGTGCTTGGTACTGAAAACAGAGGTGTTTTCAATGCTGTGATAAAAAAAAACAAACCAACAACTGTTCCTTACCAAGGAAAGTATATTTCATAATTAAGAGGCCAGTTTTATCCTCATTTCTACTTTGGGGGTCAACTTGAATGACACAAATGGCCATTTCTGGCTGAACTATCTACAAATACGTAATTAGAGTGTAAATTATTTCTCTATATAAATAGCTCCTGATGATATCACAATTTGTAAATAGTGCAGTTTGTTTTCCCAGAAGTAGCTTTGTGCTAGCTGACAGCTCTGAAAAGTTTTCGCATGTGATTATGCTATTTTCCTCTTTATAGCTCAATAGGAAATAGCATGCCATGTGCCCAGTATGAATTGGGCCTGCTTTTCCAAATGCTCTGTTACATCCATGACACATAAGTGCCTTTATCATCCTTAGGTGAGAAAACATGTTGCTTGCACACATACTCATTACTTTTAAGTCTTTATTTTTATGTAGCTGCAATGGTGTACTTCACAGCTGGCTGATGAAGCACACTAGAATTATTTGCAATTCCTTAGTGCTCTTTAAAAGGCAATTAAACTGAAAATAGAAATGACCATACGTGGTTAGGTGCATTTCTGTTACTGTATTACTCACACTGTTGGCAGCAGAATATTTAAACGCAGCATGTACCAGCATACTCTGGTGCAGCTGTGCTAATGTCTTCCCAAACTTCACTACTCAAATTTGCCTGAGAGAAGCCATAACTGTACATCTGTTTACTAAGATATTTCCATTAAACTTTCCAGTATCATGGCAAATTTCTAACTTGTTTAGATTATAATAAAAATATCCTGCATATTCTTTATGCAAAGACCTTTAAATGCACACTCAAAGTAGTCTATCCTTCTGTTCTCCATGAGTAGTAAATTAGGATGGAAAATAGCTTGAATGGAGAATATCCTCCTTTTCTAAGTACAGAATTTGTGGAACTTAAACACACCACAGAAAGGCTAGAAAATCCTGTGCTGAAATACTTCAGAAGTTGGCACAACATACTGTGAGATGAAACGGGTTGAGTCTCTGGGGTAACATGGTCCCTTAGAAAGAAATCAACTACTGTTACCTTGTAAAAATTACCTTTTCTTGAAAGACTAGAAAACGATGTGCCTACCTCCCTTCATCCTCAAGAACAGACAAAACTGTTGGTATCTCACTGTCTGTTCCTTAGGCAAAAATACACAAGAGTAAAATCTTACCAAGGAGCCAAGCAGAAAGGAGGGCGTTTTACAGAAGGAAGTGTAAGATACAATACATTCATATAAAGTACCACATTCAATCTAAACATTTTCTTCCTTTTGAGAATAGAGAAAAAGCAGTGGAGAAGGAAAAGATACATAGAATTTATTGACCAATGTGAATATTTATAAAGTGAAGCTCAGTTATAGAAAAGTCTTCTAGAAATAGTAAATGTTCTCACTATTATATGCAACAGCTTTTGGAGAAACATCTGTAGAATCCAATTGAGTTTGATCTTATCCAATTCTGTAAGACTTGTCATAGGGAAGTAAAGGAAGCACCTAGGCTGACAGTAACCACACAAACAAGTCGGGTGATCTCTGGGACAAAAAGAGCACTGGTCATGGATGGAAATACATTTCTTCCAGAGGAGTAGCAAGGGGCTCAGGTGGAGGGAGAAAGCAGAACTTTAAGATTCAGGCTTTATATCAGGAAGCCCAAGGAGCACCTCCCTCCATGCTTGGATCCTGCAAGGGTGGCAGTGGTGCCAGCAGAAGGGAGGAAAATAACCTGAATCTTGGTTACAGGAGTGATAGCTATGGCTCAGCAGAAAAAAACACAGCTGAAACAAAGCTATGATGTATCAGTTTGAAGTTTTGTTTCCGAGTTTCTATACTGAAACTGCCATTGTTGAAAAGTTGTATTATATTTGCTTATCTACATATGAAAGTCTGTTAAGGTTAATGAAAATTCCTGTTAGATAGATGATAACAGACTTTTTCATTATTAGTACAGAACCAAAATGTTTTCCCATGTTTCAGGATTAGAAAGCAGTAGGTGTCCTGAGTTCTACTTCTCTGAAAAGCCTCTGGAGAAGGTCATATATTTAGATCAGCTGCAATGTGCAAACCTTCAGCTAAATATGTTTTGGTCTTAACTGCAACTGAGATTAATTGGAAACACAATAACAGCCCACCTGAGGCAGTACCCAGGTGAAACATTGAGCAGATAGACTTATCACATCTTTTTTCAATTTTATATCGTATGTTCCTTATTATTTAGATCCAGACCCTTTCTAGATATTTTTAAAGCTGCAATATCAAATGGCATTTATCTAGACATTTTTAAATCATGCCAAGATGAAAGTTAATCTTTTTGTAATCAGTATGCAGAGAAGAAGGGAAGCAGTAGTAAAGCAGTTTCTGCATGTTTGCTGACAAAATATTTAATCCAAACATTTAATTTCAATCTGCCACTGTTCTCAGTTGGTATAATTACTTTAAGCAAATATCATGCAGGAAGGAACAGAAAATAGTCTCAGCTGTTGAAATGTAAATAATAAAACATAATCATAATCAAATGTTTAAAGTCATATAATTCCATTTTAGGATCATTTTAGTGGAATATTTTAAACATTTAAGTGATTTTAAATTATTTCTGACATAATGGCTTATCATACTGCCTATATCGGTGAGCAGTGGAAAAGGTTTAATTCTCTCATCTGTTCATGCACATCATACTTCAAAGTTACTACAGTGAAATTGCAATGCAGTCCATGGAAAATTGTAGAATTTTTCTTTTCATGTCAATCAACACAACTTTAAGGCAGTGAACATCACAAGTTTTTGTGCTTTTTCACCAAACTGGTATAAACAATTTGTAACAATGTTTTAAGCTTACTTGCAACCTCATTAGCTCAGACATAAAGCCAAAAAAAGGCCCCAATTTTCAGGATAATATTTTGCAGCAAATTTTCTGTTTTCTGGAAAATCCGGGACTTAAAATGCCACTCCAGCCCTAAAGGAATTTTGATTTTCTCCAAGAAGTTAATCAATCCATTGAAAGTCTTATGGCCCTATGAAGTGCTAAGACTGTGAATAAGGTTAATTTCATTGATGACTAATTCTTTTCTTGTGGTTTTCCACATTCTTGACTCTATTACAATACTTGTCTAAAGCACTGATGGGATTTTAGACTCTGTTCTAGAAGTTATATAGGCTTGTGATACTTAAATACAACGTACAGCTGCAAACGATATATACGAGCCATTCAAAACAAAAAAAAAGGGCAAAAAAAAGCTTTCTCAAAGTGTTACTCATTAGTGCCAATGAGTAAAATTTGCTTTTAGGCAGAGAGTCATCACAAAGGAAGAGGAGAACTCTAGCCACATTTAAATCCTGATTTGCAGATTAACTGGGGAAATTGCAGTTCCTTTGACAAGTATTTTATGTTTTTGGGGAAAAAAAAAAAATCAATTTAATCACATGTCCTAAGCATATGAGGAAAATTATAAGTCAGAAGGGGCCATTGTAAAGACCAGAAAATGTTTTGTTTGCTGTATCTAAGTGACTGAAAATTTTTTAATCAAATTTCTGTACTACATTTTAGTTTTAAAGTTTGAAGGCCAAAGTAAATCACTTTCCCATCACTGCTTTTCCTCTTTAGCGCCTCCCTCTAGAACAGAAACAGGTAAAAGCGTTAAAGTGGACTACAGACCATTAAAGCTCTCTCGTACAGGAGACTACTGAAAATCAGTCCCCTCCTTCCTCTCACAGCTCAGGCCAATTCGTAGCGCTTGCATCTCCTTGCAGACTGGGTACAGAGGTACCAAATTCAGTACTTGTGCTGCCAGTTCCCAGCCACACTACCAGTCTCTCAGTTCACCTAGACACGCATGAACGTATAGGAGGTGAGAAAGAAAACATTTTTAGTAGAGCTGTTAAGAGGGAGGCATTTTCATTCGTTTCTGTAAATAGCAAAATCATAAGTTAATTTCAAAGCAAAATGATGAATGTCCTTAATTTGTTACTCATGAACTACATGAGCATATGAGGTAATTCAAAGCAGAGACGCTCTCCAGATAAACCAGTTATAACAAGGAAATCAGAAACAATTCAAGAAAAAAATGCTGAGAAGTGAGGTAAGCAGGATCCAAAGACACTCCTGGAGCCATGTACTTTCTAACATAATCGCAACAATATTTCTCCGAAGTGAAGTTACAGTTTTGCTTCCTTCTTAAGCAGACTGGCTTGTATTATAGGTCAAGCATGCGTGTCAAAAATGGCTGGCTTTTCAGCAGTGGTTTCTGTTAGATATCAAGTTTGTTTACATGGCTAAACAGGTAGTTTTATTCTCTCCTTCCTAAACCTGGTACTAAATAAAAGCGTTGTAGCAGGGAGGAGGAAGGCACAAGCTGACAATGGCAGGCAGAGTTCTTTATTTATTGCTCCCAGCAGGTGTCAGATGCCGCAGTTTCTTTACAACCATCAACACCCTGGGGCTTTTTAGTTCCACATATAAGACAAGGAAGATGGGGGATGGCAACTAACCTCAAGGGATTAGGTACCTGAATCCTATCCCAACTACTAGCAGACTCCAGCTGTGTTTAAATGTTTTTTGAAGAATTTCTGATGTTCAGTGGTTGCTGATTACTTCCAGATTTTAGTTCTACGCCAGTGGAGATCTGCTACAAAGAGTTTAGCAGTTGTTGTTAAAAATTGCAATTGCACCAAAGAGATGTCTTCTTTTAAACCAGTTTCAAAAATATTACAGCAGTGTTTAAAAAGAAATAGAAAAGGGAGAATGTAACCTACAGACTTCACAGTGAAAGCAAAGTGTGGGGGAAGGGAGGAAAGAAGGCAGGGTAAAAGACTGGGATCATATTAGCTTTAAGAACTTCTCAAATTTTCCTTGTAAATGTTGTGCTGATATTTTAATATTCAGAGGAGTGTTTTAGATAAATGTTCTATTGACAGCATTTCCTTTCTGCTAAGTTTACCAAATTTAAACTTCAATCTGAAGCATGTTTTGGCCTTTCCTCTGTTATTATATGTCAATATAAAAGAATGTGTATATTTAGATACTTGAGTAAGTTAGATAATATACAATTTGGATATTATAAAATTAAACAGCCGACTTTTTTAACAAAGTAAAAAAAAATAAAATCCTGTTCTCAGCTACTATTAAATCAGAGGACATTGAGGGAGTTAAATGTAGATGTTTGGTGTATCTGAGGTCCTTAATCTAGAAAACTATCAGTAACACGTCACTCGAGTTTCCTTCACATTCTTAAGGAATGAAAAACATAATCACCATATTTATATCTAAAGACTTCATTGTTTCATCAACAAAGGAAGATGGTTAAGGAGAGAAAAACTTTAAAGAATAATGTAACATATTTAAGTACCTTTTGCATCTTTCTGCACTGAATTTAAGACAAGTTTTGAACACAATTGAGTAAGAGAGAAAGAAAGACTGCTTTCTTTGTAAGGCTACTTTTTGTTTTGTTTTCAGAAATGTACATAATATTAAATAACAGTCAAGGCTAAGCCAGACATTTTTAATAGTAGAAGAATTTAGAAGAGCTATTCTTTCCATCAACTTTTTTTAAATATAAGCACAATTTTTTTCATTCATCAGACAAAGCTTCTTCTCATAAAGAAGAAAAGGGGAGAAAGAAAAATGGGGAAAAAAATGAGATAGACTAATGGAAGGTTTTTCACTATTATGCAACATTCTAAAGAAATTGTGAAGCTTCTTAAAAATCTTGGTAGTAAGACAAAAGCACAAAAACTAAAAATCATTTCATCTTCAGAAGTGTTTTCCTCATTTAGATAGACACTATTCACATAGCAGAGTTCAATTCTGACCTGAACTTATTTTAGATTTGCAAATATCCAGATGCAATGCAATACAGGAGCTTACATTTTTATAGCAAGCTCTGGGACACTGCAAAAATAAATTATTTGAGTAGGTCATAGCCTAAGCAGGAAAAGCCAGATAGTAATGGATATTCACATAGCATAAACCAGACAACATATCTGTTTCATGGCACTGAGACTTTCTGGCAGCCTTTGACAGTACAATTTGAACATGGGAATAGATTTCAGATCCAAAATACAATAAAACTGACTGTATAAATTCCTGATGGATCAGCAGCATTATTAACTGTTATCTTATTATGACATATGCATTCATTAGAGAGGGTTGTTCTGATTCTCTGTGAAATAATTTTCTGATGGCAAGTTGTATTCGTAACACTCTTGGCAGCACGCAACATACCGCAGCCAGCATTGTCCAAGAAGGGATTATTTCATTCCACTACATCATATTACAACTGACTGTACCTAGTAGTACAAATGCAACCTTGTCATTGCAATTTGTCACACTTTTTTGAGTGCATTATAGCTCACTGAAGTCTCATCTCCTGCACCGAATAGCCCACTGCCATGTAATACATGACACTATAATGAAAAAGGCATGATCGCAACAAGGGAGATATTGGTCATATCTTCCATTACAGAGCTGGCTGTCTCCCAGATCATGCATGCTCTAGAACTGCATCTGGAGCTCGAGCAGGGGACAGTTTTGCTGCCACCACTACACATATGCTGCCGTCTTTGTGAGTGTGCCTTTCTTTACTAAATCATTGGGTTGACCAGAAACAGTTGCACATAAAACGTCTGATATCGATGCTGCTTGATGCTTAGTTATCCAAGGAGCTAATGTGAGACTTAAACCAACAAAACCATCATCCCTATTCTCATCCTCGTCCACCCTGTCTTCCAATTCAAATCACCTCTGCAGTATCAACAGATGTAAAAAAAAACATCAGAAGGCAGGAAGAGTTATGCCGTGATCACCTGGGAAGTGGCTGGGAGATGACACACAACATGAAGAGTGATGTGCCTATTTCTTGGGTGCTGCTTTCAAGCCCTACCTTGTGGCGAGGGTGAAAATCCAGCCTCCATGATATATGGGGTCAATTTGTAACTATGTTGGGGAACGCCAGTTTAATCTAGACTCAGTTCTCGGTTTAACTTGCACTGTAGATGGATATTAAAACAGCATAAAACCAACCTACAACAAGAAAAGAAGAGGAGCTGGAGGGCTCCTTGGGATTTTTCCTTCCATCTCCCTGTCCTACCAGTCTCTTCTGCTATAGCACCTGATGTCAAGCAGCTGTGTTGCCTTGGCCACTGTTTTTCATAATAGTGAACACTATCTCATCCTTCTTTTGTTATCCCTGTTTTAACGATCCTTTGTGTACAAGTGTAAATCTTAAGACTTACACTGTAGTTTTTCCTGTGCAGTGACTATGTTATATGTTTGTAAAGTGCTTAACTCAAGGAGTACATGGCCTACAGGTGCTACTGTTACAACACCATAATAATAGCAGGCAGGTTACTTAGAGGGAAGTGCATGAATTTTTCAAACAGGTATGTGAAAATGAGGGGAAAAATCCTCAACAGTGAAAAATTCTTGATAATTAGTAGAGTAAGTCAAATACATGAGTGCGTAATTGCTTACTTTATTATTTTATATTATTATCAAAAATATTTTAACAAGCTTCCCCACTCAAGAATTATTTCCATCTCATTAACATGGAAGTTAAGTGGAAAGCTTCAATTTTGTGAAGCATACAAAAAAAAAATTGAGCCAGCACAGCAGAACAATGCACGGCATGAAAAACTTTTAGATAAATTTCTAATATATCTAATGAACGCATTTTAATGCAGCAGTACATAAGAGTTTTAGATGTCTTCAATCATAGACACACAGCAGGTGTATGAAAAATTTTATTGCCTCTGATTTTCTGGAAAAACAAAAATTTTACAACACATTTAGCACTACACAGTAAAATATTCTGTTTGACAATACTAAAGTGTTTCTGTTGCTTTTAAGCCCAACAGGTGCTTTCTATTGATGAGAATTTTCTTTCTAATTTTCAAAATATACAAAGGGTATTTCAGATTCAGATCATACTACTTTGCACATTTCACAACACCTTTTCTGTAGAGAATACTTTCCAAAAGCCAAATTTCAGCTCATTTTCAAAAGATGGATGTGGTAAAATAACTTGCAAAAGAACTTCATAAATACTCTGATGCAGCTAATTTGACCCCATATGCCAAGTTTTACAAGACTTCCCCTGCTCCCTGCTTGCCTAGAGCTCCCTGTTCCTTGTCAAATTCAGAGAGTCTTGAGCTAATCACTTCAGAGATTTCTCTGAATCCATCACATGGCCAGGCTGCAAAGGACTTGTCAGGGCACTGCTTTTTCCTCCTTCATTCTGCTTTCTTTTCATTTAGTAGCAGTATTTTACAAAAGATTAACATCAGTACATAGTATATTATGACGTGGTTCATGTGGTATCACACATTACAACCTGCCTGATGCTAAGACCTTTCACAATGATTAATGTTTTACAACAAATACCAAACACACTTATAATGATTTTTCCATTTTCTGAAAATTGTTGCCAATTTACCTCTGATTCATAAGAAGCTGCATCTTTATCTGTTTGAAAATATGAACTTTTGCTCACGAGATCTACACAAATGGTTTTTTATGTAGGTCAAAGTATGCTTCCCCCATGCCCACTTAATATGTTTTCTGGTAAGTTCTGGGTGCTGCCCTTAGGGCCATGCACATGCTGGCAAGATGCGTGCAAGTTGCACAGCAAGTTCTGCCCCTGCCTCCCGTCATAATATCTACAGTTCCATCTGCCCTGTAATGAAGTTGTGTAATTCCATTTATTTTTTCAGGCGTTTTTAAGGGTCACCCATACAGTAAATCACTGCTTTATGAACAGACCCTTAACACAAGGACTCAGTTTACAAGGAACTTAGCATTTAATCTATTTTCATCTTGACAATGACTGATGTCTCACAGAGAATATTATATATTTAGAGTACTTTTGAAGGTGCTGTACTTAAGAAACATGTCTCATCAATTGGATGAACTACTGAACTAGGTCTTAAATGTTTAAAGAAGGGTCAAGAAGGCACCCTGCCACAAAAGTGTGCAACCTACACCTGACTAATATCGGAGCACAAACTCACGCAATGAATAATATTTGCAAGTTTTCTTTCCATTTAAAAAATCTTATCTGAATATTTATCAGAACTGGAACTGAAGTCTTAATAAAGTAGAAGCCAAATTCCAAGGGAAAAATAAAAAGAAAGTACACCACATTATTCATAAACTTCGTGAGAATTTCCTCAACACATGCATCTCCATTTATACAACAGATCAAGGAAGGCTAGAATCCAATTTCAAATCAAATAACCTCCATATCGATGTGTAGTGTAGTTGACAGTGCACTCTTATCAACTCTGCGCTTTCTGGTGGGTAATGTGCACAATATAACTTAGAGTAGCCATTTGGCAGAAAACTGCTGTAGTCAAATTTAAATAGCTTTTAGTACCTTGGTTAAAATGGAGAATCATAATGTATGCTTGTCATTTGATGAAAAATAGTGTCTTTAAATTAAAAAAAATTTCCCATGAAGATACGATGCAGCACAATGACATAGATGTCAGGATCTTATTTAAAACTGTAAAGGCACAGTGCAGCACAGAGGCCCAATTTGTTAGGAAACACAAGATTATGTGCCGGTGACCAGAGACTTGCTACTGAGTTCTTGTCATAGAGGTAGCAAGAAAATGTGAGTTACCTGCAGATAATAGCTCGCTCCTCAAGGGAAGTGACACCTTTAAACTGATACCACAATACAGAACAAACATACATCTCATCAAAAGATGTAACGAACATATCTGATCACGTGAAACAGCTAAACCAGCCTAAGATCACCTCATACATTTAAGAAAAGTAAAGTTGTTTCTTAAGCAATGAGATATATCTTTGTCCACATAAACAAGGAGTCAGTTAATATAAACAAAAATTGCTACAAAAAATAGATTAAGGATGAGACTTAAAACCACTGAAGGTCATGGAAAAATTTTCCACTTGCATCAACAAATTCTTTCGCATGATGAGCTATTTCACTCAAATAAATCACATTGCTAAATCAGGGCTCTGAAACACCAGTCTTAAAGAAGGACCTTAGCAGTTTCTAGGAGGTGAAAATATGTCTTTTCCTAAGCAAGCTGTACCCTGGGCTGTTTTCATCAGTATCTCAGCTAGTAGGTACGGGACAGAGAATCCTTCCCTTTCACAGGTACTCATTAGGGCATACCTGAACAGCTCATCCAGCTTTGTCTCCTCAGTACAAACAGACATTGGTGAGCTTGAGGACGTCCAGAAGAGGCCACCAACAGAGACAGGGACTTTGATCAAATGGCCTGTGAGGGGAGGCCAAGGGACTGAGGTTTGTTCAGTCTGGAGAAGAGGTGGCTTCAGGAGGAACCTCACAACAGCACGCCCTGCCAGTGGGGAGGTTACCTTGTTCCAGGGCCAGGCCCCTCACTGAGGGTGAGGCAGGAAAATGAGAATCAAGGGTCACAAATTAAATCAGGAGACCAGACACAATGAAAAGAAAAATTATTAAAGGGATAATTAGAGACTGCAACAGGTTTCCCAGGGAAGTTGTGGAATCTCTGTCCTTGGGGAGTTTCACAGCCCAACTGGCCAAAGTCCCAGAGGCAGTCTTGCTCCTGCTTTGAGCAAAGATTGGATTATGTGATCTCCTATGATCTCTCCCAGCTTGATCTAAATAAGAAGTACAGTAACACAAACATAGTTTCTTTCTATTATTTGGCAACAGACATGTTAGGGAAACTACAGTGATAAAACCAAATAATAGCTGCTTGTTTTGTTTAAGAATCAGCATTCAATGATGAAATTTATAAATCCTTTAAGAAGTCTGTATGTTAAACCCTTGCCCTTTCCACTTTGCTAACAGTGTTGTTATCAGAACATATGAAATTTGAAAATCTGTGTTAATTCAGTGAAAATCTATGTTAATTCAGTGCCATATGGCTATGGGTACTCATCCAAGAAAGTGGTATCTTAACAAATTATAAGAGAAGCTTTCTAGATTTGAAGGTTTCGTGGAGAAACCAGTTGTCTGGCTGCTTCAAGACTCAATACCAGAGAATGTCAGAAGTAAATGAACCTTTCACGGAACCTCCCTGTCTTTACTTTGGGAAAGGTCCTCCCTTACTCCTGACAGCAACAGAAATTCTGGAAGTTTTTGCAGGGATTTTCATCCCTCCCTCTCTCCTTAACATTCTCTGAGAAAGGATTATGTTCTGCCTTCACCTCGCCAAAAATAACGACAAGAAGAAACACAGTAAGGACAACAACATACTGGTCAGTGCTCCATGATTTTCTGGAATTTCCTTGCCTGGGATGTCAGATTGCAAAATGATCTGGACAACACTACCAAGCACTATTGGGAGAAATGAATGCTAACTGCCAGGAACAATCAGAAGAGCAAGAATTTGAAGGAAGAATGAATATCCTACAGTCTGAAATAACATTTTATATGATCAAAAAGTTAGGCAAAGTTTTGTCAATTTTTATTGTCAACCAATAAAGAGGCCCACCAACACCACTTTGCAACCAGTCAGGATTTAAGTGAAGACCAAAAACTGTATGATGTTACCTTGCTTTTACTCTTCCCTGATCAATTTTAAAGAAAATGCTTAAACACATCTGAGTGAAATTGTTACTTTGGTGTGCAAACGTGCACAGGAAAGGCAAAGGATATAGCGAATCAACAAAACTTGTACTTTTTTCCTCCAGATTAATACTTGCTGCTGCATGGTGAATCTGGCTAGAAAGTCTAACTGGAAGCAAAAAAAAAAAAAGATAACAAAACTGTACAAACACTGTTTTCGATAATGTAGCAGAGTAATGAGAAAATCTAAAAATTTCCAAATTCTGTCTTCAGGAACTGCAAATGAATGTTCTGTCTGGATCTGACTAGATTAATCACCATATGAAAAATCTCTCCTCTGTGCACCTGAAGGCTTACAACTCTAATTTATCCATTTCATAAGAAAACAATTCTCTCTGCATAAGTAGTTTGGGGAAAGACGTGGTATTACTTTATTATATTTCAGAATTCTGATATTGACTCCCTGCTGGAAATGTATGAACATTCTGAAGTCACCAGACTTTTCAAAGTTCATGTTCTTGTTTAAGCCTCTACAAGTATTACTGGTGGACATTTTTACCTGAACCAGTTTGTCTATTACTAAGAGATGTTGGAGATGAAATATGCCTGTTGTGATCTTAAATAAAAGTATCCTGTGCTGTTCGAAGTTAGCTCACTCACTAAAAGAGTTGCAACAGACCAAGTCAACACATGGTGGGAAAGCTCCAAAGAAAGACCTTAGTGAAAAGTCATATTGCTAAGAAAACATATGTTTTTGTCTTCGGAGTCAGTAGTAGATTAGTATTGGGCGGAACAATGCTGCTTAAATGCACTGTCACGAGAACTGATATCAAAGTACTAATCCTTTATAAAAATGAAATATCCTATAGATATTTTCTTAATAGTAGATTATCCATGATCTCCTGATCAGATTACATACATAGAACTTTTTACTTAATTAAATGTAAACTGCAACGTATGGCTGTATACCTTAAATATATAGAATTCACACATGGGTTTAATTCTTGCTCTTGTACTAAACCTAACTTTCACTGATTTTAATGGTAGCGTGACTGGTTTGTCTGAGAAAAAAGATACCCTGGCCCCTCAGCTTCCTCCTTAAAAGAACAGTACAAACAGCAATAGTAAAATAAGTAGGAGATTAACTATTACGTAACTATTTCTTCTTACTGTAGAATTAATCAAAGTAATTATGATTTTTTTCTACTTAACTGTTTTCTTCTCATAATAAAAATTTAAGAAGACTTTTTAAATGTGAAAAATAATTCAAAACATAAAAACATAAATGTTAACAACAAAACAGTGAATTCTTTCACAATATATATAATCAAAGCTTCAGACATTTACATTTTTTTAAAAAACGTGCTTTGACATACAGCAAAGACTATCATAAAGAATGTTATAGAGCAAATCTATGACTACAACACTATCTAGTTCATGTTAGGTGTTAAGAATTATTAAAAGTAAAGGACAACTGGAAGTATTAAAAGCAAAACAAGACATTTCTATTTGATCATCAAAAATTACTACACAGATATTCTTATGTGAAGGAAGACTTAAACAATAGGAATTATCTTAAAAGAGAAAAACGTCATTACAAATCCCAAATATTGTAAACAGAATATAAGTCTTGTCACAGGAAGCAGGAAGAAACTGCACTGAGTCTATCATTATTAGGTGGCATGTTAGTAAAAAGGAACAATGGATAATATTTAATATGCTGAATTCACTGAGAGTTAGGTATCCAAATATCTTTCAAACGTAGCAGTAAATACGATGATTCTGTTAGTCTATTTAGCAGTAAAGAGGGAAAAAAGATGGGGGAAAAAACCCATCTTGGTCTTTTTGCAGTATTTCCTTAAATTCTCTTAGCATGAATTTAAAGTTAAATTCAAACTGATTTTATTGGCAATTTAGAGAGAGGAAAAAACATCACACTTACATGGCCCTGTACTTGGTTGTAGGCAAAGCTTAGGGGAGCATGCAGCACTGCATGTGAAGTAATCACATATTATCTAGAGGATTCTAGGTTTTCAGGTTGTGTGATGTACATGTGAAATTCCATTACGGAGTTTGCATCTCCACCATTTATTATCTACAGAGGCAGACTAGCATTTCTTGCAATCGGGGCGGAAAATACTGTTCGGATAACAACTCAATTATGTCTTAAAATTAAGTTTGAGAGAAAAGTTTGTGCACTGTGTAGGTCATCTGTACATCTTTTCAGAACTTCCTTGCTCTGAGAAAGCAAACTGTGATAAGATATTGTGAAACAGAATGTAAATAAATATAAGAAACATTAATGAAGTTGAATATGATATATTGTAAAGTATATTTAGTCACTAAGTATCTTATTTAATAGAGAAATGAGTTAGTTTAAGATATTTCATCAAGACTTTGGAATAACAGAGATTTTGTAAGAGTTTCAGAGGAGGCTGTCCTGTCCAACCAAGTCACGCAGTTTTCAAGCAGTACATCCTCCCTTCTTTAATTACTTGTTCCAGAATAGCAGTCACAAAAATTTTATAATTTTAATGGGAAAAATGACTGCAGTTTCACTAAACTGGAGATATATGAAAATTTTAATCATACTTTGGTACTTTTTTCTTTTAATATTTAAAGGGAAAATATTAGGATTATTTTTTTTAATAATATTTTATTTACTTTCTGTTGTAAAAATAACCCCAATATAATAGCTGGTGCTCTTCCTGAAAACATCTGTGACTGGTACTCTGGAACAACAGCCAGCTTCTAGCTGGGCTAAGTGCTGTTCCATCATCCAAGTGTGATGAAAAAACCAGATTTCTAAGGACTTAGAAATGTTCTGCAGAATTGCTTTGAACCTTGCTGCCAGCAGAGCCACATTTGAGAGAGTATTGTACCCAGAGAGATTTGTCAGAGAGGAATCTCAGCTGCACTGAACAACCACAGTGGTGATGCCACCACTGACACCACATGTGAAGCCTGAACCAGCTTATTCTGATTTTATGAAAACAGTTGAAAAGTTGTGAAACTGGTCCATACTCTGACACACACCAGAGCAGAGACAGCAATTACACTTTGCTGCTGCAGGTATTCCTCCCTTTATTTTTGGCACTGTGTTACTCAGTTTATGTTCTGTACTTTCATTTATCACTGATATGTGAAAAAAGTAATAAATGAAATTATTCTTTTTAATACAGGACAAAACTAGGGCCACAGATCTCTGCCTGGTACCAGATCGGGTGGTCTGTCAGCAGTAATGTACCTTCACGAATCTTGATGGGGTTTGCACTGCTCCTCTCTCTCTAAGATTTCTGAATGGGCAGGCAAACAGCGTCACTCCTCAAAAACAGTGGCTTCAAGTCTTGGTTTGTCACCAGGCTGAGACTTGCTATTCCAGCAACAGCAAATCTGCTGTCTGCACAGGGTTCCTCTGATGCCTGCATGCAGGGAAGGCAAACGGAAACGAGAGCAGATATCACTGCTTTAATTTCCTACTGAACACTGAAATAAGCAGATCTGAGCTCAAAATTTTTACACAACCCCAGCAGAAGTAGACGATTTTTAGCAAAAAGAAGTGAAAAGCATTTTACATGCTGTGCCAGACTCTTCTAATTCTTGGATACTTTGTAGCCAAAGTTTGTTTATTAACACATTGTCTAGTTGATTCCACATTCCAGTTACTCGTCATTAGTGAGAGGCTAACTAAGATTAGAGACTAGAGTTTCAGCAGCTGTGATTTAGTGTTTTGTTTTTGTGGGGGGCTTCTTTCAGTTTCTTGTTTTGTTTGGGATTTTCTTTTCTTTTGTTTTTAGCTGTGGAAAGGTTTGAGAAGCTAAATGAAATGTGACATGCTTACTAGAGTAACTTTGATTTAGCCAGCAAGCAAGTGTGGCAAGGACTGTACCTGCTATACCATCATGTACTTTCTGTTTGGCTTTCGCAATAAGCAAATAAAAAAAATATGAAATGTATTTACAAAAACCAAAAGGAAAACTACGAATAGAGAAATTACCATACGAGTGGAAATTATTTGCTCTCACATTGTGAGACTGGTTGTTCTAGCCTTCATCATTTGTACATCTGCTGTATGAAGGGTGAATATAACCCATTATTGGAGCTGTGCACAAGCCAGCCTGACCTAAATGCCAAGAAATAAGCAAGTGAGAGTGAAGCATCAGTGGCAAATTGGAATCTAAGGCCTTTTGTGCTTGTTAAATGGTGGAATGATTATAATTGGAAAAAGTGATGTGCATTAGTTCTGAGTGAATGTACAAGAAATGACAAGCGTGTAACTTAACGATTACTTCACAACACCCAGGACTGCCTTCTAGTCTTGCACTGAGAGGCTCAGCCCTACAGCACAGAAAACTGCATGTCTTCTCCCGCTGTTCACGGGCATCCTCCACAGGTCACATGGAAATAACCCTGAAGTGATAAGTCTTGGTTTAGGAAGTCTGCAGCTTAAGCTTGTATAAGTCATTGTGACAGAGCAGTTTTTTCTCTCTCTCCAAACCTTTGTCTGTATTAGTAGCAACTGAGCAGAGTCCAGCTTTAAATGAAAACATACACTCATTGTTTATTCTCACAAGTAGTAAGTATATTAGCAGAAATTCTGCCAGTCAACTTTCATAAGACTTATTTGATTATATACCATTTCTGATATGGGTTTTTTCACATTTCCCTTCTGAAGTTCATTATGTAAAAAAAGCAGGAATAAGTTTATCCAAACATACTAATGAATTATTTCAAGTGAATATGAGACTTAATTCTTAATAACTACAGATTAATTAAACTTCTCTTTGCAGCAGGCAGAAATTATTTCCCAGGATATTAAAAATTCAGTGCAATTAATTCTTCTTCAGGATAAAATGACTCCTGTCTAGGAAAAGTGTTGCCAGGCATTTCCTGGATGATAGGCATGTGCTTTATGGCAGGACCATATAAAGACTCAGGGTTAAACGCTCAATGAAAATGTATAGTACATAAATCTACACATAAAACTGGCAGGAAAAGTGTCAAGAAGCAATCATCTCCAAAGTCAGTTTACCCTCACAACAGGGCCCTTGTCATGGTCAGAGTTAAACTGAGTCTGGATAGGACTGAACTTTTATTTGCATAAAGCAGTCAGAACTGAGGAGTTTAACAGGGAACTGGAACTTCATAATTAAGCAATATAATTAAATACACTGATTCTAGTTCCTTCTCATAGAGAAGCACTTGAAGTTTTTAAATGGAATATACCAAAATGCATTCTGTAGAAAACTTTTATTGACATTTATATGTAACTTTAAATCTGTTGCATTTTAAACTGAAAAGATCCCCATCTTCCCAAACAGTTAAGAGCTGATTTTAACTAAATAAAAGTTGCAATTCCTTTCTACATCCCTAGGCACTGTCCTGTGGAAACTGATGCACAATCTTAGCCTAGGGAGTATTTCTTTGATATCTATAATGATAGAGACCTCAGTATTAAACAAAAAATGTAAGAAATTGTCTTTAAAATAATAGTAATACAAATTGTTTACTGTCGCTTATCACAGATATTGAAGCTCTCATGGAGCCAAGAGGTAGCTGTATATACTGTAGACATTTTACAGATGTCCAAAATTAAGCCAGAGACTGAATGACTAGTACAAGTAACACATATAAGAAGTCCCCAAAAGCCTCAAGGGGCTTATGACAAGTCTTAACGTTTTGCCAACTCTCACAACAGAAGAAAACACAGCCCTATTTCTGTACAAAATCTTTCTTGCTTCTATTCTGGAATATCTAAGGAATCCGTGCAAGTTCAGAAGTCAGCATTAACTACTGCCTTCATAATTTTTACTTCAGATATGTCAACCTTCTAGGACAGCCTGGAGGTTTCCAGTTTTGCCTTGTACCTTCCCATGCAGTATTTGGAAAGGTAGAATGTTAAAGAAAGAACAGTTCTCCTCCCTTTTCTTTCACTAGTAATGTTAATTTGAATATGATTTACTATGGAAAAGGATGTTAATAAGAAATGCTTTTTTACATTTATTAGTAGAGAGATGGCCTGACAGTTGGGAAGGAGAATGTATTATAAAGACGATAGTGTAGGTAATATCCTGTATATTGAGTCTAATCACCCATTTAAAGTTAAAACAGGAGTTGTTAAGAATATAGTGAATCACACTCTAATGATTAGTGATGAGAATCACCTAGATAATGAAATTGGTATTGAGAAACAGATTTTTCGGCAGGATGATTATGCTGCAAGATTGATTAAAAGGATAATTGTAGAACAATGTAACCTTTTCCGTAATTATAGTGCTGAACTTGTTTAAAGTCATTTGTCATAACAGTGTGGCTCTGCCATATCACAAAGAGACTGACCACTGATTAACACGGTATTTATTACCTTCCCAGAAAGTGACGTATTGCCACACCTGTACAAGGTGATTTTAATATCTCTGCATCAAAAGTTAAGGATATAGTAAAACTACTGGAAGTATTCAGAGCTATAAAATTCCATGTGGTTGCACATTTTCCAGTTGCTGAATCTTGAGGATGAGTTTTCCATCCCTTTTACTGTGAGATCCCATGAGACTAACACTATAGCACTCTTTCACTTGTACTGGCATGTTTATAAAACTAGACTGTTTTTCAGCAGTTGGCACAGCAAAAGAAAACATTAGACAGCTTTAAAATTGTACTCAAAGAACTTCTAAAAACAAAACATCTGCAGCTAAAAATGCTAAAATTTCCAGTGTTTCAGATATACTGTAGAAAAAAATTGAATGATTATTTGAGTCTTGTTTTTATTCTTTCAATTAGAAGCTTTAATTAGCTTCAGTGAGAAATTCCCTAAGGTGTTAAAAAACTTTCTGGCATTCTTCACAACAGCATGAAATCTTTCAATACTTAAGCTACACATTCAAATACTAAAGTGTTAACATGGAAGAATCTTTTTGGCACTAAGAATGACAAAGTCAGGCAGCAGGATTCCCAAAGGAAACAAAGGCAGGACAAAGCTGACACCAATATGGGCTACAACATTCAAGGGAGAGAAGGTAAATACCTGGTATCCACAAGTCAACTTCACATGTTTCTCCATAGATAGGATTTTTTCTAACAATGCTCTAAGTTTACAGATAAATTCATCCTTTGGCATTTTTATGAGAGAAATGCTTATGTTTGCTAGTCCACGTGAGGACTTCTGAATGCACGATGCATAACCTACAGCTTCACACTAGTCAATGCTCACAGGGTGTGTGTGAGAAACACTCTCAGAAAGATTGAACTGGTGTGAGTTAAAATGCAACCACAGAGTCACAAGGAAGGACCTTGAGCTAAACATCTAGTCCAATCTCCTGTCTAAAGCAGGCATACCAGCAATGCCAGAACAAGCTAAGTTTCTAAAACCTCCACGAACGGAAATTTCCCAGCCTCTCTTCATAACCAGCACCAGCTCTTTGATACCCTTCTAGTGAAAATATTTCAACACTTTCCCTTCTTTAACCATCTAGCATTACGGAGAAAAGTTTGGCTCTGCTTTCTATTTTCTCACTAGTTGTAGGATAATGCCGCTTCCCCTCTCAGTTCCCACTTTGACAGCCTAAACAAGCCCAGCCCCCTCAAACACAACAGGCCCTTCATTTCTTGTGGGTCCTCTGCTCGATCATATCTGCTTTCTCAACATCCTTCTTGCACAAGGGCAGCCCAAAACCGGATACCAGTATTCCAGGTGATGCCCAGCCACTAGCCATAATTCTTCTAATGTAGGCAAGGCTGCAACTTATGCTGCTTACAACAAACACACTATGTTGGTATCGTATTCCCAGGGCTGTTATGCATTCAGTCGGTTTCCAGTCTGTACTGACAAAGGGAGTTACACTTTCTCAAGAGCAGAACCATTAAAAGTTGTGAAGTTTCTGTCAGCCTAGACTCTCAGCCCCTCAGTTCAACTCAGTTGAAGCTATCCCATACAGTTATGGGATATCAGCTCCTATCCCTCACTTGGTGTTCTCAGCAGATTTGCTGGGGCTGATTTTTACCTCATCATCTAGGTCACTAATGAGGACACAACTCCCCTAGTCTCACTATCAACCCTCAAGGTCATACAGAGGCTTTATCTTAAAGTCTGATACATTGTTACTTTTTCTTAAATTTATAATTTGAGATAAGCTGAACACTTTTCAGGATTGTCAAGTACATTTCAATATGAACAAATACATCAAGACTTTATGCATTCACCATGTGTGGAGTGATAGGGGAAAGGGGAAATTCCTTGTTAACTGTATTTCAGTCAGGCAGCCCTAACTACGAGAGAAGCAGTGGTTTTCATTTATGAATTACGTTACCTTCTCTGAGAGGCTCAGATGGAATAACTACAAGGCTTGGCAATAAGACTAATAATACTTTATTATTTTGGGGCTACTATATTTCAAGTTCTTAGGTACCATTCTGTGCTAATGTAATTCAACTCACATGTGAGCAGATTTGAAGGCAAAAAGCATATACAGGCTGAGAAGTTCTTTGTTTTCCTCATGTTCTTGTAGCCTGTCGAATAATGAGAATCCACCATCTGCTAAACAAATGTAAAATTTGACTCAGCCCAGGAATAGGACAATAAGTGGCTTACTTCAAGTGAGGAACTGTAACCCCTCTTATCTACCTGAGGTAATGATGGATTCCTTCGCTCCTCAGGTGGCAGGCAATAGTTCATTGGTGGCCAGCAAGAGCCTTTATTTATTTTAACTCACCTATGGCTCTTGCATTCATTTACAGAACCCAGTGGCAGTAATTCCAGACACTAATGAGTAATGACATGGCAGGAGGAAATCTGTGGCACTCAATCAGTGTGTGCTCAGCTAAGTGAGGAACAGCCTGATGGTGGGGCCTTCTGTGAGAACTCCCACGAGAGGCATGCAATGGTTGCTGCTGGAGCAGGAGCAGACCCTGCCACTGGGTAAATCTACCAAATGCACTTCTGTTCGAGAAGGGTAAAAGTCAACATAGGTCAGCAGAAAACCAAAATAAAAATAAAAAGACATATTGGTTCAAGCTTAATTATGGCCTAACCACACCACAAATAGCCTAAATACAACCCATTAATTTTCTCTCTCACATTTGGACACAGAACACAAATGTATTAAAGAGGCAAAAAATTAGTTTTCCAATTGTTTTTCTAACACAATCCTCTCCAGATATATGCCTTTGCCGACTTTACATTGAGAGTGTTTGGCATCACATGGAATGATGTGAAGGTGCAACCTACTTCACTGTTCACAAAGAGAAAGATTTCTTGAAGGGCTGGCTGCTAAAAGAGAGGACTCCGATACTAAGTAGTAGAAGTTGAAGTAAAACCCAAGGCAATATAGCCTTTTTGCTTATATTATTTCATGTGATCCCTATTTATAATGATTCCCTCCTGCTGAAAAGGCCTGGCTGCCTGTTGTTTCTGTTCAGTCATCCCCATCAGTTTTACAGAGGATTTTACTGGAGTGGGAGAATTAGAGCAAGAACATGATTGTTATTGTTCCACAGCTCATGAAGAACAGTAGTAGAAAAGTAATAAAAAAAATCTTATTTTGTTGTCATCTTTGCTGTGTGAAATTTTACACACCTACTTCAGACAGTGGGCAAATTCTTGCCTTGAGGTATTCGTTATGTTTCTCAAGGGATGAGTGAAATTATCTGGTTTTTACTCATTCGGGGTATATACATGAGACATTAATATACAAAGAGCTCCCCTGAATTTTCATTGTGTTGACACAGACAACTCTGCAAAGACTACAGCTCAAAGATAGAGAGATCCGTAAAACTGACATGTCTTTTTCCAAATGTGTGCCTGCCATTGCAGGTTCATTTCTCCTGAAACAGATGTGTGAAAAATATTGCATGCCTTTTGTAGAATTAATTTCAAAGCTCTAGCAAATCTGAAAAAAAACCACCCTAATATTACGATTTGTTGAGGAAAGTCATCCAACAGCAGATGCAGACAATGTGAAAAAATACACAGCACATATTTGGGCTGAAGATCTTATACTGCTTTTCAGCTTTGGTTCTATTGTCACTTATAATAAAATCAGGGCAAAAGACCTTGAGAGATAAGCTGCTTATTTATTTGTTCCTGAAGCTTTGATAGCATGTAGGTTGCTGTGTGATCTTTCTAAACTCAGAGGTGCTAAGCACAGCTTGTTTTTGAAAGTCAATGCCAGCAACAGACAGACTTTTTGTAATAACACCCGGTGAGTTGTGGCACTTGTATCCTCATAAGTTTGTCTGCCAAATCCTTACCTAGTCTACATTAACAGAGCGCTTTTGACTTCATGCTGGGGATCTGGCCCAGTATCCATTTCTTGAATAAGTATATCCAACTAGGACAGACATACTTGAGAGGACATTTCTCATCTTCACACTAACAAAACAACTCCAAATACCTTTAAAATAGAAATAAAAATAGTAATATTTTTCTTTTCCCAAATCTTACAGGATAGAAGCTGATCAGATGAGAAAATACAGGATTTCTTTTTTTTTTTTGAGGATCTAAAGGAACAGGTAAATGGTTTTAGAGGAAATTATTGAGAAAAAGAGTCAGAGGAATGAATTTGTCAATTACCCTAATTCCACATGCAAAGTGACCTCAGATAACCCAAACTCTCCAAAAAAAAAAGGAAACACTTCTTTAAAATAAATCCTGCAGTAATCCTCATCTCCAACATACACAAAATCAGGTAGAGGACTTACTGGAAAAAAGGGCTTTGAGGTAAACTTATCCTTGCATTATCCTACATCACTGCTAATTTGTAGCATGTGTTTGTAGATGATTCAGATGCACCAGTCTGAAAGCAGTCTGACACCTAAGCCACTTTTCGTCTTCTTGGGCAGTTCCCATGGCTTGAGGGAGAGCTTCCTTAATTCTTTGGCTAGAGGGTCAAAACATGATTCTAGAAGAATTCCACTCTCACAGAATTTTGTTATAGGAAGAAATGATGCCAAACTGCTGCAACTAGTCTGCTGAGAGCTGGAAATATCAGGATAAGGTGCTGATATGTGTGTATGACTTTCAGGATTCACTGGTATGATGAGCTGTGATGATGGGGAATGTTGGGAACAGCACAGCCTAACACATGCCTTTCCTTTTCAATTTTAAATTGCCTCATTCTTCCTACTTTTCTTCTACTTTTTCCTTTTTTTTCCATTCTGTGCATCACATTCTAAATGACATCACAGTCCAAATATGTGATGCTCATGCTTGAAAGCCCCACCCAAGCAACGGATTAGCTTAAGAGCTTTTGTATCTAATGCAGGTTGACACATTGTGCCATGTAGGTTGTTAATCTTTTGGGGTTTTTGTCCTATGAGTAAAATAGCGATTTAGCGTTGTACCGGAGTGCAGTTATCCGGAAAGAAAGCACTGGCACAAATGCACAACCACAGTTTCTGCTTTAAAATGATTTTTTTTTTACTTAGTTGGCAGGGTAATAGTTTCTCATTTTTCTTTTCTTTTCAAGACTGTGATAGATTTCACAACAACAAAGCAATTCCATAGTACTTTTATAGTCAATGAATTGAGGCAAATGAGGGATCCTGACCATTAGTTCATTTTAAATCCAGAGTACTGGCAGAATAGCAAGTAGAGAAATAATATATTTTTTAAAACCCTGTTCCATGTTATAGGAAACTTTCTGTAACTCAGTAATAAAGAAAACTTGCTGTCCACATAGGTGCACGAGAATTTACTATTAAGAACAGTCATAGCACATTTTTATCCACAATGCTACATCACATACATGCTGAAGGAGATATGAAATGTACAAATCTAACTTCTAGTGAAAATTCTTCACAAAACCAATCCATATATTTTACATTTTAGATCCTGAAGCTTTTAATCCCACTGTCTTCCTTTCAACTACAAACCTGAATAACCCTTTGCACATGTAGAGAAGTATTTCTCATTTAGCAGTGGCAATTAGTTCCACAGTTTCATATTTTTATTTATTTTTTAACAAACCTTTTACATTTTCCATTGTTCATTTTAATTGAATATTCCTTTCCTATTAAGACAGAAGATGCTTCTAACAAAAGTATACAACACAAAGGGCAATCTAAAAAGGGACATGTACTTAAAAGGGTAGTTTTATTGTATATACTCTCCATTTCTTTCATCTGTGTTCAATCAACGACTAATGCTTCTCTTTCCCTATATGTAACCATGCTTCAACTAACCTTTGAATTGTGTACTTCTACAGACTCTCTATTCTTTTTATTATTGATACCAAGACTCAAATGACCAGATCTCAACACAGAAATCCAAATGAGATAGACAGTACATTTTTGGCATGGATTTCTTACTTTTTGATGTTCCTTCACATTCCATACCACATGCATTCTAACAAAACAGAAGGGACCAAGTGGTCCCATCCAATCATGTGCTAACTCCTGCATCGATAACATTAACTAGAATGTGTATTAATAGTCCTTTTTACAGAATTTGTGGGGTTTTATGAGCAATACAGGTCATTTGGTACACCAGTGTCCATTGTTCTGATTTTTTCTTTTTCTCTCTAATAAAATTCTCCTCCACATGTTTCTGGAAGTAACTGATCAACAGAATTTTGTATTATGCAACAAAATTTTACTTTATGGATTATTGTATGCACCTTTGTTTTTCTTATTTCATCTGCTTATTTTTCCAGCTCATTAAAAAATAATATTAAATTTAATATTGAAACTTGAGGCATCTATTTTCCCAGCATGAAAACCTTCTAGCTAATTGTTGATTCATAACAATATTTTGCCTTTCTGCACACATCTTAGTTTCTTCTTCAACAAGCTAACTTTGATGAACAGCTCTTGAGAATTTACTTAACATTTCTGTAAGGCCAAGTTTCATGTCAGTGAAATCCCATAGCCCGAGAACTGAATTTTCAAATGTTAGATAATAGAATGGAGCAGTCTACAAGCTTAAATTTTATTTAGGCCTACATCAGCACCTGGCACTGACTTCGAGTAAAGAATCTGCAGATTCTCTGTCAATATATTGGTATTTGCTTCAACATGTTGGAAATGCTAAGCAGTGGCTATTCCCTCACAACAAACTGTCAAGCAATTAAAAGAAAATACAAAAATCACCAAAAGGAAAATGTTAATATTTCAAAATCTAATGTCAGAGCAAATGTGGTTAACCAGTCTGTGCACGCTTTTTACAAACTGTTACTTAGAAATAATTGTATTTAAAATTTGTTCAAGTCGTTTCTTTTAGCATTAAACTCAGCATGACCATGTGTGAAACGATCCATCAGATTTCATCAAAGTTAAGAATCCCATATGGCTTGTATTACCACAGTTTAAAACTTCCTATTATTCAAAATATGTCTGTGCTGTTCCTAAAGAAATACTTGAACCAGATTACAACTTTCCTGCTTGATGTAAGTAGCAGCAAACCTACCTGAAAATCTGGATGAGGTCTTGGGCTTTGTATCACATTAGGTTGCCACACCTAATGACAGATTCTGGGCTAGTTCATTTGAAACTGAGCCCCAGCTGGGTCGAATATATCTCATCTACTTTTCTTTGAGAAACATCAACCTGCCTTTTTTGAGTCCTAAGTATAAAAGACTGTTACTGTACTTAAATAACCCATGAATTAGAGATATTGTTTGTACACAGACATACTCGCTTTTCAAACACGTAAAACAAATATTTCTAAATACTCAGCTCATTTCTTTTTTATAGTCAAATTGAGTTCTTTTTCTTTAGTTCTGTTTAATGACTAGCTGTTTCAAAGGAAACCTGCTCTGAAAGTCCCAAATGGGTTTCAGTGTTTTTTTGCTTAATACCTAGATCTTTGAACTACCATATATGAAGTCTTTAATAAGCTGTATTTGAAACCTGATTTATTAAAATTTTTTTAATTTCTCCTTCATGTCACAACTTCCAAGATTTATGAGAGAAAACACCATCTTTGAGGAGATACTCCTGAGTATGTTTTATTTCCTGCTTATTTTTGTCAAAAAGCTTGATAGTCTACAATACATTACGAGCACATACATACTCTACTGTACAGTATGCATTCCAGCCATTTGACCTAAGACTTTCAAAGGTTGCAAAGATCCAGAACAAAGTACATTCAAATATTCAGTAAATAATACAGGCCCTTCAACCCAAAATGTTGCAGGACTGTCATTCATTCACTGAGAAAATCTTTCAGATAAACTCACTTTTACACTTCTCTTTCAATAAGTCTTGGTCATATTTTCCAACAACACAAAAGTAATAACATCATTTCTTACTTAAACATATTACTTACATTCTGAAAGTGACTTAGAATCACCTTAGTTGTAATTGAAATGACTAAACATTGGATTTACTAAAATGGCTGTATTTAATATATATCAGACTGACAATGCATGTTTGCTTGCTTGCGTTCTCTCAAACAACATTTATCAAACAAAATCATAATTAGAACAAAAGAATATCCTCTTCGCTTCCTGAAGTGTTGTCCAAACTACAAAATAACCCAAATGAGAATTCAAGCACTTTCCTGGGATCAATTTTGCAGATTAAAGAGTACTATCCCTTTTGTTTCAGAAAATGGCAACTACAATTGGCATGGGATGTTAAAAAAAAAAATACATGAAAGATGCTGGCATGATATTCTGATCAGAATTGTGCATTTCTTCAGCAGGCTTTAGTGAAATATGACATGGACAAGTTACTCAAAGATGAAAAGGTCTTGAAATAAATAATGCATGTAAATGTCACACTTTACAGTAATGGAAAATACAGAAGTATTTGCACATTATTTTATAAAACAGATGCATTAATAACTTTTTTTAATACATGAAGTGATAATAAAAAAATTTCCTCTCTTCTTTTCTGCCAGTGGTAGTTATCTATTTCTCAACATTTAGAGGAGTAAAACTACATATCAGATGGCCATTCTGTAGACAGAACAATGAATATGACAATTACTTCATAATTCATTAGATTGTGATATGATTAAAGGTGAACTAGAATAACAACAATCTTTAAGACTGCTTGTTGTAAATGAACTTATTCGGGAGAGGAATTAAAAACCTCCAACTGTAATTATAAGAAATGTTTTAAACATTTGTAAACCAGAAAAACAGAGTGCAGATGGAAACACAAATCTAAAATTACAAGACTGCCGTTAAATTCAGATTATGTGGTATTTAAAAGATCTTTCAAATATCGCTTATTGACAATAATCTCTGTTACATTAGCACACCAGATTAGCAGATCTGAGTGCTATTCTCCACAGACTACCTGAGAAACACAAGAAATTTTCCTAATGTGTCTTGCGCCTCCATTTCTAGTTTCTTATCTGAAAATGAGGACAATACCTAAGTACTACCTTTACAAAGTATTAGGAGGGTTAGGTGAGTACCATTTATATAGCCCTTTGACATCCTGAGATGAAAAGCTCTGTAAAACACAAGAATAACTCTATACAAGTGCAATATTATTACTGTAGTTCTTACTATGTTTATTTGTTTACACTCCTCTAGAGAACATAATAATTCTGAAGAGATTTACATTTGAACTTTGTAAGAATTCTGTTATCTGTCTTTAGAATTGCTCTGAAGGGCTCTGTAGAGGAAAGGCAAATGTTCACAAAAGCACACTCAAATCTTTCAGAGGATCCCATCCTGCAAGATATTCAGCGTCTCTCGAGCAGTACAGAGCACTCTCAGCTGACTGCACTCATCACATTGCAAGATTGGGTCTTGGATTTCAGGTGCCAACACTGCTATGAACAAGAATCCCAGCATAGAAATAAACATAATTCTACATTTCTTTTTCAGTTGCTTCTTAGACTCTTATTGATCAGGGGAGCAGATACAGTAGCTATCGAGTCCCCTGCCTTAGTGCTCAGCAGAATACTGATGCACTCAGCAAAGTAGAAAGAGCTGACCTTTTCTCCCTTTACTATCATTGATGCTGCAAACCAACATGGAGAAAAAAGTGTCTACATGTCACTGGAGGTAAGTTTTTTCATTGCTGGACATTGTGGACAGATTGAATATTCAACTGCCTTATTATTATTATTAACTGTCCTTTTTCCCTTTGATTTCTGAAAAAGACTGAAGGAACTCCAAACAGTTCTAAGTGGCATTTAAATATTAATCCTATCCTGAAGAATGAGAACATGGAAAGGAGGACATGGATAAGGAGGAAAGATAGATAAGTAGAAAAGGAAGCTGGCATCTACTTAAACATAAGACTAAGAGTCAAAACTTTTCCAAAAGAACATTCTATTTTTGAGCCTAATCTAAGTAGCCGGATATTTCCTGAGGGAGCAATGGAAGCAAAAGAAATTGCAAAAACAACCCTAACTGGAGCAGTTATGAGGAAGGAAAAAAAAAAATGTTAATTTTGGTCACGAGACATATTCTCCAAATAACTTGCATGCTGTAAAAAAATCAATGCTCTGAGTTTTTCTTGAAGAGATAGTTGATAATTTCTAAGGTTCAGTAAACTGACATAATTGAGGGGTTTTATTTTCTCTTCCATGTCCATGGAGGACGAAGCTGTTTTGAAAAAAATGAGTCATATGCGAGACAGACTTCCAATTGTACAGCAAAAAAATACAGATAGCCTTCTGAGTATTCTCTTCACAAATATGTTTGGGAAGAATGCTACATTTCTTGGAAAAGTAGTTGCATCAGAAAATACCAAAAGCAGAGTCTAGGAAAGAGTGAATGTCTGTCACCTAGAGGATCAAGGAAGATTGGCTAAAGGTCTCTCTGTAGGAGCAGTATGCTTGGGTTGGGGGAGGAGGCAGTTTGGGGAGTTTGTTTTGATTTTTTTCCTCCATTATTTGCATTAGGAAGAGGGTATTTCTGTGTCTTAGGGCAGCCCAAGAAAATGGAAGAAATGTTTTACCACTCGAGCTGATTTTTAGGCCTTGAGGGTATTCACCAAGAAAGAAAATGCTTTTTAGGGCAGTCTTGGCTCAGCAATGCTTTAATTTGGGCCCTATATGTTTTTAAGCTCTGTTTAAGGTCTGGGGATCAAGGATGTATTGAGAAGTGGAATAAATGAAACTTGCAACAGGCAGTAAAATAAAAAATGGTCATAATTCGAGATCACTACTGTTAGAAAATTGCTATTAAATGTTGAATTTTAAAAAACAATTTGTGCTTTCATTACATTTAATGTTTGCTTTAAGTTTACTAACTTGCTATTGTCTTTCTTAACTTCCTTCAGACTTATCTTTAGTAAACAATTGCTTCCTAAAAGCACTGCTTCCATTACTTTGCTGCAAGTTATTTTTTACACATCTCCATAGGGTTTTTTCCACATATATTCTCATGTCACTGTAAAAAAATATAATAAAAATTGAGAAGAAACAAAAGGACATCAAAAAGTCTTATGTTACTTACCTTAATTTCTCGAGGATACAGATGATAGAGGATAAGACCCATGGAAACTGAAGTAATTCTAGACAGTCAAAACCCACTATTCAGTAAGTAAACCAGGAAGGTACACAGCCAGATGAATGGTATCTCATGTGTACCAACATCAAACCTTTGCAGTGAAAACTGACAATATCGTTAAGTAGATCCTTAAAATCAGAAGCATCATATTTATGGAGTTTATATGTGGTTAAAATGTTTGATTTAAAAAAATATGTAGTTGACAGTAACAGAGTAATTACCAGCACTGCTTCAATCTGGCTGTATAAGTCATCATGATTCAACCTACAATAGTAATAAAAATAAATTATATTGGTTTTGGTTCATTACTGCTGATCTAATAAAATATAATGAATTAAAAAAAATCATGAGTTAATAGTCTCATAAAAATAACAATTTAGTAATGGCTTCTTAACAACTTATGTGAATGCAATACAAAAGAATTGTATTTTTAATAAAAATACCTTTTCAGTAGAAAATTATTTCAATTTTATTCTAGTTCTCATAGTAATTTTCTCCAACATGTTTTCCCTTAGAGACTGTCTCTTCTCCACAATTCAGATTTCACTAATTTAGAAAATGAGGCAGGAGGGGGAGTTTATTGACATAAAAAATTAATGAACGAGATTCATTCTAAGAAAAAGTTATAGGATCAGATGCAATGATACTACTCAGGTCAGAAAATAGAGATAACACTGAAATGTCCATATAAAATATCCCAAGGCAAGTTTCTTCTCTATGTGTTCCTGTACAAGCAGACTTTGAACAGTAGGGTGCCTGCCCACTACTATTACCTTCTCAGGTCCTACCAGGAGAAAAACAAAATGATTATTTTCGCCACCTAACTCACATGGGAACTGCGAGAAATCAATATATAGCTTTTTTGAACAAGTTTCACTCATTAACTAGACCCATTAAGTCTTTGCTGTGATAGAAAATTTGCAAGCACCTTCAAGTTCTATAATACTAGCCTTAGGTAAGATTACTCATTCAAATGTTTTTTTTAAATCCCATATCAGACCGTGTTGCCTGATTACATCTGTTTGATGAACAGAGCAGTGTCCATACCAATCTACAAGGAGTAAGACAGCGACAGTCAATTAGAGCTTTGCAGCAACTTCACCAAAGTTAGGATGTTTTGCTAGGAATCAAGACCTCCAGTCCTGGTGCTGACACGGGTAGGTCAGATTAGCAGTCCATAAAGAATAACACTGAAGTTAAACCCTAGAGATTTTCACACTTAATACAGTCTCAGGAGCTGGTAACAAAGTGCTCAAACATTTCAGTTCCATCACAAAGCAGGTTGCAAATTGCCTTTCTGATGTTTCTTTATAAATCACATCACTGTTACAAAAAACACCTTTACTTTTTCTACATGTCAAGACTACGCTCAAGTATTCCAGAAGCACACAATCATTTTTTGAATGTAGCTGGAAGTTGGCTACAGTGAAGTCTGTAGAATCTGGCTTCAAAGTTCAGGTATTCATTTCCAGAGTTCCATTGCAAAACCAGAAATCACAGGTTATAATCCAAGTTCCCAATGGGAGAGGGCATTATTAATTACTTTAACACTTAGTAATCATTGCTAACTAGTAATGCATACTTAATAAACATTATTAACATTATTAATTCAAAAATTCAAGTTAGTTGACAAATTTTTGGTTAAAGAAATAGTCTAACATTATGGAGAGATGCCAGAATCTTTGTGGGTCTGTAGAAGGTAAAACCACTAAAGCAGCAGAGCATTTAGAATTAGTTGGAGACTTAAATTTTTGTAGAGTAAATGAAACATTCGTTACCTGTAAGGAAAGATTTAGAGAGCCTCTGGATTAAGTTAAAGCAGAGGATCAGCCTGAAATATGTAACTACATGTCTGGAAGACGTTATTTCCCAGCTCCTCACTGACATGTAGTCAAGGATGAGGGAAAGATCAGCGAACAGTAGAAATGGGAATAAAAGCATGTCTTTAGGAGACCAGCAAGAAATCTAGATCGGTGTAACAGGTCAGCCTGTGCAAAAGGCAGAAATCTCTCAGTGCCAGGCAATGTGCATGCAGGACTGGGCAGCAAACTCCTGATATCCATTAGTATTAGAACTGGTTTCATTATATCTTCCATGGTAAATAGTATAACATTTCGATTTCTGAAAGGACAAACAAGGCATAAAAATTCTCTGAATATTCTGTATGAGGGGGATATAAACATTCCACAATTTACTGGAAGAGTGAAAATTAAAATGACAGATGCTACATTCAGATGGTCCTTTCAGTAACTGCTGTATATCACACGTACTGCGTATGAAAAATCAAAGAATTGCAGACATCAAGCAGGAGAAAAGGGATGATAAATTCCTGGAAGGAACAGTTTTTGACTAACAGTAAAGCAGTTACTCTCTGCAAACTGTAAATACCTTGGTTGTCCTGGGTAAGGTTTTTAGAGGGAAGAGGGGAATTTTTAGGGAATCAGCAACTGCCATTCAGTAGCATATGTCCCATCTGCATTTTTCTTAAGAATAATAAGATATCAAAATTTATCAAAAAAGATATCGAAAGAGTGCACTGGTAATTTGTGAAGGCCCATTCTCTCCAACACCTCACACTGTTCTTATGCAAACATAGATGGGGCATATGGCCTAAGAATAATTTTTTATTTAAGAATCTGAATTTGCTCACGTTGAGAAATGCTCATGTATCTTAGCAGTAAACTACGAAATCTATAAGACCACAGCATGTTCTGGGTAGGTGAACACTTACTTTTCTGTTTAGTAGAGATAATAGAAGTGTTGGAAGCAACAGGATCAAGGGAATTAGAGGAAATGCTCATTAAAACAAATTTAAAAGGTCTAATGATTAAAATATTGATTAATTAGCCAAACATTGATTAACAGTCACACTTTATCAACTACAAAGGTTCTAATTACTGCACCATTATTCCATAGATTGACCTGTTCTCTCTTGTCACTTACGATGAAGAACAATTTTTATTAAGTGGGTTTTGGATTTTTGACCTGTAAAATTTTAATAGGGAGTGCGAAGAGAGTGTCGTGTGTGGTTTGGCATTTTAGTCACTGAGGGACTCATAGTTACTGCCTCTACTTAACCGAAAGCACAGAAGTGCAAGAGGGATGTGAAATCTTGGGGATTAAAACCCCACACACATGTACAATTCCCAGTCATGAGGGAGAGAGATGCATTTGAAGCTGCCCTAAGTCTGCTGCAGTGAAAAGAGAAACTGTATGATGCTAAACCATACTGATTAATAATAACAAAATGTTTAAATAGGACACCGGGATACTAGCCAGCCAAATGCTGTTTGCTAAGATACACCATGATTTAACGGGGAAGTATAAAATGAGAATCTCTTCTTAATATTTTTGTACCTACTTCAAAGCAACCCAACCTATCCTGAACATGCAAACATTTCACCATTAAAAATAGCAAAAAAAACCTGAGGAGCAGCAGTCAAGACCAAATAGAAGTTATAGTAGTTCATCTACCAAAACATTTTCCCGCTACAGCAACCTAGGTCTCAGAAAACTGCCTCACGCTTGAAAAATATTATTCAGAAAATTTATGGATGTCTCACATAAGACTATCTTGCTGATTTCAGTAACTGTCCATTTAAATCTGTTGATGTAGCGTTTAAACCTTGCTTCACAAAAGAAAGAGGGTAATACACACATGGGGTTACACTCTCAATATAACTGTCTGAAAGTGATGGTCTGGATTTACTCCTGATGAGATCAGCTCTAAGGCCAGAAAGCAGATTTATAGTGTGAACATAAACGAGCATGGAGGAGGGGGACCTTTTTGATCATACATACACTTGTCAGGCAAAATATGCTCAAGACCACACTGCCAAACAAGCGAGAGCAAGTAAGCCTTCTGCAGACCACAGAAAGTGACATCAGGAGGACAACTTGGAACAGACACATCAGGCTGGCAGGTTCGATAGCCAAAACCTGGTAAACGGCCAGGAAAACAATGGCACTCAGGTGCTAACAAGGGGGCTGGGCTGTTTTTCCTTCAGACTAAACTTATGGGTCTCACAGGGGGATAACTGTTTAGAAATAGCTGTATCATTCTTCAGCAGCTTAAAGGAAAAAGAGGAGATGCCATGCCAAGGTCTGAAATACCGCACTACCTCAGCTTCTGCATATTGAAGAAATAACTGCTTCACACAGATAGTGGTACTCAACAGCAAGTGAAGGAATTAACACTGTCGTAAACAGGTAGATGTCCTTGGCCTTTCCACTCCATCCTTCTGTTACACTGTCTATTTTAACCAGAACAATTCCTTTACTTCTACCCTCCACATAGGCAAAATAAAAACTATTTCAATTCCATTATACACCATATGGCCTCCTGATCTGCCTTCTTGATTTTTTTACACCAGAAAAGCTGTTACATTTATAATACAATTATAACTTAAAGCCACAAAGATAGTTTACAGCATGATCAGACAAGTCTGTCTGTGTGTTATCCTGCTATGCCAAGGTTTATGGGTTTTCTCAGGTTACTCAATGAAAGAAGAAAAAAATGAAAAAAAAAAAAACCCCACACTACTTTCTTTAGAACCCTCCTCCCTCCCTGCATTTATACATATTCAAGTTTGCATCAATACAATAAAAAATTCCATGTAAGACCAGCTAAAGTGTGGTTTTGGGTAAATGCCAGAAACCAGGTATTTCTCTTTTAGTTAAGCCAAGATACGGTGTTCTTCAGTCCTCCCAGAATTGACACAAGGAGACAAAACAGTTTAATGCTTACAATAGTACAAGTCAAATCAAGGATCATTTTCAAAGTTGCAGATGGAGATCAGACTCAGCTGAGGACGGCAATGATGCCAGATGGTAGAATAGTCCTAAGTCGCCACTTGAAGGTTCACCTCAACAGAATCCCCAAGGCTTCCCAGTCCAGCCCTGGCTGGATGCTTCTGGGCATGTTTGTCAGGTCTCTCTCCCTCCGTCCACATGGGTCTCCTCAACTCCTTTCATACTATGCTAGGGATTGTGACAGCCTGTGAGGAATCTTTGTGATCAGCGTTGCACAACCACTCCTGACTTGCCTTTTCTCTTCAGGGTACCCAAGGTAAACTTTATTTCATATTACATGTAAAAGATTCTTGATTATGTTATTGCTTTTATACTTCGAGAAGGCAGTAGAATGGTTTGCCCTGGCAGTGATTCAGCTCTTCCTTGCACTAACAACAACAGAATATGATCCTAACTGGAAAGACACACAATAAAACAAGGGTTTAACAAAGCATCCCTTTGTCATCACAATGGGATTTGCAGTCTATAAAGTTGATTTTATTGTAATTATAGAGTTCAACTGTTGCCTTGGTGTCACAGCGAATGTCCAGGTCACATGTGCAATATTAAAAAACTTAAATCCCACATTTAATGAGATGTTATCTACTACTTACAGGTCACTTAGATACACAAGTCTTTACAGGATTTTTGCAAGCCATAGAAGTATAGTGAATGTACACCAAATTTAAGGTACTACTAATTCACCTGTAAAACACAGAAAAACTATAGTGAGTAATTGGCAAGAAAACCTATCTGCCTAACAGTTCTTTCAAAGCAGAAATATTAATTCCTGTTTCTGAGGATAATAAAGAGGGCTATCAAAAAATGCCTAAAGAACAAGGAACATTCCGATCATCATTGATAGTGAGAAAACCTTTGTAAGATTTAATTTTATTTCTTTGGAAGATTCTTGAATTCTCTACTCCATGATGACCTTGACTGTTCACTGCTAAAATTTTACTTCCTTCCACATACTTTGCTGCCTCCTTCCCTAAGAGTACATTCTTTGTGTTCGTAGAATCATAGAATGGTTTGGGTTGGAAGGGACTTTTAAGATCATTCAATACCAATCCCTTGCCATGGGCAGGGACACCTTCGACCAGACCAGGTTGCTCAAAGCCTCATCCAACCTGGCCTTGAGCACCTCCAGAGATGGAGACAGCCACAGCTTCTCTGGGCAACCTGTGCCAGTGCTTCACCACCCTCACAGGAAAAAAATTTCCTCCTAATATCTAATCTAAATCTCCACTTTTTCAGATTAAAACAATTAGCCTACAACCTGTCCCCGCACTCCCTGATTAACCTCCTTTTCCAGCTTTCCTGTAGGCCCTCTTTAACACCTGGAAGGCTGCTATAAGGTCTCCCCAGAGCCTTCTCTTCACCAGGCCTAACGAGCCCCTCTCTCTCAGACTGCCCTCATATGGAAGGTGTTCCAGCCTGCTGATCATCTTCGAGGCCCTCCTTTGGACTCACTCTAACAGATCCATATCCTTCCTATGCTGAGGACTCTAGAACTGAACACAATACTCCAGGTGAGGTCTCATAAGAGCAGAGTAGAGGGGCAGAACCACCTTCCTCAACCTGCTGGTCACAATTCTTTTGATACAGCCCAGGATACACCTGGCTTTCTGGGCTGCAAACACACACTGCTGGCTTGTGTTGGACCTGTCATTTGCCAGCACCCCTAAGTCCTTCTCTTCAGGACTATTCTCCATCCATTTTCTGCCCAGACTTTATTTGTACTTAGAAGTACCCCAACAAAGTGCAGGACCTTGCACTTATCCTTGTTGAACTTCATGAGGTTCGCACAGGCCCACCTCTCAAGATCCGTCTGGATGGCATCCCTTCCCTCCAACATGTCAACTGCACCATACTGCCTGCTGTCATTGGCAAACTTGTGGAGGCTGGCCTCAGTCTCACTGTCCATATCTTTGACAAAGTTGTTAAACACCACTAGTCCCAATATCAGCCCCCTGAGGAATCCCACTTGTCACTGATCTCCCATTGAGCAAGTGCCTTCCTAACCAAATAAGTTCTTCTCCTCTCCTGCAGCCCCCAAAGTGTATTGACAATGAAATGCTAGTGAGTAATGTGAACAGTAAGTACTTTAAGGCAGAACTTGTTTCGTGTTTGAGTGCTTAGTCCAAAAACTCCTGGTTCTTGTCTGATTCCTAGACCCTGTTGCTAAACATCACGCTTATAGTGCTGCTTCTACAAATGTGTTAACTGTCTCTATTAAGATCTAATTTCCTGTCCAAAACCACCCAACTGTATCCCATTATGAACATTATTGGTGTCATTTTTGAAAAAAATGCAGGTGATACTGATTTGCACAATCTAACAGGTAACAAAAATGCTGCAAGTATGTATTTCTGGCCACATTTCACAAATAAGAGTGGTTTCAGACAAATTGCACTTAAAAATGTAAACTGAGGTAGCTCCAGTGGTTTAATCCAGAGCAATTATTTTACTGGTAAATAACAGAATCAGTAACTTTTTTAAGCCACAGTTAGAAAACCATAAATTCATGTTTGCATTTCAATCAGTACTGTTTCCACCTCCTCTACAGAAGGGCTGCCAGAAGAAAACTGTTAGATGGGGGCAAGGTAAGTTCATATTGTATACCACAAGATTGGTAAAGGATCTAGAACTTCCCATTCAGCAAGAACTGATGGTTCTCTTGCCTGAGCACAGGGCAGGACAGGCATTGCTTGTCTTTCAGCTCAGGAAAAAATATATATATATTTATATATATATACACATATTCTATCCAGTGCAGAAATTGTGGCTAGAGACTCCTTTCCCACCTCCTAAAGATTACTCTGGAGGGGGTCACTACTGCTTGTGGTAGCAGCTGCCCAGTATATAGCTGAAAGCAAAATATATCCACTTCCATTGCGTTCTTATCTAACTCCATTTCTTCTGCTAATCACTACATCAGACATGGAAAACTTCGTCTGGGCACGTTTCAGACCACTTGGATAGAAAAATGGTAGTTCTTTTTCCTGTATACAGATGCACGATTTTAGACTTTGATAACTAACATAGAAAAACAAGTTTCTGTTTCACATTCTAATTATTGAAGAGTCTATGGCTTTGTTTCTGTGGCATTTGATTCAAGTATGCTATGCTATTCTTAATATTCATTTTTGTGAATATTTTAGGCGTTTTTTGTGTTCTAGAAAATAGTTTGTATCTCATGCATGATTAGGAGGATTTAGTTACTGGAAGGAAATAGTTCAAGCCCTTCTTTTTAAAAATAGGCACATGCAAAAGCAGTATTTATGCATGTCTCCTCAAGCAGACCCTGGTGAAATATAGTCACAGAGAATGAAGTTGATCCCTGAGTGCAGTGTGAACAGAAAGCTTATGCACCACTTAAAGTCTTTAAAATAGGGTTTAAGTAGGAGTTAAGCATATTTTTTTCAGGCACTCTTCATGGGGTAAAATTTACCAACAGAAGGCCTGAATAACTTGAGCAGAGGGAAGTGGGGGCCACACAAAAGGAAGGAGTAGGGAATCATGCTTCAACATGGTAACTGTTGGTAAAGGTCAGCTTCCTACTGACAATAAAGTGCACTCACCGTATTTATCTGGTAGATCCCTCTGACAATGGCTGGTAATCTATGGACAGCTTTTTAGAAGGGTTTGAGCAGGGGTCTTTGCTCAGCATTACTAAAATTCTCTAAAAATTTTGTGTATTCGGTGCTTATTTGTCCCAAAAAATACAGTGAAGAAGGAGCATCAGGAGCCCATAAAATGGTATACAGTAAAAATACATAATCTAAAATAAGTTCTTAACAAAACATAAATTAATCACTCAGAAGAGATGTTGCAATCATCCACCATAAATATGTGCAGGAACCAACAGAAAAAAAATAACAAAATGAACAAAGAACACACAAACTAATCAAACTGTATTCCAGTACAGAAAGAAATCAGCAATAGTTAGTATATTTGCCACAATAAGCTAAATGACACACCTCCTTTGACTTATGCCACAGCTGGCTTAAGTCATCTTTAACTTTAAATCCTCTGGCTTTTATCAGTTTGCATCATAATCTTAATAGTATTCAGGTTTATTTTTTAATACGTACATGCACCCACTCACCAACACACACAGAGAAAAAAATACAGAAATTTTTATCATTATAGTATTTTGGCAGCATAATGGGAATAGACAGCAACTACTTTGTGTTACAAATTTGAATGTGAAATTTCAGAAAACCTCCTTGCATTAAAAATGAATTAACTGTGTGATTATTAATTGTGCATATTCCAATCCCTTTGTGCTGTACTGCATGTTTCTTGAATCTCATTTGAATCCTTTGGCTAAGTAATGTGTCAAGGGGGGTACTAGCCTGAATGCCTGAGTTATTTAAAAAGCAGGACAGTACTTCCAGATTAGAATACCAATGAGTGGGGTTAAAAAGGCTCTACTGTAGTTGGAGGGCAGCTCTCAGTCTGAGTAGTACCTGAAAAGGACCTCTATGGACTAATTTTCAGAATCACATTGTAATGTGGGCTCATGTCAATCATCAGAACAGACAGCTTCATCCCATGATATAAACTAGTTATACATTCAAGAGCTGCCAGAGGATCTTCATTAAAAAGGGACTTAGCATTAAAAGAAGAAGGTTGTTTTATTATACTACTTCAAACACAGTTTTTTGTTTTATATGTTCTTAGAAATCTTTTTTGTTCTTCTTCACAATATCAAAAAGTGCCACAGAAGAAGCAAATACATTAAATATTCCAGTTTTTAATGGGAATCAAGGTAGCTTTCTGGTTTAAAGCATTAAAAATCATATACATTTTTCTAAATATATTCATGTCTTTGAATACCAGAAAGAAGTCTCTAGATGTAATAGGAGGATGTTTTTAATCTTTTGTGAGAAGGGATTTGCAGAGCTGACTACTCAAGGTACAATATCTACTGGCAAAGTATATCAGTGAGAGCTTTTTACATATAAATTTGTATAAAACCTTTGGGCTATCCACAAGCTTCCAGATACCAGTTAGATATTACAATCCATGTCATTAAAATTTAATATGATTGTGTAAAGAAGAAAACATTAACAATATCCATGTAAGTAAATCATTGACACAGTAATCTAGTATTTCAAGAAACCTTAACAGGGGTTTATTAAAAAATAAATAGATAAATGTATCTATTTACCTATGTGGAAATCTTTTCAAAGAACCTGATTTAAATATAATTTCACAAGTCATGTAACTTCTTCAAAATACGTGGGAATATTTTGATCTAAAATTGCCGTTGCTTACCCACCTCATACCAGGATAAATAGTTTATAGGAATCTAATTGAAATGAGAAGATGTTTCTTTATGAGAAGAATACTGCATCCAGTCTAATATGTTTTCTGCTGTGTCTTTTGAAAATACATTTATATTCTGCATTATTTTCTGTCCTGAGAAAAGGTGTCCATTTGTTGCCTTTTTCCCTTTTCTTTGTCAGCTTAACAATCATCAAAAATAAGACACATTCTTAGTAATAGTAATACCAAGCATTTCATTGTACAGTGCTTTCCATTTTCTATTATTACCTTCACAATTATTAGCTAATTAATTATTAACAAGGTGATGAGTTTTCCTATTGCCTTCATTTCCATAATATCAAACACCTCTCAAACATTGAAGAATTCCACTTCTGAAGAGCCTGTGAAGCAAGAAATATTGTCATTCCCATTTTAGAGATGGGAGACTGAGGCATAAAAGGTTCTCATTTCTATGGTCGCATTAAAAGATAATAGGACTGCTTTTAAAACAAAGATATTTTACTCATCCTTAGCAAGAAGATCAAGAAAACCAGCACAAAGAGATTTAAGTAAAATTAACAAGGTTACAGAGGAACCAAACTCTTAACTAAAACTGAGACGATTTATTTCCCATTTCTCTGGACAGACTACTAGATTTTTATACTTATTTTTCTTGTAAATCAATTATAATAGGTTATAGCAGTAACGGTACAAGATATGATAAATGATATGATAATACAATATATTTCATTTTTTAGTGATTCTCTTCGGACATATTCTCTGGAAGCAGTATCATTAAGAATTAGTTTCAAGAGCTTAGAAAACCCTCCCCGTGCGTGAGTTCTAGCAAACTCACATGAACCCAGGGATATCTTAATTAAAGTATTTCTGATCTTTAACAATAAAACAATCCTTGCTCTTTTGGATTCTTAAAAGAACTCTTTCAAGTTTGCCTTCTCTCTCTCATTGCCATGCTCAAGCCTTGAACGACACAATAACATGCACAAAATAATCACCTCAAAAAACACTCTCCAGAACGAGAGCATGACAATTACTTTGAAGTGCTAACACTTTTTCCAGCCCCCATCTTTGGAGCAGTTAGCAGTTCAATCTTTGATTTGGCCTTTGTTACTGCCTAACAGGTAAATGGTGTTCCAGTCTTAAGCCCAAAGTACACATATTTGGAGGACTTGTTCAGCATATTTAAATCTTAGCTCAGAGCTCTTTACAGCACTGTCAAAACCAAGAAATTAAGGGAACAATGAAACCTTGTATTGTTGCAACAGATTATATATAACAAAATATACTGTGGCAATAAACAGGACTGTAAAGGACTCATACACAAAAATACTCATTGGGACTGCAATTGCTGCCAGCCATCTGCAGGGCATTCATAACTCTTGCTATACTTGTGGAATCTCCAAAGATACTCTGTACCTCACAATATCAAACCTTATATTAACATTGTCTCATACTGATCATGCTGTAAATCATTTGGAAATGATACAATAGCTGGCAATATCAATCTTGTTTACGTTATTTGGACCTGCAGAGAGTGCTCATGTCTCAGAGCATGCAGAATTGTAAAAGAAAGCCTCCTGCAGGGCCAGTCCAACTTTCTATCTTCATTTTTTTTGAAAGCTACTACGCATTGTATAGTTTTATACTGCTTGCAGGCATTTCCAGGCTTTATTCTAGAAGATACTGCATGATTACTACAAGCTGATTTCCAAGGGGGAAGAAGTACTTGTAGATCAAATCTAAAATTATTATTATTAATTTATATTTCATTTACAATTTACATCCTAAAATGTTTACACTGAACATAAAATTTAAAATGCCATTAATCGGTCATCCATGAACCATGTGATGCAGTCACTACTTACGGAAGGACATGAGATGCAGTTACACAAGGCAAATATTTTGGAGCCAGTGAACAATTCTGGAGACAAAGGAATTAGATATTCTCTTTTATGTCACCAGATTATAAGAAACTGTCTTCTCATTTTAGTTGTCAGTATCTTAACACTCTCAGAGTTTCATTTAGCAATTTATAGTGGCAACTGCAGACAAAAGCCTGTGGAAAAAAATAGATCCTTAAAATTAAAAAAAATGTTTTGCAATCCATCAACACTCAGACTCCATTTAAAGTGAATACTTATTGAGACTTGAATGAAAAGAGATTGTCAGAAACCTTTAGAAGGGGAATATTGACTCTGCTCAGAGCACAACATTCGAAAAGGCCTATGTGTTAAGAAAGCGGCAAAATACTCAACTGCTCCTCTGTGCAAAATTAATTTACCTAAAATTTGACAAAGTTGGTGGGTTTCACAGATGGACTCAGTAGACAGCCACAAACCACAGGTTCCCTGGAGTGAGCCAATGTCAGTAAGGAATACTTTGCTACAGAGACCAAAAGCTTCTGTGAGGGAAATAAAAGTAACAAGTTAATCCAAAACGACCAAATGAGTTACAGGAAACTGCTTGAGGTAAAAAAATCGTGGCTTGTTAGTTCCTGGGGAGTCTTACCTAGCAATTTGTTCTGCCCAAAAATGATTGAGAAAGGGATAAAGGTGCTGTGACATCTGTACTACAGTGGCAGGAATTAACCAATTTTGCAAGAGCATCTTTGACAGCATGAGAAAACAGTCACTTCACTGCTTATTACAAATAAAGTAGTTTTCATCAAAACAGTCTAAAAGAAAATGGCAAGTTGACCCATTCTAGAAATGAAAGTTCCAGTTTTCAGGTATCTGAAAATTCTTAACAGCAGCTAAAAAGATATATATAACATTACATGACAATGACTTAACCAGTATTTTGCATCGCAGAATATAGAACATTCCCCATTTCATATATGAGATTGAGATATTGCTGTTAAAATTATCTTCATACAACTTGAAATTAGAAAAAAGAAATAGTTATAGCCAGTAATACAAAATCTCCAAAATGCAATATACCAATGCCGACCTGTTCTTAAATTTTTGTGTCTGATGTAAGTTAAATTTTCAGTAGGAAACAAAATCTCAAATCACTCATCTTCTCAGGAAAACCACTAAAGTTTCCAAAGACATCTGTTTTCTAAACGGCGATCGACACTTCAATAGCTGGAAAAATCTTCATTTTTAAATAAGAAGCCTATTTTTTCTACAAATGGCTTAAAGGGCTTTTGAGAAACTTTAGGAAATTAATCATCTGAATGAAGATGTTTTAAGGAAAAAAAACTGGGAAAAAAGAATATTTGGCCATATTTTTTACACTTTGTTCCACTTCACATTACTTGGGGTGTACTGAGTTTCCCCCATACTTCTTCATTTATTCGTCTTTCATAGGTTGTAGCATTCTTGAAAATATGCTTTACCCTTTTGAGCCTGTTGATGCATTTCCACCAAATCCTCTTCTATGTCTACTTTTGGAAAATCTTTAGAAAAGATGTGACAGCAAAAGAGGGGTGAAAAAGGAAAAGTGGGGGGGGGGGGGAAGAAAAAAAAAAGAAAAAACAATCTTGCAGATCTCTGACTGATTTTTTTTTTTCAAAGGCCTGTACCTATCACCACAGCAGAGAACCTCACATATCTGGTTTTTTTCCCCAGAAAATACTTTAACACCAGGATTTGATATCTATTCTCTGCTTCACAGTCATATCTCTTTAAATGAGATGTTCCTCTCTATCATTAATGTGTAAGTCAGTCAGTCAGACCTTTTTAATAAGCAGTTGAAGAGCCACTGTCTTTAGCACATGAAACTAACAAAAGCCTCATTAGTCAAATGAACAAAGAATAGTTTGAATATCAATGTATTATTTTAGAGATAAGTCTCCTCCAAGAGAATCTCAATGCGGTCCTTTTCACTGGAGTTTCCTGTGTCCAAATTCTAAAACTCTGGACCCTGTCTGTGAAAAACGGATGAACAAAGCAAGCTGTGAAACAATGACATCCATTGCATGTCATTTTTGCAATGTGCCACTGTATTAGACAATAATTCAAGAAGTAGAAAACAGGTCTTTTTTTTTTTTAAAACCTGTCCAACACAACTCTTTTTCTGCTTTGTCAGTGATCCATGGAATAATTAACTCTGCACCAATTAACAATGTTATTTAAATGACCTCCGAGCAACAGAAGAGGGCATCAAAACAATACAAAATTTTTAAAAAGTCTCCTGTTCATGTCACAAACATAGATCAAAATCTCTATTTGGAATGCCTATAAGTAATTTGGATAAAAGTCACAAGTGTTCCCTATAAAGATTTCATGAAACTGAATTCAGACAGAACAGGAAGTCAGATCCTTAATTATTTACTTAAAGAAAGAAGGAGAATTTGAGCAATTATTTCACAGAGAGAGTGCACTACGCGTTTTGTTTATCCACTAGAAGGTATCATCTATCCACTTTTGTCACGAAATGCTCACAAAACACACTGGAAGTACTACACAGCAAAAACATACCGGCGGTTCCCAGAGAAACAAGCAATTTTGGTATCACACACCTCTCATTTCATGCCTCCTAGACCTACCATTCAGATACAAATAACTCAATGATAACACATCATTTTTATTGGACTGCCACCATTAAAAAAAACAAACCAAAACTAAAGAGATCCAACTGTTTCCAGCTAGAGATTTTACAATATTTGATTTGTAAACAAACTTGCAATAAACTACAGACACGTGGTACTTGGCATACCTGTCTATTAAAATTCTGCAGAATGTGATCAGCGTGTTTCTCTCAAAATGTAGAACTATTCACCAGATACTATTCTGTCTCAAACAGCAGCGTGAATATCTTCATACTGAAAGTGAGGACAAAAAGCTGCAAATGGACAGGAAACGTAAGGTTGGACAATAATTACGACTGAAAAGTTAAGACAGTCCAGGGAATGAATATGTAACAATAATCTATATAGTTGTTCGTTAGGCACTAAAATTACAATTGTTTTCAAACTCCAAAATGTGCCTTTAAGGCATATTAGCACAAGCTGAAGAGCTTTGTCTTGATGCCATGACATGGAGCAGCAAAGATTAGTAGCAAATCTTACAGGTACAGGAGAAAACTAAATGAAATTTTATGTCATATGTGACTATTACAGCAAGACCATAGCAAGATGCAGATACACACAAAAAAGTAAGAAAAAAGAAAATATAAACTGATTATGAAGAATGGGAAATTTCACAGTTCTTTCTTTTGTTAAAGTAACAAAAGTCTTGACTAGAGACATTTCAGACAAAACACATTGGAATTAAGGAATGCTTCTAATACAGAATTACAGAAAAGCCTGCCCTGTAAAGGTCAAGAAAATATAGTACTAGAGGTGGCTTGAGAACTGGCTTGTATATCTGATACAAAGGTTACTTGTGGGGATGTAGGGAGCTGATAACTAGGATGATGCTGTGAGCATTAGAATTTACACTGTTGGGTTTGTTTGGGGTTTTTTTCTCTTTTCTGTATTGATGACCTGGCAGAAGAAATGTGAAGAAAGGTGAGACAGTTTTTGCTGACACAAAAATGGCGTGGGGGATTCAGTCAATACAAAAATGAAGAGCAATACAGGTCAGAAAGTCTTAGGAGTCTGAATGCATAAAAGTGAATTCCAGAAGTCATCATAAAAATCATAAAATAATGAAGAAATGAGAAATCTGAGATCAAAATTAATCTCCTTTGCATGAATGCAATAGGAATATGACAAAATACAATGTATTGGCATTTATGGCAATATGTATTATTGGTCATATTGTAGCTATTCACCATGGTGAAAAGGCAAAACACATTCTGAATTGGACAAGCAGCAGAAGAGTGTCAAGGAAAGCACTCCATAATGAGCAAGCGATCCAGCCAGCATGGTATAACTCCAGTAAGTCATCACCTCAGTAGGCAAAGAATAGTTTACTGTTCCTGAGTGTACAACAAGGAGAGCAACTTTACATGGTAAGACTAGGATGTGGAAAGCTTTATTATTTATAAAGTTAAGGGAAATTTAGTGGCTTTTTTCAAAAGCAAAGGCGATTAAGAGGAAACTCTATTAAGGTACACACAATCCTGAAGGGAACAGAAAGGAGAGATGCTGCAGGCTATCTAAGCTGGTGTTAAATAGAAGTACAAGGGGTTATGAACTTAAGCTGGGGGGAGAATTGGACACTAAAAGAATTAAGGTAGCGTTTTCTTGCACTGCTGCCCTTAGTGGAAAAATCTACCAAGGCCAGACATTGTAATAAGCAGTATACAAAAGAAATGTTAGACAAGTAAGAAATAAAGTATACTGCGGTGTGACTGTCCGTTTAAAGCACTAAAAATCCGTAAGGGATTTTGCCCTCAATCTGTCAGAAACTTTCCTAACTTTCCAAAAGTTTTAAGGCATTTAGTTTCTTTTAGGGGGAAAAACATAACTAAATGGGCTCAAATTCTTGAATTCCCAGCATACAATTCAAAAATACAACTATACAATACCAATATTTCCATTCACCACATAATAATCTCTCTTATGACCACACCCCCATCCTCCTTACTAGCACATTCTATCTGAGATAGAACACTACATTTGAACTGAAATTAACTAGTAGGCCACTTGAAAACAAAATATCAACCCTAAACAAACTTGCTTGGGTAATTTTATAAATGGCTGCTTTTTCTTGTTGTTTTCCCTTTTATACCCTCGCTCTCTGTGGCAGCACTGTTAACTTCTCCTTTTCTCTTCAGCCAGTTTGCTTACTCCAGACATTTTGTTTGCTATCCCTGAAATGCAAGCAGTCAGTGTCCTACATTGGCAGCTAGGCGCTAATATGGACTTCATGCTTCCCTCCTGCTCATGTTTGTGATATCTGCTTGTCTAAATATCCTCACATAGCCAGGACTGGAGTCTGCTGGAAGTTATTGAGGTATATAGATCTTTGGGATAACACAGTACAGCTGTTCTTATATTCTCACGTATGTCAGGAAATTCCTTTTGCTTTGCTACAATATTTCAGCAATCAAACAATTATTACACAAACACGTTTCTAACATTGCACTTCATCAACTTCTGACAGCATTATACAGAGATTGAACTTAATGTGGGTGGATTTGAAAATCAGAGCACTTGATCTGTTCACACAGAGCTTTTTGCAAACAGGGTTGATAATTCAGAAACATAATTTCATTTTACAGCAAAAGCCAGGTTAACAAGAAAGCATCCATCCTTCATGGCCTCTCTTTAAAATAGGGCTATTTTATCTCAGAACACCACTGCCTGAAAAATATCTATGGTACATACTTTTTATAGTCCTTTAAAAGAAAAATGACCATAAATGACAATTGTGCCCATATTAAGACATGTAGGCATTCAAATACAAATTAAAGCTTTCTAACTGATTTCAGTAAAACTGTTGTTTGCTACATGTGAAATTAACTGCCTCTAAATATCAAATCTCAGAACCACCCAGGAAATCATGTGTTCAGAGATTTTTAAGCCTGAGCTTTACAATTCATATGCGCCAACTTAACATCAGAAGTTTGAGTCCTTATGGTTGAACACACCTCGTTGTTATTAGAGTAATACCTTAGGTATGTGCTCCTAACAAATGACAAAATGACAGGTTTGACACAATGCAATGCTGAAGAGCATAAGTGACTATATTTTTCTTAACCACCAGCTACAAAAAAAAACCTCCATGATTTCAAAGCATAGAAAATTGTCTTTGTCTTTTATCTCGTTGATATTTTGAACAGCAAGGCCGTCATTAGGCCTTCTTCAGTCTTCTAGAAGTTTGCCTACGTGATCACCAAATACTTCAATTTCCTAAGTCAATTTGGTTAAAAACTCACTTTGCTAACAACTCATTTGGAGTGAGATCTTGATTTAAAGTGTTTAAAGATACACTATACAAACAGCCTATACTAAGTAATAAAAAAAGCACACTGCACACAATTAAATTTAAATTATGTTTTTTCTGTTTTGAAATAATTTTTTTAATACTTATAACAATTTTAAGGGATGTCTCAGAAAATTGTTCAATTTTAAATGTAAGTAACAAACTGGACTAATCTTTCAATAACTTTGAGCTTTTAACTCACTTCCCAAGATATCACCTGCTTGATGATACTTTTCACACTCTATTTCATACTACCAACATGAACTTGCTTAAGTAGGAAGGTCTTTAAGAAAAAATGAAAAAGAGGCATTCATTAGAAGCTGAACTAAGATCTCAGATTCATTTCACACAGATCACAGCATGGATCTGCTTAATGGTTACTTTAGTTCTCTACAGACAGATTCAAACCTATTCAAAAGGGTTTCACACCTCATTATCATTTATCTAAGCACTCCATTACCATCAAATTTACCTTCACCATATCAAGTAGATCTCAGAATTAAAAAGGTATTGTTACAGGAATGCCAAGAACAGAAAGCCAATACATTCTACGCATATTGTAATGAATGACCTACTTTAAAACACACCTATATGTTAGTTCCTACACCATTTTGTTGGTTATATTCCACAGAAAATTTTGAATCCTTCATTAAACAATGAGGAAGCCAAAAGGTTCATTTGCAAAGAAGTTGTAGATGGCTGGCTAGGGCATGTTTCTCTAAAACAGGGAGTGCAAAGGAAAGCTGTGTTCAACATACTGAGTCAAAATGAAGAAGGCATAAAAAAGGGTCCATACTGCTGAAATACAGCACTATAGTTCTCTAACACTTGTGTGTGTGTTATTTCCAGTCTATTTATCTATGTATAAAACAAAACAAGCAAAAAAAGAAACAGCCCAACCCAAAAGGACTTGAATTTTGGATGTTAACTAAAAACTGCTTATCTTTGCAGTTTACATAAATCTTGGGCAGGTTTTGCTGTCTGTTCAGGGCTTAGATTCTAACAAATTGGTGCTGGGTTTCTGAGATGCATTAATTTCAGATTTTTTTAAAAAGTATCGTCTAAACTATTCAATGTTGCAAAGAATGAAGCTTATATATTTTTGTTTTTACAGACTGATGGGACCATTATACATTATGTAATTGTGCAGCTTGGTTGCTATTGCCAGGATGAACTTTCAAAAAGAGTTATAGTTTAAAACTTTACTTTCTAATTTATTTCACAGTTTAGCTTTGAGATAAAGTGTTTTACTCTATATGAACTCTCAGATGGCTATGCTGAGCAAACTAGGTGCTTCTTCCTTTCAAGTTAAAACCTTTAGACTACTTTAGCACAGTTCTTCATGGTTTAATTTATCATATGTTCGGGCACCATTTATCACTAAATGCAGAATGATGAAGAAATGGCTCTATTAAAATGAAATAACTACTGAATTAAAAAGCTGTTAAATGAGTTGGAGTGCAGACTCCTGTTAACAATATGTGGGAAGAGTGTTTGGCTGAAATAAATCACAGTAATAATTTCAGTAGTGCACCTTTGGAGAAACATGTTCAAAAATTCACATCTTGATTTCCTGACTAAAATCATATTCACTACTAACAATATTTTTAAATTAGCTTCACAGTTAAGGTGAAGAAAAATTTACTCTCAAATACTTTGGTTCAAAACCAAAATGCTGTTTATTTTAAAAACTATGAATGGCTGTTTTAAAAATATACATGCAAAATAAAATAGCTGATCCTAATTAAGATACATGTCTCATGCTCTCCCTTAACTTTCTGAAAATACTTTTACAATCTTTCAATGTATTCTGCATACACAGCTCTCTAATTCAGACTAGTCTGCATTGTAACTCTGAAAATAATAAAAAGTCAACTGCCTAATGAGTCAAGATATACTTTCATTTTATTGATGGCAACAGAAAATGTAGGTAAGAGAAAGTACTGAATAGATACTCAGTAAATCTGTATTAATTGATATAACTGTTTCAGATATAAAAGTACTTTTTTTAATTCTCAAAGAGATTCAGTGCGACACAACTTATAGCATTTGTTATTAATCAAGTATTTGCAATAGCCCAGGTCCTAACAAATATTTAGCATTGTAGATCACTGTGTTCTATTCTTTGCTTAATCAACACATGCCTTGTGGTTAACAGCAGCATTTATTCAACCCTTATTAGAAAATTATTTAGCTCGATAAAAGGAAGTGTCTATCCATCATGCGAGGCCCTCTCCTCCACTGATTGATTTCACTGGAAGCAAAAATAATTTCCCAGAACTCATGTGCATCATTTTACCCCTTTGAAATGAGAGATATGTTATGGTCAGAGTAGCATCTTTATGACTTGAATAGCAGATGTTATTTTATTTCCATGACTTATTTCTAAAAAGCTGCATTCTGACTCAGCTCGTTTTCAGGTTGTATTCTGGCATAGAGTACAGAAATTATTGTAATATACATCTCTGTCCACACACAGTATTGACAAAATTGACAAATATCAAAATATCATGCACAAAATGACAAAGTGGAGGTATGTCATGATTATGCACTCCCAGATATATTTAAAAAGATAACCCTCCTACACATGTCAGCATGAGACAAACAAAAAGCAATACTGGTCAAAATGGTAACCTTTTGAGTAAAAGGCAGTATATTTACACTAAAATGGCAGATTATATTACCTGAATATTAAAGTTTTATACAACAGACAATAATTTAGCGATTGCAAGAACCACTCAACTCTCCTAAAGAAAATCCAAATAGAAGACCTTTTCAATACTTCTCAAAAAATGAAACTATTGTTAACTTTACCTCAAACCATTTTGTACTTTATGTATCAGAACTACACAGACCACAAAAAACATAAAGATTCCTATTTGGCTCTAGACTTGGTTGGCAAAAAAACCTCTTTTTCACCTCTACAGGCTGTGTGATTGCTTGGCCTGTTGTGAAATCCAGAGCAGAACTATATACATTAACCTTTACACTTGCCCTCCATAGTCATCTGCATATATATCATCTTGCTTCTTTTTGCATGTACAAGAACAGGAGTAAGAATAGTAGTGCAGTGACCCACTTTTCTACATCCTTCTTTAGCTTTGATATAAACTGCAGATTTCTTTTCCTACACTAACTGAAGGCCCCTCCATTCTTGTACACATTCATCTCGTGCTCTCCTTTACACACACATTACTACGCACTGCGGTCATCTGGTCCAGCACTGTTGAAGTTATAAGTATGGAGGGGGGGATGGGGGTGGTATTTTTTCCAGAAAATTACAAAACTAGCAGTTTACAAAGAAGTGAATGCTACGTTCAGCTGGAAACTATACTTAAGAATGGAAGATACATTCTACACGGTATTTTCCAGCATGTTACTGTGGTTAAATTGAAGTATGAATTTAATCTCATGTTTGTGGTAGGTAACCAATAATACGTAGATAATTTATCCTAATTTCCTTTATATCTAGTAAGCAATTGTTGCATAATATGATATTTTATAAAATATATCTTATGAAAAGACTTCTTAGATGTTTTACCACATTTTGAACTCAGAATATAAACATAATTTTTACTTTCCTATGCTCTTGCCAAATACTGCCTCTTTTATTTGTGGGGTTTTTTTTCTCCCTCGTGCTTCCTCTCTCAATTTTGACAGGTATCTTCTTGTTCAAACAGAAATATAATAAAGCTTAATCCTTCCCAGTCAAAATGACATGTTCTACTTTGAACAAATTATCTTTATTGCTGCTCACTGGATACTGCGCAGCATGGCCACTCCCCAAAATGCACATGAAATTAAAGGGTTTATTTCTTTGAATCATATTTTAAACAATACTAGCTGTCCCACTAGTAACTTTTCAGAATACGTCTACTGATTATCATCAAATTTAATTTAGAGACAGAGATTTCAGAGGAATTCAGTTTCCCGTTTGTGTGTGGGAAAAGGTGGCCAGGCAGAGAAGCATCATCCCCTTAGAGAACAGATGAAAACAAAGCTGCAGGAGGAGCTGAAATACCAGTCAACTCTCAAGGCTCCAAGAAAGAAAACAGCTACCTCCAGTTGTACAGTGCATGGCAGCAGGAGCTCACAGCCAGCCCTGAAATTGAGACCAGGTCCCAGAAGTTCCAGTGCTCACATAGCCACACAGCAAACTATAATGCCCTTCACTTAAAATAAATAATTGAATAAAATTGCAGTTGGACCTGTTCTCTTCTGTTTGGTTCTGGAGTTTCTTACAGATTCAAAATAGATTTATGGAATAATTCTAACAATTCTAATGGCTGTCATTCATCAACACTGAAACCAGAACCCTCAAATTCTACACCCTGTTATGCACAAATCCTTAGAAAGAAAAGAGATTTTACAAACACTCTACCAGGCATAATCATACATATTAAGCAGGAGTAAACAGAGTAAGTTACTGAATTGAGGTAGCAGTGAAATGGAAGACTGTCCATTTTCACAGCAGGTAATTTTTCTAAGAAAATACTTTGAAATCATATTTACATTTTTTAGAAAAAATGTACTTTACAAATATTTTATTCCTTTAAATTTCCCATATAAACATCTCATTTCCTTTAAAGTAGACACAATATTTCTTCTCACTTAAACTAGTGATTTTGATTTATTTTTTTCCAGAGTTTTAAGTAAGTGTTAATTAAGGTTTCTTTTTTCATAGATTTAGCTGTGTTTTTTTAGTGTCTGGGGGAGAAAGAACCACAAAAGACTCAAGTCCCAAAGACAGAAACAATTTGTTGACAAAGTATCTAAAAGACCCAGGCAGCTTTGAGTGAATATGCTTTTTAATAGTTAATATTCCATCCATTTAATATCTCTAATTATTTTCCCTCTGCAGCTTTGATGGGTAGTTATAGCCTGGAATAAAAACACTGTGGTAAGGACAACTGCACAGCAAGGTTAAGTGCCTTCTTGTCTTCAGTACCAATAATTACCTTTAAACAAAAAAAAAAAAAGCTGTTTTCAGCTTTGACAGTTAATTTACTAATGAGGATGTAGACCCAATTTATAATAAAGTAATATTGACCAGAAATAATCTTGCATTGGTACTTATCTGAATTATTTTATTGTTCAGGTTTCCTATTAAATAAATTGGAAGGGATTAATTTTGCAAGATGGATTGTCAGAGGCTGCTGCATAAACTAGTTGCATGTCAGCACTAAATTTAATTATTGATCACAATACAATAGTGCTGAGTGTTGCAATCCCCAAACAGTTTCCAGTAACTATCAGCAGATTCCAAATATAGAAACTGAAGGAAAAAAATTTGATTGCGGATGACTATATTTTAAAATAAATAAATAATTCATTAGTACCCAATAAAAATTTAATTTTAAAGTATGATTCAGATCATTCACTAGAACATATAACGAATAATCAGAAAATGAAAGCACTTCCCTTCAAGTGACAAACTCTAAAGAAGCAGTGTATTATTTTTTTGATTGGGGGATTCCTATATGTCCCTCATTATAACCTTTCTTGCTGCAGAACAAGTGCAAATATTGCAGAATGAACACTGTACTTATAGAAACAAATCACAAGAAAGAGATGAGGATGCATCTTTGGAAAGAAAAGAAATTTCCAGCTCTAATTATGTTCTCTAACTGAAGAAAGCAGTCTAACAAGACAGCCACAATGCTTTCTAGAAGTAGTCAATAGGGGATAGTTTTTCTTTTCATTTTAGAAAGTTCAGAAGATGCACGTGAGAAATGCCTCGCTATTTGAAATTTTGCATCTAGTCCTTAAAATCTCTCAGCAGAAAAAAAGATATATGGCCTAACGAAAAGTTGTTGGCTTACTTTGTGAAGAGTTCTAAATCTAGAGTAATAAGTGATGACCAGAGCTGTCTTAAATATAGGAATTAGGAGGGTCTAGCAGCAGGAAAGAAGGAAACATCATAGAATTTTTATATTTCTTTTTTAAACACAATGTCAGTCAATGATATAATATTGGTATGGTCACTGAAAAGCAGTTTTACAGTTTTTTTCTCTAGAGTTACTGTTTAAATTCATAGACTCTAGTCATTTTCATATAAGTAATATTAATGAAGCCAACATTTTTCTAGTGAATTTTTAACGTGCATCCTGACAACATTTCAAATTCCTCTGACCTTTTAAATGGTAAAGGTATTTTAAAGATATTATGAAATACTTTTCCTAATGTATCTCTGCTTAATTTACAACAAGGTTAATTTTCCAAGCCACTATCGAATACAGACAGTCCCAGGCCACTTTAACATTATTGCCATAAACATAATAGAAAAAACTCCAAGCTAATTTGAAGATTACACCAAAAATAAACAAGCCCTTCCAAGATTTTTTTTAACCATCTACAGAGTTTTAACTTTTACTCACTGAAACATGGATCATTGTTAACTCACAAATCTGGGCTTCATCCAGCAACTATTCAAGTCAATAAAATTGCCCCCTTGACTTAACCATGTGCTGGATCATGTCCTTTGTGACAATTATAACACACTCGCCAAATGTTACATCCCCAGACCAGGAGCATTTTAAATTGAGCATTAAAAGTTTTTGTTAAACTTTTGCTATAATCCAAAAGCCCAAACACAGCTTGTCACTAAGCTCTGCTCCTGGGGAGTCTCCCAGGAGCGCTAAACTCTTCTGATGAGTCTAAAAGAGTGCTTGGCACGCACATTGGTTTTAACAGGGTTTGTGACTGTTTTTGGCAACCATTGAACGCCTTTCAGCATAACCTGCTCTAACACAGCCAGCTAGTTTAGGAGTATACCTCTAACTCAGAGAAATTAATTCCTTCAAAAGAAAATCTTCCATTATTAGAAACTTCCTTAATATATGACCTAAAGCCAATCTGAACCTTAAAAGCAACATTGTGCGTGCCTTAACACACGCAGCCCCTTTAATCTGGGGATAAGACGTGGGTTCTCAGTCATCCCTCGTGATACTGAAGTTTAGATACAAGATAGATCCTTTTCATTTTGGGGTACTAATAACAGAAGATGTTCCACTCCATTCAATTTCCTTCTCCTGCTACACCATGTTTCAGACACACTGGTATTTAAAGCAACATCAACATTTAAAAAGCAGAAAAGAAAAAAAAAATCACACACACACAAAAAAAAACCACCGAGCCACCTCAAAATTGAGTTACAGAAGATGAAGGTCAGAGAATTAAAAGAATCTTTTATATTTGGATATGTCTGGGCATTCTGGAAAAATAATTTGAGTTATAAATTAAAATATTTTCAAATACAGAAGGTATTTTAAAAATTGTCTCCTTTAGAAAGCATGATTTCTTAGGTGGTTTTTAAGTTAGTTGAAACAGACTGTCACCTCACCCCTACCATTCCCGTGAAGATCTAAGCACTAACTTAATTTTAAGCATATATGCGGTCCAGTGGGGGAAAAAAGGGACAATCACTTACTTATAGGTAGCATATGAATCTTTGCTATACTAAAGACTTTTGAAGTCTCCGTATCATGGTCCAAACACTGTAAACCAAATTTTAGAGAGGCAGTTTTCACCTTAACTCAGTTCTCTTAGCGCCCATGCAAAGTAAATCTGTTTATATCCCAAGAGATTCATAACACAAAAAAATAATTATTCACTGACAAGACTGCAGTTGAAACCTCACAGGTGAAGGGAGGAACCAAAGGCAGATGTTTTCAGCTGGAACTATATGGGAAAAACAGACCATAATCAATATTATTCTTTCATATGCAACAGGTCTATGTTTATAATTCCTATGATTCTACGCTATGATACTCTAGCCTAGAAAATCTCCATGGCAGTTGTGTCACCCAGCTCCTTATTCCCCTACCTGTCTTCTTCTGATTGAATATTGTCTCTAAAACTATAAAAACCTCTGTGCCTTTCCTCCACAGTAGTTCCATCATGGGTGAAAACCATAGTCATTTTTCATCATTCAAGTAGCTCCCGTGAGATTTGTGCCAGCAGATGAAGAAGTTTTGCCTCACGACACTGCCTGCTTGCCCATTGGGCTACAGCATCAGGAAGGCTCTTGAGCTTCAGCCAGTTAGAAAAATATTTTTGTTATTTTAGATAAAAAATGGACTTTTGCTGTCCTGGTTGCCCTGCAAGCCTCGTTGCCAAGTCTAGGAAGCAACTGTACCATGGGCTGAAGAGTTACAGTGATAACTTTGACCTCCCGCATTAGATCTCTAGCAAAAAAAAGGTCTGAATTACATTTCAAGTAATAAGTGTTTAGCAATTATTAGACAATAACTTACTAATGAAGATTTGCCATCTCTCCAGAAAGGGAATGTTAGCATTTGCTGAGGTTCTGAAACTAGTCACTGGCTTAGAAGTACATGGAAAGAGCTGCACCACTAAACACAGAAGCAGATATTGTGTAAATTGGCAAAGAGGGAGTCCTGTAGCCTGTACCAGAGTACATGATGGAACCCCCACCCTGCCTCAGGCAGTGCTGGTGAGAAAGGCACATCAGTGCCTATCATGAATTGCTAATATGGAAGGTTATCAACCCTTTCTTCTCCCAATAAATACATATTTGAATCCACAACTAATATGTATCATAAATCAGACTATACAAGCATTTTAATGAAGGTTATCCAACAAATTGAAGGAGAATAGTTATTTCTATTTTGTTTGGGTTTGTTTGTAGTTTTTTTTTTTAAATAAAACTATGTGTATGAGAATCTTCCTTTCACAAATGTCAGAATGATGGGAGGTAATATTTCTAATGCTTTAATTTACAAATGCCAAATCTAAATTTGGCAATTGTTAATTTGTAAAAACTGGAACATAGTACTAGTTGTGTAGATCAGATAAAAAACAAGAAGGCACTCATTGTACTAAAATATATATCTGTTCAAAATCAGTTTCACATTATTAGAATTTGCTTTTAACTTAGAATCAAGTCTTACTTTCAACTCAGAAAGAAATAGGCAGATTTAAAATGACTTTTACCTATAAATCACCTGGAAATGCATACTATTAATGTAACTGAAAAAAAACCAAAACATTGTTTATAAATATGCTGTAAACATTTTAGTCTGCGCAGCTGTGAAAAACAAGAGCTTCAAATATTTTCACATGAAATTAAATGGTCAAAATTTCAGCCCACACAGCTCAAACCTAAACGTTAGTGTTGACTTTTATCATTGCTCTCACTCAAAACAAAGCACCTTTAAGAAAAAAAAATGAAAGTGGTAGTTTTCACCTTTACCATAATCAAGGGCGCCAAATGAATGGCTTTGCAGGGGCTCCAGGACTGGTAAAATTTGCCTTACCAAGTTTTTTATTCTCTATACCTCTTTATTTTTTTCTTCAAATATGAACAAACTGAAAAATCCTACATGGAGGAAAATGATGAAATCCACCCAGAGAGAGTCATGGAGAGCAGCTTAGAGTTAAATAATGGAACAGCTTTGTGGTTACCATTCACACAGCTCTCGGAGTCGGGGCTATCAGGCAATGAAGAAGAATAATGAAGCTACTCCTTCCGATAAGAGATCGTCTTTATAAATATGATCTTTTGTACAGCAGCTGTAGGAGAACTGTACACTTGAAAATAAGCTTGTCATATCCCTGAGAGTAGGTGAAATGGTTCAGGTTTGTGTATGCTTATGAGTTTCTGGGAACATTAGTAATTTTATAGAAATAAAAACAGAACAAAGAAATTCTTCAGCAGAAAAAGCTTTCCAGCAGATACAAGCTGGTGGCTGAATACATATATACGCAATCAGGAGCTGGTTATATGCATGAGACTTGGAGAACAGAGCACACAACCTTCATTTCCAAAAACCAGACATCTTTTTGCTTACATGGTAGAAACATTCCTTCTATAAAAATAGCATAGGGGTATATCCTTTTTCCAAGCTAACACTAGGCTAAGAGGGCAATACCTAATGAAATACATAAATAGATTTGACATCCTGTCCACAAGGGACCACTGGGCAATAGCAAATACAAAAAAATATCACATTATGTGCTCAAATACTTTGTGTATATGCAGCATGCAGACATTTGTCAAGGGGTAACATTAGAATGGTATCTGCACACATACTAAGCAATATGTTTTTATTTTTAGTTGGGCTATATAAATAAAACCTTAAGAAATACTGACAACTAATTCTTGAATTTTTTTATGTGGATTAAAATATAATTTTAAAAACTTGTTACACAAAGTCTACTTCACAAAAGTTTATTTGTATTTGGTTTCTGGTTTTGTTGACTATTTTTGCTAGTTGAACAGCAATGATTCTGCGTTTCCCCCATTTTCTGATATGTGATTTTTACTTTTCTTATAAGACTATTCCAGTTCTTTTGTTGTTATTAACCACAAAAAAAGAAGAAACAAACCTTTGCGTTATTAAGATAAAATGTTTCTTCTATCATTTCTATCCACTGCCAGCACAGTAAGCTCATCACAGTGATTTTGAGTTCACAGATTTAATACTCAATTTTAGGATAAGAAGGTTTTGTTGCTTCTGCCACCATAGCTCTGAAATTCGTGTTCATGCTGCAGGTGGTAGAACAGCCACATGAACAGCAAAGTCATGAGCAGTTTCTACATATAAGGTGGCAGGGAGGCTAGAAGGAACATCAGCAGAAGCATGTGGTATGGTTCGAAGAATCTAAAAAAAGCTTTATGCAACTACGAATACAATAACCAGTTTTACAGACAGAAAGAGGAGAATGTTATGGATCAAGAGAAAAAATCCTGAGGCTTTCACAGATGGAAAAAACAAATGGCAGTCAGAAAAACACACTTACTTACTGTATGGGAAGAATAGATGCGGTCCAGGGACTGGACATAAACAGAACTAAGGAGACATAGACCGTGTGCATATTCCTCTGCCGTTGACTTCTTGACTGATTTAGAAAATACAGTCCATTATTACATGTGCTTATTTCCTTCTCCTGTTCATCTTAGCTATTTGGATAACAAATTCTCCATGATAAAGATGGTGTTTTTCTAAGCACTTGTGCAGAATGTAGTGCTTTGAGATGTTAGTGTCTTCACAGAGACTCCAAAGTAGAATTGTAATATAAATAATACAAAATAATAACACAAACTACACAAAAGTTACATTTCCTGTTGTGTTTTTTATTATTGCCTAAGAGCTCTGAAATGTTTTGTGACCAAGTAGGTTTAGATCTTGATGTAATATGTAAGATCTATTCTACTGCATAAATAAATTTTAATTTCTATCACAAAACAAATAAAGGGTATATTTTATACATTGTAGGAACAATTTCAAAGGCTCCCTTTGACTTTCAGTGGAAGACTGATGTGCATCTCTTGTATCTCTAAAAATGTTTTGTATCTGCTTTTGAAGAAAGAGCCAGATAAACCATGGTGGAAGAAAACAACTATGAAAACACTTCTACAATACTGCTGCCTTTTCTATTATTTCAGTGCTTCACCACACTCTCCAATATTTTCATCATGTACTTCATAAAATAAATTTATAGAAAGCAACAAAACCTCAGAAGTAACTACAGTCACCGATTAATTATGAGATCAATGCACCATTCAGCAATTCTGAGAAAAGCGTCAAATGACCTTGCAGAATGGATCTCTGCTAGCACAGAGCAAGTGCAATGCCAGGAAGAAAAAAGAAAACAAATAAATAAAAGGGGGCAGAAAAAAATCAGCTAGAAAACAGCAGTCTAAGTCTGAGTGAATCCCCTGCATATGCTGCCTCCTCCTAGCTCTGAGTTTGTGCTAACTAGGGGAAGGTAGGAGTAGGGAGGGAAAAAAAAGTGTACTGGAATATGCAACACCTATCTTTTCTACCTTAATTTCTACTGGAAGGTATCATCAAACTGGATTCATCCAGACTGCTAACCCTTTTCCTCTTCTCCTCATCACCACCTCTTTTCTTTCCCTATAGCCGTTCCGGATTTCCTCTCTTCTCCTCTAAAACATTCTCCTTTTCTTTGTGCTCTTCAATTTGATTGGCCATCCTTTCACACACCCCAGAACACTTAACCTACGTCCTTTTTCCTTCTCTTCTCTGCTCTTTCATGGCCCCTTTCAAAGTGAGGTGAAGATGCTGCTTCACTGATGAAGTTTGGTGAGGTTGTTACTTTCTCACGTATGCAAAAAAGCTTTCACAGCAATAAAGAGAATGAAGCAAGGAAAAACTGTGCAGATACAAAGACAGCTGCAAGGAGTGAAACTGGTATATGGAGGCTAGAGAGAAACAAGAAAAAGCAGAGCTGACAAGTAGATGAGTTTAGGCCAAGGCAAAGAAATTTAGAGAAAAGATCAAGAAGCAAGCTAAAAGCAAAGGAGGCGGGTCATGTGTATCTCCTTACATTGATATCAGAGGGAAATGTATAGGAATTGAAAGAAAAGACCAAATTAGAAAAGCTTCTCTCATTATAGGCAAAAAACTATCCCAATGACTAGAGAGAGAAAAGACAGTCAGAAAAAAAGAGATGCTACAAGATACTAGGAGTGTAAAAGAAAAAGGACATTATTAAAGAGATGATGCGTAAATAAAAAGAATATAGGATAATTTTTTAAAACTGCTAAGAGGTGCAAATACTGTTTTTCCACCTTTATCTCCATATTATTTTTTCCATCTTGAAAGCTAAAGGAGGAGAAAGGAAGGAGTGCAATGAGGAGCCTGGAAAGAGATGTGGGAGCAGTCTTCTCTTGCATCTGTGACTACCACCCCGAGTTGTAGAAAAGACATTTCCTCTCTTAATGACCCATACAGTTGCAGCGTGGGCAAGGGTTGAGTAGCACAGATGGATTGGAAAGACAAGACTCCATGTGTGGTGATAACATTCTTTCCTTTTAAATTTTGAAAAATAGCTGCCATTTTTAATGCTGGTAATTTAGTAGTTCTTTACGCATCACTGCTGCATGTATCAAATTATCACATCTTTGGTTGACAGGAATACTTTTCAGAAACAACTGGAAACCAAAATTTGTTTTTACATTAATCAGATTTTTCTAGCTCTGAAACTTGACACATGAGCTTGTTTTAAAAGTTAACCACATTTTAATTAATACTTGTTATTAAACCTGAAAGGAAAGGGGTAGCAACTGTCTGTCTCTCCATTTATCAGTGGAAATGGTGACATAAAATCAGAAAGCAACCCAGCCTCAAAGTAGAACGTGTTATAACAGGAAGAAGTTGATAGAAAGCTCTTTTCTTATCCAGACAAAACTTTAAAGATCAGACCATTTCTGATACTCAAAATCAGAAATATAATACCCCTCTTTTTTTTCATAATAAGCAACAAAACAAATCAGGTTTACCTACTTGAAGAGTTCCTTATTTCAACAATCTAAAATATGTAGCTTGGTTTTTCCTTTTTGCTACAGCTATATTTTCTTTTCAAATGTTTTACCATTTTAACCCAAACTGAATTGTTTCTTGGCAGAATGAAAAAAATTCTCCCTAAAAAAACAAGAATGAGAAACTAAAACTCATCCTTTGTCAGAAATCTGTTGCGAGCTCAGCAAAATACTATTTCCCAAAAAATTTTAAATACCATTTTTGACCAAAAATATTATTTCTTGATCACTATTTCATCTCATATGGAATTGTCCAGCAGTTATTAACTAGAGAGTAGATGAAAGTGCTTTGAGAAGCAGTGTCATACACACCAGCACACAAGAGCTCATCCTACTAACAAGTCAGTTTACCTGTCTGCTAAGAGAGAGTGTTTGCAGATCAGTTTCTGAACTTAGGTGCCTGCAAAATATCCGCACTCCCCACATTTCACAAAAATATGCTTCTGCTCCCAAAGGCTGCAGTGATGCAATCCTGACATTAGCTTAAACTATGTCTGTCTTACACACAGAAGCATTTCAATGTATCTCAACTCTATGTAACATAGTTTTAACAAATCTGCAATCCATCGTTCATTTTCTGCTGTGGAGACGTTTTCTAACCTCTGTTGTATTCTCTTCCTCCACCCTTAGCACATTCCATTACTTCAGTTTATCTTTTTATATTTACTATGTGTGAGAAATATTCAAGCAAGGGGAAAATAAAGACACTTTTAGCAATGATTTCTATTCTTTACATAATGTTCTGAAAGGTTCCACATGACAATGCGGGCAGATGTTGATGCATGCAATGTTTTAGCTAAGCCTATGATTGACAGGTACACCATTATTTCTGCAATCTGGACTGACTGCTACACAGAGTAAATGCTAATCCTTATCTATTCAGTTGTTTCTTCACATTATTCATTTTTTTTCCCTTCAGTGTAGGAATGACTTGTTTGTTGCACTCCTAATCCTGTGCCTTTGTGCCAATGGACACCACACTGAGATGAACACACCTGAACAACTATTTTCTGATGAGACTGTGGAAATGATAGCCATTGTAGCAAATGCCCTCTGGTAAAAACCATGATATGTGACTCATGGGAAGCCAAAGAACAATTCTCATAGCTTCAATTAACTGAACTATACCTAGAGATTTTGTGTGCTTATGTAGGTATCTCATTTTATCAAGACTGCTTTGCATGCAGAAAAGATGCCTCACAATATAAACCTATACTCTAGCCTGTTTTAAATTAGGTCCTCTACATTACGTGTGCTCAGGAGATGGAAGACTTTTTCTGGGTTTAATTGGATGCTAGCTTCTGAGCATTCCAAGAGGCGAATTGTGGGGGGCTTTGATGCCATGGCACAAAAGGTTGGATTAGCAATCAGAGAGCAGATTTTGAGTAAGCTATTCAAAAATGCATTTGCAGCAGGAAAATCACCTTGGGACAACCAAAAACAAATCAGGGATTTTGATTTGAGAATATTTTTCATCTTAAGTTCTGCCCTGAACAAGTCAAGTTTCATGTAGCACAACAGAGAGAAAGTAGAGTTTAACAAGTTGTTTAAGACTAACCAATTTACAGAAGGTAAAAACCGTGACAGGAAATTCTTACACTAAGCATTGCCAGGACCTTTATGTGGAAGCCAGAGACAGGCATTATAACCACTGTCAGACAGACAAAATAGTGGCAAACAGATGACAATCCCATTGCATTCTTCATTTTTAATTTTTGGTACTTCTCTGAAAAATGTGAGCTGGACTGACAACAGGTGATGGATGTGGGCAGTTTATATCTCCCACTGTTACTCTTTGGAGTTTGAGTTTCTTTTGGGGTTTTTTACCAGTAAGGAAGAAAGTAACAAATTCAACAGACTGGAAAGAATACTATGAAGACAACATTTCTTGTGTGGTATTCTGGTCCAATCTTTGTAACTGCAGCTCTGACGAAAATCTATCCTTTTTATCTACCATGTAGATACCCAAATTTTAAATTATTTTAATGAATCAAATATTTTATGTTTTCATTATGTTTTTATGACAATTACCTATCCTACAGAACATCATAGAATAATGGGCAAAAGACAAACACATTTCACCTTGGTGAGTCCTGATCTGCTCAAAAGGAAATAGAGGTTATTCCAAGTTATGTCAGATCTTGGTTAAACACACAATGCCTATGAGGTTCAGACACATGTAAAAGGAAATCAATGGCAGATTGCAAAATTGTATTTGCAATATTAGGAGATGCATCCATGGACCAGTAACCTAAGCATTACAATCTTAAAGATGAAGTTAATTTGCTCACTAAACCATAAGAGAAACATCAGTACATAAGTCTGAATGGAAATATTTCTAGTAAAAATGCTGGTGACTATTCAGCAAAAAAGTTTCCAGCATAGTGTGTACATAGCATGTACAAAAATCATGCAAACCTCAGATAAACAGATTATCTTCAAAATGAGATGATCTAGGCAGCATCGCAGAGCAGAACTGTAGTGCCATGAACATGAAGTGGTCTTGAAGAGAGAGAATATTTGACCAGCAGTTAAATCTGTAACAACCCTTTGAGAAACTTTGATTCAGCAGGGTAAGAGAAGAGAGCAGCCACCTGACAGATGGCAAGTTGAGATAACTGTAAAGCAAATTTCTACTACTGCTGAATTCAGCATACTTCAAGATTTAAAAGATAAAGGATCTTTATAATCAAAACCTGCATTGTATATGTCTACCAGGCGTCATGAGGTTACTAGAGTAGGTGTCATCAATCCAGCTGCTGGATTAGAAAACCAGACCAGTATTCACAGTGGCCCACACTGTGTTGTTGGCTTGCCCCTGAAACCCATGTAATCATTACAGTTTCTCCTGTTTTTAAAAGTAATCCTGACATTAAGAAAACTGATGGTTAAAAAAATGAAACAATTTAATAGATGTGTCCTCTAGAACAAATTTCTTAGCAAAGTTTTGTGAAAGAGAAATAAAAGAAACTCTATGATCAGTGACCATCTGGAGTTGCCAAGGAATGAAACAATCTATGACTGCTATGAAAAGCCATTGCAGTTATGCTCATCCTTGGTGCACTATGACCCAAGCAAAGGGCTGCCTATATGTTTGTATAATACTCTACTGAGATCTAACCCATCAGTATTTCCATAGCTTTAAAATAGATGAAGGTTAGGTTGAAAGCTTTCAGACATTCTTAGTAGGGAGGCTCATCTGCTCTGGAATGATGTCTCCTGGGCTTTTAAGTGAGCCAATATCTGCTAAATATTTCATAGTCCAAAACTCTGTTAAGGGAAGAACAGAGCCAGATACATCTTTACCATGTTTCTGAATTTCTCAGGTGTTGGTTCAAGGTTGTGAAATGGACTCCCTTAGCAACCACAAACAATTACAAGCCACGTCATCCTCTTTCCCAAAGGAAAGTCCCATTTCTTCATCTTTGTGTTTCTAATATGAAAGCATAGCAACATGTGAAGCTGGTGACAAAATGTATTTGATAGTGCTGTTCTTAGTAGTCTCCCAGTTACTAGATTTGATTTAGATAACTAAAAGGTGCAAGAAGGGTCTGTCTCATATCCTGTAATTTGCTGTCTTTATTGGAGAGAGATCTGTGGTTTACTTTTTGCACTGCCAGTCAAACAAGAAACCACAGGTAATATACTTAAAACTTTTCATCAACATCAGATACACCATCCAATTGCCAGGCAAATGAGAGAGAGTGGACAAGGTCTGCCATAGAACTTCATCATAAGAAAGCTGTGCTTGTCAGGGTTTTTTTTTTTCCAGAATGTGTGAAACTCAGGAGCTTCGCTACTATAGGGTATATTATGTCAATGCCCAGAGCACCTGGAGACAGAGAAAGAGGGCATTTCCTGCTGAAGTTCGTGATGGAGTCGCCTGTACTATATGTAATGCCAGTTAAACTCTTCTGCCTCTCAATGCTTCTGCATGCCTGTCAGCCAGCCACTAACATAACCCCACTGCATATTCTGTGTTCCTCATTCCCTTCCAGGGCATAAAATCAGATTTCAAAGGAAGTTAAAGTATGATGTGGAAAAAATAGTCCCCTGCATGAGCCTTATGGTGCATACCAACAGACCCCTTAATTTCTCACAGCTTTTAACTTTTTGGTACCCTACTTTGAACTTCTGTAAAACTAAGATGCTGACCTGCTTCGTGGGTGGGTGATTATCACACTGAATTAATATTTATAAATTACTGCAATACATTTGAATGAAAACTGTAGAACTGTAAAGGATGATGATTATGATGAACCTTCAATTCTTTTTTAAGTTGGTCCATCTGTCATTATAAATCATCTTGAAGTAGGCTATTATTCAAAAAAAAAACTTAAAATTTGTTGTGTAACACGAGCTATCGAGTTGGACTACAGTTTTAACTCAGCAAGTAGCTACAGGGAAAAAACTTCACTTATACTTTACAGTCCTTTCCTATTTATACGGCTTTTATACCATGGTAAATGGTACAGCTGTTCTGTAAGATACCCCTGTATTGTTACATAGAAGAACTTCAGATTTAACCTGACCTACTCAGAATGGGTATCTACACTACACTATGTTATAAGACCTTTGTGATACTACTTTGATAATTTTTTGCAGACCCCATTAGAAACATGGAAAAGCTACTTCAAGAGTGCACACTTACAGCTTACTGTTTACCTATACACTCACAAGATCAAAACCCCTGGTCTTACTGTTTTTGTTAACAAGGAGCACTAAAAGTCTTCCCACATACTGAGTTTTGGTTTCCATTTTACAATCTGAGATGACAGACGGCACAAAAATGATGAGAAAACTGTGGGGAGGCTTCCAGAAGATTGATTCTCTCATCAGCTGATTCTTTTCTAGTTAGTCTTTTATTGACTACAAAGGTATAGCCAATGCAGAAAAGGAAAACCGGACTGCCCTGTTTAATCCTGAGGGCATTGGCAAAAGGTGATCACTTTTTGAGAAAACAGAGGCCTACAAGGAAATCAGCACACTGTATGAGCCGTTAAGCTGATTTAAACACACAGGGGATGCCTGGGGTTGAGCTCAAGATCTCTGAGGTGTGAGATGAGAATGAAACCATTGCACAGACTAATATTACTGAGCTTTAGTAGCAGGTGGTATAGTTGATCAGTCAGGAACCTGTCATTTGGAGAATAGGCCGATATATCTGAGAGACATGGGGGAAAACCGAAGGATTTCTCCTTTTCCTCACCAAGAATAACAATATTGTGATTGTGAACTTTAGCAATTACGGGCTAAAACTTTTCACAGTTTATGCAGCTATAAGTAATAAGGCAGAACTAAAACACAGTTACAGAATACACACCGGCAGAATGTACAAAACGAATTTAAAATGACAGTATAAACCTTTGTATCCATGACTGCAATAACACTGTCTGCAATTCTGACACATCAGATTCCAAAAGAAACGACAGTCCAATGACAGGAAAAGAAATTCACACAGGAATGTATGATACCCCCAGCATAGTGATATTTGCTTTGTACTAAAATCTGTACTTTATCATCTGGAACACACACTGCATTACCTACATTGTCGACATGCTTGGAGGCTATTCATAGCAACTTTAGGGAACTTACAATGGTTTCTCATATGTGCTTCTCCAGCAAACAAGAGCCACTACTGAATGAAAGTTAATGCCTGCATGTTTCTGGGATTGGAAGATGTCTGTAACACAAAATTTTCACCATTTTCCACATAACTTGCATTATTTAGAACTCAGTTTTCCTGCTCTTTTCCCCCATTTATATTAACTCTCCTCCAAATTGTCAGATAAAAGTTCTTTGGAGCTCATATTTACAAGTCTGGCATCTATAGATATTAGGACAACTGTTATAATTTGTGACTAATTAATCTTGATATTCCAAAGTACAACATCAGATATCACACAGGCAATACGTGAATAAAATCCAAATTCAAATGCATTCTTTTTTTCCTGGGGATATGATTCAAACTCTCTCAAATGAAACAAATGTGGACTCTCTACAGACATCTGGTACACCAGGTACAAGTGCATGATAACCTTACACCTATTTTTAACACAGTGGATTAGTATGGCTGAGATAAATTGCAGGCAAGGTAGATTATCCCATGAGAGAAAGCTGCCCTCTAGGCTGCATTTAACAGAGTATATCAATGACTATTTTCCAAAACCATTAAAAATTTTAAAGAACGTGGAGCAGTTTTCCCGGATGATATTGTAGAACATTGGAATTCCATGTGATAGAACTCACCATACAGAAGATACCAATAGTACTGGCTTTATTTCTGGGTACTACAACTAACCAACTGAATGGGCTGTAAGATAGAACTTTTCAGGTAAGTTTCTTCACCAGAAAATTTCATATATGGTCAGATTTCTGTTGCTTCTCTTGAATGTCATGTTTACTAATTTCACAATCAAATATGAAAGCAAAGTCACTTACCATAACTTTAATTAGGTTATTAAATTCTCTACAGCTTTTTCAACTAAAAATATGCACCTTTTACTCTGAATTGAATTCTGACTGCCTGCATAACAGGTACTAGCTCAAAGTCTTCAAAGAGAGAACAACATCTTCGATCTTTCTCACAAGCAATGTGCCAAACACACTGCCAGGAATGACTAATTTCTGAAAGGGTGTTGGAAGGAACCCTAACTTGATAAAATTGTGCACGTACTATATCAGTGCATCATACTAGGAAGTGTTTCAAATAAACTGAAGAATAGAACACGTGTCACACAATATGTCATTGTCAACTTCCTGTAAGAAGGATTCATATGAAACTACATGTCATCAATACCTTGCATCCCAAAAATAGGTGCATTTTTCAGAGGTGACTGAGTGTTTCTCTTTTCATACATTCAAATCTGAATCAAGAAATCTGCAGAAATTTACATTGATAAAGGGATGGGTAAGCTGACTCTTGTATTCTTTTTCATTTCATTGTTTCAAAATTAGCTCAAATGCCCATATATTTGGGCTCTGCAGATGATGATGTCAACATAGCTTTTAGACTTTGATAGGGAACATTTTGTGAAAGCAACACCAAAATACAAAGTCTTCAAAGGAAAAGGCATGTGAAACTTAATTGTTTTCTAACTATTATCATCCTTGAATGATGCAATCATTTTTTAACACAATCCAGAAAAACCAATCATTTTTTTAACACAATCCAGCAAAACCACTCCTGACACCTTCCAATAGAATAAAGGTTTTATGAAATCCACAAAGATGACAGATAAAACGCAGAAGTGTATTAGACAGGTATAACCAAGTATACGCACCCAAAATACATTGGTAAATCCCTGGATATCTTCATACTAACACAAAATAATTTGGTCTTGACAGGGAAAGACTGTGATAAGACAATCAATGCAACCTGTTTTGGTGGTGGGAGCTCCTCTTTGGCCTTTGTTGATGCAGCATGAGGCATTTTGGGGGAAAGAATTCCCATTGTAAAAATGCAGGCAGGCAGAGTGTTGAGACATTCCCTTAATGTACCTGAAATTGCTGTGCTCAGGAAAGGTCCTCCACCAACTGGCAATCAGTCACCTCTTGATTGATGCCCACTATCTGAATTGTAGCAATGATACCAAAACTGTGCAATCTGGAAAGTACTGGAATTGCATAGTCAGTAGAAAGTACCACAGGTACCTAACATGAATCACAGACAGAACTAAAAAAAAATGTTGACCAAAGTCAGCCACCTGTGACCCTATAAATACTGATCCTAAGTGAGAGCCTTTGCAAACCTCTGCACCACAGCAGACTGACTAGCATCTTCCCCTTAGTTAGAAGTCCCTCTCAGGGTAGACTCTTCAAGGTTGAAAGGCTGTCTGATAACAAAGCCAACAGTGAATGTACTCCTTGAGGTTTAAAGACTGTCCATGGACATATCTGACAGCAGCCATAGACTTCTTGAGATTTTAAGACCCTCCGTTGACAAATGTCAATGCACCAAAACAATTCATTAAACTAAATAAGAGGGAAGCTTTGGCCACAGGTATACCTTTATGTATTCAGATCCATGTATCTCTGTATGTGTGTGTAGTTATATGCATGCATGTGTGATTTGATTTAACCTTGCAGTAACTATAGTGTGAACCTTGCTACGTTTAATTAGTAATTAAGTCACTGATTTGATTATAGCAAATCTTGTTGAATCATTTTGAATCACTTTGTTAATCAACTGATAACTAAGCATTAATAGAAATCACATATTTCAATTTTGTGATCTACTTCAATAAACTCTAAATTGCTGCTGAATCAAATCCCTGTAAAATTTCCATCCACGACAAACTGGCATAGTTGGCAGGATCCTAAATCAGGATTGCCAACAAACTGGGGCTTTTACAAAATGGTACTAAAAGCACTTTTGTTGATACCTTTGATGGTGATTCTCTAAGCGATTCAAAAAACCACATATCTGCAGTACCTCTATTACTGCTGTCATTAGCTTTGCCCCAGCTGAAAGGTATCTTCCAATTGGTTACTTTTTTTTTTTAGTATAGTTGATCAGCCATGTAAGTAAACTTTGTAAAGGAAAAGGATGATATTATTCCTAAAACTGTAGCTTGTAAGCGTTACTTCACTGAAGAGCAGGTTACTGATCCATTCTCATACACTAGGTGCTATGCCATCTTCTTTCTTTGTGCTGCATGTTGCTTGCATTTGTTACAGCCAGTAACTGCAGAACTTGGGATTTTATCTTGTATCTTCACCACCAACAGACCCTGTTCTGCCACTGATATGCAGCTCATGATAGCATTTCTTTGAGTGGCATTGGAGAATAAACTATATATAAAGTAGGTAGATTACTCTAAAGCTCACATCTCAGAGGAGAAAGTAGTCCTTCAATGTCAGACCAGGAGAAACCTACCTCTTTTCTTTAAGGTTTTCCTTAACTACCAACCATTTTCTTCTAACAAAGATTAATTTACAACCATTCTATGTTTGCAGATAATAACATTAGAGATAATGAAAAACAATTATGCATACACATTTGATGGCAAAACTATATCTGCAAAAACTCAGGTTATTAAACTGAAGTTGTAGCGCAGCTCCTATTTCCACTGCAGCATTCTGATTCTGGGCTTCCTACTCACCTATCCTCTGGTGCATAATGCCCTTTTTCAAAAGATTAAGAAAAACTCTTCCTGATCATTGCTTAGTCCTCAGAAGTGTCAGAACAAAATTCTCCACACCCTAACCTTGATCTTAGTTTATGTTTTATCCTACCCCTTCATGACAATGACATCAACATTAAAAGAGAACAAAAAAGGAACGGTAGCAGTGAGAATGAAGAACTTAATGATATAAAGACTGTTAAAAGAGAGAAGACAGAACGTTTTTTTTTCCACCCAGGAAATATGACAATTATTTCAGCAGGCTCAAGATGATAGCTTCATTTTATAACATTAAACGTGATGACAAAACACTTATCTTCAACAATGATAACAACACACATACATTATATAGTACTTATATGTTAGTTAAGCAAGATTTACTCCTGACATAGCAAACTTCATGTTAACTTTGCTGATCCTCACAACACAAGCTCGTGAATACAGGTGAATGCCACATCCTTTTCTTGCCTTCGTACAAGAACAATATGTCAATTTTGAGGTCTAGAATTTTATCCTTCAAGCTAGTCCATGTTTTGGCTGGTCACTGATGACCCCTCCTTGCCACGGCACAAGTTGCTGAGGCCTGTGAAACCGCGCAGAAGCAACCAGCTAATGACATTACAGAACAACGAGAAGGTCAAAGTTGCATTGCATATTGCTGTCCTTCCTCAATCATTTTGCATAGCATCCAAAGGAGAAAAATTAACCTTTTACTCATATTTCCTAATCATAATTCTTATTACTCAAAATAGAGCAGGATGTCCCACAAAGTCAGAGCAAGAAACGTAGGATAAAATTTTCAGGAAAAGGAGGTTATAATTAAGGGCATTCCTTGCCCCCTCATTCTGCCTTTTTTGTCCAAAAAAAAAAAAAAAGAAAAGTTGCTACCGAGGAGGACATGGAAGTGCCTTTTGTTATCCAAAGAAACGAACTATAGTTTTCATCCCACTAGGGGTTTCCACAGTAAATGGAGCTTTTCTTTCAGCCTTATTTTAACAGTTCTCAGACTGACAAGCTGTTACAAGCATCAAGTTATCTTCTATTGGAACCACACTAAGGTAAAAAAATCTCATCTTTATCCTTCAAAACAAAAATAATTAATTTTAACGTAAAAGAAGAAAAAAAAGCAAGCAGGTAAAATATCAAATACTGATTTTCTATACAGGAATAGTAAGAGTTTATAAAAATGCAGTGCTTAATATATTTGCATATTCACACATATCCATACAGTTACACATAAATAAATTGCATATCATATATGCATAAATTTGTGTATATTTCATAGGTTCAAATAAGGTGATTGCTGTGCTTTTCTACTTAAACTCCAGACATCTAATATTAATTTCTTAAGTTAATGAGCCTGCACCTTATCTTACTGCCCATATTGTATATGTTTCCCAAGCTGCCAGCTGCACATGAGAGCTGCCTCATGATGTTCCTGTTTGCTTACGAGCAAAAAAACTGAACAAGTATTTAAGAACCCTGAAATTTACAAGGTAGTGAAAGAAATGCCCTTTATTTTCTCATTATTTATTCAATTTCTTATTTTGTTTTATATACAAATATATATTAAATGGCCAGAATTATCTCTGTTTTCATTGGAGAGAGTAAAAAAAATTAGACTCACAGATTCGCAGGCCTGATGCAAAGATTCCTTCCCTCATGATATAAGCAAAACAGATTCAGGCTGGGCAGTTGCTGGCTGGTAGGGCACTACAGCTGAGGAGCTAATTCCATCTGAGAGCTTCCCAGCTGAATGGAGAAGCCAAACAAGGATAGTGGGAGCCAGGAAAGGAAGAATAAAGAGAAACATAAAACACCCTCCATATAAATGTCTTTTGTCAATTCTCCTTAAGCTTAGCTCTTTCATATTTTTCCCCACTGCCAAGATCAGCACTATATCTGTACATGTGTGTATATATATTATTTTTTTCAGTTATAACAGTATCAGGAAGAAAGCACAAAAGCAGCTATTTGCATAGCTTTAAAATGACAACACTCTTGTTACTGTTAACAGGATTTACACATTCAGAGTTTTTCCTCACCCAGCTAAATGGAAACTTTTGGTTCATTTCGTATTTGTGTCAACAGAATCTCTCCATTTCTTTACAGATTTCTATTTGAGAGAGATAAGTCAGTAATCACTTCTACTTCTCAAAATTTTACTTGCCTGGGAAGTAACATATTTAATTTCTTATAGAAAAATAACACAAGTGTTCCATTGTTATAAATTGTCCTTGCACAGGATGAGAAAGTGGATTTTATATACAATCTATACCTTTTAGTAACAGTTTTACATGTGAGTTGTTTATTCAAATTTGAATAGGTTAAACAGAGAGTTGAAAGAAATCACCAAGCACTCACAGAGGATATTAGTAGTATGGTCAAACACTGAGATTCAAAGAACAATAAATTTGTGAACCACCTTCAAAAGAACAGAACTAATTAGTATTTACAATAAATACATAAAATCACTCCTATATGCCAGTTACTCAACTGGAAGAATGTTACCACTGCTTCAATTGCAGAAAAGGAAGTATGTTAGGTGTTTGGCTTTGGTTGTGTTAGAGGAGGGGCAGGGAAAGATTCATTAGAAATAAAAGCAAGAGTATAATTAGGCAAGGAAGAAATGCACTTTTCCTCTGTGCCCTAAATTTGTTTCTGCTCAAATACCAACCACTGAAATCCAGTAAGGAGAATATGGACAGCTTTGGTCTTTTATTGTTTTCATTGCTCTGAACATACTAACCAAGGATCAAAAGACCCACTACTGACTTCAGTGTTTGACTGTAACTGCAGCACTTAGTTTCTCATAGTTTTAGTTGTGATATGCAGAATGAGAAAGAGATAATGGAATATGTTTGCTTTTGCATTAAGACCCCTTCGGTGCCTGCAATTTCAGGCGTAAGGTGATAGTCCTTTATGTATTACAATTTTTAGAGAAAAGCAGGAAATATATATTAATTGTGCTGGTGCCTATTGGATAAGCTTTTCTGAATGAGTACCCACACTCCCTGCTGAGGGATGCAATCTATACACGTTAGAAAGAGATGTAGGTTGGCCTAATTCCAGAGCTAGGTGACATGGCCAAAACACAATAAAACAAAACTGCAAAGTTAACCTTACAGTAATTTAACAGCATTAGAGAGCCTTCAGCTGAGGTGCACTGACATTAAGTGGAGGTGATGGAATTTGAATTTCTTTCTTTAATCAAATGTTTCTAAATTCATCATGCCTGAATAGTAAAACATATCAGCAGACAACTAGAAGATCATGCACAAAAGACAAAAGATCACACTCCTCAAAGTCTGAGAGGCTTTATGCATACTCATGCCACATTCTTCAATCTTCGAAGGAGGTCATTCATATAAATTCAGTAAAGACAGTAATGTGTGAATCTGATGCTACCCTGACCCCTTTTCCACCTTCGAAAGCAACTCTAAAAGCTTAAACAGTAAAATTCAAGCAAAAAGGCACCTCCACTGCTGCCAAACAGATAGATAGCCTATGGCTGAACTCAATTTACAAAACAGAGACATCACTGTATGTTAGCCACTTTAATAGATTCGAGTTTATTTTCAGAATATACATCTACCTTCAGAAAACTGCAAAGCATAAACACAATAAAAATACTGACAGAGACAGCGACCTATAAGTAAAACAGACAACTGAAAGAATAAAATTAACAAATCACAATAATAAAATTATTTTCATAGCAAATAAGTAGGTTTTCATTCAGAATTTGCTGCAGCAGGAACCACAATAATGCTTGTAAATCTACTAATCCAGAAGTCAAAAAATATATTGGACCTGTCCATGCACAATATATTGCAGAAACCTGTCAGGAGCTCTGATGTAGTCACCCTCAGGTCTAATCCCATTATATCAGATGAAACACTACAAGCATTCATATGAGACTAACCCTACCCAAGAAATATTAAGAAAAAACTATAGTTGCGTAGGTGTCTGGCGTTAAGTGTTGCTAGAACAATAACAAGCTGCAAGCAATCTATGAATATAGAAATAGCAGTAAATAGGATTGCTTTCAGTTTATGAGCCTGTTTCATAGAGCAGTTCACACTGACTGACAGTTAAAACGTTGGGTCGCCCAGTAGTGCTTGTGCGACATGCCAAGAGGCACTGGGCCATGAAGACTGATGGAACTGAAACACATAGAAAAAAAACTATGGCAAATGTTCACCTGATGTCGCCATGTTTAGATGCACAAGAGTTAAGAGTTCTAAGCCATAAGCATCACTAGAAGGGAGCATACAACAAAAGTAAGGAGCACGTTTCTGACTGGTTAGTAGAACTTTAGCAATAGTAACAACAATCTCTTGTTCATACTGAACAACCCACTCTCACCCTCAAAACATATAAAAAGTCTCGGGCTGCTATTTTGCTGCTTTCTTGGAACTATTTTTTCTTCTTTTTCTTTGAAATTCATTGCAAGTTAAATTCAAATAAAAGAATTCTTTCAGAGAGACTCTTTTTGGAGCTTCATTGTACTGCAGAAGAATTTGTTTGACATATTCTACCATGCTTAATTTTGAAGGTAGTCACTTAATATTCTCAGTAATTGTTTCATTGAGTGGAACAACGTAATGACCTCTTTAAGAATAGAGGGGAATTTAGAAATATCATTTCTACTCTCTCTACTGACTAAAACAAGCAAGGTGGAAAAGGATAGAATGGTGAGTCACGTTTTCTTCCATTTGCTCAATAAATCAAATGCAGAGATGAGAACACACAAAAGATATTAAGACTAAACTTGAAAGAGTTATTGATGAAAATATCTCCAGGAAACAGAGAGGAAGCAAGTGCTCTATATTATTGTAAATGGACGTTAGCGGCAACCTTGGCTAGGAATATTTTTATCAGCGCTACGTATAAACTGTACTGGAACAAGATAGAATAAAAAATGGAATACTAAAAGGAAAAAAGTATCCGTGTAAGACTTAAATATTATGATTCCTGTTATTTCCAGTCTTTCAAATAAATTCAAGGAAGTATGACTCTGAACTGTATTAATATTCTCTTTGCTGACTACCATTTTGTTATCAATACATCATGACTTTAAAATTATTAAATATACATATAAATTTTAAAGGACAATATCAGCCAGAAGCCTGCGTATTCTTTAAGGAGGATATTAATCTTTACACAAAGGACTGGTAAAAATTTCTGTCCTATTTTGGTCTACCAAGTCAGGCATAAACAGAAAGCAAACTTCATGCAGACTTGTCACATGGATACAAATTTCCCCTATAGAATCTATGTCTATCTAGCATTAGCTGAACATCATGTCTTTTTCATTTTTCTTACTTCAACAAATTAGAAGAAATGGCTTTCGAAAAAGCTAACAAGAGTCAAAAAAGAAGATATGTCTAAGAGAAAATTCCAGCCTGAATGTGCTGAAATCTTAGAAATCAAGTTCAACTAAATTAAAATGAGCTCTAAGGCATGAGAGGTGAAACAGTTTACTCCACTAAATCCAGGATGACAGGAAAAGAATCATGAGCATAGACAAGAAGAGTAGAATCATTTTTCTGTTGGAGCACAGCACAGATGAAATGATTTCTTTAAAGGACATTTTTTTTTTTTTAGCATTGTAAGTTTCTTCTTAAAACTGCTGGGTTTGCTTGGGAATATACTCTTTCCTCTAGAATAATCAAGCTTCTCCAAATTAAGCCTTCAGTGCACTAAAATACTGAGGTGATGAAAGACTTTTGATTTTCCCCATCAGCAACAAAACAAGATAAGCCTCTAGGTCTCCTACCTGTACTAAGTCCTCTCCTATTTCTTTGAATTGCAGAGCTGTTTTCCTTACTTATAAGATATGCATCCAAATCCTTGGAGCACATTACCTCAGGAATGCAGAATACATACATTTTGGCATTCAATAGAGAATGCACCTTTAAGACAGAAAAATATAGCTGTCATCATTACATAAGGTTCATACTCTTACAGGCAGAAGGCAATAGGAGACTAATTTAGAAATTGTTTGTTATACAGTCACATGGTAATTTTGAAGGTGGAGAAAAGCAGTCTATTTTGTTCCCAACCTCTGCTTAAATTTGGAATTTTTAGGGAAAACTGAAGAACCTCCTTTCCCAAGAATGTATACTACACAATTTTTTTAGCTCAGGTAAAGTACTGTTAAGAATATTTATTAACTAAATAACTGCAAATTATTTCCATTTTAACGTTAATATATGAAGGAAACAGTGTTGCACTGCATTCAAGATACTAAAGAGCCTGAGGGAAGAATCGGAACATTAGCAACATTAGCAGAACTCTTTCTGGTAATGTAAAACAACAGGAAAGCTAGCTACATGCAACTCAGAATTAGTACTTGCACTGAACTTCTGCAAAAGTGGAAAAATTGTGCATTCCGAGAAAAAGGAAAAGTTCATACCCATCTCTATTTCTCATGATGCAGTTAATGCAGTACCCTGCAAAGCATTAGCTATATTTATGTACACTAAATCTAGATTTTTTTAAATAGAGCCTTACTAGGCATAAGCAAAAGCAAATAACTTGTAAAAGTCAACAACTCAGAATTTTCAGTTGGTTTGGCTGAATTGTATCCAAATATCTGTAGACAGAGATATGTACATTCAGGTATTGTATATGCAAGAATCATTAAGGCCTGGAAATACACCTTTCAAAATGTAGACTACTATTTTTTTGTGCAATGTGTTAGACATTACTGAAATTCAAGAGAAGTATAGGTTTAAATAACACTTCAAAAACCCTTTCACTGATTATTTGGAGGTGAAATTATTGCTTACAGAAGGAGTTGTTCAATTCTTTCTAAAAATCTTTTCTGAGAGAAGGAAGAGAGGAGGCAAAAAAAGATTATTTTGGGTTCTTTCCATGAAAATTCCTCATTTTTCTTGTGTCTTAATATTTCTAGCAATGGATCACATAAGCAGTCCAGTACTATTTCTACAGTAAGAAAGAGCAAGCATCATTTTCTGCTCATGACAAGCTCTCCCTTAAATGTGCCTCTTAGATGTGATGCCCTATGTCATCGCCTAGCTCTGTGCAGTCTCTGTTTCCATGGCTGCTTTTAAAGGTTTTAAAGCCTCCTTTTCACCTGGAAATGTAAATTGGGAAACTCCATCAGGAGGATTGCCTAGTAAGTATTTTTAATCAAAAACTAAATTTTAGGGGATAAATTTATAGCAAGCTTCCATTAATACAACCCACAAAAGTTGCAAGCACATCATTTTTGCGCACATAAAAACTGCATTTGTCTGAATAAACAGGGCAATTTGCAAACATTAACTTGACCAGTCATCTGGTTTGTGTGTACAAATGCAGATTTGCTGTGTATGTAATGCCTGAGCTAGCAAATTTCCAACCAGAATTATAAAAACATCAGTATTTCTGTAGTCAAATCGTTAAGTAAAAGTGAAAATATTTCAAAAATGGTCTGTAATATTAAAGAACAAAAAATTCTGTCGAAAAATGACATGAGGTTGAATAGCATTTATCAGTTCAGCAATACTCTGTTGAGAACCCATACCTTCCAGAACTGCCAGAAATCAGGATCTTAAGCAAGTCTGGAAACAAAAACATTTAAGAGCAGGAAAAATGTGAAAATAAATAACATTGCACAAGATTGTCTATCCTGTTGGTTGAAAAATATCATTGAACACATTTAATGGATAAACAGTTTGTAGCACAGGGTGTAGCACAAATTTACAGACTATGGTATGAACCAAGCCCTGAAACCATTATGGCTGTAGAATAACAAAGCAGAAGAAAATCTGAATTTGTTCCCAGTTCTGAGCTGAAATGAAGAGGACTTATGATCCCAAAGTGGTACTTTGTGAGGGGTTTTCTAGATAGCTTTTAGGCCCTATATGGCTTATGATACAATTCTATCCTGAGATTCCCCAGCTTATGTGGCCATACTAATGACACCTGTGAAAACATGGTACTGAGAAGCAAGTTATTACATGCTCACTTTCCAGCCTGAGCTCCTTTCAACACCGCTGGGTCACTACTGCAGCGCCTGTCCTTTAGTAGCAATACATGCCTCACACATATATCCAGCACCCATGTGCATGATACAGAGCAAAAAACCCCAAAATGCACAAACCAATAAGCCGTCACACATAAGAGTGAGATACAACTGTGTAAGATCTCTTTAAGACTCCAAAGAATCCCTGAACCATGGGCCTACACCAAGACATATCATCTTCTGACCCTAATAGTTACAGTGATAAGTTGCTTGGGAAATAGCATCCATTTGTGTTTTTCTGGAGGGATCAGTTCTTCAGGAGAGCGGTGGCTTAAAAGGCTGATGAAGCTTTTCATATACTCACTAAGCATCAACTGTTCAAACGCCCTCAAAGGGTGCACTCCTGAGTCTTGTGGCATTTGGCCAAAAGCAGCAGGGTTCTCAATCAGCAGCAATGAGAGAGTAAACTTTTCTCCAGCGTTGGCATTGGTGTCAAAAAACAGCCAGTCCTCTAGGATAAAACAGATAATTTCAGTGGCATATGTCTCAGCTAATTCTGATCTTTCAAACACTGGCTAAAGTTATGGGGCAATATCTGTGGAAATCTAACCTCTCAAGGACACATGCATAGGGAAACAGATGGCTTGCAACAGACTGTTTAATCCCAAATCAAATAACAGAATCAGCACTTCAGAACGACTGCTTATATAGACACTTCTGTTAGAGCGTGGCCTACAGACGGGCAGTTTATGCAACAAGACCCCCAGAAAAGTTTGTATGATACAGCAGCATAATCTCCAAGTTCAACATCTTAAAGAGCAATTTTCCAAAGCATGCTATAGTTATAAATAAAATACCTAGGGTTTTCTGTGTCTCCATTTTATATACTAATTTCTGTTAGTACAAATAATATTTTAAAATATACAAGAAATAGATATTTTACTTATTCCTACCTCCTCCATAAAGAGCCATTAAGCCTCAGAAATTGTCATTTTTATCATCTATTGAAATCAGTGAAAATTAGATGATAAAAAGTCATCAAATCACAAATCAAAGAAAAAAAAAGGGTTTTCTTAACATTTAAAGGAATTTCATGTTACAACATGGCACACGAGAAAGCCTAAAAAGTACAGAGCATAAGAATAACTCAAGAAGTGATATATTCTTGATAATCTACTCTTGAGAAAAACAACGGCTTCACTACTGCATAAAACTCAGCATCTGACATTACTGGATGTAATCTTAGAAACACACCAAGAGAATTAGTTGCTTGCTCTATTTGAAGGGAAATATTTGAAGGGAAAGTAGTGTCCATTTTACATCCTAGTATTTGATATTCGTATTGAAATGTTTTTAAATATTTTATTTATTTGATTACTGAAGTAATTATAAAATCTTCCAAAATCCCAAGTCACCTCTCTGCTGTAAAACTGCTCATGAGTGAAGCCAGCTCACCCTAGGAGATGCATGTACCTCTCCAGCAGACACAATTGCACCAGACTTTGTATCTGCCTTTCCAAACACACCTCCAGTTCTAAATCCTCACCATTAAGAGGAGATTCTCTTATTTTAAACATTACCACTCTTAACAAAACTCTTATCTTCTAAAGCATGGAGTCAGGCTGCTGCCTAGTAGAAATCCTGAGAAACTAAGAAACATTTTAAAAAGTGGCCTATAGAATCAACAGCTGCATTATGCTCTTGTTGAATTATTGACTTTTTGGTGTTCAGCACAATGAAGGAATGGATCTTCTCCCCAGAATCCTGTACCTTCAAGGCACAGGGAGTTTCTTTGTTTATCTAAAGGCCATAATGTATCGTGTTATAATTCATTGAAGGTCCAAGGTAGAAGGATATGTGATCCATGTCTAAGATTACCTTTTTAGTCAACAGGAAGATGTAATTTACATATCTTTAAAACAGTTTAGTGGACAAGGAATTCTGTGATTGGCAGTCACCAAGCAAACTGAATCCCACATTCTTCTAAATAAGCTCTGAACTGGTTTGCCCAAGTACACCTTCCCTCAGGGCAACAAATTATTGTACTATGCAAAAAATGGACAGCCATTCTTAATTTTTGGAGACTGTTTCATTACTAGCAAGAAGACGTTTTAATTCATAAATTACGGAAACTCCCCTTTTAAGGGTTACACTTTTTTTGCCAGTTCCTTCCTGAAAAGTATTACATGGTGTTACTGAGTCATCTCAAAAGCAGGAACACTTCAGCAGTGAAGAAGTCATATATAAATAATGTAGATCAATAATTTTCAACATGTGGTCTGCAGACTCTTCGGGTTCACACAACCTTGCTATGAAAAGGAAGCCTACTGCAGTAATTTAACCTTTGCTGCACAGAGATAGATGCCTCCACTGGAAACTACTTAGGGATCCACAAATCAGAAAGGTTATAAGCCACTGGTGTAAGTAATCTGTTAGAAGTTTTAATGCTTATAAATGCCATTTCCATTTACTATTTAAACAAAACGTGGACATTTAAGGCCTCGCTAATTTAATACAAAGTATATATTAAAAATTCAGAGTATGATTGTAACAAACTCTCAACTGAGCAAACATCAAGTGATTTAGCCAAATACTGTTTTGATGAATTAAAAACTTAAAATATTGCACCTATTTGTATAGCCCTTCATAGCTTAGATCCTTTAATATATTAGATTTTTCATTCTTGTTACTGACAAACAAAAGCAGCAGAGCAAAAAAAAGAGATGTTTTAGTACAGCTAGGAAAAATAGATTATCTTTGAAGAAATCAGTAGAATTATACTCTGATAAAAAGCATAAAGAATCAGTGAGGCTGTTAAATACAGACAACACTGACAAATAAACAGTCTATAGTTGTTTGAAGAGCTTATGGGTTACTCTCCCCCCTACCCAGTACTATTGAAAGGAAGTCCTTATCTCAAGTACTTTTCACATATCAGAGAAGTGGTAAATTTCACAAAGCCTGCACTAATGTTTTGCATTTCCATTCCAAGTGAAATGCACTTCAGTAGGTAAACACGAGTATTCTACAAAACTGCTGCTAGAGACAATAGGGAAAAAAAATGTTTCAAAATACACCGATAAGTAAATCATTCTAAAGGCATTGGATGATACTGTGAGACATTGAAGAGCAGAGTCACTCAAAGCTGAGAACAGGTTTAGCACAATTTTTAGTACTCAAGTTTGGGGTTTGGTTGGGGTTTTTTTCAAATCCATAATGAGCTTGACAAACATAAACCAAAATGTATTATAAAATTTTATAATTCTGTAGATACTTAAGTGTATCGATTCAGAATAATCCCGTCCCTCTTAAGGGATGAGAGCATAAACAGCATGGACATATTCTTTTCAAAACATGTCACAGAGTTGGGATGCATGGGGGGGCTGGGCAGGAGGGATTCTTGTTTAAGAAATATTTTACATGATTTTGCAAGCCCTAAAATTTATAGTGGGTTTGATTTGAGCATCTCAGGATTTCTATTCTTGGAAATTATTATAAATTCATAGACAAAGTAACTTTGCCTCTTGCTGCAATGCAGCACAGGGAGTCATCATCAAGTACCATGGCCTCTGTATTGTAGCCACTAATTTAAAAATACCTCATGACTTCACAAATGGTGTATGTACACGCTTAACTTCATATTTTACCAGATAATCTCACTGTATTCAGCAAGGCCATCTACAGTAAGTTAAAAGCAAGTTTTTAAGGCTTGGTGCTGTAAAGACCTACACGTTCTCTAAGATGATGCAAATGAAGAAACAAATGAAGCGAAGAGTGTTAATTCATTCATTCTGCATGCTGCAACAGCTACTGCTTCTGTGACACCACCATATTCAGCCCTCAGCAAAATGATGCATTGCAGTGGCCTATATTTGTATTTTAGTGTCAAGGTCCTCAATTATAAAAATCCTGGTTAATCAAAGATAATAAAAACAAGATTTAACACGTGTCCTGGGGTAGAAAGAAGTCAAGCTGGACACAATCGCTCAACACTATCTTAAAAACCACTGGTCAGATGCCCTCAATCAAGGCAGAGGTCAGTCCTCCAGCAAGTTTGACTTTTTTCATCATCTCTGAAATTTTTCATTTCTTCTGCGTCTCTGATGTAAAATCTGAGCCATGTTTAAATGAACTCCACAGATCATGTGGACTAAGTCGAGCCACACATGAGAAGCCAGGAAAAGACAGGTAAATTGTCTAGTGTCACTCTTCCATCTAAAAATGGGGTGCATGTGAAAATGGTCCAGCAATGTACAACTGCTGAAAATGTCTTTCTTCAATAAAACACTTAAAAATGTTTGCAAATAACACCAAAATGCTAATAGTTACTCTTATTTCACCGAATCAATGAGACTCTCTCAGCAACCTAGGTTGATTATAAATGCATCCAAAATACAGTTTGTCCACGTTTTTCTTAGGATTGAGTCTATAACCAGGAGAAATGACTCAATGAACGTTTTAACACAAAAAGCTATGGACTAATATAGTTTATCCAAGATTTATCATGCTACTAATACTTCTGTAATGTTTGATAAAATTCTACTTTCTACAAAGGCTGTTTTCAAATCTTTTACATGTAATTGAACTTTGGTTCTATTAAAGAGTGGTTGACAAAATTCTCTATGGCCATACCATCTGTGCTTGTGGGATCATTTCTACCATACAATCTATTTCAGGTTGTTTCAATAAATTTACTTTCTATGTCAACAAGCCCATGCTTAAGTGAAAATGCTTCATTCTTTTTTTCCTTACCCAGATGCCAATAATTTTCCCTTACCCACCTCTTCTCTTCTGCTTCTAAAAGAAAGGAAGCAGGGAGAGAGAGAATCTGAAAAAAAGCCTGCAAATTAAATGTGAAATTTGTTGCTACTCTGGAAGGTAGTGAAATAACCAAAATTTATACTCCCAAATCTAACTGCTGTACACTCTTCTCAGATGCCTGAGACTATGAGCTCTATAGAGCTTGAGCTTCGTCAGAAATTACACACTCATTTTTCAGCCCCTGCTTTTTACTGTTAAACAAGTGGTTTCCAATTTTTGGTTTTTTTAACTGCCAAAAATAATAAAGAAAATTTCATCATAGAGTGCTGGTTACTGGTATATCTTAAAACAGAAGGATAAAAAATATTTTTTTGTTCTCCTTATCCCTTTAAATAACATTTTGAGGGCAGAAAGATAACAGGAATAACACAGGAATGCTCGGCATTCAGGTTCCTTACTTTTCTAAAATTGGTTACTTAATGCTTCTTCCCCACCTCTTGTGTATAGTTCTTGCCAATACACATAGATTTATATTCACTCTATTTTCCAGTGTAACTTTTGGAAAGCTAACACGTATAGTGTGCACTAAGAGCAACTTCTAAGCTGCAGGCGAAGTAAAACAAATCCAAAAAGTAAATGTACCTTTGCAGAAAATTGTCAAGTGGATTTAAGTTACAACAATAAACAATAAATAATAAAGTCTTTCTGAAAGCTAGAAAAGCACATGTGTCCTCTTCATTGATTTTATCACTTCATCACACACAACAAATCTGTGTCAACATGAGTGGCAAGTCTCTGAGGTAAAGAATGTACAAGTCAAGGCCATAAAAGCAGACCACATGCTTAGGAATTTGTCTATTGTAACCATAATGAGGTGGCCTGCTGTCTCTAAGGAGACAATTCATGGTACAGCATATGCCTAGAGAGAAGTGAAAGACTATTTTATGATTCCAATACTGTCATCTGTAAGTCAATTAAGATTCAATTTCTTAAAGAGACAGAAAGGAAGAAAGCATTCACGTGAAGAGCAAAGTCACAAATAACCCGTTTATATGGAACTAGATAGTGCTCTGCAACAATTCTTTAACTTACTGGAATCAGCACAGCTACTCATGTAAGTAAAGGCTAATCATGTAGTCTTTCAAGACGAGGCCATCGATGCATAACATGATCTATCTTGTTTACATAAATAGCATATTTCATCACTCTATTAATCCTGACAGTACTTCAGAGGGGTTGCCAGTATTAAAACCATTTTCTGGAACATAGCAAGGAATAAAATAGCAAAGAAATTCCTTCATATATATATACTGTGCCTTAGTACTCTCCTACAATAGAAAACTCACTTTGGGTGACCAAGCTATGCTATAACCACTGTACACAGCACATAGTATTAAAATGCAAAACAAATCTGAAGCCTCAAAAACACTGAAAATTTGGGTATCTGTGACTGCTGCCAACAGTACTATTTACAGAAATCTGCTCAGAGAGGTGTAAGCTGCCCCATTTCACCACAATAACTGTTAATAATGAAGAAACAAATTCTTTATGGAGAATTGTCAGTCATCTGAAATGACATTCCATGTGTTTAACAGAGGGGGGAGGGGGACAGAGAGCTGAATAGAGAACTGAATGTAGCGTTTTAATAAACCTTTTACTTCGGAAACAGAACAGGCATGGAAGAAGAGCCAATTTGCGAAAGTAAGTACCGCAGGACAAAGAATAGAAAAATATGGGGTGTTGGAATGTTCTAATGCAAGGGAACGTATTGTAGAAAATAACATCATTTCTTACTTTTTGATTTTCAACAGGCAAAAGGGACTTATATTTTTAAAACACAAGCACTGTTAAAATGGGTTTTAAAAACACTATTTTCCCTACAGGAAATTATGCAGTAATGAAACAAGTTTTGTACACACATTTGGAGATTTTTTTTCAAATCCTCTGAATGGAGTTCATGGGTATAGACCACTCTCCCAGAAGTTTACATAAAGTATCCAATATCTTTAGTCAGTCCCCTACTTTCTTTTCTCCCCATTAGTAAAGCATTACATGAAACAGCATTTCAGATTCTTCAGTAGTCATTCACATGAACACATCTAGTCATAAAGGTTATTTCCAAATGCTTTTTCTCACATATGTACTTGAAATAAGCAATACCACTATCACTTCAGTACTTGATTATGGATTTATAGCCTATAAATGTGAGGGCATATGGTAAGACTCCAAAATGTATATCAAATGTTCACACAGCCTCACACAGATCATGAAGTGAAGTGTAAAATAGGACACAAGTGACTTGGATGCTGTCATTGAGCATCTGCTCCAGCTGTATTAATTCAGGTTGGGCATTACACAGTAGCATGATACACACAGACAAGTAACTGCACACATACAACAGCTTGATTATGTCCTAGCCAAAAAAGAACAAACATGCCGCAGACCTGGGTTACTAGACAGACATTCCCTCTCTGTTACACTAGTATTACGTGGAACAAAATGAGAGATACAGTTGATGATAAAACATAAGTCAAAGCAATGCCAAAAGGAGGTACCTTAAAACCTTGAGGTTTTCTTCACTTCACCTAGACATCAAAACTTTGTCTTTGACAAGCACAATCACTTTCTCAGAAAGGAAAGCATTGGAAGCATATCCAGTTTAAGGATCTAGACCCTTCATGTCAGAAACTATTATTATTGAAGATATAAAGGGAAGGGGAGGGAGATACTGCTTTCTGATGCTGTTTTACCTCGTTACAAACAAACTAGAAGCAAAGGAAAGAATTGGTTACATGAAAAAAAGGTTGCAGCATCAGTAATGTTCTTGGCAGAGAGTGGAGAGTAATCATCAACATAATTTACGTGAACTGTCTGGGGGTAAATCAGAATTTCAGTAGCTTAGAAAACTGGATGGCACACAATAACGTTAAACAGAAGTGCTGGTTCTTGAGGGGTTGCGGGGAGCATTTAGTATGCTGCATGTTTGTTCACGTTAGTCTCTGTAGTCCAAACAGATGGATGTCAGTCTGTCTCTCTCTCTCTCTCTCACACCCACATTAGCAAGGCAGAAAAAATAATATTTTAATTTAGTGCTGCAAGTTTACCTTGCCACCTGTTTTTACTGTTATGAATTAAAATGGATTGTTTTCATAGCACAGGTAGTTAAAATTTGGTTGCTTTGAATCTACTCTCTCAAATCTTCTAAACTTGGGGACTGAGGTATTCATCAAGTCAAAAAAGTACCAATAAAATGTAGAGCAAGTATTCAGGGGACTCCAAAATGTAGGACCAGTACTGCTAGTCTTGACTGAAAAAAATCTGCTTTATCTTGTAATAGCCGGCTTTTTGCCTTCCTTCTCCAGACTCTTCATCTCCTGTTCTTTTGTTTCACTGTTCTCCAATTCTCTCCTTTTTCGTTCTATTCTCTTATTTTTTGAACAGTTGTGTGTTCTTACTTTGTAGTTCCCACTCCTGTTTCTTCATCCAGCACTAGTTAAATGGTTCTATTTTTCAGCATTAAATGAGCCGATACAAAGTTCAGAGTGTTATCATGATTTAAGGGATTAGTAACAAAACAAACAAGAGAAGACTAGTCATGAGTACTGCTGCCTAGCCCTGGGGATATGCAGTAGCCCCTTGTGAACATCACAGTCAGCATAAAAACCCAAAGAGAATGTGAATCACAAGAACACATTTTTACCGTTGAGAGAAATGTCTTCTTCATCTATTTTTCTTCTGCTTTTCCTGTTCTTCTGACTAATATTGGCCAAGTTGCAGATACAGAAAACACCATCTTCTGCAGAATATGAATGAGAAGTAACTGATTCATAATTCTTCAGATATGACCTAGTATGTAGAACTTGATCCTTAGCTGTCTCCAGTCTTTAACAAAGGTTCTCAACGAGCCATCAGAACAAAATAACAGATATGTAGGTCTGAGGGGCCAATCCAAACAGGTTTTCAGTGAACATTAATGAAAATAGCAAATATTTTTCCACTAAAAATTGGCAAAATCACTAGATTTTCTAATATCTTACAGGTTGTTTTTTAATACCCTTCAGTTGTTCAAATATTCTTGAAAAACTGAACTGCAGAAGTTTCACGACTCATCATGACTTAAATTTTGTTCTATTACATAATGTCATTTGTAATACTGTTGTCTGTATATTTTGAACGAGCCCATTACAAAGCAGAACAAGTATCACGTGACTCCAATGAACAATCATGCAATATGAAAAAGAGCCTAAGGCTGATGTGAACAATTTAGAAAAAAAAGCACAGACTGAAATTTGCTCGCGTAAGTCACTTTTTTCCCTACTTTCCAGTCCATCTGTAAATATGGTGTTTGCTAATTTATTTGTTGCATACCTCTCAGAATACTGCTATTATGCTTCTATAAACTTAATCATCTTGGTTAATAGATTAATAAATTAACTATGTAAAAAAATTTATGCCTCCATAGAGAAAAATTCTTTAAAGATGAATAGAGTTGGAGTACCATGGATTTTACATTACAAAATTATGAAGACAGAAGTTTCAATCTAGTTTGCTTCAAAGTGCATCTTCATTATAGCTGATATTGTTAAGAGTAAGTTCTCCTCTAATTAAGCTTCATCCTTGGTTGTCCAATTCCTTTTGCTCATGGATGCGTACCAATTTGTATATTATAAAGAATCTTCTATTGATTCTATAAAGTTGACAATTTGCCTAATGGAGGGCAAGAATAATTTGTGACTGTGACTTCCCTTCCTTTCCAAAGTGTGCCTCTATAGAATTTGCAGATGACGTATGATCAGAGCACATTAAGTTCAGAATGAAAACATTTGTTAGCCAGATATCTAATGGCCTATTTTGCAGTGAATAGATGATGTTCAAAATCTGCCAATATTCATGGGTCTTTTAATTACAGCTTTGACAGTTTAGTTTACCTCATATATTTACCTAACAGGTACAAAAGGCCTGAAGTCTTTTTTACACTCATGTTCACCTTGCAAACCATAAATTTGTGGAAGCTAATCAAATATATTTCCTTTCCAAAGAGACTGAGAACTAGAGGTCAGAGGCAGGACTTCAATACCCAAAACTTGAAATACTAAACTGAATTGAACATCTAAAACCTAAAGGACTGGATTGAATGTAGAGAAAAGAAGCTTTAGCAATTTTTCTTTCACCTATTTGGAAAGGCAGACTCACTCATCAGTCATGTGATTTAAAGTTATAAGCTTGCACCATTCAGTTTTCAGTCCTACTGAGTACTGTATTAAAAAAACCCCTTCTCTAATTCTTCTAAACTCTTCCCCACATATTGTCATATATGAACAAGATTTAAAATGGATTCAACACTACAGTAGAATTTCCTGGTTTGGATGCTATTTATTAATATCTGAAAACAGCATGCTGAAAAAAACCCCAATTTTTAGAGAGTTAAGAAGGCAACTCACAGCCCCATCTTTCAATTGAGCACAATTAAGATGCTGTGTTGCTTAAGCAAATTTAAAATCTCAGCATTTAATTTGTTTAATTATCTATGAAGTATCTTCACAAAAATTCAGCCAGTTGCATTTCTTTGCCTTACAGAAAACATTTCAAAAATTGGAATACAGAGGCAGAGATTTCATGTTGTGTTAGATGCTGTCAAAGAGGTATCTTTTTCTCTCCCTTTCTCTGTTGTTTCCAGCCATCCTTCTCTCCTTTCTTCTTTGTTTGCTAAAGTAGCTTACTGACTGTAATAAAGGGAGCCCAAGTGTCAGCTTGAGACTGCCATGAAAACTAACATTCACATAAACCATTTTCTTTCCACTTTTGTTAAGCTTCTTATCAAAAGAACTCTCCTTTTCTCTCTCTCTCTCTCTCTCTTTTTTACTCTCTCTCGTCTTCTGTCCTTTTTAGGATATCTTTCTAATTTTATTGAGACTCCTCTGTAAAGGTACAGCACTATAGTTCAGTAACTATAGGAAAGTGAACCCAAAAGAGCCAGCTTGAGACTACCACAAACCATTTTCACTTCTTATGTTAACATTTCATCTCAAAGGACTCTCTTCTCTCTCTGTCAGTTGCAAGGTATCTCTTTGTCTCTATTGTGCTTACTGTGCTAAGGTGCCTCATTGACTGGAGTGAAGTGAACTTAAGCATGCCAACTTGAGGCTGGCACACATTTTTTAATTTGGTTGAAGTCGACATCCTAAGGGATTCAGAGAGGCAATGCTCCTCTCCCCCCATACACATCTCATGACTACTCCACTGAGGCAACTAAGATATGTTTGCTATAATAATGTTTTCTATATTATATATTTAATTTGACATAATTTAACAGATCGTAACCCTGCAGGTCATTCAAATATATTGCTTTTATACCTCACCACCTTCTAGAGCACCTGGGATACTAAAGTAAAGGGAATACCAAATTGCCAAACACACACAGCTTCATACTTGCCAAACAATGTAGGAAAGCTTAACAGTAAGTCCTGCTTCTAAGAGAAATATCTCTGAAAATAAGAGACCCAAACCTTTTTCCTCTTTTTTTTTTTTTCCTGGGGAAAAATACAATCCTCAACTCCCTACTTTAACCCGTGAAATTTCATGTCAAATGAAATAATCAGTATACATTTCTAAGCCAAGTCCTAATCACTTTAGTTTGACCTTTTTATAGTAACTTTCATTCCCTTGGGGATTTAGTTTTGGTGACAACCTAATGATTAATGATAAAACAACTAAGAAGAAATAAATTATGGTGACCAAACTCATACCTGAGTGGAAAGATGCAAGTCTAAAGACAAGGACCAAAACTGACTAGACTACAAATTCCCAGGATGAAGTTTAAGTCAGCTGCTGTTGACGCTTCTAACTAGCAATCCTTTGTTACCCAAAAGTTTCACTAGAATAGCAACACAGAAAAAGGAATCCAGTATGCAATATTTGCCATCTATTTTTTTTGTTTGTTTTCAGTGATGTCCTTAACCTTCTTTCTGTGTCCTTCACAATTGAATGTTTCTCTTACTTCTCTGTACTGCTAAAACAAGTCATTAATTTTTGAATTGGAAAACAAAAAGGGAAGGTTTTGATAATATCAAGTGCATCCTTCAGTTTGCTGTAGTCAAAACCCTTCACATTGTTGGCAAAAAGGATATATGGATCTTAATTCCAAAACGTAGCAAAAAAGAGGCTTGGAGGGTTTTTTTGCAGAAGTCTGATATTAGCAATGTAGTTACTCTATAACAAAACTGCACTGCCAAACTGAAAAAAAAAAATTACTCAGAAAAATCTGTCCTGCCCATTCTTCTTTTTTTATCTGTAGATCATGCTATAATATTAAGAACTGATCATAAAAATATGCCACTTAATTGTGAACACAGCATAAATTTTTCATAGATGCTTTGCAAGTTTGTCTTCAATTTAAAAAAACACCACCACCATAAAAATAAAAATCACTTTTCTAAAACACTTCTTAGCTGTTAGAGAAAATATTATGATTTCAGGGCACACAAACGTTAATACCATTTCTTGTCCACTATATCAAAAAGCAGCATTGAGTACAGAGTTATTTCATTTTTAAGCCATTAACAGTAAAAACCTTAATCTTTGTTGCTACACTAGGGGCCTTTCCTTGTACCCTGCTCCTGAATATACCACCGTGCAATGGTGCTAGATTCACTGAACATCATCTCAAGAGAGCAGCATTAAAAAGGTAGGTCCTTCCATATCAAAAGGGCTTTGTTTTTTCCATAGCACATTTGGGATTTGTTCTATTTGTCTTCTAGTTTCTGAAGCTTTAGAGTTCAGTTAAGTCTACATTTTTCCTCTCCTGCCATTAAAAAAAAAGCTGACTGTTTACATCTAATTCCATTCCTATAGTAGATGAGGTTTTCAAAAACAATATTCTCCCTCTGCCTTTCCCCTGCTCCACCTCTACCCACGCCCCCCACAAAAAAAAGTCCCTAAATACTGTGAGATCTGTGAAACAGAAGATCAGAAGAAAGGATGGAAATGAGCCACATCTTCTGTTAACAACAGCATAGGAGCCCATTTCCACAGCTAAGAGGTGGAAAACATGCAAGTTACCCTAAAGGAAAAGAATCAGGAGAAAGGTGAGAGGTTAGAGCACTGCATCTAAAAAGTAATAAAGGAGAAGGGAATAAATGTGTCCTGTAAACTTTCAGAAACCTTGATTTTCTCATCAGGCTTTAATTGAAAATGCTCTTTGCTACATCAGTGCTTGTTAACAAAACTCAGAACTGCAATTTCCTGAATAGTCAAGGCCAGGGACACACCCAAAAGCAAATAAAATCCCAGAAAACCCACACCCAGCCATGACCAAGTAGAGAATAACAACAGGGCTGCTCACAATTTTCTGGAAAACCTAAAATGAACCTAAATGATTCTTAGGCAGGTGCCTAAGAACACAGCACAGAGTTTCAAGAACCTAGACAATACTGGCAGCAACCACTTGTTAATAGTAAATGAACTGTAAAAAACCCACACTTCCTGATTGTAAAAAGAAGAGCTGTTTTGTATAAATACTTCACAAATTTCAATAATCAGTTTGCGCCTTTAATTCTCATATAACAACCAAAGTACCCAAAGTCACTAGTCTGCAGGAAATTCTTAAGAAAACAAAACAAAACAAAAAAACCCACAACATCCCAAATCCTATTAAGTTCAGGGGCATTTGGCTATTATTGTTGGTAGAATTACCTCTTTATTAGTGTTTTTAGAGACTTGGAGACAAACACAGTCATTTTCTGATTTTGGAATAACAGAATGTTTACCTTACATTGTACCAGCAGAAAAGCCAAGTTTCAGGAGCTATGACCAAGTAAATCACCTATGAATGTTCTTTGTGACAAATCAGTCTCCTGGGTGAAATGATTGGTACACTCTTTAAATAAGATCTTGCATAGATCCATATGACACAAGAAGTTTTCTGAGAACTTTTACAGCACCCTTCCCTCTTAAAATTAGTTAATAATAATTTACTATTTACCTGCAGGAAAATAAATAAAATGTGAAAATGCTCTAAGCCTTCAAATTTGTACCTGGCAAAGAGCAAAATAAATGAAACTGGCCAATTTCAATCAGATTTTTTTGGCAGTTTTTCAAAAACAGAAAGAAGCATGACATGATTATTCTGCCAGGCCTCATGTGTCTCTGTGAATATTCTGTAAATAAAAGCAGTTCGGTGCATCCCCAATCAAAGTCACACCAGTCGTTTTTCTTCCTGTACTCACTCTGCAGTGAAAGGGAAAACAAAAATCATACTGCCTGGACAGGAAAAAAAAAAGGCAAAACAATACACATCAGGGAAAAGGAATATTAATGGCTGTTTCAAGAAAGAAAAATTTTCTTTCAGCAGTCATTTTGATATCCTTATAAAGAAGGGCCATGATAATGGTGCCATAGAAAATAAAACTGTATCAAGCTAGGACTTTCATTTCCCTTTTGACTCCTGCAATTTTACCAGATTTCTGTAAAGCTCACAGCACTTCAAGAAACAACGAAAAGATGCATGAACTCTACAGTAGTTCATAGAAACTTTCTATGAGATAGCAAATATATTCATGTTGAAAAAATTGAGTCACTAAGCTCTCAGACTGCATTCCAAAAGCCTACCAGAAACATTTCAATCAAGAGTGAGAGTGTGTGACAGCCAGGACATTTGGGCTAAAAAGCATTGTGCAGAATTATGTTGGTGATTCTAGTGCCCTCTAAATGATCTCATATTATGGCCATGGTATTAAGCCATGGAGAAACCTGTAAGTAAGATGAATGTTTTTTCTCCTTAAAAAAAAAGGAAAGGGAAAAATCTCAAGTTCCCAGTAAGAATGTTAAATTACCCCCTCTCCCAATGGAATGCTTCACTTTCATTTCCAAGTAGCAGTAAGCCTATTGACCCCCATGGTGTTATCCTTTTCACTGCTCTTGCAGTACTTTCTTTAATCTCTTGGATCAAAGATTGGTCAATAAAAATCATCTCTGCTTTTGTGGGGAGCAAACAAACTGCACCGAGTCCTATGGTAATTGTAAATCTTCACTAAAATCTCTGAGAAAAAAAAAACATGTTGACATTAACTTTGCAACTGGAAGTGTTTGTGGTTTTTTGTTCTATATTAAATATTCTGAATTATTTTATTTTGCATCAGTTGTTATTGCTTTATACACTTTCATACTTGCTGTATTCTTTAATTAAGTAATTTTAGGCCTTGAAAAAGTAAAACTAAGTTATATTTACACGCCATTATACAGTATTTCTAATCAATTTGTTTAAGTCCTAATTATTGGAAAAAACCCTGGGTCCTTCACAAAGGTTAAAAGATTGGACAATATTTTAACAACAGAAATATTTGTTGAGGCATTTTTCAACAGCCTCCAGACTATATCGCATCCAAGGGCTTTGTGTTACACCTTAGGTATCAAATCTAATGAGAATTTGAGCTCAAAAAAAAAGAAAACAAAACCGAAGACCCCAATAGAATATTTTTCTGAAAAAAGCCCACACAGAGTTGCTACTTTAGCTTATAACCTAACTCATTTTTTAATTCTCTTTCAGCTTTAACCTATGCCTCCTATGTGCAGCATCCATATCCTGACTTTATTATTCCAGAGTATTTCTAATATCCATCAACTTCTTTGTCATCTAAACAGAAAGGAAGCGATTTCTGTTTAGCTGAAACTCCTTGAAGTCACTTGTAATCACTGATCACTGTGTCTTCATCTAGTCTGGATTCCCTAATGAACGCAAAGCGTTTCCCTCCTCCTGAGTCTCAAGAAAAACAGAGACTATGGATGGTCCTCGTGATCCAGCTGTGACACAGCTGGAACTTGGCCCCCCATTCCCACACATAGCATTTGAAAGTCTTGACACTACCTACATCATGCCTTGTAGACAATCTCTTGCCATTTTATTTTTACCGTCATCCCCTAACTGCCCTCTTAGTTCACCTGTGAGGTATTCAAGCCCACATTTCTACCAAGAAATTTCCTCCTTTCACTCACTATATCCACCTGACCCTCAGACAGGTTGTCTATAAAGGTGCTAACAGATTTTCAGTCAAACACTCTTCATTAGTAACTCCAGTGAAAAACAATATATTTGTGCACCCAGAACATTTTAGTCATAATAAGAGAGAAATTCCAGCATGCTAGCCTACATCATTTCAGAGCAGAGATCCCAGACTTGAACCTTGATTTCTGGGAGACTTAAGCCAGGTCTTAATTGTGCTATCAATCATGTCCTTCTTTAGCAGCAATTTACTACTTTATTTCAGAGCTCTGTGCCAATTTTTTGTCTCACATTGAAAATAGATCAGAAGATTCAAAGGTGAAGGGGAATGTTTTCTTATTTGTTCCATGCAGTGCCTTGTATGCACTCTGGAGTGATGTAAAATAACATGAGGCTAAATACCACCCATAAATACTGAACTACAATTATTTTCTCACATGTTTATTGCAAGGTCAAAAGTTATTCTACTAGTACATTAATTTAAAAAAAAAAAATCACTAAAAACCAGAACTTTGTTTCCAAATCCGTATCCCTCATTTCAAGATACCAAGGCTGAGAAAACAGCTTGTGTCCACACATCATACCCCTGCCTGAAAGATCATGGAGATGCATTCTGCAAATCAGGCTTGGCCCTTTGGTTCCCAGGGAGAGTCAAAGGCATTCAAAGGACAAGCAAAGCTTAGGTGAATCCAGATTAGCCTAAAACATATCAGGCATTCTTGCACTGGCTACGTAAACAAATTCACGGGATTTTATTTAAAACTTTGAGCATGCAAGCATTATGCAGCTAAGTTTCTTGCCCAAACCCTGAACAGTTCCCCCCTCCCTCCAATCAAGAGCAGAACACTTTGCCACTTGGAAAATGGATGAAAAGAAGTAATTTTTAAGCACCTAGGAATTAACAGATTTCTACTGAAGAAAAAATCTTTTGTTCCAAGCTGTAGAAGGGGAGCCTGCTGGATGTTTCCACTATTAGTATCAGTGATACTTGTGCACAGAGAAGCTAACAAAAGGCAGACATGCTGTCTACTGCAGCACTGGAAGTGGAGCAAAATACAGTAAGGTGAGGAGGGGAAAAAATAACAGAACAAACTAATTTCAAGATCAATTTCAAAAACATTTAAAAACATGAAAATAGAAGTCGATAATTTTTGATGGACTAAGCTGACACTGATTTAGTTACATTGTTATGGTAACCTCAGAAAAAAATTTCTTTGTTTATAGGCTCTACACAATGATTAAAAAAAAGTACATAATTTCTATTAAAGCATAGACAAGTTCGTATCTGCCAATATTTTCTACTGTTACACCACTTACAAGATTTCCCATACATGATAATAGTAGTATTATTTAAAATATCATTATTTGATTTTGTTTTTTAAATAAAGCATTCAGATACTAAAAATTGAATATTTCATAAAGAAAACAGGTTGCTCCTCTCTAAAATTGCCTCTAATGTTAGCTGAATATTAATAAAATCCATAAGCCATTAGTATATTACAGCTGCTTTGTTCTGAATCACATAGACCTTTTATGTTTATTCCTCAGTGAAAATACGTAAAAAAAAATGAATTCTCTCTAATTGTGCTCTCTGAAGATAGCTGGTAAAATCATTTCTAGCAGCAATAAATCAATTGTAGTATTAAAATGACCTGCCAGGTGCATCTTCCAGGTATCAGACTAATTAAGGGAATGTATTAATTGCAACTATTCATCAACACCACCAATGTTGTTATGTAACCCTTACAATGAATTCTTTATCATATTATACAGTAATGAAACTGTAGTTTGACCAAATGTAAGGGATTGAACAAAAAAAATTAAAAACTATACACAGCTTTCACTTTTACCACAATTCTTTGTTAGCAAATCAACCAAATGCAAGAAGATATAATTGTATAGGCATATGTAATTTACACATAGCTATAGTTAACTGGAATCATTGTTAATTTCCCACCAGGACTTCTTTATGGTTTTAATATATATGTTCTTATAAATGCAGATAATGTAATTCCAGTCTGCTATTTTGTATGGGTTACTGGTACCCCAGTGTTATTTTCTCTAAAAAAAAAAGCTTTTCTTCAAAACTTTTGATATGTTTTGTCACTGTCTTCTACAAACAAAAAATCTGGATTGCCCAGTAACTTCATACATTTCAGGCAAAATGTTGGCAATTGCAGGATGCAGTAAAACTCGTACCATACAACTTTCTCTGCCATGCTTTTTAGTTTGGAAGAAGATTAGGAAAGGGATATTATTTTAGGCTGACAGAAGTGAAAAAACATATACGTCTAAGTTCAATTAGCAAAATACAGAGAATAGTAAATAGGCAAATTTTGGCCCACCATATCAAAGTTCACATTCCTCTCCCTAGTGTGCTGTAAACACTTATATCTAGGAGACTTGTTCTTGTTGACTCACTCTATCTACACCTTTTAGGTATTTCTAAGTCACCCTGGTATCTGAGCACTAAAACAAGTTAGATACAACTATGGCTTTTCCATTGCCTTTCCCATGACTATCAGCATCATTCTCTGTCCCAGGTGAACCAGAGATTCAGTAGCACCTGTAGATGCACAGTAGGTTATTTTTGTGCCCAGACAAAAATTTACCTTCTCTTCTGGCTCTATACCCATAGATGGACAGTGAGATAGTGAAACGAGTCATATTTCACTCCTAGGTATTTGGCTATAAACCAGCGCACATACTCTTATACTACAACAAGAATGTCTTCGGTTTATTCAAAAAAGAAGGGGCTTGGGGGGACTTCACAACTCTGTGGCTCCTACTTGTGCTTTTGCAATATTATTCAAGTCCTGCTTCTGCAGAAAACCCGGAGAATTACAATGCCATGTCCTGGCTGTCACTGTACTAAATGCTGGCAATTAAAGCTAGGAAGCAAGATACATAAACATCAGCATTACAGTGCAGATACCCTGGCAGTAGCTTCCCAGATGACTTCAACGCCAGTGCCCAGTGCCAGGCAGAGAGCACATCAAGTGCTGGGGCTTATGTCAGCCAGGCTGTTCAGTGCCCACGTCCATGCACAGCACAGTCTGGACACTCCTCTTCACATACAGCTCTGCACACGCACTGTAGTCCTGACCTCCAACACTGATTATTGTAGTTTTGAATGTTTCATGAACAGCTACTGCCAGAATTGTCAAAATGAATGAAATTGAGAGAGAAAATAGACCCAGAGTGAAAACCATTTGATTAATTTTTATTTATTTATACACACCTTTCCACTTTAAAAGTCTGTCACATAAAGTAATTTGAAAATTATATAGATGATTCACAATTAGCAATGAATTTTAAAACCAGCCAACTGTCTCCAGGTTGTGTCAATACATCTGACGAAATGCTCTCGATCGCCTTTGGTATTCAAAGAGTTAGAAATACAAGTTCACAAGTAAGATATTGTTCCTGCCTTTCCCTTCACTACCCAGACTGCTTTCTGATCTTCCTTTTGTCCTCAATCTGTTCCTTATCCCTTTCACCTCTCTTTCTCACTCTCACTCTGTCCCCTTGATCCATCAGACACAGCCAAGCTATCTGACACCTATGCCTTAAAGTAATTTTGGACAGAAGCAAAATGCCCTAGAATCCTTAGTAATCCTCCTCAGATCCATGTACTGAGCCCCAGTTTGGCTCTTTTATAGCCACAAACAGTCTTTCAGCGAGCTGGCCTGGAAACTGAAAGCTGTTTCGGTAACAGAGGAAGAACAACAAGTCCTGAAAGAAAGTAAGCCTGCTCAGGAAGGAAAAAAAAAAGGAAGGAAAAAAGCCCCCACACCTCTTTTTTGGTGCTAACATTAATATAAGCTAGAATGAATGAACCAATCCATAAATGAAAGTTAAGGAACTCTCTGACTATAGGAGGTAAACGAGGAGACAGCGAGTTCATGAGGGCAGGATCTGTCTTTTCCTCGCAGTTGCATGCAGTCTGTGTTCTGGAACAAGACAATGGTTTATAAACACTGGTGGGTTTGTGAATTATTGAAACAGCTACAGCATTCTGTAAGCCCGTAGAAAAATGTCTTTCACCCCTTATCATTCCCTATTGAGTCAAAGTGTAGTTTTTGACATACCAGAATGGAATTTTTCTTTGTCCTTTTCCAGTACAACTAAATCGAAAGCCATATGGAATTCAGAGAGGTAAATAAAAAATAAAACACAAAAATCAATAGCCTACTGCCAAAACCCTGTGGATCATACTAAAGTCAGAGTTAAATTACCTTTCATGACTAAGCAAGAATCTAGAAAAACTGAAAAGACTGTACCACAGTGAGTTGTAGAGTTGCTGTCCCTCCAGGCTCTGAATGTACCAGCACTCACACTCCTCCAGTACAAAAGGTTGATTTCAGACAGGCTGCAGGTCCTAAACCTATCATATCTTTAAGAAGAAAAAAATATTTGACGAACTTATACTTCTGAGTGTGGGAACACGATAGATTCTTTTCTTTGAAGTCTAATAGATGGCCTTGTTGTCTCTTCATGTTCTAATCTTTTTGTAGAATCATAGAGTTATTTACATTAGAAAACACTCTCCATGAGCCAACCCTTCCCAGCAAAACAAAACATATGGATATATCCAGAGAAATACTACCCCATGAAAAGCAATGAAGGATTGTCTTTAACCTATGAGCATTTGTTCTGAAAGAACGTGGAGATTTTTGGAAGGGGGGATGAAGAAGGGAAGAGAATGAAGAGAAAGAGGAGAAGGGAAACTGAGGTGCCAGAAGCTGCTTCTTTTTACCAAGGCCCATCAGACTTTGGCAAGTAACAGGGCACAGAGCCAGATACCATGCATACTATCCCAGGATAAGGGCTTAATTATTCCTCATCTCTGCTTTGTTGTTCCCATGGTAAATCCCTAGGGACAATCGATGTCAAAAGACTTGCATCAGACTTACTCTAGCGTAACAAGGAGCAGCACCTGGCTTCGACTTATAGCAAATACAGTCAGATGAACTAATTCCCCACACGGCTAACTGTTGACAATATTAGATTAGAATTTTTTTCAAGTTAAAAACAAAAGCTCACCCATTCTCTACAATTTAAGCGATGAGCCATTTCTAAATCACTAATTGGTATTTCTCTGCAACAAAATAAAGGGGAAAAAAAGGATACTGTACAAGACTTCTTTTTAAGGAGAAAGAAACCACAGCAGCAACAACAAAAAACCCAAATACACACAAGTGAATCATACCTGTCACTAAGAGCTACAATACAGATATTGTCAGTCCCTTTCTTTCCCCCAAAGAAGCAATTTACAACAACGAGAGACTGTAAGTCAGGGGATCAAACACAAGAGAAGTTTAAAAGCAGGGTTTGGTTCCAGTAGTGATGTAACATAATGGAGGCAAGAGCAACCTAATACCACACAAATCCATTTTTCTGGTAGGACCATAAGGCTCTGAGGCAACCTGACAGCCAATTCCACCTCTCTGAGATATCAGTGGGCAATGCTCTTTAGAAAAACACAGCCCAGACTTAAGAAGCTTTATTCACTCTTACTTCCTCATGATGAGTTGCAGCATGTGCCACATCAAGCGGCAAAGACTTTCAGCATTGCCATGTCCAGTGTTCCTAGCACTAACCTCTTGAAACAGACTGGGGTTTTTTTTTTTCTGAAAATCCTGCTTCTAAACTCCATTTTTTCTTAAAAAAAAAAGTGGCAAAAGACTGGGCAATATAACTTCTAGAATTAAATAAAAACACACTACCACAAAATGAACGTCACAAAAGTAATGAGGTCAGTTTTGGAAATAACCAATTTTTTTACAGCTTTGGACTGAAAATAATGGCTTTTTGAGGACCTAATGTCAGGTAGCCTATTTTCTGTTCATATCTGAGTGTTTCCCCACAATTAATTGAAAAAGTTTAGGAAGAAGAGTATATACGAGTTTTTGTTTTGCTTTATTTTGCTAAAACTGGCATTGTCAAGCAGGAACTTGACCTTGCTTTTGTGGATGACTGACTTTAAACACATTGCTTAGTCTGCTTTACAATACTCATTAGCTTATTTCTCCAGTACTACAGTAACGAGGTAGAATTTTTAGTCACAACCACTCTAGAAAACTGCCAATATAAATGGCACATAGGTACTTCAATTCCAAAGATCAGCACTGTGCAATAGGCCAAAAATCAGGTACCCCTGTTTTAGCTCTTGCTCTGTCTAGTTCATCAAGGTACTTATATGAAGGCATTAAAATATCCAGAGATATTTTAGACAGTATACTTCCTTTTCTTAAAAAGGTGTTTACCCTTATGCACTTTGTCCACAACAGCAGATCTATTACAAAGCAACAACAAAGTCCTTATCTATAATCTGCATTTTCTCGGATTTTTCTGGTACACCAGCTTCCAGCCATTCACAATAACTGACTTTACTAGTTTCTTTTGCTTCCTCTACCTTAATTAGAAAAGAAAAAGACTTTTTTCCCTCTAAAGCAAATCTATTGATTCTAAAAGCATCTTCTCCTTACCATGTTTGTTCTAATAGACAGTTGTCCTCTTTATTTTATTGTTCTTTTACTATGCAGTTATACTTCAAAAGGAGCAGTTGCTTTCTTCTAAGTTGTATATGTTTTTTCCTTTTACTTACAGCAGTGTTTTATCCTTAACATAGTTGTGGAATATGCCAGATTTTGCCCTATTTTCACATTTTCATGTGGTAGCTGCTCTTTTTTTTCTGAAAAGCGTCATCCTTCATAGCAAATTTTTAAACAAATGCATGGAATATAACAAAGTTAATCCATTAACAAATGCAATTGGCAGATATATCACATATAGCACAGGTGCAAGACAAATGTCAATCCAGAAAAAAAAAAAGTGTGAAAAATTCTGAACAAGCATTTTATTTAAGCATATTTAAGATGGCTGGACCTCTTTTAGCAAAACAGTCATCTGTCATCCATTGCACATATAGCTATGAGAAACAATTGTTCGGGACTTCAGTGGCCTTGCCCAGTGTACAAGTCAAGCTGATTTTTGCTGAATCAGGGTCTAAGTTCTAAATGATACCAATTTTTCTTCTCACACTCCAAATTTCCTATCTAAAAAAATAAAAAAGGGAGAAGAGGAAGGCACTTTGTTTACCTGTTCAGAAACACTGGAACAGTAGAACCTCTGTCAGTGAATTAAAAAAAAGGGGGGGGGGAAGAGAAATAGGGAATGAAACCTATTTTATCAGAAATTTCCATTACAGTTACTGTGTATAAAAGTCATTAGTCTTAAAAAATACAATGAAAACACATAATTCCTATGATAGAGAACAATAAGCTAATTATTAGATTAGCAGCGTAGTTACTTCCATATGTTAGAAGATATTTACAGCATTATCCTGTAAGTTTTCATTGCTATGATAAGACAAAATTATCTGAGGGGACATGGTACAAATTCATTCATATCATTTTCCACTTTGGAGAAAATACATCAGAATAATCACATCAGACAGCTAAGAATTTCTATAATGACAAATATCATTTTGAAATATTCTGGGCCACAGAAGCTGAGAAAGTATGGCAGTCTTGAATTATCTTTCTTTTCTTACTAAATCCTAAAGGACTGTTGGTGGTTTTTCTTTCTCCAATTCCTATAAAAGTATCTTTTTATTGTTAAAAAACTAATATTTTGCAAAAGAAAATACTTACAACAGTAACGGTATTAGTGCATTTCAGAAACATAATTTTACCCAGTATGTTTTATTACTAAAGCATTTCCATTGAAGTAAATTATTTTTCTTACAGTTCTTTTTAGTTAAAATGACACTGTCATTAGAAATCTAGTTTCAACATTAATGTGTCACTATGGATATTGGTAACTCTTCACATCAGTTGTCTGTACAATTGTATCCATATATTTCATTCAAACTATAACTGGGCACAAGTATATTTGTATTCTTGCCTTTTGTCCTTTTCATCCTCACTTTCCTCAGTAGTCCAAACAATCAAGAATTGCACATTTCATCTGTTGCAAGTGTCTCAATAATTACGATGGAGCTGTAAAGTAAATGATACACTCTGTGGATGATTAAATCAGCCTAAACACTCTCCTCTCATGATTCATTGTGGCATGAATGAAGACACCATATTCTTACCCTTATATGTGTCTTGCTAATTTTCCTTAGCTTCATTATTTTTTTTTGCCTGCTATCTTTGACCCTTCTTTTGCTTCTCCCCTATCATCTATCTCTCTCTTTTTACTTCTAATTAGGCCATTTCTTTTTTCTGTCCTTCTTGCTTCAGGTACACTTCTGTCCCTGCTCTCACCTCTTTTCCACATTATCTCTTTCTAAGCACAATACCAATGTCACAGTTTTTTCCCTTTCTGGTTTGAGAGAGTCTTTCTTTCCTCTGTCCCTGCCCAGGCTTCCTACCCCCTGCCTAGTCTTTTCCTTTCTCCTCTGTTATGAAGTATGGTCTCTCTCATATTTCTAGCTCTAAAGTTCACTGAGCTGTTGGGAAGAGAATACTACAGTTGTGGTGAAACAACATAGGTTTGTCCAAAACTTCTGCTGTCAATTCAATTCAGTTATCAGCTTTGTTTGTTCTCAAGTAATAGTGTGATTGTCCTAATTACTGGAAAGTGAGAAATTATGTAAAATAAAAACACTAAAAACAAAACACCAAGACAAATCTCTTGGGGAAATGCACTTAGAGAAATCCTTTTGCCAGGAGTTTCACAGACTGCCTACACTGTGTGGTTGCTTAATAACACAGTAAATCTGAAGAGAAATTGCTAGACTTACCTGACATAGATTGAAGCATCTCTACTAACAACAAAACTACACTAGTATAACCCAGGTAAAAAGCTAGATCTTAAAGTATATTGTTGTATGGTTATAACCCTCATGTGTAAAATACACCCTCTACATCTATTCAGTTCAATATTTCTGCCACCTAGTATTTCAAATCAAGGAAAATTTTGTAATATTATTTTGTTTGCAGTACTATATAAAGTGCAAGAAGACTGAGGAAAGTGATGATCAATTGACATTTGCAAAAACCTTAGACAAAGCACCTTGAGGAAGAAATGTCTTAATAGCATATTCAGTCTCATACCTAAGTCTGTCTTGAAGTATGCTGCATTAAAGGCTGTTGTAATATTATCAATACTTATGTTCTTTTGCAAACCAAAATTACACACCTGCGCAATGTTCCTTACAAAACACTCTCTTTTTCAAGACAGCTTTTGAAACTAAACAAGGGCAGTTCTATAAATCTTTCCTGATTTGGTCCTACATTTTAATTTTCTTATAGCCTTCTCATTTATATTTTATAAAGGCGTTCCTATTTCTACTCATATATTGAGCATATTATCTTCTCTCTATACATCTTTTCAGCAGGAGCACCCATTTCTACAAACGCTCTGCTGCCTTATATCTTGCTACAAAACAAAAAGACAGGAAGATTCTTCTAGAAAACTAAATAACCATAAATTACTATTAGACTAAAGGATTATTTTAAATTCTGTCTTCAGCTGCATTTTTCCAGTTAAAAGGAAAACAGAGTTTTTCTGTGTTAATAATTTCACAATTTAGTAACTTTTCCTTCTTTTCTTAACTCCAAATATATTACTGGGCAATATTTCTAAAGTTGGGTATTAATATATCCAAACAGAAATGGCCAGTTCTCAGAACTATTAAAAGCCTGAAGAAATCTTAACTGTCACATGGAATATATGGAAAAGAGGCTAGCAGTTCCTAAAGCAGAAAAGGTTTATTAGGACCTCTAATTTTAGGCATCCAATATTAGAAATTTTGAGGTGCAGAAATTACGGTAAACTTTGCAGGGGAAACAAAACTGTGCACAAATAAATTAATGACTGCACAGAAAACATTACAGTTAGCCTACAGTCTGCCACTCTTCATATTCAGTAGTAATATACTTCAAAGCAATTCAAAAGACCTAAACTGCAAAATGTGAGAAAGAATGAGGAATCCAGCCTCTACTAAAAAATGACATAAACCAGCATAACATTAATGAAGAAACAGTATCTAACACACAAATTCTGGTTCGACTCAATAAAGACTGAGAAGTAAATAGAGACATTTGACTGCTTCTGAATGCTATGTGCTGGAGGAAGTTTTGCGTACACCCATAAATGAGAACCAGAATTTGAAATCTTACATTGCAGAAGTCTACTTTGAGCAATTCTACATTGCACTTTAGGAAAGCTGTTAGCATAAGCTCTAAAAAAAATTATATTCCATTCACCACATCTTTACTTCAGTCACTTTAAGATAAACAGTGCTGTGATAAGAAGAAAAAAAGCATTAGCACTAGCACTTCGGCAAAACTTTCATTCTGAAAAGTTCTGCAGAAATTACACTATGCTAGTGATATTTAATTGTAACATAATAATTAAACACCATTTACTTGATATAAAATTGGGATAGTATGTAAATTAAGTAAGTTTCAATTCATGTCTTCTTACTCACATCTGTTGGCAGTTTAAATAGTTTTAGTGCCATTAATTGTTACAAAAGTGCAAGATTTGCTGTATGCTTGCCACTTAGGACCAAAGGCACAAAAGTCTAATTGAACTAAGTAATTAGTAATTTGTCATTTCCTATTGTCAGCAATTACTTTCCATTAGAAATCCTCACTGCAAATTCTAATTTGAAGTGAGGTTTGCATTTTATTGCTGTCCATCCAAATTAGTTTAAAATTGACAGCTACATTTTCATGTAAAAATTTAAAGATATTAAATATGCTTGAAGACACTAAGGCATATTCTACCCCATGTCTAGTTGTGATAATGTCTCTGGAATCAAAGAAATGAGAAGGAAACCCAAAATACATCTTTCTTTTCTTTAATTACCCAGTATGTACCAGCATTACATAGTAGGCCACATTATATTCCTGTTCATGTGAACAGTCCCTTTAATTGGCAATTTAAATGGCTAACACAAACCAAGTATGGCACACAAAATTATGTAAGTATTCGTTGGATTTCATATTTGCTTTTACACAGGGAATCAGAAATAGGTTTTGAAAGTCCAATATGCCTGAATGGAACTGTGCTTTGCCCTAGAGGGCTTTCTTTTTAGTCTTACTGCAAAAGGAATTTTTCTTTTGTTATTTTTCAGACTTTTTAAAGCAATCAGCATTGTCCAGTTGTGACTACTCAGTGTGCTGCAGGTTTCTCAGAAACACACACAGCTGATTAGCTGTGAGGAGGTAGAGATTTATAATTAAGATGTGTTGAGCCAAAACGGACTACTATTTCAGGGCTCATAACATGGAACTGTCATGAAAGAAGCAACTTAGTGCCTGGTGAAATGTTTCTGCTGCCCAGTCCTGAAACCAGTCCCAAAGGACAAAGCAGTTCACCTTTACTTAGTTGGCAAAAATGTAATGGTATAAATTCACCAATGTCCCAGAGCTCTTTTGCAAGTAAGTTACAAACATGAAAACATAGAACATGAGTTTCTATTGTTTTTAATGTAAAAAAAAATGCTCAAACGTTGAAATAAGTTCATGTTAGTGCCAGTTGACAAATATTTCAACAGTAAACCTAATAGTTTAGCAGAGCTTCATACTAAATGTGTTCTGCAAAACAGCAACTGATATCCAGCTGGTAAATAAGCCGCTCATAGAAACACTACAGAAAATAAAAGGTATATGATAAGTTTTCACCATAAAATGGGGGTAGGGAATTTGATGTATGAAGAGTTGGCCAAATGTATTAATTTACAGAATTAGAAAACTTCTAAGACCAGAAGACAACAGAATTGCATAATTTTACATCTAATAATAAAGCAGTTATTAGAGTTCGTAATAAGTACATTTGCACTTCGGCCACATTTCTTATTATATATTGGCATCTTTCTTTTTCTTCATGTATATGATAAAATAATTAACCTTTAACTTAGCAATGGTGATTAATTTCTCCTACATAGCTATTTTGCATTCATATATCCTGAAAGAACACATCTTTCACTAAACTTTCTCTGATAACTAGTTAATATACATCACAGATCACTAGCGTTCTATATGAAGCACACATTAATTATTGTTAATTTATAACCTCATTCCTATGAAGAAAACTATCCATGGGCTTACAAAAAGCTGATCACAATTAATGCTATGAAAAAGAAAGGTGGTAAATTCTAGCGATTCATCAATAATAAGTAACAAGTATTTTCCACCATACTGTCATTGGCAAAGTAGACTGAAACAGGATATCTCTCAAACAGGTGCTATCACAGGCCTCTTTCCTCAGCATGATTTAAGCACTACAATCACTGGAACAGATTTGTTCCCTTTTCAGGAAGGAAAAACAAGCAAATAAAATAAGAGGATCCAAATAAAACCCAGAAAACAGAAGGAGAAAAGGTCAACTGGACTCTCAACACAAGTCCACTGGTCTGGCAGAAACCTCACTGTAATCCCTCCCTGACACCTTCCATTGCAATCAGTTTTACTTCATACTGTATTTGTATGAGTTGATTATAATTAGATGTTTGATGTGTATTAAAAAAAAAATGATCTCCAAATGCATAGGCTGCTTCCTAATTATGTGTTTCCCAATTCCATGGGGTGTTCAAAGCTATGGTTCAGAGGTATTTTCAGAATAATAAAGACAGTGGTTATGTTGCAAACCATTATTCTGCCATTTCTGTTAGCTGTGTTTAATTGCCAATAAGGCACTGAAAAAAACAGAATTAAATTAAAAGTTCAATAAACACTGATCAATATTCTTGTAAATACCAAGTCTATAAAATGATCTTCAGTTTAAATGTAGTTATACTACAGGTAGGGTGTAGATTATCTGCATTAGAATTTCAAGTGTTGCTTGAAAGTCTAGTTAAATTTCTTCCCAGTAAAAACATTTTACACCTAGGCATGCTGTCAAAAAAAAGATTATAAAGCTGCCGTTATTCTTAAACTGTTGCTGTCTTCTGATTTTGCATTAGCTCACAATCAGCTGAATAAAGAAGTCATCTTCTGTCTAACATGTAAATAAATCATCAGCTTCAGTTACTTTACCACTAGCTGTTTGTCATTCAGGAAAATAATGGTTAATCAATGACTAATCAATGAAGATGTGTAACATATTAGTTTGCAGTCCTTCATCATCCTATTTTCCTCAATTGCCTGGGGGTTTGTGTTCAGTACTTACAGAATCGATTACAATTGCGAGTGATCATTCAACTCATGTTGAGAGCTGTCAGCTGTGCTTTCTGCTAGGAGTTTTTACCCTCCTGTTTAATACAAGATGCTAATATTTAGCTGCACCTGACAAGCTAGGTACCATAGTAGAAAATTTTATAAGAAGTGCTTAAGCAACTAATTGCAACACTACATGTCACTTGATGAAACTAAACTTTTCCTGACTTCACAATAATCATAAGCATTACTGGCTTGCTGTGGAAAATTAAAGGAAAATAGCTGTCTGCTTGAGTCTGATCATGCCTGCAGGGAAGGTCTAAGAAAGGCAACTGACAATGATGCCTTTGTGCATATCTGCAGGGGGAAAACAGATAATTCTTCAATTTTCATATAAAGTGACATTCCTCACCGTAAATCATTCATGTGTGTGCTCAATTTCCTACCAGAGCCACTAGAAAAGTTGTACCCACAGACTTTTGATACACAACAACATAAACGAGTAACAAAGGTTTGCATAATGAAAGTAATGTTTCACTGCTTGACAAGACTGTTTGCTTTGAAGCAGATTTAAGCTTGTCACCAACATAAGGAAAAAAGATTGGCTGTTGTTCCACACACACGCCAAATGTATTACTACCAATGTATAGGTTTATTGACTTTAATTATTGTTTTCATACTTCTCTTGGAAAATGCATGTCAGTGGTAGTCATAGGGTGTGATAGTGGAAACTAATAATTGTTAATGTATTTCATTAAATATTTAGAACTGAGCAGTATTGATTAAAACGGCAATGGGTAAGTGCTCATTCCTGGTAGTTTTAGCTCCAACAGCTCCCTCTTGTGATTGAAATGCCGAAGCTCCCCTGCCTTAGCAGCTACATTTGACTGTCATGCTAAGCTTACCAGGACTCGTTCCATAGCCAGTATTAAGAAAAAGAGGGAGAGAGAAGTTGCCTTAGCGGAAAATCATGTTAAGATAATCTTTTTAGCTTAAAACATTGCAATGTAATCCAATAATCAAGGTTAATATTCAAATTCAATCTAGACACTTAAAAAGAGTAAATTCTCCATTAATTTAAGGAATATAACTAGTTTAAGAATTATTTTAATATTGTAGGGTTTTGTTCAGTTGCCTTATTTTTAGCTGATGCGATAGACAGGGAAGACAGAAATAGACTTCAGGAAACAAGCACTTTCCTAGCACAGAGGGTACAAAATGAAAATAATCCATGCCAGTTTTTTGCACAGCACACAGAATCTGTCCAAATACGTCCTCTAATTCAAAACAATAAGTGACCATTTAAAAAAAAATAAAGCCACATTATTACCTTGCTATAGGGAAGAGCATTCGCAGCATTAAATCTTATTTCTATGTTTTTGTCCCTCATCTCTATTGGAATTAAAATTACCTTTTGCAGAAGAACAGATACTGAGAACTTTTTTTATTTTATATACAGATAGAGTGATATAAACCATCAATTTCTAAGTCGGTCAGAGAAACTGCTACTGTATTTAAGTATTAATGCATATTGCAAAACTAAAACAAATTAGCTATTAAATAGCTATTATTTCCAAGAGTAGTCCTAGACAAATGAAAATATAAAGCCTACAAATTCTGTAGCAATTATATTCCTACAATCAAATAACAAGCAAATATTGTAAAGGAGTAAAGACTCATGTAGCTGTGTAGTCACATTACCCACAACGATTGTAAAAGCGTGGCAACAATCATTGTATTTAGCCTCCATTTTGGAAGCAACTGGTTTAATTTTAGATAGCTTAGCTAAGCTGTCCCCAAGGATTTGAATAAAATTACTACTGGTAGTTTGGTTGTTTTCCCCCTAAAGTTTCCTATAGTACACAGAAATGTTTAGACATGGTCAATTCAACATCTTAAACACCCACCTCAGCTCCCAACCCTTCAGAATGACAACACAAATAATTGCTCTGAAATCAAAAAGTAAAGGAAACAACACTTTAAATCATGGATGGCATTTTTAGTGCAAACTCCTATTGTTTCTTATGCCTTAAGTTCCTGTCAAAGTCTCAAAGAACACTAATAGGCAAAACAGATCCATTCCCTCTCAATTATTTGGTGTCTCCAGAATAGACATATTTTGTTGGACCAGCTGAGAAAAGAACAAAAATACTTGTCTGCTTATATCACATTCATACTCTGAATTACCTTACTTCTGTCAGCTGACAATTTTTCTTTTGGTCTGAAAGGCCCCAGCTCATTATCAATACCAGTCAGAGTATGACAACTATGTGTGATTAAAATCTTCTCATTTATGGCTTTAAAAGCCAAACAGTGTTCTGACCTCTCATGAAAATTTATTTCTAAAATACTTCCCTTGAGTGAAATTTCTAAACTTTCTATTTAGAATGAAATGTTTACACCAAAACATCTAAACAATCATATTACATAAGAACGACAAAAGTACTTATTTTATCCAAACAATTGATAAGAAAAGTCTATGAACTATGATATGATTCCTGATGCACAGAACATTTCTTTTTTTAAAAAAAAAAGATATAATCATTGAAACAGTGACAAATGAAAGATTCAGGAAAGGTTATGACTTGACGAAGTAACATTTTTAGAACTTGAACACCAATCAAATTGATATAAGCCTCAGTGATGCAACACTTTCTGACAGTAAAGTCTTTACCACTGTCTAAAATATATAGAATAGCCTATTGTGATTGCTTAATGTCAACTTTTGTTCATATGCTCTTTCATAAAAGTGAAACAGGGAAAAATGATTTAAAGCAGTTCAATTTGTCTATTTACCTTAATCTTTAACTATTCCCATATGTCTTGGCTACATGATGTATGACTCGCCATAAACCAATTTTTCAAAGATATAAAAGACAGAAAAAAAGTCAGGCTCCTAACCTTTTATGCACTGAACTTTCATAGACAGCTGGCAAAACAAAACTCTTCTAGGCTTCAGGAAAAGCTGAAAGGTTACTTTGCTCTCTTGCTTTTACGAAATATTTACATCTGTTAAATAAGATACAGTTGAAATATTTCATCATGCCAAACAATCTTGAGGGAAAAAAGTATTTTTTGAATTAAACTAAAATAGCAGCCATCAACTTTTTAATAGAATAATTAGACTTCCTTTTGGGAATCAAACAGTGGAGTTTTGCACTCTTCTCTGAAAACCAGCCTGTGATACCATATGAATTGTGACATTAAAAACTGCATGTGGTGTAATCTCACTTTATGGTTGTATGCATAACTCGAGGCACTTAGTCTAATGACTGCTTTTCTAAGTATTTAGTAGTAACACTCACTTTAATATGCATCAGTCTGAAGCATAGGACAACGCAACTCACTTTTGCTTTAGTTTAACAACTTACCTAGAACAGCCGGCAGACTGGACCAAGGCAGAATTAACAGGAAGTTAATTAGCAGGAAGTTTTTGTTCCATCCAAGAAGTCACAGCATCGGCTCCATATGGGCATTGGATTAAGCACGGTACCAGGTAGGACTATTCAGAAAGTTTTTAGTCCTGCTCTAAAAAAATTAAAAACCGAAACAGAGTAAAATATGAATAATCCTCCCAAAAATAAAAACAAAATCAGAATAAAAATATACATAGATGGAAATGGTTTTAGGGGTATTCGAATACCATAAAAACATTTATAATTCTGTGCACGGTGGTAAACCAATTAAGATATATAATCTTCAACTTATTTTTTCAAATGCCTTTTTTTTTGTTTCAATTTGAAATATTTAAAAAAAACACATTAAAGGACAGAATTGTGAACTTAACTCAGGACAGCTTTTCATACCAACAGAAGCTAAAGCTTTTTGGTAAGTCTAGCAACATCCATATTGTCTGTAATTTGGTATCGCTACGCATTTCAGAAACATTTGATGCCAGAGATAGACCAGTAGAGATATCTGACAATGGGGAAGGAGGGAGGGGGCCTGCGTGTAAATTTTCTGACTGTATTTTCAGAAACTGCACTGTCATTAAAGCTGTTTGTGCTAAAACAAAACAACAAGAAATTACAAATACAGAAAAAGGAGAGAAAATCAAACACGTATTAAACTTAGAACATCAGAGAAAGAAAAACAATTTTAATCCAGAACATATATTCAAATATACATTTTGAATCCTAGAATAAAAATGACTGTGTTTTAAACTTCAAGTAAGCTTGAGAAACTGACTGTAGATCATGTGTACAACGTAGGGTCAATGTTGTATTGAATTTCTAGACCATTTTCAGACTACCTTCTGGCAATGGAAGCATTTTGACCACTGACACTCCCTATGGGTATATCTGACTATCCTGGTACAATGCACCATTCCCCATTATTGAATCTACAACAAACCGCTGTAGGTTATTCATTGATTGAGTGTTTAAGTGTATTCTTTGGGAGCAAATGGAGAATGAAATCTGTAAACAATCACACACACAAAATCAGCCAAACTATTCACTTGGAGATGGTTTTCATTTCCAGTACTTAATTATCTGTATTCTTTGATAAAAACTGCCACTTTAAATAAAGATGCACAGGAATTTTGCTTTTAAAAGACACACCAAGCTACAACATGGAGTTGCACATTTTATCTCACAGTAAAATTAAGCCATCATTGGCCAATATGACTACATAGGGACATAAGGTTTAAGTGCATCTGCCTTGCTTTATGCCAACATCTTTACCTAGATCAATTACAATATGCACTATCACTATTAAATAACCAATATAGATGCAGACTGCAGTTTTATAATATCCCTAATGGAGGTTAGAACAGATATTAAGAGCTACATTTTCATAAGCTCAGGCAGTAATTGTGTGTGCTTGTCTGCCTGGGCATATCTTCAATCAAGCTGTATTTTGATATCACAGGAAAATGTTCCTTTTTCCACTTTAACCAGTGCAAAAAAATCTTTCTTTCTCATGTGTATATATAGCTCTGAGTTCAGTTGTACAGTTCATCTACCACTATGTATTTATATCTATTGCCTGAATGAGTGGTTCATACAGTACCAGTGAGCTTAAAAAAAAAGACATTTGGAGTTTACTTCATGATTTACACCTTTAAATTAACAAAAAAAATTAGAAAATCAGTTATCCTTAGAAAATATACAAGTTATATTATTTCAGTTTGATAAAATTGTATTTCTATGTATCACTGTAGTACAAAAGCATCATAGAAAGTTTACCTTTATTGGAGTTAAATCTTTAAGGTTAATTTTACCATACATCTACAATGTAGCTTTATGATTCCCTCCCATTCTCATTGAAAAACTGTAAATTGGAATACCATTACTTTCTATTTTAAAATAGCACCCACATGCCAGGGATACAGGAATATCTGCCATTTGAAGTCCTTCCCATACACACCGTAGCAAAGATTTGACTGTTCTCCAAAGAGCTCAGAGCTGCATTGTTTAGAGAAAAATACACACCACCGCCATGATGAAAATAACTTTTTTTGCTCTATGACCCAAAATTCACACTACATTATGATTCTGTTATGTTAAATTATTGAAAAAGGAGGAGAACCTGCATGTTCTGTGGACAAAAACATTGCAACATAATTTGAGCATAGACTACATTAAAAAACAATAGAGCGTCTGCTCTGTTTATAAACCACCTATGCATATTGACAGCCAAGAAAATACTAGGGTTCACCACAGCAAGGCTCCACAGGTATCATATTTCAAGTATCTTAGCTGCACATACACTGCAAGACAGCACTCCTCTGAGCCTGCTGGCACCCAGACATACTTGTGGCTTTGTTCAGACTGCAGGTTGGAGTGAGGTCTTCAGCAGGTTCCCTTGGAGAGATCCCCTCAGAGAGAACTGTAAGTTCACAGTCAGTCCATAAGGATTCAGTTTAGACAGTCAGAGAGTAATACTGCAAGTTGCACCATTGAGAACATCTGTTCTGAAACTCAGACACTCACAATAGGCACTTTTTAGCTGATGCTCAAGTGTGTTATTAAATTGTGGTAAGGTATCAATTTCCTTTGCTGTCTTATAATGTTCAAATCCATACCTCCAACTTCCCCAGGGGGCATCTTAGCCATCTGCCAGTAACTGCAGCCTATGCTTTCCTTTCCACTTCAGTGGAACTATGAGCACGTATTTGATGGGCTAGTGTGGGACTGGGCAGATTCATATTTGGAAACCAAACAGTACCAGCCTCTAGATCCTTGTCTAATTCCATACATGTCCACAGCTGTGCCCAGAAACAGATTTCAGTTACAAGTACTTTTGTAGGAATCCTAGAATATTCTGCATGGTCTCCAGCTGCCACTTCAGAAACATGCAGGTTACCCATAGTACAACTTCTGGCCATGTGCAGATATATTCAATGCTCTGAGACTGTTTGAAACAGCACAAAATATCTACATTTTGACACGTCCTGCACTTATTCTGGCTTTATGAACTGAACTTCAACACAATGTTCATTGGAGACTTAAGTCTCTTGTTCTGCTTCTAAACATGCCTAGAAATGTCTTATCCTGGAGCACTGAATGACCGTGTATTCATATAGACCACTGGGAAGCTACTTCTATGAACAATATTTCATGCTGTTTATATGAAATAGTTAATGGATAAAACACAAATAGTTACTGGAGCAAGAAGCAGAGCACGTATTTCCCATTCCCTAGCAGAAAGCCCCAGCTAGGAGTCCTGGTTGGTCCCTTTAGGCAAACTCTTCTATTTTGCAAAGAAGGAGAAGAGCAACCTAGATATATTGTAAGATAGTGAGATCTCTCACTGAAAAAGGAGATATGGTTTTCAGCCTCATATAGGTCCAAGACTCGGCCAGTTCGATTGATGCTCTTTCTACTGAACACCTTATACCAGTGAACACAAATTCCTTTCAGGAAAGGAATATCCTATTATGCTTTTTGTAAAGTAACAGCTCCAAGGATCAAACACCAAGAGATAACTTAAGTTTATAAATATGACATAGAGGTAGATGTTCAAGCTCTGAAAAATTAATGCAGTGCTTCAATTCTGCTTGCAATCATGATTTCTTATTGACTAATTTAGATGGTTGCTCTGTAAGCGCCTTGACATGAAAGAGATAAGTAAATCTAATCATCCATGATATCAGTAAATCTCAATAGTCAGAGAAGGCAGAGTAGAAGTTTCATGTTGCAAATGAGGCCCCTAAACATCAGGAATTGCTACATTCAGCGTCATAACAGCTGCACTGTGACCCTTTAAGGGCTGTATACCAGCAGGTCCAAACAGACAACATACTGTGTAGGCTATACAGAGGACTTAGAAGCACTTTAAACCTCACCTTGAATCTCATGTAGCTGCCTAACCACAAGTTAATTCTGCCGTGTCACAGGGCTTCTTTCAGAAATTGTTGGAAATGAAGGCTTATGTCATAGCAAGAGTTTTCATAATACTTTAAAGCAAGACAATCACAAAAACAGATATAGCAACAAGAAAAGTAAAAGTCTGGGAGGTTTGTTTGTTTGTTTTACCATCAGCAAAGTTCTATGGCACTGGTAACTATGCTTTCTTTGTAAGCTCGTCTTGTCACTTTGGGAAAGTCTAATAACAGCAATATTTTAAAAAGTCACTTGTGTTTTGTATTCTTGTATTTTATCTGGCAGGTGAAGGAGAGAAAAAGGAATTTCTTCCTTTGCATGCTAAACATGCACAACAGAGCAAACTTTCTCCAGAAAGAATTTCTCCTTTGGGACAGTTCTCTGCACATAATTATAAGTTATATTAACATGGAAAAACTAGGGCATTCAGCACCTTTCTCCACAAAAACCTATTATGTTCTATTTCCCATCCTAAGGAAGACATCAAGACTGCATGTAATCACCTTGTCACTGTTTCAGTTTAAGCATAGTCAGAACTTGTGTTGTAAACTCCCTAAAATTTGGGCTTACTCATTTGACAGCAGACATTTCACTCCCCAAGTCAAGTTTGTTGATTTTTTAAAAGAAATCAGCTCTGCTATAATATTCATTCCAATTTTGTTTGGTTTTAAATGTAAGGATGAGCTTACACATGATTATCTCATCTCAAGACGGCCACGTGAATGTAATCTGAGCCCATTTGGGTGGGCAAGTTGAAATCTGGCAGGGATGCAGCGCTTGCCATTAAGGCTGTGCTGGGAAGAACTCATGATCAGGAAGTTACAAGGCTTGAGAATGCACACACTACATTACCTCTGCTCCCTGATGCTCCCTGTACTACAACAGTCTTGAAACATATAATCACTTCTTTCTTTCAGTCATAACATGTACTTTCTCTAGGTAAACACATGAAGCATAGAAATATAGAATGGTTGGGGTTGGAAGGAACACGAAAGATCATCCAGTCCAACTCCCCTGCCATGGGCAGGGACACCTCCCCACCAGACCACTCTGCTCAATGCCCCATCCAACCTGTCGTTGAATACTTCCAGGGAGGGAGCATCCACAGCTTCCCTGGGCAACCTGTGCCAGTGTCTCACAACCCTCAGTGTGAAGAATTTCTTCCTAATGTCTAACCTAAATCTTTGCCCTTCCAATTTAAAGCCATTCTCCCTCATCCTATCACTACATGCCCTTGTAAAAAGTCCCTCTCCATCTTTCCTGTAGCTCCCTTCAGGTACCGGAAAGCCGCTATAAGGTTTCCTCAGCTTCTTCTCTCCTCCAGGCTGAACAATCCCAACTCTCTCAGCCTATACTCACAGCAGAGGTGCTCCAGCCCCCTGATCATCTTCATAGCCCTCCTCTGGACCTGTTCCAACAGTTCCATGTCCTTCTTGTGTCAGGGATTCCAGAACTGGACGCAGTGCTCCAGGTGGGGTCTCACAAAAGCAGAGCAAAGAGGGAGAATCACCTCCCTTCACCTGCTGGCCACACTTCTTTTGATGCAGTCCATCCCCTGTGCTACATATTTCAGGCAAAGAAAATCTAGAACATTCACAATGTACATGTACAATAAGGACATGACTCTAGAATATAGCAAACCAAGTGCAAACAACCGTTGTATGCTTTCGTTGTGCCAAATATCTAGTTATCTGTTCCCACTCTTTTTGTTGTACCTAAGGGAGTCGTCACAGATAACTGAAAATAATTTTCTACCGTGGTTGCTGCTTATGTTCATAAGCTTGCCAAAGGGGGAAAAATATTTTACTAGGATCATCCCAGGTTTTACCAAGCACATGTTAGTAGGCACTGTTTTAGCAAGTATGGGGTGAATGAAAAACAGGTTAGGCTTGCATCTCACAAATACTCATAGTCAAGAAAGGGAACAATTATTATTTTTCTTTCATTTTCTAGGGCAAGAAAAACACATGATACATAGAAAACTCTGAAAATTATTTAGGCAGGGGTGCAGCCTGAATCCCTAGTACCTGGAAGTTACCTACCCACACCTTCTCTTTCTCATGAAGGAAAACCTTTCAGTTCTGATTATCATCTGACTCAGAATTTTGTCTATTCTATAAAGTTCTGTAGTAAGAAAGGCTGAAGGAACAACTTTTTTAATAGTAATGTGTTACTTTTTCTAATATGAAACTTAAGGGGTAATGGCAGAAACACACAAGGCAAATTGTAAGCATCCTGGTGAATCATAGTATTTAGATTGGAACACATCTTTAAGATCACTGACTCCAACTGGTTAACACTACTAAGTCCACCACTAAAAATTGTGATATATGAATAGTCTGTTTTTCTGCCTGGACAGCTGTTTAAGTTTTGCATTTGGGAGATAGAACCTGAGAATTAAGTAAAAGTAAGAATAACCTCAGAGTCCTATAACAGGAAGTCTAAAGAGCAAAACACCTCAGAAAGCGCTTTTTGAAAGAATTGAGCTTTGATCCACTGCAACTCCAATGAGAACAATTTCCTGTTTAGGAAACTGTTGGAAGGAAAAAAAGGGACAATTAAAAGAGAAGATTTCTATATCTTTGAAACTTCATTACTTGCAATTAGTAGATTTCCTGGGTAAAAGACAGTGTCTCAATAATCTAAGATTCTTTTCTAAATTAAAGGTATCTTGGTCTTGCACCTTAACACATTCAAAAGGCCCAAAAGAGAGTCAATAAACATATGATACAAGCTTCTAAGTGTTATGTGATACTAAAGGAGAAAAGTAATTTTAGAAACTGTACTATGACACCTGAATGTAAACAAAGTGACTTCTAATAGTATTGCATTTTGTACAGAGTATAAGTGAGGTGAGCGCATTTTTTTTACATCACAGCTCAGAAAATAACTGTTCATCTAGAACAGCTGGAAAAAATTAGTTATTGACACATCAGTTTAGAAAAGACTTAATACAGAAGGACAAGGAAAGGGTTGCATGTTTAACATTAGCATAACAGAGTGACACTTATTGCAAATTTAATTACTTAATATGCATATTTGAAAGATGTCTGAAAATAACCACTGACGACTTAGTGTAGTTACTGAAAAAATAGCAGCTCCAACTGCTAAGGATGCTAGAGTCTGGCAGAGGCAGTGCATGCTGCTGTCAAAATGAAAGGAGAATCTGGTGGGAACATAGGCACATTTTGATTATTTAAGGTAGGATTATTTCTAAGATATCTGGTGGGAATAGTGATTAAATAGGTCTGAGAGTAGATAATGTCTAGGAATAGGATCTGGTAGACCTTGAAGAATTTTTTCGTTTTCCTTCTCCTAACATTTCTGCTACTTCCCAGTCAGAGAGAAAAAGCCAAGTATTTATAACATAGTTGGGAATCCAGAAAAGAAAAATAAGGCCGCTTCATTGTTACTTACAAAATTGACCCCTTTCTAACCTATGAGAAACTAGTCAAAATAAAGAGAATTGGCCTGTAGCCAGCTGAATGCACGAGGCAAGCAGGGATGCACGTGATTGATAAAACATACAACACTTGGAAGCCCTGGAGCACAGAGACTAATCCATGAAATACAAACCTATAAAAGGAATAAAAAAAACATCTTCCCAGGCCAGACTGCAAGCCACTCCAATGGATGTTCCTGTATAAATTTTATCCCGTGCCCTTCAATGAGAAATGGCTCTGGCAATGACATATCTACATTGTTGTCACAGATTTATCTGTCACACAAGCACCACCAGCCACCAAATCAAGGTCAAAAGGCAACACAAAACTCAGAATTATTTTAGTCTCCCCAAAAATACTCGAGTGCTTCTACATTGGTATCTCTGAAAGCATTACATTATATATATGCTACTAAGTAGAAGTGGTTTTTAAATACGTTTGGCTGCTTGGTTCAAATATTACTTCCAGACATCAAGTAACAGAATTCAGAAATCAGGAAGTTCATATTGTGATTGTATTTACCCCATAATAAATATTTACAAAGATTTCATCAGAACTATTTAAATAGAAGCATGATCATTGTTAAAATAATTCATTCTTACATATTAGTTTCACTAACTAAATAATCTCCAAATGGTAAGGTGAAATATAATGCCCACAGTCATACAACAGAACTGTCCTGCCCTCCTTTCCATTGATTAGAATATGCATTTATCTATATTAGACTTATAGAAGCAAATAAGATTTGCATGACACAACCTTACCTTGCCCTATTTTTTTTTTCAGCTGTAGTATAAATAATGCCATCTCCTCTGTAACACAGAGACTGGACAATACGAAGAGCTTATTTAAGGGGTTTCCTTAATTCAGGAAGTAAAATTGAAGCCCTTCTTATCCCATCACTCTCCCACAAAGGGGAGCTCAGAAGGGAAGAATGGTAAATTTGCAAATCAGGTTAAAAGTGTGTTTGATTTCTTAGCGATCTAAGCTACACACTGTCACTTACAAGAAAAAAAAAATTGCATGTGAGTGATCTGCTGCACAGCAGGACTTTGGTTATAGTTACTTGCAATCTGGTCCCTGACAGCTACTCACCCATTCTGTGCTCAGTGAGTCTCAGAGTAGAAGAAAACTTTGTCGTTACGCTTGTTGATAAAATTAAACTGTTCTTAACGAAATGAGTGGACAGGAAGCATCCTGCCCTATTACAACATACACAAGAGTCATTTGCCTTCTTCAAATGCTGTTTAAAGCACATTGAATTTCCAATCAACAGAAAATTGTTTTTCTTCATACAGGCACAATTGCAAAGGGAGCATTTGTTTGAAATTGATCACTCCAGCGCAAGTTTTAATGCGTTGTTAAACTCAGCCATTTAAATCAGATCCAGTGAAATAAAACTCTGATGACTCTTAAAGAATTTAAGATTAATGCAGGAGGAAATTACCTTGCCTAGTCATGCCTACTTTTATTACTACCCTGCAGTAGTGTTTCATTTTGGATGTGGCAAAAGTATGATTTGAAAGTCAAGAAGGCAACTTCTTGCATTTTGTATTTAATTATTGAAGAGAGAACAATGCTATATCTGCATTTCCAAAGTTTGTGGTGTTGTGTTTTGCAAGTTTTACTTAACAAAACTGCAGTCATGGCAGCAGGAAATAATGTCTTTTCATGGCCATGCTGAGAAATGGCATGTATATTTTTGAATACTTATCTCTAGTAATCATTATATCAGCATTGCAGAATCTGACAAACTGCTTTTCATTTTAGATTTTTTTAATACGTTGAAAAAGATCACGTTTTAATACATTGCAGTATGTTCCACTGATTACACACATAGGGTAGAAATTTTGAGGTTATTCCTGGTGTATTACTTCCAATTTTTATGGTAGTATGTTTTTTCTTAAGGAGAGAGCTAGTTTCAGATTATGGTGAAGTTGGTTTTATTTATAAGGCTACAGTGTACTGGGAATTCATTAACAAAATGGCAAAACAAACTAGACCAACTGGGTTAGACAAGTTTAAAAACATTTATCAAGTTCTTCAGATGAACTGTACTCCCCTTGGCACTCTCCATACACCACGTGGACTTCCCAAGAGCTACACAACTATACTCTTGTGCAAGTCTTTCAATGTCTAATCATTAGCTACGTAGCTGAAAAGATATTAATTTCAAATTAAGATACCCTTCTGCTTTTCAGTAAGGCCTGCTTTTAAACACAAAGCTAAACTGAATGAAGCAATTTTATCATCTCCTTTACACTCACACCTTTTCCCTACTGCAAAAGTAAGTCTCCAGAAAAAGTTTTGTCAAAATAAACAACAACAGGCTGGTGGAAGACAGTACACTAGTGGAAAAACACTGAAGAACAACTTTTATTTTAGCATTTGTGAATACAAAGACCATACAAGAACAGCATTTGGTGCTTCGTGATCGTATTTTGATGGCTGGTAACATAACCAAGGACTGGAGGAAACAGACCAACAAGCAGTATTAGATTTCTAAATATTTCTTCCTTTTCTGCCCATAAGAATAAAAAAAGAAAAAAAAAAAACAGAAAAAAAAGGAGAAACTTTACAGAGAAGAGTGGCAAATATTCTTAAAAGTACTTTGAACTCTTCATAAAGAAACATGAGACAAATAGCAAAAATCCTTTGAAGTATGAAATGCTTTCATCATAAAAGAAGTTATTACATGCTGAGATTCAAACTTCAGCTATGAATTACACAGAACTCCTTTTAGCTATTTGTGTGCGTGCAAGTGTTTAGCACAAGGTCGACAGCTCTAAAGAGAGCTAAGCAAATGGTGACTGCCTGAGTCTATGCTTAAATCTGTCTGGTCCACACTAAATCTTTACAGCACTCTGAATTACAAGGCAGGGTTTTTTGTAAGAAAATGAAGAGTTGATTCTTCCATTTGAAAATAACAAAGGTATTTTTAGGAAGGCAGAACATAATTACTGAAGCTGGAATATGGCCAGGTTATTGGCATTAACTTTCCTCTTCTTGCAAAAAAGATTGCCACAAAGTCTTTAATGACCACAGGTGGTCAGGGCCTTGTATTTGCATCTTGCCTGAAAGACTTGAAGTGCGTTATGCAAGTATGCAAAGAAAAAGAAAGTCTTGAGTTGGCAAAAGGGTAAATCTTCCAGTTGAATTTAAATGTCAAGAAAGACTTAAAGTGTAACACATTCTAATCCCTGAACCACTAAATTTAGTGAGCACTTTTCATTCAATCACCAAAAGGAATAATGAAAACAAATTTTAGAAGTTTTCATTTTACATCCCAGATATTTTACTGGCCTTCACTGCAGACTGGACCTTCATCTGAATTAAGGAAGAAAGAACACCAGCAATTTATTAAATATAGAATTGGGAGGCAGAGGAGGAAATAGAAACAGAGGGAGCTATACAGAGAGAAAACACTGCAACACTTTATCGTATATTGTGAGGGCTAAAGAGGAAGGCAGTTGATCAGACTGGAGATTATTTTTATATTCAGAGCCTTTCACTTAGAGGCTGGGAGAAGGAGAAGTGATAGGATTTTTCAGTTGCTTTATTCAACAAATCACATAGTGTAACTGAGCATGACACGTCTTTGCAACGCCTTTCACCCTCTAAACAATAAAACAATCCAGCCTCCTGACCAATGGGCACTTGCCTCAGAGTTATGAGAAGGGACTCAAACTGTTGCAAAACTGATCCTTAGCCTATTTCCTGCCTCAACTGGAAGACATTTACCAATACTCAACATTTTCTGGTACACCAGAGTCCTGAGCCCAAAAAGGCCATTAGATCAGTAACTAGCATTCAGACTTTAGCAAGGGCTCTGTGGCACCACAAGAGCCTAAAAGCATTACAGGTATAAGGTATTGTCATTGCCTCTAGTTCTCACCAAGAGAGAGGACTGAACATACTTTGAAGTCTTTATCTCAAGAGGCAGCTGTCGCACACCAAAGCAATTCCTGCTCACAAACTCTGGCAGCAGTAGGACACGAAAGTTTTCTACCCCACAACTCCTCTTTGGGATCAACCCATCCTCTCTATGTAATAATGGCCAGCACTGTCCACCTTCTAAGCAGTACAGTAAGTTATCAGATCTCATGCTTAAAAAGAGAATACAGGAGTGGAGATAAGCAGGTTCCTGGTGGAAAAATAAATAATACGTAATCTGAGGAAATTATTAGGGATGGATGAAGAAATCCTGGGAGGATGGAAGTAAAGAAGAAACCAACCTATTCCTCCAATAACTGTATCCATCTCAGGACATCAAAACCAGAACTTCTCCCCCACTCTTCCTCAAAACTTTTACCTATCGTCACCAAAATAACTTAAATTCTGCTTATACCACCAAAAGTCTTATGTCAGTTGATCATCTAACTCCACCAGTCTTTGGCAGGACTTAAAAATTTTATATAATTGAATATATATGCAATTTCAGCTTTATTTGTAGAATGCTTTCAGAAGCATTTGCAGCAATTCTCCATTTGCCTAATTTCAGCCTTTTGCTAATATTGAAGCTTGCTGCTTGCTCTTAAGCCCTTGCTGTGTCTACTAATTCATTCGCATAGCCAAACTATGTGCAACTACAAGAGAGTGGGTTTTTTCTTCTCATCTTCAAAAAGTCAGTTCCTCCCACACACATATCCCCAACACGATTTTCTTCTTTATCCAAACTCCTCTTGGTTTGTTACTGTAAGTGACTAGGATTGAATGGTAAGAATGGCTTGATTTTATCACTGCTTTGGTCTGAGTAATTAGATAATTCCTAGGTTCTTGAAGATAACTACTTCTTTCCAAAAGAAAATATTCCTGGTCATATTTCTCTTTTCTTAGCCGCTATCAGGTTTATTACACAGAACACAATCCTATCTCTTTGAACACAGTAGGGAGAACTCAGACAAGGAAATTTTATTTCATTGTAGTGAAAATCTTTCTAGTCACACCTAAGTAAAAATAATTCTGTCTCTGTTTAGTCACTAAGAGGCAGGCTATACTCTTGCATCTGTAGGTCTGGAGTTTTTCCCTCCTATATTTACACACTATTGCACATAGTTGCAATTAAATGAATTTGCACTGCTCAATTATGGTATGAGAAAACCTCTCTACATCACAGTTCATGTGGAGTCCTGGATAGGGGTTGATTTTCTTGGCCAATAGTTACATCTCCATTCAGATATCATTAAACAAGCACTTAATCATCCCTTCCTGAAGCCTGTCATAAGGCAGCTTGCACAACCAGTAACTCTGGGGAGATACTGTGATTGTGCTGTCAAAGGTTGAGCAACACATTGATGTGAAACTGTGCTAAACTTTGTGGTGTTTCTGCTTATATGTGTGATATCCAAGTATTTCTAGGGTTCCTGCCATTGCAACATGTAAGCCTACACTTAAAAGATTTTCTCTCTACTCTGAAAAATTTTGTTCACTCAACAATGAGCAGGAAACAGCTGAAAGCACTGAAAGCACAGCAGGACAAGGTTGGGGACATCAAAGGAGCAACAGTTGTGTCACCAGCCAGGTTAGCAGAGCCAGCAGGGTATCTGCGCAGAGGATAGAGGATATAAAATGTAATGAATTTCAAATTTGAAAAGTGCTATAAAAATTCAAAATCAGACAGAAATAGTACAGTTTGAACAACACTAAAAAAAAAAAAAGAAACCTCAAATATACCACAGAGAGGAGGGACAAGTATTTCAGACGAAGAAAATAGGGAGAGTTAAACAATGAAGGCTGTGGTGAACAAAGAACTGCATACAGCATTTCTCCAGGTGCACTAATAGTACCACAGCACTACCAGTTACAGCCAAGATGTCCAGAAGCAAAATTTCCCTGAGCTCATACACAAGACTAAACATTTAGAAGACCTGAATCTCCCAATATATCTGTACACCATTGTTCACTAACAGTGGTGCTGTTGTACTCATGATATCTACATCAGCAAGTAGAAGAGATGACCTTGCCTTGGAATAACAATTAAGTCACATAAAATTTGATTTTTAACAATGGGGAGAGTTAGATAAGTTTCCAAGCACGGAAACCCTTCATCAGATGTTTTGACTTGTTTCTAAGGTGAGAGATATCGTTCTAAATTTAATTTGATTAATTTAGAAGATGATCTGATCCTTCAAATAGTTTCTCTTCAATAAGTTTCTGAAACAACAGCATCGAAAGTACAGTCTACCCAAGCTTCAAAACCAAAGAAACCCTGTAGATCTGCTCCTCAAAAGTCCCAGGCCCCAAAGGACTTGCCAGAGGACAAAGACAGGCTCTCAAACACTGCCTCACTTGCTCTCAGGCCACCCTGAGCAACTCAAGCACATCTTCCAGATAGTCCATTAACCCAGACTCTTGGGATTTTCTGGCTCCTCTAGGAGATGTGTGGCTCCTTCCAAGATGTACTACATACATACTGAAGATAAAGAAGCACCCAATACATCCGTATCTTAGATTGTCATCTACAAGTCTCCCTCAAAACCTCAGTAAGTCATTACAATACACATTAGGAGAAAAACACACCACAGGAGAAATTCCTCCACAGTAGAAGATACTGGTTTTAGTCTTCAGACCCTGTAAGTCTAAAGCAAAACCCATCACTTGAATCAAAGTGCCCACAAGCCATCATTTACTTAATGGAAGGAGGCAATCACTGAGCAGTCAAGGTAGAAGATCGCCATTAATAACCATAACTATACGCTAGAATTATTTCTCTTAAGAGCTATCCATGATTTCCGCTAACTAACCCCTGTAACTACCATTGAGAACCTGAATATGAGCAGAGCAGTTGAAAAAAATAAGAGACAAGACTGGAACTAGCATTCATATCTCTTCAGTGACAACTGTAATGACAAAATTAAATGACAATGGAGGTTTTTTTAGAACATTACAGTTTATTTGCCACTCTTCTACCCCCAAATATGGCCTTAATATTCCTCAAATTATAATTATCTGTCTCTTTCTCTTGCCACAGAGGTTAGTGACCTTGTCACCCCTCTCCTTGTTAATACTTCCCCTTTGCTCTATGGATCCAATCACCTTTTCTTTCAAATTGCCTAACTTATGAACATAATCAAGTTAAGCTCAGAGAAATTATTCTCAACCTATTTTTAAGGTGTTTTACTTCCATCTCAGATACTAAGAATGGCTTTGTGATGAAAAGTTTGTTTGTCCCTCCTGCCCAACCCTGCAGCTATATGGGTTACTTTCTTATCAGTATTAAAGGTCTTGAGATAGGGAATAAAATTTCTTCAAACCAAAAAAGCTAAAAAACATATCATTTTTACCTTACTTAAGCCTTCAGATATGTGGAAACTTTACCTAAAGAGTGAATTTATATCTGTAACCTGAACCTCTGGAAGAAGAGATAGGAGAGCACCACATAGTTTTCTGTAGTTATTTTTTCCTAGATGAATGAAAACACAAGCTAAGAGCAAGATGTATCTAATGCAATAATAACCATAAGTCAGATGCAGGCCCATGTTAAGAAAATTCCCTCCCCCAAATATCTAAATCAAAGTTATTATGGCTGCAGCAACAGACTTGCCAAGTAACACAGAATTTTCCAAGTGTCAGTGGTACATAGCTATGGCTTTAAAGAAAAGATAGGGAATCTTAAACCTTGACTTTATTCCCAACAAAACCTGGGCTCCTAAGGTATCTCAACGCCTTTGAAAAGGTTGATAAAATTTCTGTCAATGTCAGACTCCACTTTAAGCCAAGCCATCAAAAACACAGGCTTTCCCTTCTAAGCACAGGGAACTGGTGAAACTAATATTTAAGAGTATGGCAACTGCATATTGTTCTGATGTTGGCTCATTATACATATTGGGACAGGATAAATGGATGATAAGGATCAAGGAATCAAACTGAACTTTTCAAGTCCTAATACACTGTCTGTTGGAAAGATGTATGTGCTCTGTAACATCAGTGGCTCATTGGTAATAAAAATCACTGAAGGCTTTAACTACCATTTTGAAGTTAATAATTTCATCAGCTTTTCATGTCAGAGCTTTGCTTTTTCCTTCAAACTGGCACTGATGTTTCAGGTCCTTTGTCCATACAAAGTGACAGAAGTTACATATTTGTCATACTTGACCATTATACACTTAAACGGTACATATTTTGATAATGTTGGACTAACTATTAAACCACTCCAAATCACTTCTGCAGCTTTCAATTTTAAATGCCTTAGGAAGAAAAATAGCTATTTTGCAGAAGAAGCAAGACTAACCTATTGCTTCTTTCCTCCCTGAGTACTTTGGGGTTAATCTATTTCTGCCAAAGCAACTATTGATTTATGTTTGCCAACCTGCTTGTCACTGAACAAGCATCCTCACACAAGCACACCAAACTATCCAAGAGCTGTAGCATCCCTGCTTTCCAGCTCTTAACGTGCTTCTCTATTGAAGTTGCCAATAGTACTGAATTTTATGGTTTTCAATGGCAGCTAAACCAGCACCAAAAGAGAAACCAAACTCTTTTCAGCACCTGCAGTATCAATAAGATCTGAACGCAGGTCTCCCGAGGTTAGAGTGTATCAAGCCCACCATACCACCTAGCCCTCAGCATATTAAGATATTAATTAGTCATTTTCCTTATTATTCAGTCAAAATATGCTGGATTGAAACAAATTAGATTTTTAGCACATATTTCACACATTGGATCAAGTCTTGCAAGGGTTTTCTTTTATTATTTATAAGATCATGTGCTGTCTTCCTGCTGAAAATTAGATGGTCTGCATGAGGAAAAAGGTAGAAGGAAAGCAGAGAAATGAAAATCAGATATTCCCTAATGATATTTAAAAATAGAAATTTTGCTACTGTTACATGCAGCATGTTCCATCTTTTGAGATTTAATGGCTCTCTTGTGGTTTAATGGAGAATTACTTTCAGTAATTGATTATTAAAATTTAAAATTGCTAACCATCTTCATTACTAGACAAGCGAACATGTTATCCTTGTAATTAAAAAAGCTTGAGATTCACTTTCATCCTGTTGACAGAATGGGCAGATAGGCTTAATGCTCCAGTGTGATGGTTTCAGGGTTCTTGTTTGACAAAAATAGCCAGCAAGTTATTTGATGATGAAAATACTGAACATCCACAGAGACTGAGCAAAAAATAATAAAAAAAAGATAAAATAATAATAATAAGCCCTATAAGCTAATTATAGTTTTCAGTTCAAACTATCACTGGCAGGACATTCAGAGTATTTTCCAATGAATTTTAGTTGAACTTAGGTGGGAGAAAAAAAAGGAAAACAACATATGCATATAGGTTTTGTTACAAGTATTTATTATGCAATACATTGGAATTTTTTTTCCAGATGCCTTCTGAAATTCAGTGTTGAACTTCCTACCTGCAGTAATACAGAAACACGTCTAGAGCAAGTCTGAAGACCACCATATTCTCCCTTAGGAAAGCACTAAAACTGAATGAAAGTAAGTAGACACATCTGGTAACTTCAGCCATCCTAGTTCAAAAGAACTAATTTTAAGACACCCTTTTAAGTACACTCCTAAGTTCTGAGGGTCTCTGCATTATTCTGTCAGTTTCCACACTTTGCAAAATGATACAGGACCATTAAAAACTCAAGTTGTTACACTGAAGTTTCGCTACTATTAGCCCAAAAATAATCTTTTCATCCTCTTGTCAAAAGATATCACTTACACAAATCTATCAGCATGTTTTCTCCAGTGAGAGGAGAAAATTATCACCTACTTATCCTGAAAAGCAAAATATGTTTCCAAAATATATTGCTAAGGTGTTTAATTACAATGGAAAAATTGTTCTTCAAGTAGGAAATATTCTTTTTACCATCACTTTGTGTGATCTTTCTAAACAAATTATAACATCAGTGTCAAATCTCTGTGAACTATATCAGGAGCACAGTCCAAAAGCTTTGCAGTATTTATAAACACATTCTCCTGACTGTTCCAGGTTCTGGTTTCTTCCCCTCAGTCCTTGCCCAAGACAGTTCTTTTCACATCCTCACAAAGCGTACAAGTGCTACTTACTGTATCTACCTCAGCACAGGCTGGGGCAGATTGAGAATAGTTAATGGCAGGCATCGACACGTCGTTCACTGATAACACCCCAGGACAAACTGCCAATACTACTTTCAAAATATGGCATTGAGGGAACTCCCAGATCCTTAGCAGAGTATGCTGTAATACACAATGTATAAGTAGTCCCAGCTTTCCTCCATATAACTACTAGCAAATGGAGAACAGTAAGTATATTAACTTGAAAATATATACTATATTACTTTTCAGTGTTAAAAATATGTTTGTGTTCATTACTGTATTCTAAGTGGCTTACCTAAAACCAGTCTTTCTAACCACTACTTCTGCCTTCGCATCAGTGCTTCAAGGTACGTTGCACCACACCCCTAGGCTAATGCTACAAGATTTTTCAGTTGCAGAGTAGGACCAAATAAAGCAAGCTCTCCAACCTCAGTGAGCCTACAAATCTCTGAAGTTTTACTAAAACACAAAATATAGAGCTGCCAATACCTGACTACAGAGATCGCCTTTCTGATCCAATATCTGCTTTAAGAGAGAAATATGCTTTAAGGCTCCATTCTTCTACTTACTTTATCCCAATGAGACATAAGACTTTAAAGGATATCCCTATTTGGAAGGAAAGAGAGTATGTTTTTCATATCTGACAGGACATAAGATGTGTATAGCCATTCAAAAAACCTGTGGTTAGTTTTTAAAACTAGACAAGCTGGAGCTTAAAGTGTGATGAGTTATGATTTCATATGGCTCTAGTTACCCAGATAGCTCTGAAAATTACCTACATTTTACACGGATATGAAATTCTCTTCATCCTCCAAATTGCAAAAATATTTTAATCAGAAATGACAGAATCACAGAACAAATAAGAATGAATTGAAATGAAGGAAAAATTCACTATTTCAAATTTGCCTGTGTGAATAATTTTGCACCTTTATGCATCTCTTATTTGTACACTAGGCACCTTGAGACTCACTAGCAAAAAAATTCAAGTTAAATTATTTCTGAGGGTGAGTGCTGTAGGGTTTGAACCAAGGAATTACAAATTGAGATGTCAATAGGATTATTTACAAAGACAGAGCTAGAAGAACTATGTCTTTTATTATAAAAATTGTGTTCTCCCCATGGTTTCAAAAATCGCATGAAAGTTGTTTGCACATACCTGTGATATTCTATGACATTAATAACCCCACTGTCCATTTTACCTGATTGCGCCTGCACTTCACACCAGGTATTTAATGTCTTAGCAATACAAGGTTGAGGACCAGATTTCTCTCTTCGATCACAGGCAAATCCATGTCCTAATGCTAAAGATGTGGATGAGGGTGTTGACATTTAAAAAAATCAAATCCTGAATAATTCTGTTTTCAGCTTCAACCTTTGAGGCACAAATCAAGCTGAATACTGGCAGACATCAGTAAGGTTTTAAGGGATACAGTTATGAGTGCATACTCAAAACATCAGCAGATTAGCTGATGTACAGACAAGCTGTAAAGCTTGAATTACATCTGAGATCAAATAGAAGGATGTGAAAAATTGGATTTGTTGGTTTGAGTAGGCTTTCCTAGACATCAGGAAGTATACTTCCTTTTTGTCCTGTACTGTTCAGTTAGTAAGGCTTGGAGAGATGGGTGTTGGAGTTTACCAAATGTAGTCCATTCAAACAGTCTCGCAACCACAAGTAGTTTCAGGGGTAGGAGATGGAGAAAAGCAGAAAAGGGCCAGATAGAAGCAAGTCTCAAAATCTTTTTATAAATAGTAAACCCAGCAAGGACCACAGAGTCAAAGAAGATGGGAGAAGAAAAGGCAATTTACCTTTGCTGTGTTTTTCCCTTTTCTTTAAATCATATTGATTTCCTGGTAGGCAAGCTTTACCATAAGCAGTGCCAGCAAGAAGCATCTTTTCACATATCTAAATGTAAAATCGTAACTCTGATATTTGCTCTGGGAGAAGATTGGAGGGAGTGGGGCAGGAGATGAATGCTCCAGAAAAAGGTACATATACAGCTTAGCAAAAGAGTCTCAAGACACAACTATCCACAATATGCAGTCACAGTAAGCTAGTGCAAATATCCATACAATCGTATATAGCATATGTAAAAATCAAAAACCTGGGCATGCTTCTGCAATTCTTCAGTAACCCATCATGTTTTCCTGTATGAAAACACAAAATCCCTTGAACTCAACCAAAGGATCTATTTCCATGAGACGCTTATGAAAATTACAGATTGTTCTAATTCAGTATGTCATTAATTAATGTTGTGGCTGGATTACAAACCCATTGTCACCCCTACATGTGATACACTGCATATCAGTTGCATGTTTGGCTCTGTGCCTGGTTACAGCATGGGAGAACCAAACCTTCAAAGCTGGCCTTATGTCCTTCTTCCCTCCTGAGAGAGTTTCTCCTTGTCCTTACATGGTTCTGCTGTGCTGTTATTATAGCAACAGAATACCTAAAACCTAGAGCAAAGACAAATAAATTACTATCAGCAAGACAGAGTAGAAATTAACTAACTGGCAATGTATTTTTTGCAGAAGTCCATTAATGTTAAATTCGCATCTTCTTGCACTTACATGACGTGATGTACATGCATTGCTTAAGAATACAAGAAACCCCATTTGCTCTGCTTGTTTTGGGATCTGCATGCTCAGTCTCAGGTCCAACTTGCATCACCTTGTCCAAGTCAATTTCCATTCCACTAATATTGTAAATTACTAACTTATAGTAAGAAAGTTCTTCAATTTTATAGTTTTAGATAAAATGAGACAACAAAGAGAACTAATTGTTTTCCTTTTCAAGAGAATGAGCTGAAAATGTGTAACTTAACATGGAAGTTTATTTAACTGAGATGCAGAGAAAAAAATTTGATTCTTAAACGTGCTTAGAAGCAGTAGCTGAAGTCTACTTGTACTGACTACAAAAAGCTGGTTTTCTACTTTAAAGAAGTCTTTTAAAACAAAAAATATGGAAGCATTTACAGTGGAAAACTCTACATTAAGCTTCATAGAGAAAAAAATATGAAAGGTGGGAACTTAACTTTCAATTCTAATTAGAATCTCTGAGATCTGAGAGAATTACCCAAAAATCCCACACTATACCAAGAACACCATACATCATCCTTTTTTATTCTTCTGGAAGCAGATGAAATCTGTACTACTATTACACGCTGTTAAACATTACCATTAAAATTATTCCATTCATATCTACACATGGCAATTAGTGCTTCATTTACAGAAGGATACACAAGTTCTTAGGTAGGACATTTGGAAGGGACAGTTTAAGACATTAGTATGGTTTTTAACAGCTTAACTACCAAGATACATCAAATTCACAACATTACAACTGAAGGACTCTTTTTAGTATTGATCAAAAAGATAAAGGGGAAACATGAAGTACCTTTAAGATTTTTTTTTTCCAGAAAGCATCGGTGACACACACAGATATGGTACAATCTTATTCAACTGACACCTTTCAAATAAACGTGAAAAACAACATTGCCATTAAATTGATAATTTTATTTAAAATGTCAGCTGATAATTATAACAAGACACGACAGAAAATTTTTCTCCCTATCAAGCTATAGTCTATATATGCTCTAGATTTAAAGGTTCATGCCACAATCTGTGCAAGTACTGTAAAGCAGATTATCACCAACTGAAAATAAGACTTGATTAGAGAGGCTTGCTTTAGTTTTATAATAAAATATTAAGTGATTGAAATTTTACAGTTATCTTCACCCAGAAAGGTTCTGATGGGTTTTTTTCTTTCTATTGTTGTAACCATGAAAATTGCTAACTATAATACAGCTATTCACTTAAAAATAGCTTCATTAACATACACTGTATAACTTCAGTCAGCTCTGATCTTGCTGCAGAGAGCAAAACCTTCAAAAGACTGATAACTATCTCAGCTAACTAAATTTTCAGGCTACAGCAAACTGAACAATTGGTTTGCTGGTGCATTCAGCAAACAGGATTTATGAAATTCCATCAGACAGGTTTTTCCATTGATCTAAATCTATACCTGTTCAACTTGCAGAATCTGCTTTAGCTTGCTAAACTCCTGCAAATCCAGTTCTATTACAGTGCCAAAGGGATTTATATGTTGTCCTGCTTTTGTAAACTGGAGGATGAAGGCGAGCAACGTTTGACCATGCTGAGAAAGAGACCCAGTCTGGCACACCAATGACGGTGAAACAAAAGCGAGAAGATTTACTGGCCTTCTGAGGCTACGTGGACTGACAGTCACCCAACCCCACCACCGCCCAGGAACTCAAAGCTCCACACCACCAGTCCCACAGTACTTGCATGCTCTGGAGCAGGGAACAAATAAAGACTCTGAACACAAAAAGCAGCTCTGGAAGCTCCTGACCTCTGTCCAATACCACTGCACAAGTAGCTCAGCTTAGCCCCACCAAGGACACCCTTGATATTGGATCCCTCTCCAAATCATTACTGAGCCACAAAAAAAACTCTCCTGGGTCTCAGATCAAGTGACATGAAGTCCTCTACCCTACATGCTCTGCTTGCTCTGTTTTCCCAGCAGAAGAGAGTCATTGGTCCTCAACTAACAGTCAGTTTCTATTTCACCAAGTTGTTCATGAGAAAGAAAAATATGCTACCAGTAACACTTAAGTTTTGTGGTGGCACCCAGCACCACTGCAGTAAGACATCTCCAAATGTATAACTTCAGTTATTCTAGCAGAAGAAAGAGGTGGAAATAAATAAGCAAATAAAAATAATAAAAAATTAAATGCACACAGGTAAATTCAGGAAAAAAAACAACTAAACTTAAATTGGTGTTCTGCTAATTAAGAAATAAATCCATTAACTGTACAGTAATTAACTGTAGCATCTAGCCCACAAGAGTTAAAGATGTTTTTCCCCTTAGTAAAATATTCTTCACTCTTTACAGAAATTCTACAACATACTATTAAAAATTGTACAAATGGAGGACCAAGTTTTAGTATAATAGGATGCATAACATTTGCCTCCATGGGAATCAAGATGAGGGGTGTAGAGATATTCAGAATCTGAACAACAGAGCATAGGTATTGATTATCATTCCATGGGAAGCACAGCGAAAGCAAGAGTTTGTTTCATCTCTGCAGAACATATTTTTCCCCTCTGCAATAGTTTATGAACCCTGTCTCTGTTTCTTTTTGCACATAATCAATGAATGAGTGTTGTTTCTAGTTTGGGGGTTTATTTTATTTTGTTTGTGGGCATGTTGGGAGGGTTTTTTTGTTGACTGTTTTCTTTCTTTTTTGTTTAATTCAGAGCGGTCACACACACGCTCTTACCATCTTGGGAGCCACACAGCCTTCACTATAAAATATTCTTTGACCAACAGAACAGCTTGGCAGCCCTCATTCAGAGTTAAAGGAAAGAGTAGTTAAATATGATTATGTTTACTAACGAACACAGTGTGCTGATAACAATTTGTTTTCCTATATTTATACACTTCATTTTTTCCATTGCATATATTTGCACAAGTTCTGCGATTGCAACATTCAAATTTGTATGTCGTGGTATTCAAGGAGTACAATTTAAAGAGCATGACAAATCACAAATATACACGGAATATCAAGAATATTAACCACCACTACAAAAATCAGTGCAATGATTATAAAAGTATGCTGACTTCTAAACTTGCATCTAGTGTTATTCATGGATTCTACAAGCATTTTGTTGTTGCTTTATAACATACCAAATAGTTTATGTTTCAGATGTTTGGTTTCTCAGTCCCACCTTTGCTAAAAGAGTGCTGAAAGCCCGTAGCCAGTCTCAGACTGCAGACCAGCAGCAGAGTATGTTACAGTTCCCTGCTGTGTTCACTTACATCTCTTACACTGATGTGATAAGTGTAAGAGAACAAGTACAAAGCTTTGCCTCTCCAGCTCTAGCAGTTCTGGAGTGTCCTACGTAACAGCCAAGACAGCAGGGCTTTTATTTAGCTATAGACCAACCTAGAACCTGGAGTGCCAACTGTCCAAAAACAAAAATGGACATCATCTCACATCAACTAAGAAAATGAATTGAACTATCATGTTTTATTCAGAGCCAAAGTACTACAGAAAAGCAATTCAGTGGCTGACAAGAAGAAATAAGTGCTTCTTCCGAAATCCATTAGGTAAAGAACTGAAACTTTAAGAGTTGTCTTTCTTTTGGGGTAAGGCGATAACAGACAGAGACATTTTAGCACTGTAAATGTGTGTTATTACACACATATGCCAAAATCTGCCAGCTCAGATGGGATATTTTCCTCTTTCTGAAGGATTTTGAAACAGATATAATTTTGATTAAAACCCAGGGAAAGTTCAAGTTGTAAGACCAGAGGGAACAGCTCCTGCTCAGAACAGTGAAAAACAAAGATCCTGTTGTTCATAAATGCTCTGATCCCAGGTCATGTTAGCTTTTTGTGGCATTAGGCAACAGCTGCTTAAGAACTGTCTGCAGTCCAGGGGACAAAAACACAGCAGTGTAGATCATTACTTTTCTTATAACAGTGAAAAAACCTAGGGTGCAGTTGAGCTGCTAATAATGCCTGCAAAAGCCATTTTCTGACACCCTACATACTCTTCTAGTGTGTCTTCAAGGCAAAGGTACTCCTTTTTAATCGTATATTACCTGTTAGTGGTTCTCCATCAAAAGAGTCCCCGTCTCTCTTCCTTTGCTGTGTAGGAGGTAGCTATCACCAAGCTTTTTAGCTTTCTCCCTCAGTTCCTGCAGAAAAATCTCACTCTCCACTCCTCAAGTCACACACGTCCCTCTCTGTTCAGGGACTGGCACAACCTATCTTCTCGTGTCTGGTTGCCTGGGTATATTTCATTCTCTCTCTCAAGACAGAAATTAGCGCAGACTTTTAATTCTTTCTCCTTAGGGTTTACAAACATATTTACAAACATATATTGCTCAGCCAACCAGGAAGGCTTCCAGACTTCTCTCCTACTTGGTGGAAGGGAAGTTGTTCCATAACACCTGCTTAAGTATGCATTACTAAAGCTTATGATCTTTTTGGATCTTCACATCTTTTACATCAACTTTTACATTTTCATCAACAAACCAAGTACAGATCTGCAACCTTCCTGCAGTCTCTCCTGCACTGGAATTTCAAGTGCAGTAATTGTCACGTTTTGTTTCAATAGGATTTTTACTGCTATCAAGTTTAAACCAAGTACGAGTTGCAAATTGCTTCTAGCCTAGGGCAGACACATCTTACTCCAGGGCTTAATACTTTATTTGACCCTGATTTGACTTCATATCAGGATCTACAAGACTAATCAGACGGATAACTTCAAAGAAGCTTCAGGCATTAGCTTTTCAGGACTTTTTCAAAGAAATTGTTCCTCTAAGTACAACCACAACATCAATAGTAGTTGTTGCAAGAACAGCAACTGTGTCCACAAGCTCTTCCTTTTCTTTCAAATACGAATGCATGATTCAAGGACCTGCAAGTCCTCTACATATAGCAGTGACCTTATTTAAGAAATGTTACACGTAAAACAGTAGCACAGGTACTACGAGGTATAACACCAATGTGCAAAAGCAAGTTACTATATGCAATACTCAATTTATCTTCTTCAGGAATTCTGACCTCCTACAGAGTCAAGACAAAAATACAGACCACCTATAATAAATATTCCTATAAGCAGCAATAGTCATATTTTGCATTTACAGTAAACTCTCTAATGGATGCAGATAGGCAGCACTTAAAAGGTCTGGAAGCTTGGGATCTTCTTATTCATTTTATTGCTTAGCATCTAGAAGGGTTATAGGAAGTCTTTCCCTACCCATTTTTGACATTTTTTGCCAAAATTCATACACTTAGTATCTTATGTACTGTGATAGATGAAGTTGCTTTTTCACCTCTGTTTGCATGCCATCCCTAAAACTCCTGACATTATTAACCTCTGTTTTTCAGCATCTAATAGATGTCAGCAGAAAAACGGTTTTAATAAATGCATCCTGGAACATTCAGTTTGGAGCTAAGGTACCATTTCTGAAAAGGAAAAATAATGATAAGTGATAAATGCTATAAAGATTTTAGGGAAATTTTATTGTATTTAATTAATCTACCATTTTTACTAAGTTGCTTTCAAATGAAATGGCTTTTTACCAACTCCTTTTGAAAAGGTTAGAAGGGTATTCCCTGAGCTACAATCATTAGCATATAGATGTCTCTAAGTGTTAATTTCTATTTTCACTGAATGAATGTAATTTAAAATGAGGCCCTTTCAAATCAGTTAACTTCGGCCATTTGAGAAAGATAAGAAAAACAGACTCAAACATGAACCCCAGCAACACCTTCTTCTTAAGGATAAATACATGTCACTATTTAAGAGTCACCATTGCCACATTCTGCAAATGACAGATTTCAGGAAAATTATGGAAAACGGTGGGTGCTGGGATTAAAGTCCTACCAGTAGGTGATAGAATCCATTAGTAGGGTTAACAATAACAAAAAAGAAAGGTTATTTTTATAGTTCATTTTTAAAAGAGAGTAGAAAACCAGCCTAGAAATTAGAGTTGGGGCAATTAGTTTTATACCTACAGCAAAACTCATTGAATTTCTTCTTTTTTCAGTTTTATCCAACAAAGCAAGAATAATTTAGGAGCTGATCCAGCTCCCAGTGAAACTAACTGTCATCTTCAGCTGGATCACGCTCAAAAGGGCTTTGAAGTTTTCATTTTAAAATAACCTAATACAGATTCAGTATGATGCACTATGAACCTTTGATGCAGCCATCCACCCATGCATGCCACATTTCCCAAGAAAAGGGTTTTCTTCAGCAGGTCTCCAGTATATATACACTCTATAACACAGGTAATAAAGATAATATTTTTAGTTAAACATGTCTCTTTCACAATCATAAAAAAGTATCCTCACCAGACCTTAACTTTCCTGAAATTACATTTTTGCTGAGTCATCATTCCTTGCTTGACTCCTTTAACACAAGGGAAATAAACAAGAAAAAAACCCAATCAACTTCAACTTTGGAGGACATGTTTTCTCATAAGAAACATGAGATTTTTGAAAAGCGAGCTGTTCTAACCTGCATAGAAATTCCACCTGTTCTGGTAAAGCTATATTTGGTTTGCACATATTGAAACAATCATTTTAATACTATAGCAGTCAAAATCCTCCAAGTGTGTTTTCTCTGAGCATATCAGGATCTGGAACAGTCAAACCCAAGCCACAGCGTTTTCCTGACAGCAGGAAATCCCTAAAGTGTAGCAGACTCTAAAAAGGAAACCAGGAAGACTGTTTTTCATTTTGGCCCATATGACATATCATTATATTAGGGAAGGGAACAGTGTAATAATCAGAAAGTCAAAATCAAAAGTCAGTAAGAGGAGAGACCAATCCCTTGTCAGCCCTCTTGCCATAAAGAGAAAGCAACAGGAGCCAGAAGATTAAGTCGGAGAGATAAAAGTTGAAGGGATAGAAAGTCAGACCATAAATACATCACCCACACCAAATAGGTAAAAAAATCCAAGACTCAGGTTCTACATTCTTATTTATCAACACAGATTAATAGTATTGTCATTCTTAGTTACTTCTTTTTGACACATCCAGAAGCTGTTCCATTAAAACAAGTAAAGAAAAGATTCATACTAGAGGATGCATTAAATGTCCTGGCCAAGAGAGAAGCCAATATTGTTCATTACATACAAGTTCTCTTATTCCCTACTTCATAACCAAAATCACCTAATTATAATGAAATAGTATTTAAGTTGCAAAGTCATAGAATCATAGAGTGGTTGGATTGGAAGGTACCTTTAAGATCATCCAGTTTCAACAACCCTGCCATGGGCAGGGACACCTTCCACTAGATCAGGTTGCTTAAAGCCTCATTCAACCTGACCTTGAACATCTCCAGGGATGGGGCATCCACAGCTTCTCTGGGCAACCTGTGCCAGTACCTCATCACCCTCATAGGAAAAAATTTCTTCCTAACATTTAATCTAAATCTCCACTCTTTCAGCTTAAAACCATCAGCCCTCATTCTATCCCTGCACTTCCTGATAAAGAGCCCTTCCTCAGCTTTTTTGTAGGCCCCGTTAAGTACCGGAAGGCTGCTATAAGGTCTCCCAGCACCTCGCCTCGCCTCCTCTCAGCTAAACAAGTCCCACTCATTCAGCCTGTCCTCATATGGGAGGTGCTCCAGCTCTCTGATGATCTTCATGGCCCTCCTCTGGATTCACTCAAACAGATCCATGTCCTTCCTGTGCTGAGGACTGCAGAACTGCCTGCAGTACTGGAGGTGAGGTCTCACAAGAGTGGAGTATAGGGGGAGGAATCACCTCCCTTGACCTATTGCTCACATTTCTGTTGATGCAGCCAAGGATACTGTTGGCTTTCTGGGCTGCAGGCACGTGTTGCCTGCTCATATATTGAGCCTGTCATCCACTAACACCCCCAAGTCCTTTTCTTCAAGGCTACTCCATCCATTCTCTGCCCAACCTATATTTGTATTTGGGAGTGCCCCAAACAGGTGCAGGACCTTGCACTTGGCCTTGTCAAACTTCATGAGGTTCGCACAGGTCCATCTCTCAAACACATCAAGGTCCCTCTGGATGGCATCGCTTCCTTCCAGTATGTCAACCACACCACACAGCTTGGTGTCATCGGCAAGCTCGTTGCAGGTACCCTCAATCCCAATGTTAAACTCTGCCAGTCTCAATACTGACCCCTGAGGAACACCACTTGTTACCAGTCTTCACTTAGACCTTGAGTCATTGTCTACAACTCTGAGTGCAACCATCCAATTCCTTATCCACCAGTTTGGCCACCCATCAAACCCATGCCTCTCCAATTTAGAGACAAGAATGTTGTGCGGAACAATGTCAGATGCCTTGTATAACTCCAGGTAGAGGATGTCAGTTACTCTTCCCTTATCCAGTAATGCTCTAGCCCCATCACAGAAGGTCACCAAATTCATCAGGCACAATTTGCCCTTGCTGAAGCCATGCAGGTTGTCAACAATCACCTTCTTATTTTTCATGTGCCTCGGTAGAGTTTCCAGGATGATCCGCTCTCTAATCTTGCCGGCCAGAGGCAAGACTCACCATCCTAACACTCCAGTACTAGGATCAAGCCAGCATTCAACAAGAAAGAAACACTACAATAAACAGGCACTGACAGTTACATGTGTCTAACCTACTGTTTTGAGTTCACATGAAGTTGTCTTCCTGAGAAAGTTAATGTCAGTGTAAGATTTCCCATGTAAATACTCTATTCAACATGTCTTAGCCATGCTTGAGATCAGTCCTCTTGTCTCAGCCTTCTCTCTCCTCCACTAACAGCCCAAAGGCAAGCCAGCTGCTGGCAGTATTGATCCAAGTCTACCATGCTCACAGTCCGAGTCCAAATATACAAAATAAATAGAATGGATAGTAACATTCAGTTTTGATATTCTTTTCTACCCCAGTCACTTTTCTGCATCAGACTTGCTTGAAATATGCTGATTACACAAACTCTTAAAATGAGATTTATACTCTTCCAGTAAATATACATATATTATCCTACCTAATATTATAACAACAAATATATAAACAGACCAACCCCTGGTTCATACTGCTATGAATCAAGCTTGTTTTGAGTAAGTCATGTACTGACACTGCAGGTAATCCAGTCTCTGCTCTTGGATATGAATTGGCCAGAGGGAGGGATTACCCACCCACGGAATTCTTCACAAGGTTTCCCAAGCTTATACTATGCATGAACATTATCTACACAGTCCTGTTCACTAAAAAAAGCAGCATTTACTGTAAAAGGCTGAGGGGAAGTTATGAAATCACCTTCCACGGTTCTGAGGATATCTATGCCATCCTTTGTCCAGTGCTTTAAACAAATTCTAAATTAGACTTTCATTTTGTTTTCCACTCTGGACGATATTCAGGAAAAGCATTATATACTTTGACCCATATTTAAATTCCCAAGATTCTATTTTGCTTTTGAAGTTTTTCCACATATAGTTCCCACATAGTTTCAAAATAGTTCAATAGCTAAGTTTCTTCACATTCTCTCTTCCACAACAAAAATGTAAACATTTTTTAGCAGAGCCGTAAATAAATATTCTGAAGTTTTTGTAAGGCCCTTAATGTAAGAAGAATTCTTGTGCTCTGTTCTTAGTGTGTATGAAATGTGCACAGTCTTTAGAAATGAAGATAATCAAAAAAAGAGCCACTAGGGAAACAAAGTAATAACATTAGCTAATGCCACACAGTAATGTTTATTTAACAAATCTGTGTTGCAAGCCTGACATCTCCCCTGGCATCAATTTATTTTGTTTTGCTTTTCTCTGATAGCAGCACAAATGCATTTAAAATGTAAACTTATTTTACACCTACAAAAGTGTATACACAAAATAATGAAAACAAACTTTTTTTAATATCTTATGGAAATACACACTGGAGATGTGCAGAAAACCCAACAGCCAAAGTAAATTATCTAGATTATGGAAAATGTTCATTTTTAGCTTTCCCAATAGCTACTAAAACTGCAATTGTCAGTGCACTGTACATCACTGCATTATGTTATTTATAAAGTGCAACAATATGACAAAATGATGCTATCCATCAAGATCCAATCTTAACTGAAAGTGGCAGGGGAAGCGGAGTGGATGGAAAGATATCTTACAGTCCATTCAAATTGGCAGTTTGTAATAGTCACAAATGGCAATTTTCAGAAGTTTAATTTACTGGTCATTTGTAAAAGTGCACACAAATGATTCTATGAACCAAGTTAGAAAAATAAAAAAGTTTCTACTTTCAAACTTCTCTATAACGAAGCTTTCTCTTGCTTCACCTTTCTCCCAGCAAGCATCACACTGTTTCATTCATGCCATTCTTGCTTTCTTCATTAGAGTCCTAGATTTGTCAGCCTTTCTTTTCAGGATCAGTACCTTTCTTCACTTAGAAAGCCAGACCAGTCAGCTGTCTCCAAGAAATCCTCTTTAATTTCGCTTTTCTTGGTCATCCAGCAGTCTATTTTTCTGTTGCACTGGACTTTTTCAGAACACAAAAATCCCAAATTTTATGTCTTCTCTCCTAACATGCTCAAGTTACGTCAGACAACACACCGGGCAGGACAAGATAAACTTTCGCATATACCCATATGCTGCTTTCACAGTAACTAATTTGGTTTTTTTTAGAAATAGAAAAATAAAAGTGTCATTAAATTCAAAGTAATGATTAAGAATTACCTGAAGCATAGACGTGCAATAACTGGCCACCAATCAGATGCTAACGCTTCCAAATCACTAGTTCAAGGCTTAGCAGAGATTAGAAAAATAAACAGAATATTAAAAAAAACACACACACCTCCATTTAAAAAAAAATCTCAAAACAGCGTGTGATTTTTGTAAATCCAAATACACACAGATCTTTTTCACTCTAAGTGCAGCTCTGATGACCTTATTGAAGGAAATCAGAGTTCAGAAAAGCACAAAAATCATCAGGAATATAGAAAATGTCCAAAAGGGGGAGAGTTCAACACTTCAATTAGTCTCTTCACCAGCAAAGGAGAGCTACGGCAGAAGGTTTCAGAGGAAAGAAGATGCATCAAAAGGAATTATACCCTTCAACTAATCTACATGGGCCTATACCTCCAGTTACAAGCCACAGTATTCAGTAATTGAAGAATAAGAGTAAGCTGACTGGAAAAGGAGGTTTAACAAGGAACTGTATACACTTAGGTAGTTTTCACTAGACTGTGAAATTAATACAAGGTTTCTGTTTTGTTAAACTATCTTTAAGAAAAGGGCCTAGGTGTAGAAGATATTTTAGAACATGCGAGTCTTCCTGCTATTGCTGCTGCAGCAGAATGTGGAAGGATATGCTGCCATATGGTCATATTTACTCAGCTGCCCAGCTCCATCTACTTTTCTTCTCCAATAACAAGAGCAGCTTATATTGCATAAAAAAACCCCACAGTAAATGAAAAGGTATTCTTCTAGGTAGCACACATCCTTTAAAAATGTTAGTCTAGATACAAATATCACTGTTTACTTATTTGATAGATTACTCCTTTCCCCGGCATAAAAACATTATGCAAATACTTACCTGAAGACATAAGCTGTTTTGCATTAAAAAAAACCTGTATGCAAAAATAGTCACAGCTGAATGCTATTAAGCATATCAGTCATACTCTGGTATTCGGTACATCACTATTCGCTGTTCTCGTGAACACACAGTTCATCGGATATACTTAAGAATATTTCCTCCTGAGTACCAGTACTATAAAACTTGGGCAAGTTCTACGCAATCATTTTGAGCCTGTCCTCAAATTAAAAAATAGTTCAGCTAATGTTGTTTAGCAAACAACTAAAACCACACCTCCTTATCTGGCCCCTCACCAGCACAATTCTTTTCCCTCTATCACCAGGACCAACGTTGATTAAATTAGGAGATATCTTAGTTACAAAGTGGAAGGCAACTTCAATGTCAGGTAATAGTTTTTTGGTACACTCTTCCACAGTTTCATGTACTGTTGTTCGCTATTACTTCTGCAGAACTCCAATCTTGTTCAGTCAGCAGAGGAAAACCAAAAATCCTATACAAGTAAGAATTTTAATCACTGTATTTATTTCTCATTCAGCAGCTTGATATCACGAGCCTTTATTATTCTTCCTTCTAAAGATGTTTTTCCAGAACAAACGCTAAGCAACACAAAAATGTTTATGACAGACTAATGCATTATGTTACATTCTTTCTCTTTTCAGTGCCAGTGTTGTTTATCCTCATATAGTATCACTCTAGTTCTTTCTCTGCCCCAACTGTTTTTCCTAAACTGTTACTTGCCCTTATCTGGGTCTGTTTATTGGCTCTATCCCAAGTTCAAAAAACTCAAAAAGTTACAGGCAAGATATCCTATTGGAAATCCATGTTGTAATCATCACATGATTTTGGAAGTGTCAGCTGCAGAAAATGCGCCAACGCCCGTGCTCCTTGAAGACTCACTTTTTCTTGGGTTTCTACTATGTGAAGCATCCCCTATGCATATATGAATCCTTTGGTTTGGATACATAAGGTGGCTTTTTAAAATATTATTCATCATCTAAAAAAAATTTTTAATTTTATACACTCATATTTGAGGTTGTTTCCTTGCCCCTGCTTATGGCAAAGACACCAGAATATGTTACATAATATAAAACTGAGGGAAGAGACTAATTCCATACGCAGGAAAATACTAACACCCTGAGATCGACAGAGAATTGCTGCTGACACACTTGATTTAGATAAGGAATTCACCCTTACTCCTGTTCCCACTACCCACAAACAACATACACATTATCAGAGAGATGAAAATCTGTTTGAAACCACTAATTAGAAATAACGAAGTACTTTGCACAAACAGATTTCCCTTTACCAGATGGCTTCCACTAATATTCACTAATAAAAAGTCTGCTTGAGGAGCTTACATTCAGTTAAACTGGATGCCAGAAACAGCACAATTATGTCAGCAATTAATTTCATTAGAAAAATACTGTGTCAGTTCTGTTCAGGAACTCTGTAGTTTTCCAACTTCCTTTACTGTGTGCCAATTTGATGTCTGCAGTGCAACATACTTGACAACCTTTCTGTAGCAAAACTGCTTTAACAGACAAAATACCCAAAGTCTTGAATGGAATATTATTAATATTTAAACATGTATGTATTAATGTGAATCCTTGAGGATTCGCCTCATAATTCTACCTCAGTCTTCCATTTATTATCAAAGTAAACATACTATCTACCCATGAAAAGTTTTGAAGCTCTATGTGACAGTTCAGTCAACATACCAAAATCTTTATCATAAATACTGTTTATACCAGTAATACACTTAATTATCCCAAGTGTCAAAGATCAGAAAATAATTTTCAGCATTAGTTTTTTGTCCTTCTTGTTCCTTATTACATCACCACTGAGACAGGAAGTCAGGGGAATACATTTTTCTTTGAAAAATATTCTAATTCAAATAATAGGGAAAACAATATAACACTGACAATTTGCCAGAAAAGCCAAGGTAATATACACATTTAAGCATGAAATGCAATCCCTTCCCAAGCAAATACAACATACCATTGTGTAAAACCTAGAAGCTATTTGCAAAATACAAGTAATTAGATTATACATACATGTTTTGGATATGAATAGTTGCCACAAAAATCCTCACATACCCAAACAAAAGGGACACCCCTGCCCCTCCCCCCAAAAAAAGAAAATCACAAAACCAAACAAACCAATATTAAAGTTTATGTTTCCTAATGCCAAAGAACCATTCCATCCCAAGGTCTTGTCCCTTCTTCAGCTCCTCTCAGTCACTTGATGACTTCTTGCCATCTTCCTATGCTCTTTGCGATGGGATTTCTCATTACTGATCTTCATTTAAAAATATTCTAGCTTCCAAATACCATCTTATCTCCACCCACACAGAGCAGACCAAGTGAATTGTTCCTCCCCCTTCCTCCCACAGCAAATAGAGGTCACAACTGGTTGTTTCTTGTTCTTCAGAATCTCTATCCACAGACACAATACTCAAGTCTTTCTGTACCATTTACGTTTCTCCGAACTGGGTTAATATTAAGAACCTATTGTACCGAAAGCAACTTAAATGTGTGTGTACCTCCAAATGCACTTGGACCAAAAGGTACTGAAAGAAGAGATTGTCCGAGATCCTCTTTTGCCCACTGTCTGTGAGATACAGCATGAACAGAAGGACTTCTTCACCAAGACTAGTGTAGAAGCCAAGAGCTTTAAACTCACATCACTACTCTCAGAAAACAGAGGTTCTTTGCAAGAATACTGTATAGAGTTACAGGCAATGGACTGGTCATTTTGTTTCTTTAAAAAGGAAAATAATGACATTATTGAGCTTATTAGACTCTTCAAGTCACTATGTAATGTGTGCAATTTTAAAAATAATCATTAGCAATTTTGAAGTTTGTGACATCATGAAACAATCTTTAAAGTGCTTCTTAAACTGTCCCAGTTACATATGTGAAAAGAAACTATAAAAATCAGAATGAAAGAACAATTCTTAAATTAGTACAAGGGCAGAGCAACAGCTTTTTTCAAAAATGGCTTTTATGCTGAACATGTTTGCAGTTTTCAAATTTATGGCTGTAGCTGTCAACATGTATATTCACTTTTAGAATACCATCCTGGCTTAATGAGGTCTCCTGGAATGATTTTGTTTAATAAAAAGTTAACATGCTTATATATCCAGCTTCCACCTTACTACTTTTTTTTTTAAATAGTTACACTACTCTTTTGCAGAGATAACAGCAAAGTTTACTTTAAAACTTCACAGTGCATTCAACTACTTCAACACTTCAAAGTCAAGCAGCTTCCACTGAAACTTTCAAGTAACAATTGTCATAGCTAACCCTTAACAAGTGTAGATCTATATCTTCAGCATAAGAAACATAAGGCAGCAAAAAGGCACAAGAATATTGCACAAAACAGAAGTTTTTCTACAACATCAGACTAATGAGTGACGAGTTCAGAGTTATTCAATAGAAACACTGGTGTTTCACTAACTCAGAGTTGCTCCGTCAGACTCCATATGTGACTGGCATAGATGGTGACAGTTTTCAGATTCATATATGTCCTTGTCTCACAATTATGGGTCAAACAGATTAAGACTTCACCTCCACCCTAAGTAGCTGAAGTAGCTCTTCTTCCCTAACCTCTTCCCTTCCATTTAATCTTCTCACTCATTCTTCCCTTTTTTAGTGTTTTTCCGGGTTGAAACTGCTACAGCATACTTGGCAGAACTGCCATAGTTCTCCAGCTTTTACTTGTACCTTGTTTCCTCCAACCTCTCCATCGCCACAATTCTTTTCTTTAGGAGGTCTAAATTTGTTTGATTTTCATTCTCTTGGGCTATCCACAACATAACTATATGCTATAAAGGCAAACCACTCCACTATAAAGATGTCTAGTTATGTCAAGCTCAAGTTTTTTGTCTGTACAACCCAGTACAGCAGAATTTCTCCACTACCAGATTTCTTTGTGAGGAGTCTGTGTAACATCAAACATATTTTTCTCCTACTGCTATGGCCTTGAAAGCATCCAGAATAGTACATGTGCATTAATACATTCAGTATCATGCTTTCAGCACTAGATTCATCAAATGTAGATACAGAACCAACACTGCTTTCACATTATATCAAAAACTTGTTAAAAGAACTGCAAATCAACAATGCTTTTCATATAGCAAAGACAGTATTTCCTCTTTTCTACAGACTAAGTTCTAGGAAGATAAATAACTGGCAAAAAATATTTCAAAGAGAAAGAGATTAATTCCTGGAAGTAATATAAAGATAATCTAGAAGGAATTATAGAAATATACAGAGGGAAAGAAAAGTTGAAAACCTAGAAGAAGAGCAACAGTTAAAGTTACCACAGCTCCTTGGTTCAACACGATTACAACAGCACATTAATTCTTCCCTCTGTCTCTAAATTCATGATGAGCAATATAGCCTTATTTCAAGTGGAATTAGGAGCAGAAGCGGAACACGATCCTGCAAACAAAGGAACATTTCACTTCATTACAGAACAACCTAAAACTCATTTGTTGCAAAACCCCGTTATCTTAAGAAAAGGGGTAATGCAATTCAGCTGTACTTCTTTGCCATGGGGAGGCTCTTTTAAGGGCTACCTGTACTGTGGATACTCTTTGAATTAGTGTGTTAGTTTCATTTCTAGCAAAGAAATAGAAACAATGAGATCATTCCCATAATGCTTTTTAGATCCAAACTCTACAGTGTTGAGGAACAAGGAACTTTTGTTCAAAAGTATCGTACATCTTACACTTTCACAAGGCCAAGGCCACTTCAAATATAAATTCCTACTGCAAATCCTTTCTTCTGAAGAGGGCTTTACGGTTTCTTGGTTGGGGTTTTTTTTGTGTTTTTTTTTATTAAACACACAATACAGGATAGTAAGTGCAAATAGAACTATCAATGTACAAGTACTAAAGACACAAAATATTCCTAATTTTTAGTTCAACTTCATGTACTGCTCTTCATTTACCTCAAAAATAGAGGTGGATATTGTTCAGTCACAGTGAACCCAGTGACCACAGTCCATCATTAAATATAATATCAACTACAGTTTCTACTTCAACACCAACTGAAGCATCACTTTATTATACTATGTGATTTCCACAAGCCCTCCAAGTTATTTTTGATGTCTTTGATTCTGATCCTGCCAACACTTATACACATTATCTTAAGCGTACTGAAATCCATAGCATTACGTGCAGCACACAAACAAGCACATACATCATTTCAGAAATGAGGACTTCGTTAATTGTTCAATACAAAACCAAACCCCTTCAGATGTGATGTGTACAGATCAGGAAAAAACAAAATCACTCCAATAGCACATCTATTGTTGTTCCAAGTGTTAATATCTCTTTTAAAATTCCTTCCTTACCCTTCCACCCTCCTACACATATCACCTCCTTTACAGTCTCCTTAAATGCCTAAAAATAACTAACTTGCATATGGTCTGAGCACCACAGCCCTATACCATGTAACAGGAGAAAGTATTTTAGTTTAAATAGCTGACCTCACATCCATCATCACAAAAGACTTTTCCATGAGTTATTTCCCAGAACTTAAACACTTAGCATAGGCTTTAGATTTGGCAACTGCAGAGTTCCAGTTAACTTAGCAGAGTAAGTTTATTGCCAAAACAATACTTCAACAAGCTACAAATACACAAAAGACCTTCATCCTATGAAAACGTCATGCGTGTTTTTCCACTCACCTGCATCCTCTTACATTACAAAAAGACATAAAATTATATAATTCCTTTCCTTCAGATTAAGGATTTTTCTTCACATTAGAAGCCTTTCTCTAATGTTAAAAAACCAATTTAAACTTATGATCCCACCTAGAAGCACATCGGTCTACCCTATATTCAGGAATGCAAGTATAAGGACTCATTCTTCAGCTTCACCCACGAGGAGCAAAACAGAAAGCATCTTATTCGATATCCTCTCAGTTTTTTCTACAAACTTGCTTATCCTAGTCAATGCTTTTTCCTCTACTCCTCTTTCCCCAAGTAGATAGCTGGTGTAATAGAAAGAGAAGCTGAAATACATTTGCAAGACGTGGTGTTTCAACTTAGCTTGAAACAAGAAGAAAGCAATAACAGAATGTTATATGGCTGAGTCAATGCCTCTCGCAGATAGCTAGAGAAATGCTTCCAGGACTGTATTCTGCTAAGAAACTTCTTAGCTCACATTCTGATTTCACACTATCAAAAATAGACACCTGCTATTATGGATAAAGAACAACCATTTTTACTTAGACTTATCCTCCAAAATAAGATTCTGGCTACACAAGTTCAGTGGTGACAGCAATACAAACATCTTCCTTGGGTCTCACTCTATAAAAGGCTGTGCTCCATTTCTACTCCCTCTTATGGCCAAGGACAGAAAAACGCACTGCACTCCATATAACTGAAGTCTAAAGAATACTACATAGAGCTCAGCATTTGAAAATAAAGGCACTCTAATTTCAAAAGAGAAAAGAAAAAAAAGGGGGGGGCAACACTATAGGTATGTGACAACCTCCCCTCATGCTTTCCCCTCCCCATCTCAAGTCTCTAGCCTTAAAAAAACAAACAACTTCATTCACTACTCACACTGACTTCATTTTAACACAACTCCTCCAAACATACATCTACTACTCAAATCCAGAGCACACATGTTTATTAATGGCAACTCATTAACTCTGACAATCTCCAGCTGGTGGAACTCAGCTACATCACTGGAGAGGTGACTCCTCCCTCTCAGGAGGAAAAGGGCACAGTAGTAGCTCCTAGGCTGCTTGCACTCTGCTTTGCCAAGGGCCGCCAATAGGAGCCGGAGCAGGCCATCTGCTTTCTTCAAGTCTCATCCACAGTAAATCACTCCCATGAGGCTCCCAGGGGCATCAGCCAAGGTCTTCAGCAGCACTGTGCCACGCAGGCTAGAGGCAGAGCTGGAAGGAGAGGGAGAGAATAGTGAGCTTTAGCTCTCCCCACTGCAGACTGCAGTGCCTGTGGGGTGTTGCCCATCACCTACCCTACTTGCCCCACTGGGCACCAGCATGGAGAGATGGCAGTGAACAGTTCACCCCTACATCTCTGCTGCAGCCCCAGCCTTTTCCCCCTCCCAGTGCACAGCCAGGTCTTGTCGCTTCCTCTACCCTCTCAAAGAGGCATTTCAAAACATCTAACATATCACCTGCCCACATAGGAGCTATCCCTGCAGGTTCAACAGCAATGGGCTACTCCCTCTCACCCCTTGGTGACTTCTCTACAGCCCCAGCTCTGGAGGGTCCCAACCTGACCCTGCCCCCAAATCTGCCTAACTGCTGCCTTGGACACAGCTGTGAGGACACTGATTCTTCTCATCACCCCAGAGAGCTGGTGTGGGGGATAGCCTCTCTTTCAGAAACTTCGCCTGGCATTTGCCACATTGCCCAGGCATTCCTGGTAGTAATTTGGTGAGGAAGACACATGAAGTGGTTCCCATGGAAAGCCTGGGGTTACTCACATGCCTAAAACCCAGTACATGCTTAAGTGTTGTTGAAACTGCATCTTAATATGGTTCAGTTTGTAACTGTAAAGTTTAGGGGAATCGTCTGTGTTATTAGCATTAATCACATAAAGTTCTGTTTTGAAAATATGACTCACTAGTGGATAGAGTTTTCCCAAATTGCTTAAAAGATTAATAAAATAATCAACTTAGCAGACAGGAAAAAAACCACAAACTATTCCTGTAAGGAAATCACTTTATTGCCTATACATGTGAATGAGCTGTTTTAATACTCAGGTTCACTGCCTCCTCTGCATTTAATCTCTTCCCTTTTATGTCCTACTCTGATTTTTTTCTAAAAGACTTTCAGGCTTTTTTAAAATTAATTATACAAATCATTAGTATTAAAAAGGTAATATAATGGTTTCAAGAACAAGCTTCACAGACTATCTGCATATTTAATCATCTCTGCTAATAAATTTTTAATCACTCATTGAGTTCAGGTTCTTGTCTTGAAGCTTAACTTGATAACAAACCTAGCAACTGGTAGAACTAATTGGTACAGAGTAAGTGAATAATTTATAAGAGGAAAAAGCACTGGGTGTTCTGGAGGTGTGCAGAGACCACAAGTCACAGATATTTCTGGGAGGAAGCAGGAAAACAGCAGCTGATTACAGGAATTTCGTGATACGCTGCTGACATCCAGAGGCTAACAGTCAATACTGTTCACATATGGAACCAGGCTGTAAAGCACACTGTAAAACCAGATTTATTAGGTTTTAAATATTCATGCATTTCATTAAAGTTAACATTAATTGCACTACCATACACATTGATTATGCATGGACCATAAGTGTTTAACCTCTGAAAGCCTGCAAGTATATTCAAGTAATGGGATATGTCCTATCTTCGATGATTTGAGTGAAAGCTTCAGCTACAAAGTTAAATTAGAAATTGAATGCATTACAGTGTCAAGGAATAATAGGTTGAAATATCAGAACAGTAATAAAAACTATTTTACTAACCAAACAGAAAAGCTGATGTAAGCTGTGTGTTGTTTTGTATTTTTCTAAACTAAAGTAATAAAGACTGACTAATGCTAGGCTGATTTGCATGCTTCATCTATTAAACACATTTAAACAGTTAAAACTAATTGGTGGCTGAGTGGCTCCTATTTGATGAAGATGAGTAGGTTTTAAACAACATAACAACAACAAAAAAAGCCTATTCTCTTGAAATAAGCTGATTTCTGTCTTAAAACAAGACACCCCAAACCAACTTGTACTACAGAATAAATCTGCCTCCAAGGAATCACAAAACGCTACAGTTCTTAAAACTAGGATGCAACAGACAACATCTGACAGAAATTCAATTATCCTTGAAAGATTCCACTTGAAGTTAGTTACATACGTAATCCTCTTTTATTTCATGGGTTAAAAGTCTCTTTCAAAACATTTAGTTGGATGAAGGCTTGCTACATTTCAAAAAATTCATTAAGTGACTTAATAAGATTGTTAAGTAAAAACACTCAGAAGTTAAAAAATGTCATTTAATGCTGCCCATGCAACCTTAATTCTGGCCGTGTATGTATATGCATTATGAAACACCAGTGAATTAACTTTTAATCTCCTTTGAGCCAACAAGATTTTGAGATTGGCAACTAAGGCACAAAGGGCATGCTGACAAATACAATGCTGAGCTTTAGAGCAATCTCTGAACTAGCTCACATCTTGCAGAGCATACCCCTGCAGGGTTAATTACCTCAGATAGAAAGATAGGCTTGTACAATTATACTGTTTCTGGTACCTCTACATGGCAAGCTTAGTTCTCTCTTCCTGGCACTGCACTGTGCTACACAGATACATTCACACAAGTAAGAAATTTTAAATCTGAAGAAAGTAGGAAGTGTTTTTAATCCTGTTTCAAACCCTTTGACACTGATTTTCCATCAAGAAGTCCAAGATTGTAGGTTCTGACCTGCCCAAATTAAAGATAAAAACACACTGCTTTCTTATGTATCAAAAAAACCCTTAGCAAACAATATCAGTTATATTTTTTAATCAGTCCTTATATCCTCTATGAGGTAAATATAAAACTGTCCACATTTTGCAAACCGTTGCAGACAGATAGGCTGGCTTGCCCAAAATAGTACTGATTTCTTCCTGAGCTGTTAACAACTTCTGATTAGCCAATTTTCTTTGTGAATGTGGGCACCAAAGAAGTGTAGTATTCCTAATTAGAAGTCACGCTTAACACACTGAAATTCTGTTTAAACAACATTGACTACACCCTCACAGAACTTAATGGTCAGACATATTCTGAGCAGTATCATAAAAAACCTTACCATTTTTCTGTCAAGAAAATACTGAATTATAGCAAGGATCTTACAAGTCATATATAAAAAATCTCTATCATTTTGCATGTTTTAAAGTAGTCTGGAATATCAAAGAGTTTTGGGGTTTTGGTGTTTTTCTGGGTTTATTTTTTGTTTTTACACGTTAAGTCTACCTCCTTCATGCTTCTTCCTTCAGTAATATTTAAAGAAGCAGGGAGCCTGTTAAGTCATTTAAGCAGCAAACTAGACTCTATTATATAGTTTTACTGATTTGTTTTTTATGTTCATGAACAACCATACCATTCAGGAAAGGTATACATATTTGTAAAAAAAAAAAAAGGATTTTGTATTCTCAGCAACATTTCAGTTTAGATTTTAATTAAGAGAGCTGTCAAAATGCAGGAGGCAACATTTTACTAAGAAAGAATGCTCTGAACACTTGTCACTTAAAAACTTTCAAGTATCCAAAGCCCATGCTCATTAAGCAATACTTCATTCTTTTTTTTGATGTTGGGGTAGTTTTGCTTTTTAATCACCCTTGCAGAGAAAAAAAAACAAAACACAAAACTGAAAAAGTAGGCAAAAGTTCTTGATGGTTGATGTCTCTCTACTCCAAGACATAATCCCCAATTTCTTTTTTCTTTTCTGATAGGTTCAGAGGTGACAGTTGCTCACTCACCAAGCAGCTAGCTTCTCTACCAAGCATACCAGCAAATACATGAACACAAATAAAAATTATGGCAAAGCTTTCACATGTCCAAGTAGAAATGGGCTACATTAGACAAGTCATTTTGTTTGTCAGATGGCTGAAATAATAGGGATGCAGAAAATGTTTCTCCTTATTCTATACCAATTTCTGAGATAGCACTGGGCCTGAGAACTAATCACATTATTAAACTAAATCTGAAGCAGTTTTAATTAACTATATTTTTAATTACAAATTGAAATTATTTTTGAGGTTTAAGAGTTAAATTTATTAAACTGTGAAGCGTTTTACAAGGCATTCCTACTGTAATGAGCTTAGGCACCACATATGTTGCATCTTTGGTACATGTTATGAAGAGCTGCTTTTTTAATGAGCTTTAAAACTGTATTTGCATACCAGAGGAAAAGGTCAGTGATGTGCGGATCAAGTCGGTAAATTAAGTATCACAGTATTATGTTATTATGATTGCCTTCCACAGATACACAATAACAAACCCATAAGCTACACTACCAAACTATTCTAACGCTTCCATCCAAATGAGTCAGCTTATGCAAACTGGGACTGCCGTGACCCATGTCCATCTTACTTCATGTCTTGCTCAGGCTTCCTTCACCTTCTCTTCCCACCAACTCAGTGGAACAGTTACATCTGACTGTCAGAGAATCAAAGCAAGCAGAGCAAGGAGAGGCTGGATTCAGTATGATGGCCCATCTCTAAGACTTACCTTGTTCCCAGGGCAATCCAAGAATTTGTTCAAGGATGAAGCACTATCATCTCTCTTTCAAAACACAGATACCAAAAATATTTCTAATGCTCTCATCCAATATTTGACTTGATGTACTGTAACAGTTCTTTTTAGCTGGAACGTTAGGTATTTGGTAATCTTTAAAGACTGGTTGGCTGGTAGTTATATTGAAATTTTTATTCTGTGATAAATAATAAAATAAGCTAGGAGCTGATTGCAAATACACTCCCACCAGGTTTTCAGCGAAGACTGAAGCTCATTGAATTTATTACCTTTATTTGTAAGTATTGTAAATATTTTTTAAATATTGTAAATTCATAAATATTATATTACCTTTATTTTTTAAGGCAACTGAAGTTGATTCCCTCCCCAACTCTGTAACAATACACAGTACTTAACAGGTCTCTCTCTCCCTCTCTCTGTGTTAGAGACCACAGGTGTACACTAAAATGTGTTATGCACTACATGATACTTTAAGTATGTTTATACATATCACAGCCAAGTAAGTGATAGTCCAGCTCTGTATAAAGATTTAGATTTAATCATTAGAGAAAGAAATCTTTTTAAAATATTATAACAGTAATAACACAACTCAATACAACTGATCAGTTTCAAGTAGTTTTAATGATTTTTCAGGTTTCGTATATGATAATCCTCAAAGTAGCATTCAAAAATATAGTGCAAAATATTTATTCATTTTATTTACAAGTAAAATGTGCAGTTCAGCTTCTTATCCTCACCACCATAAATGTTATTCTTCTATGTGTTGAACAAAAATTATAAGAAACATTTGAAGAGACAAAAAGTTAAATTTCAACCTAAGAACACAGATCTTCCCTTCAGTTATAGTTCTGTAAAGGTTGCACAATATTTTTAAGTTGTTTTCAGTTGAAAAAAAAACATCAACAAAGTCCAAGACAACACTGAAGAATTACAAAGGAAAGAATACTTTTTTAAAAAAAACAGGAAGTTAATTTTGCTGTGACAATCACAAACCAAAGTTCTTATTTATATAGAATACAATGGAGCTTTTTCAGCCTCAATAGAATCTTTACAATGTAATGCTTTTTCCCTTCTTACTATACAAATTGCCTCCAGGGGAATAAGTATTCTGGTATCTTCCTTTCCCTATAATGAACCAACAGATGCTTTGGTTAAAGAGCAATTCGTGCGCAGTAGTGTTTCAACTTGCAAGGCAGTACTCCTTTATTAAGTTGGTAGAATTCCACTAGCTGGATGAGATCAATAAATCTGGTATGACCATCATCAAGGGTATAGAATAGCTTTCCATCATCTTCCAACTGTAAAAATGAAAAACAAGATAGAATAAAATCCTCTTTTGCTATGGTATTTCTTCCCAATTGAAATACTTGTTTGAGAAATCTTCTTGTAAACCAAGATATTCATCATTTTATGACTACTGAGAGAAGGAAAAACGCAGCAGTCATTCACAGCAAGATCAAAAAAAAAAAACCAGGAAAATAATGCATTCTTTAACTTCCTCTTTAAGATAGGTACATCCCTAAAAGGAAGACACAGTTAAATAACTATAGGAACATTTTTTCTGCACTATCAATATTACTTCATGCCTTTGCTTTGGAATGTTAGCTGGAGTTAATATGAACACTGAGATTTTTAGAGTGACAAGAAACAACCAAGTTTCAATCTACTTATGGATTTCCACCTTTGATCCACTCACATTCTGCGTAACTGTCACATTTTTTATCACTTATTTTGTAAGGTGCAATGTGGCTACACACTAGTGCACTGACATACTGGAAAATGCTTTCTACACAAGAAACTGCCCATAACAAAATGGGCAAGTAACAGGCTTGATGCAGTATTATGTTCTTTGTTGCAGGAGAAAGAACTGCTGCAGCAACAAACACATCTATTAGCATGGATACAGGAGAGAGAGAAGAAATTGCAAAAGATACCTTGAAAGACCACTTTGACTTTCAGATGCTTAAAAATTTATGATCAGTATTTCCCTGTTCTAGGTTACTGAATATTAGTTCTCGCACAATTTATATTGCACTGCTAACTACATACTTTCTCAGTTTATTTCTCCTAGTGCTGATACATCTACTATCAAGGAGTTTCAGTGCAGTAGTTACTAATGTAAATAGAGTGTAAAAAAACCCTATCTCAACTATTTTAAAATGAAAAGGGGAAAAAAGATAATTCACAAGATTCAGAAAGTAGTGAAGATAAGATCCTGAAGTTCAGCTAGTGTGGAGTAGCCAATGGCATGCGACAGAAAGATGCAACTATCCTACTTCAGTACAAGGGAAGGGAGAAGAAATAATTACCTCTCTTAAGATTTGTCACCTGAATCAGCTGTTGAACTGCTTATGACTCTCGGTTATTCTACCCCTTTCTACCATGTCTTGAAGTAGTTTGTAATTTCTTTATTCTCAGAGTTTGGTCAATCCAGACCAAACATTGCTAGTTAAGGAATTACCAATGAGTGCATTTGTAAATTCCTGTGTTCTGGCCAAGAACCTGAAAAAGGATTATCATCCATTGGACTTCCCTTGCGCATGCAACTTTCCTGCTAACACAGTGAGTATAGGAAGAGTTGACTATTCAGATGTCTGTTGAAGAGGATTTAATTTTTAACTTATTTCCCCCCCTCTAAATTAATCCCAAACCTTGAGTTGAATACAGACATATTGCTAATTCTAAAGCAATTAATACTTTGCAGTGTGAAGATTCATATGAAAGTTATGTTGCCCAGGAACCTAACATTCGCCGCAAGCTAAGAAGGCTGTTATGAGTGAACATTCATTGGAAAAATACAGTGCCAGAAATGTATATCAATTCTTCTTCTTTCACATGGACTATAGAACAGCTAATTTCAAGAAAGACTGCATTGAATTTAATTTTTATCAGCTCAAAGCAGTAAGGCTGAAAAATACTTCTAAACTATCAAGTTCCCCAGTTTTCATAGTATGGGATCCCAACTGTATCCCAAAGGTTTCCTTTTCAACTTCTTACAACCAGTTCCCTGCCATCCACCTGCAATACCTGCTGCACTGTTACTAAGGTTAACATGAGGCACCTGTTAACATGGGGGAAACTTGAATTGAATTCATAGGCTGCATGCAGTATCTGAAAAGACACATTTTTAAATGCAACCTAAAAAAACGTAAATGTAAGAGAAAAAAATTCATTTAGAGACTGAATGATTTTTAACTTGTAAAAAGACCTTCTAAATAAGATTTATTTATTTATTAAGATTTAGTAGGAAAGTTTAACTTCTCTTCCCAATGACTGGAAAAAGGCAAGAGCTCAGAAGAACAGCATGATTTGAAGTTCAAAAAGGTAGTCTTGATTTCCAACATAATTTCTTTTAGAAGATCAACAGCAACAGAAAGCAAAACCTCTCCCCCTCAAAAAATACTTTTCTGAACTCCTTAAAGAGTATTGTTCTACAGAATAGCATGAGGGGTACTGAATGCAACTAGAAATATGCCTGTATCTGGGGAACTAATAGTTTCCACGCTCACATTCTGTCTCTGGATCAAGTTGCTCTCATTTCTGGTAAGTAGCTTAGAATAAATCGCTTTACTTTAAAAACAAACAAAAATATTTTCCTACAGGACTTCCAGACCATCAGCATGGAAAAACTGACCGAAGTCTATAGACAATCAATGTCAAAACAAAGAATTTCTGGTGTATATCATTAATTCCTCAAATGCACTGCTTACATCTGCAGAAGAACATTAGAATTGACTGACTAACTGACTGAAAAGGAGAACCACCCAGCTCAGAGGAAATGGAAGGTAACTGCAGCTTCCTGCTACATCTGCTCTTCGAGTAAAGAGGGTCTTTTTCCTGACAGGGAAGGAAAAAATGGTATATTAAATTTTAGAGTTAAATGACATCCCAATGAAACAGAATCATACAGTATTTGTACAGAGTTTGGAAGGTTTTCTAAACCACACAACAGTTATCTCAAAGTAAATAATAAAAGCAACCACAGTCAATATAAGCACAGAAATCTTATGCCTGGGATTCTGATCACAGAGCACATGCTGATGCTTGCACAGAATGCAGGGCACAGGTATCACTTTTGGATGAAGGACGTTTCCATCGCTTGTACCTAACACAATGAAAATCCCGGGCAATTCTTTTAACTACCACTGATTCATCCCTTTCCTCCACCCAAAGAATGTTTCAATTTTATTCTACAGGAAATTTTTTTAGGGGAGGATATCAGCTACAAACCCTAGGTAAGGCACACAGAAACTTGGTGAAGAATCTTAGGGGATCACCAGCACCAGATCAGAAACAAAAAAAAAAAAATGACACTACACTAATTTCTTCTGAGAAACAGCAGAATCTCCTAGAAACTCCAGTAAGAAGAAACATGGAAGATAGAGTATTACGTAGTCTGAAAGAAAGGTTCTTGTGAAGAGAGAAGAAAAAGTGGTAGGTCTGCTCAGTTATGTCAAACACTTGTGGCTAAAACACAACGCAAAAGCGTTTCTCATCTCAACAGAAGCAGCCTTTAAAGAAAACAACATAAACCACCTCTGGAGGGAGTGGAAGGGATACAGAAAGCTGGCCATTCTGGCAGGAGATTGAATGATATCTCCAACGAAAACTGATGGAAATATGAATTCTATTTAGAAAATGTCAGCTTACCTCTAAATAGCTGTACTAAATACGGATAACAATTTTTTGCTAAAATTGTCCCCTTGAAGAAGACTCGGATCACAATAACTTGAATCATGAAGAGAGGTCAGCAAAAAATATTTGACTCCAAATATTAAGAGAAACTCTCTTAAACAGATTGGTCAGTCAGATACACACACACGTCACAGACAGCTCAGCTAAACAGATGACTAAAAAGAAATTGCGCACATACTGATAAATGAAATGGCAATATGACCTTTATTAAAACATGATTTTCATTCAATTAGATTTGTCTGTTTTTTCTGGATTTCATAATACCAGTAGAGCTTTACAACAAATCAAACACCAAAGCTCAAAAATGTTCAGCTCTACGCAAGAACACTGATTATTTTCAGTGATAGTGATATTTTTAGTGATTAGTATTATGTTCACATCTTCCACATAGCAGCAAAAGAAAAAAAAATTCATCAGTATGCTATCACAATTATTCAACTGTTTTGTTTAACAATTGTATATATAAACTGAAACAGTTACTTACTGGCACAATTTGAAAATGCTTTATTTTTAATCCATGGCTCAGTGACAATACAAATGTTTTGGGGTTACTTTGGCTATCACGTACCAGGAATACTCTAAAAGAGATTGAAAATTTTTGCAGTAAGATTACTTTGGAAAGCCTTTTGTAATCATCCAGTTAAAACTGTTGCAAATTCATTACAATAAGAATTAGTGAAAAGCAAAAATAATATTAATTATATAAGTTACACTTTTAATCAGTATTTCTTTTCAAATGTGTCACTGGAAATACTTTTCTGAAACTCTTCTTCAATCTGTCTATTACGGGAAAAATATGCATTCTCAGAATGAATCACACTGTAGGCGTTAGTTTTTACACTGCATAGAATTACAATGCACCTCTTCAGACAGAAAAACACCCTCAAAGTTTGTGCTTTAAACAAAATTTTACTATGCACTCTGACAGTTACCTAAATCACAAGTGTTATAGGGAAGATTCAAAATGTAGTGCAACAGGAAGTTTGCAGAAAAGGTAATGGAAGACATACTAGAATTATTTTCACAGGTGGCCACTATTCATAAATGCACACTCACTTCCGCACATTGGCAAAAACCCCATTGAGACAGAGCCAGACTCTGCTCAGTTTATGGTATATTCAAATCATATTGCTCTCAATGGCCAACAGTGTCACTGTAACTAGTTCATCAGTGACTTATTCCAGCCATGTTATGGACAGACATAATTTTGCCATAATCCTGGTAGGATAATCTGTTACAGGCAAAGGATGATTACTGATAAGAGACAGCTTCCAATGAATCACTGGGTTTGTAATATCAGCAGAGAAGAACAGTTTGGAGGAGGTACTCAATTCACAGCTTTCTACTGGAGAGAGCAGTACAGTGCTGGTCTGGAACAGTCATTGCTAACAAACGTACCAAAGAAGGGAAATGGAGGGGCAGGTATTGGCAAGCATGTTTGTCTTTCGGGACAGAAAAGAAATTTGCAAGATGGACTTGCACCTACTTTTGCCCAACCCCATACAAGGAACTAGAGCACAACTTTTATAAGAAAAGAAATGATTTCAGGAGAAGAAAGCAGACAAAGGCTTACAGTGGATTTTCACTGACTGACAGCATGGATCCAAACTACAGATTTCATCCTCAAAGTTTTTGAGAGTTCTATTTGTGCAAAGTAAGAAAATACCTGGAATTAAGAAATTTGCAGTCCATAATCATTAACATTTCTATCAAAATCCCCATCTAGTCTAATTTGGAGCTCTGACACTAATTCAATTATTAAAGAGCGACAACTGCCACCTCAGCATGCGGCTTGTAAGAGCACACAGCAAGTATAAGGACAAATAATTCTCAACAGGCTCTCCTAATAAGCTCTCTCTCACCACCTAGTGGTTTTTCACCCTCTGCAGGACATGAATGCAATTTTTCAGAGCACAGTTATATGAATCCTTTGCATAAAATTAAATATTTTATGTGTTTGTCGTAAAGGATTGGAATTTTACTTTATTAATAAAGATGACACTGTAAGTATGTGCCACTTTACAGATATCCAAAATGGGGTCTCTACATTAAAATACTGGAAAGAAAATACAGGTTGATTAGGATTTATGCTCCCATTCATCAGTTCTTTAAAGTCCATTTTCTTACATTTTTCATTGTTTTAACAGCAAAGATAAGCAAATCCGTCCTCCTTTACATAAAGAGTTAGTTACTCTTTTTCTAACCTTATCACAATAGACCTACTTTAGTTGTCAAAGAACCTTTAAAAAGATCATTTTATTATGATGAAAGGGTTGTAGGCTACAGAATCTTTGCAATGCTTGTTGGAGGGAGCCTTTTAGACATGCTGGATGGCTCCGAATTCTCTGAATGACCAGTTGCATTTTGTCATGGGCCATTATCCCATTCATCAACTAGATGCTGATCAGTTTGCAATCCTGTTAACCATTTATCACTGAGAAATCTTCAAATGTCCTTTAGAAAGTAAAGAATGAAATCTAAAATATTGCTACATAAACTTCTTTAAGAAAGTTCACTTTACACCAGAACAGTAGATCCGAAAACCTTATTCCTTCACAGCACACCCTAAGATTGCTGCTGTCCCTAATTCTGTTATTGCCTTATTCAAATACTGAGACTACTGTAGATTCTTTACATACTAGTGCCTTTATCTTCCATAAGCCATCATGAATAGCGTATTTATTCATACAAATGCTATTACAGAGGTCCTACCACCTCTGTCACATATGCAGATCTTCCTGCTTGGGATCACCTTAAAAGGCTCAATATGGATCATTTTCTCTGCCCCTTCTCCCCCGCCCCCAGAAACTGAAATATTATTATTCCTGTGAAAAACTTTGTATTTCTGGTAATAATTCATTCTTTCAGCCCATCAAAAGCATAGCATTTGTCACATGCTGTAATGTATTCATGACTTCACTGTAATTTATGAATATGTATTATACCTGACAGCATATGAGTGCTCATAGTATCATGTTCCAACCAATTCTAGACAGTCCGTGCAAGAGTATCATCCTCACTAAAACTACAATCCACATCTATGACTAGATCCAAGAATATAACACAAACAACAGTGTACTAAACTAATGTTAGCAAAGTATTCACGTACTCATCTCAAACACCATTGCTCTTCACTTGCCAAGTCTACTGGATTTCATTGAACAGTATGTGTGCGTACCCACTGAAATACATGGATACAGGAAGATACATCAGCCCTAGAATGACACACTACTCAGAAATACATGTTGGATTGACCCCCATGTCCTGTCCCTCCCATGTAATAAATGCAAAAATGAATGCAGAGTATAGAAGCAGTTTCAGAATGATTAGCTGGGCTTAAAAACAGGACCTCTGAAAATAAAAAGACACAGAGAAAAAATACAAAAGGAGAAGTCAAATTAGCCATCCTTGCCGAGTTTGACTATTTCTGTCTCCTTTTCCTTCCCATCTCTTTTTTTTCCCCTAGAGCCCTTTCTGCAGGTATAGAAAACAGTACTACAACATACTTAATATAACCTTAAGGTATTTAACCAGTAACCTGATATTACAGGTATGTAACTGGAAACAGACTCAGAGAAACTGAGAGTTTTATGGAATTACTCTTTGAATGAAGGCAGACCAAGTTTACATTTAATACACGAGTAAGAATAAAAATACAGAAATTAAAACCAAGAGGATTTGAACATAAAACACCTACTTGCTTTGTAATTTCTTAAAATCAATATTTAAATGAGAGAAAAATAAAAGTGAATAAGCTTATCCTAAGGTTTCTTCCTTACCATTAATGGACAATTAAATTTTAGTCATTTCAAGAGGAAAAGCATACTTCTTTTTCAACGGATGTCCCTGCACAGTTCATCCTAGAATAATGGCAGTTAATATTTTCAGGCTTTTTTTCATTCTTCTATCACTAACAAGAGATACAAAAGACACTGATGCCAAAGTTGACAGTGTCCAGAGAATATTGTGTAAATACAGAGCTCAAGTGCCTGGCTCTGAACTGACTTAAGCTGTCAGTGACAGAATTGGAGTGTTAGATCACCACTTTATTGCTTCCAAAAGACATAAAACTCAAACCAACTGGTCCCCAGATACCCCTATACAAAATAATTTTTATTTCTATTACGTAAATGCAAAATCTTCCTTCCTCCATCTCCCCCTCCAATAAGCACATGAAAATAGCAGCTGTTGACTAGAAATGTGTCATGAAAGAGTTACATAAAGAATTAACTTACCCATCTACGAGTCCATGCTGTAAAATAAGTCTCTGAGCCTCTTCTCTAGAGATTTTATGATGAAACCATGACTGAGATCTGTGTATAGCTGTAGAAATAAATATCTTTAAAAACCATGTTGCCTTTATTGAAAGAACCAGCTATTACATTTCTCTGGCAATGAATTAACTCACACATACCCATGTTAGACATGGCAATAGGACTACCATGTGAGTTGAGCCTTAAGCACCCTCTCTTCTGTATGAGAGAGAAGTAAAAACATTATTTCAAAGCTGTTTTGTTTTGAAAAAAAAAATCAAAAAATACTCAAAAAGCAAACGTGTTTATACCCGCCATGATAATCCTTCTTCAACTGCAACAGAAAGGGCTTCTGTTGGGTTTTCTATAATTCTGCTTCTGTGTCCTGAGAAATCCATGGCTACTAAAGAATTTTCTGAAATGCTTCTCTGTAACAAAGAAAAAGAAATTTAATTGTTGATTTTTTAAAAGATTCATCATTTAATAGTGAGCTTCTGAGAAAACATTATTTCTAAGTGGTGTTTCAAGTTATCTGCAGTGTTTTCCATCAGAGCCAAACTCATTTTACCCTAGGAAGCATTTGGAATTCCAGTATGCTGCTGCAAAGCTCAATTTTACAGTCTGGCAGGACAGATCATCTTTCTGCATTACTGCAATAGATGATAAAGACATAAACTTTATTTATATTTTTAACTATAACTTGTTTTAACATACAAAGGGCTAGAAAGGAAACTGTTATTAAATTGTCCAAGTAACAGAAAAGAGATAAAATACAAAATTCTTACACATAACCATCAAATTAACAAAGATTTTAAATATTTCGCAGTAAGTCATGAATTTATATATATTCTATATAAATTGTCACTCAACAGTTACTGGATTTAAGAATTGAAAACAGTCATTTCTATGGATTTTAAATATTATTTTAATACATCTCTTCTAACTTTTATCACAGATTCAACAACCATAGGGTCTGTTATAAAAATAGAATAAAAAGCACTGACGTTTGACCAAACAGTCTTAAAACTCAACAAAATATTTCTCAGAAAACAAAGTTTACAAAATCAAGTTTAATATGAATTGTAATGTCTCAAATGTTGGCAGGCACTGGAATACTAAATTATTGGTAAAATAAAATAATACTAAGAACAATAAAACACCAAATGTAATAATACAAAGAACATTCTAGCATTCTTAAGTTAAAGTAACATCTGGAACACAAAAGGCCCAGATTTCTGTAGTATTAGCATAGCTTCCCAGTCCAAAACCAAAGCAGCTCTGTTTTGTTCCTGTCCGGTTACGAGCATCAATATAACTAGAAATGGAAGACAGCAATTCTGTTCACTGTTATTTTTGACACTGTAATCTAAGGTCTGCCTGAGTATCTGTAAGCTGCAAAGAACTTTTGAAAAGTGAAAAAACAAGTGTAAAACAAGAGAAAATCTTTGTCTCTAGGAGATCTCTTGGAGAGTGGATCTCTTTGTAGCTGATATGGTTATGATTTATTGAGGAATGTGAAACATGGAAGCGGTTCCCCTATGAAGTATGCTTATTCACTCATGCACTTAATTCCAAAATTTATCCAATTTGCTGTTTCATTCATTAATTATACACAAGCAGAAAAGCAGTGCCATGCTTACTACTGGTTATAGATTCTGCTTGTGTTAGAAGCTACGTGAGCTAAAACACAAGCAGCAGTATAAGAGGAGAAAGAATCAGTAATGGCTCCCAGATCTGTTATAAAAGCAGCAGCTGGCTATTGTAACAGCTTCACGTAACAGAGAGTAAAGACATAGTCAGTGTGTTATGTACAATTTTGAAGCCATGCTTATTAGCAATATCATTGAACACTATTTTTGTGAATACCTATAATAAAAAATGCGTACTTTAGGGTTTTGAAAAGCAAGAACTATAATAAAAGCTCAAAAAAATCCACCATAAAATTACCATCATGAGTCTCAGCATTAAGTAATTTTTAACCAATTTAGCCAACAAAAAACCCACTAAAAAGTCTGAAATGAAAGAACTTAAAGAAGTGGGATACCATAAGATATTAAAGAAAAGGACAAACCGATCCAATCCCATCTATCTGACTGAGGAGATGGACACAGCACCTAGGACAGGCTGTTGTTTCTCCAAAACCCAGTTCTGCCAAATAACGGTGTTCCTCTGAGGTCCAGTCAGTATTACACTAGCTGAAATTCATCTTAAGTATTTAATATTTTACATTAAAAAAGGAAGTAGTACTGTGTACTGAAAAGGATTTGCTATAGCTTTGTTATTCATCATTTACAGCATGCGTAACCTTAAACACTTATTAATGTGTTTATAGTTCCGCTGCTCTGTTTTCAAAATCCTCTTTCATTCTTTCTGACAGTGACAACAAGCCAATGAAATCCCAAAATACTGGAGATTTGAAAAAGGGAAAAAGCCTGTTAACTGATCTGAACTACCCGATTTGTACTAAGTAAGCAAATTAATTAATTAGCTCTCTAGTCAACTCTGACAGCCCTGAAGATTTTGGCAAGTGCTTGCACCGAAGATTCACAGGATCAGGTCATTAGTGTAACTGGCACAAGTTACTTAAAAATAGCATGATGGCAGAAACATTGTATTTATTCATGGAGCTATCATGGGACATACCATGGGTGTCATACTCAGCGGGCTGCAGCCACTTCTACCTTGATATGGTTGCATGTAATTCTGATATAGCTGCATCCCATACTAAAACCAGAAAATAACATGGTTAACATTTTATATTATAAATCTAAGACAAGTAAATTTTTCAGATGTAAAAGATAACAAATGCTTTTATTTATCATTAAAAACCAGAGATAAATGCTGCTAGGATAAGGAAATGCACATTGTCACTGTTGCTGCTGTCTTTACAAACGTACATTCTGGATTAAATATTATACAATCCATTTATACACCAACTGACCTATTGCTATTTTTTCACAAGAAGGCATTTTAAAAACATATTAAAGTTCCCATGTTGTGTATTCTTGTAGCTTTGTTCAACATTAGTCAACAATCTCACGGAATTCAACATAGTTACACATAAGCATGTGCTTAATGTTAAATATTTGCATGACTGAGGCTTCAAGACATCATCCCATCCTTTACAACTATTCCAGTAATTTGATCTCTCTCTGTTTGATGGGATGAACTAAAAAAAAAAAGCTTCCAAAAAATTGCTATTGCTATTGCATGGAAACCTAGAACTATGTTAATTTTCTACCGCACAGTATCAAAACTTCACTTAGTACACTTAAGCAAGAAGTTAACACCATAGAGGAAAAATTACCTTAAGCAATCTAATTGCTGTCATCCAACAGGTCCTACTTTGTTCATCATCTGCACAGAGCTGTTTCAGGTCTCTGGTTCCTCCTGATTTGTTAGGCTAGAAGGCCACAGCACATTTTTTTTAGCATTAATGCATATCTTGAAGATAATACCTGTTGAAATAAAAGCCACTAATTCTCCTATTTTATAATAGACAGCTGAATACTGTTTTCAAAAACCTTAAAGAAACTTAAGCTTACCTAAAAACTGTGGCTTGCTTTAACATCTATCAGAATAATAAGCTTGTACCTTAAAGCAGAATCCGTAGTTTGTTGGTGCTCCAGAAATCTTTTTGCCCATCAAAGACATGTACATATCACTATTGCTGAATTCACAGAAAAACTGTAGATGCCTTGGCTCCTAAAAGGAAAAGCAATGTAGTAGTGTTTGACTATTTTTAGTCAGCCTCTCCAGATAAGAAGCTCAGAAGAATGTATTAGCTATCCTGTTCCAAAATAGTCTTATATACCACACTTTCAACTCTGACATCGTGAAATCTAGAAAAATACAACTTAACACTAATTTTCTAACGCAGAGAAGAAACACCTCAAACTAGTCCAAGAGTTGATTCTTCCAGAGAGGGAGAAAAAACAAAGTACGAGCAATACTATTTCTGGGAAAATATCCACTAAATTCAAGCCACAATAATATTAGAGTAAGAGTCAAGTTTTGAGAGCAGCATGTGTTTCAAATATCAAAATAAAATATACCTTCAGAATCTGAAAAAGGACATAGTGTAATAATTACTGTCCTGTAGTACTTCTAATGATTATCTCCATGCTCTAAGGTTAACTAAGTCAAGGAAGCAAACAAAAGAAATTTGCTGAAGGATACAAAAATAGCTCAACGAATATTCTAGCAGTTAACACAGAAAATTCAGAACAAGAAAAAACACATTTTAAGTGGTTTATGTAAAAGGTGTCTCAACTCCAATGTATCCTGTTTCACATACTCAATTTTCAAGTACTGAGTTGAACTAGTTGAACTAGCAAAATGAAAAACTGTCCACTGACAAAATCTGAGAATTCTCAAAATCTTCCCATAAAATCCTTTTATACATAGGTTTTTGTTTACTTTAGATGATGAAGTATTCTGTCCACATTTCAGAGTATTGATTTATACTGCAGAATTTTAACTATCATTTGAAAATTCATTTTAAAAGGGCACTCTGACTGGAAAACTATTAACCAGAATGAAGAAAAGTTATCCAGCAAAAAGAAACTACTGTTTCTAAGACAATACATTCCTAATTTTATATATCAATATTTATCTAGATGTTTTCTATAATAAATAGGGGTTTTTTTCCTTTTTATCACTATAAGTTGAAATTCAATTTATGGTTATTATTACAACAAATGATAAACACACATTCATTTGTTCTAACTTCACAGTTCTCTCTTTTTTTTTCTTCCCCTACCTTAGATGCACCTTTAGTGGAAAAATAAAGGCCAGATCTTCTCAAAAGGAAGTATAATTTTTTCCACGATTTTTTTCCCTGTTCCTTTGCATGCAGATAACCATGAATCTCAGGATACGTACTGGAGCTTAGGAACATCTGAAAGAAAATATCATACATGCATTTGTCTTTTCATCTGAAACAATCTTTCTGTTTCATTAACATACTCAGACAGGACTAATGGGAATAAATGCCTAAATCCACTATTACACCACAGTAACTCAGTTATGATTGCATTGAGTACCTCTGATTTAAGGCGCGTAGAATGTTACACAACTCCAAGGTATGCTAAGCAAGTTACATATTTATATGAAACATATGGTTTGAAATGAGAGCATTAGTTATGCAATATGTTGACTTCAGCAACAAAAGCAGTGTAAGAAGTTCTGATTCCATGCCTCAGACCGTATTTATATAAAATTGCAAATCAATGCTACCAACACAAGAAAAAAAAAATCCATCCCTCCCCATTGTGTTACAAACCAGATGAGGGAACTGATCTGAGTGAAAAAATAATTCAGCAAACAAATCACAAAATCTAAACCAAAGACATGCAAGTCAGGTAGACATTTGAAAAGGAGGGAATAAAGGTCTCAAAACCTGAAATAGTGCTTAAGTAGGAGTTTTAGGAGCTCCTGTCTGTGTTGAAGGTCATGTGGCAGAGAGTATTAAAAGAAGCTGTATCAGGAGGAAGGAAAGAGGAGGTAGAAGTCTAAGAGATTAGCTGTTTTGCTTCCAGAACTGCAAGAAAAAGAAGAGGTGTGTACCTTCACAAGCCATAAAAAAGGCAAAATGATACAGAAAGCTAGAAAGTTAACAAATGCACTGAGAGAAGCGAACTGATGCATTGCTTCTACTCAAGATATTCAATAGCTTCTCTTTAGCCATTTCAACCTGACATTGTCAGAGGGCAAGGCAGCTGTTATCTTACTCAGAAGCACACAGTTTTACCCAGTTGGCAAAAGTTCCAAAAAGCTGGGAACCATGTTAACTTTTTTGGAATTCCATGTAATACATTAATTTTTACTACTACTCTACCAATAAAACTATTCAGAACTATGACTCACATCTAAACAGACTAACCTAGAATTCTTCGGTTTCTATACATGCAAAGGAATCTACGTTTTTCTAAGCCCTTTGAGGAACTTTGCCCTAGACTGGCCTGCGGAATCATAAGTACTATCCAGGCTCATATAGAGATAGGGAACAAGGGATATTTTGGTTGATATCTGCAGCTTTCATTGCTGCATTTTTCTCTTGTCCACTGCCACTTCCAGAAAATCTGTATTGAGGACACAAAGCAACAGATTCCCAGGCAAGAGACAGACTGGCCAGTAACAGACTACAGCAAAATGATGAAGTGAAAGTGATTTTGGAAGTACACCAAGTTCTCTGGTCACTAAACAACGCAGTCCATCCAAGATACACAAAGTTTCTTTCACTTTTATTGTTTTCCTACCTTGCAGTCAGATGCATGACCGTACCACCTGTAGAGCAGCCTGGGCTAATTCAATTCTGCTGGTGTGAATGCAGTAACGTAGCCAGGCTTCATGTGACAGGGGAGTGCCCTAGCTCACAACCATGAATGTGTTATGAATAGCTTCACTACTATTCACCTGAATAACTAAATTACAATAAGACTAGGTACATCTATTGACATGTACTGCTGGAACACAGCTGTGTTTATATTTAAGCTCTTTCAGCCACAGTGAAGCAGACAGGTAGGTCCTGGTAAGTGTTCCAGCCTGCTAATCTTCCCATTTGCCATGTTTTAACAGGTTCACTGATAGTGAATATAAAGGCTGAATGGAAAACGTATTTTAACTCCATAAACTAAGTCAAGTGGAAGCTTTAGGAAAATCTAAAGGTCTCAATGTATGTAAAAACAAAAGAGCAGCTGAAGATGAAAGGAGCAGTTGGCTCCCAGCCTGTGTAAGTGTCTTCCCCAGGATTTCTGCCATAAGAGGTTCAAACCAACAGCACTGCCATGAAAAATGCTTTTTTACTCGGCAAAGTGGAGGAGCAATACAAAGCTCAGCTTCACTGTTGTACCGTTGCTATCCATTTAAATAAAGTAGCAAGAATGCTAGGAAAAAGACAATGCTAGATCCATCTTTTTCTTTCTTTCTAAGACAGCTGAAGACAGTGTGATGTGAACAAGGTGTAGTGAAAACTATTAACTGACAGAAGGAAAGAGCAGTAAAAATATTTCAGTGAGAACTGTATGTCTGTAACAAACTGTAACAAATACCTAAAACTAGAAATAGTAGAAAGGATAACTTCCTTGGATTTTTTATTGCAGGTTCATTTCAGTTGGTTTCTCGGTTGTTGTTTTGTTGGGATTTTTTAATGGAAGTGCATCCAAGATTACTGAAAGAATAATGGATCCCTATTTATGCAGATAAGAGGTAACCAAAACAGGACAAAAATTAGAAAAGTCCTTTTTATAAGAAGAAGTAGTACTCAGGAGTTAAATGCTGGTATGCTGCAGACAAGAATTATTGGTTACCCAATACACAGAAATAAGCTTGAACCCTATCCTCCATGCAGTAAAATATATAACACAGTATGCAGAGTGGTATCAAATGTCACCATGTTTTTCAGACACTGATACATGACAGCACCAAGGACTCAGTTATGATTTGATTAGCTCTAAACCCAACCAATTTGAAACCAACTGAAGCAAATACATGTCTTCTGTTGGAAAAAACCCAAAACAAACAAATAAAAAAACCAAATCAATCAACAAGTGAAAAAAACAACAGAACAGGAAAAACATTCCACTGTCCCAGACTAATATAATAACAAAAAACTCCCCAGAAATATTAGATGTCACTGAATGCAATAAAGATTGAAAGCTACACTCTTAACTATACAATTTATTATTCTGCACTGTCACTATTTTCAATGAAAGAGTATCTGCAGTAGTTGGAGACAGCATCAGTTACAGTGAATGCTTCTCAAGCACACACACACAGTTTTCCTAAGAGTTTGGGAATCAAGTTTGAATTTGATGACTGATTTCTTCAAAGATGTGATGACAGGCAGCCATCATCCAGCCCAATGCTATTCGGAATGAGCAGGATTTTCCCCTGAACCTGCTGATAAATTTAGAGGACACCAAGCAATACCAGTGAAGAAGTAATACTGATTCTCAGTATTATCTCCTATAGACTTCTGGCAATCTGAGGGGTTTTGATGGGGATAAAGACCAGCAAAGGCCAGTGGGGAAGATGGGGAAAGTTAGGAAAGGCACTATCAGCAATTCTAAGTTTCACAAAATTATGAGTGTCTTGGAACCCCTTTTCTGCATTGAACTCAATTTTTGCATATATAACATCTACTTTCTATCTCTGTTTAGGAAAGGTATGTTGCCTTCTTTAATATAACCTACAGCAGGTAAAAGTTTTTTCCGATGGCTCTGGAATATGGCTTGGACATGTGCTATCTACAATAGCTTTTTTTAATATATTCACATTATACCTAAAAAGCTGCTAGAAAGAAGCAGCAAAATTGGTCAATACAAAACTTGAACTTTGAATTTCAAGTCTACCTACAGAACCTGAATATCAATTGTATCTATTAAACAATGAGGAAGGTGGGAAGTACAGGTCTAGTCTTAAACCAAAACCAGAAAAAAGGTAATTACACAAGTAATTTCAATCTTCTACTTTCAAGATATGACTGTTAAAACAGATCGAAATACTGCATGGTGAAAAAAATTGTTAGAATCACAATTAAAGATAAAAAAAGCAACTATAAAATTGGAAAAATGATATTCACAGACAAAAAGAAAATGAAACTTAGGATAAAATTTTGACCCTTCAAAGTACATTTAAAAAAATACTGAATTCAGTGAGGATATGATTTCACCTGCTAACTCAAAAGGACTCAATTCTATCAACACTATCTTTGCGGTGCAGTGTTTTCATTGAAAATGCTCTCATGAAAAAAGAATACAAAAGGATCTAGTACATACATGAATTAATCTAAAATAAGATTTGCTCCAATAAGCGGACCAGGTTTCAAACAAGTCACAAGCCCCATTTAAAATGGAATTCAACAATTTCACATCTAACTAGTGAATTATTTTGTTCCTCACATATGAATGTTGCTAGTTCTCAAAAAACAAACAAATAATCCACCCCAAAATCTGAAAATAATATAGTATTTCATTGATGAAAGGCCTCAGATTTAAATCTCCTGTTCATTTTTAACATTTTTTAAAGAATACAATTTGCAAAGATAACCTTAAGCAAGTTCCAAATGATCCATACTGCTTACCACTAGACATGTACATACAGCGCTGCGTCTCGTAACAGCCATGCTCTAACCTATATAGTGATATGCTTATCTTCTGTTTTAGGATAAGATCTTCATGGTAGAGATTAAACATCTCTACTTCATAAACAGACATTTGGTATATATCAGACTTAGTAATTTTACTTAGCACATGCTAAATTGACAGGAGGCAAGTAAAATCGTTTTAGTTTTGTGGCTATTTAGATACTCTGATTTAAAGTCATCAGTCCTTCACTTTCAATGAAAGTTCACAAAAACATACCTGAAAAGCATTTTACTTGTTTACAGATCAATCTACAAAAAGCTATAAAAGCATCAGAAGTGATTTTTTTTAATCAGTTGTAAGTACTGAGTTGTTAAAACTAATGTCTCTATTGATACTTGACTAAGCACATCACATACAATAATGGAAGCCCATTAACTTCTCTTCATGAAAGTTTCCAAGGTAATAATGACACACGGTCAACAAACTCCCCAACAGATTCTCCTGAAACATGCTTGATGGCTTCACAATTCTCTACTTTGTGCCTAATAAGTTTTATTTGATGAAATACAACTAAACAGACAATAAAGCATAAAATATCAACTGAGTTCACAAAAAAAATTTTTAAACCATCAAAATGGGAAGAAATTATATATATTTAGAGTTATTCTTAATCTTACCCACAAACTCTGCATACATTGTACACATCACAGCATCTTCTGTTTCTAGGGCTTAAGGGAGTTTTTGCAAGGCTGTATGGCAAACACTTCCATTATAAAATTTTTTTTTTTTTGCAAACAACAAATTACAAGCAAAAAAATTAAGTTCTTCTAATGCAGGGAACAAGATTTTTTTAAATTAAATGTTTCCATTGGAATGCAAATTCTATTTTCTTTTTAGGTAGCAAAAGTGAACCAGCTTTCATTAGATATAGAGCATCTTTTGAAATTAACAAGTTTTTATTTAGGCTTCTAAAAATTATTTACAGAATCTAGTATATGTCGATTTAATTTAATTTAAAACACTTTTTACTACATTTCGGCAATCTTAATCTCCTGACAAACATCCTCTTCTATAAGGATAAAAGAATTTAATAGAGAAGAATGCTTTGAGAGTAATTCTTTAATGTTTTTCATCTATTTGTGGATGCTAAGGTAGAATGTATTATCTAAATGCATAATTTTTATATTTATTTTAATTCTGCCTTAAACATCTTGGTTCATTATGCTGCCTTTCCAATCATTCTTTATCCCCAAAACTCACACATAGGGTTGTTGTCTTAAGACCAGTGAAAGTTCTTCTATTAAGTAATTTTTCTAGTGACAAGCAAACAAGAGTGATGTGTATGTTTCCACCTTTATTACTCATTCTTCCCCTCTTTGAGAAGTAAGACAATGATCCTTGACATGGTCATTCTGTAAAATTATTCCCACTGTAAATTAAAATCTCGTGTCTACTTAAAAGATGACTAACACTGAGTGACCTACCATTTTGTTTTTTCAAAAGGCTACAGTAGCCTTCAAGCTAACAAATCACACTAGTCAGTCTAAATTTTCTACTCATTAAGTTTAACCATTTAACACTTTTCTATATCCATTTGTATCACGTTACCAGTTCCTCACATTCCATCATGGCCTGCTATTAAGTATGTGCTGGGTTCTGCGGAACTTCATGTTTTTAAGGAAACAGGGTCTTTCACCTGAAATAATACAGGTATTAACCATTTTTACTGCATTTCGTCTGTTTCATCACTCCTTGATTCTGAAAGAACGTGCAGGTTTCCAAGCGTGGTCATACAATAACTGTCTGGAAGGGTGACATCACTTCATATCTCATAAGAAAAAAAAATATTAACAACAGTTTTAAGTTATTCAAAACGTAGCAACAGATCCGACAGCGACAAACAGCTATGTTTACACAACACAGACAATGGGGAAACCTGAGCTATGCTGGCTACATACCTGTAATATTCCAGAGTGGTTTAAAGCTGCATTGATCTCACTTGGAAAAGATATCATATGATCCGGAAAAAAGCTCTGTAACAATAATAATTTGTATCAACTTTCCATAAAAATAAATTCAAAACCTCCTACCTCTTTCAGATGTAAAATCAAAGTTCTCAATGCAGTGCAAGACACTGCACATCCTCTGATACAAAACTTTAAGCTTACCTTAATATCATCCCTAAATTTGTGACATCCTACACATTATTTGCTGAAAAACTTAGAATTCTGAGGAAACATCAGTGGTCCCTGAAAGTTAGAGGGTGTCATAGACCACTGCAAGTCATACTGCAGTACTTGGCTCTCAGCGTCATTTTTGTAGTAGTAAGTTCTATTGCTGTTGACATAAGACTTGCCTGGGGCTTTGATATGCTACAGGGAGGATATACACCAACATTCTGAAAAAAATACTGTTTTCTATTACATCACACTAGAAATCCGGTAAAATATTTTGGAATAACTTCTATTAATAGAGAATGAGTCCTCTCGGGACTTTTTAACTGTCCATTTTATACGATATCAATATGAATTAGCATAAAAATCTGACTACATTGATATGGGTAAAAAGTACTCATTTGAAGTGCCAATTTCATTACCAAGGAAAGATTAAGACATAATTTATGGGACAGACCTGCAGCTGGAGAGTTCAATATAATCACATAGATATGAACCAGCCAAGAGTTCAACTATTACTAATGACGTTTTCTCAAGGTTTGGACAAGTTTGAAGTTTTTAAACTAAAAGAAAGTAGATTTAGGCTAGATATAAGGAAGAAAATTTTTGCAATGAGGGTGGTGAAACACTCGAGCAGGCTGCTCAGAGAGGTGGTAGATGCTCCATCCCTAGAAATATTCAAGGTCAGGTTAGACTAGGCTCTGAGCAACCTCATCTGTTTGAAGATGTCCCTGCTTATTGCAGGGGGAGTTGGACTACGTGACCTTTAAAGATCCCTTCCAACACAAATCATTCTACAATTCTAATGTTCCCTTGAATATAGAATGTCCACTGACTTTCATTTTTAATAATACCGAATTACTGGTAGGGTTAATTCATATCAACTCATTTCTGATAAAATGTTCTTGCTGCACCTGGACCACAGTACCCAGAAAATGACTCAACAGGAACAGCAAGAACTCCAGTTAGCCCCAGCTGCTGGCGCTAGCCATAGCTGCACATCTGCCATACTCCATAGCTGGTTCCACTCACCGACTAACCAATTAACACACAGATTTATTCTTTGAAAGCTTCTCTACTAACTGTAGCCCACCTCAAGCTTAGAATTTTTCACTAGTGCAGTGGTATCTCCATGTCAGGGGAGTACATGAACTTGCCTAGAGAAACACAGTTGGAGCAAGGAAAAAATCTCAGATCTCTTGAATTTTTTGGTATCTTAATATTTACGTTTTCTTCCTTTTGAAAGGTAGATAATAGGAGTTCCCTTACACTTTTCACCTTTCAAGTCCTCATACATTTCTTCTATCTCTCCCTTTGACATCCAAAACAAGCTCCCTTTATAAGAGACAGCATTAGGAGGGATCCCAAACACCATGCATTTCAGAAGGTGGGTTCCTCCTGCTAAGCCACAACTGTTTCCATGGCCTCTGTCATCAGCCAAGGTCTGATTCAGCAGCATCAACCTTTGGCAACATCCTTAAGTTATGAATTTTCTCTGCTCTCTTTCCATTCCTTACATGTACTAACTTTGGCTTCACTTTCACTTACTCCTAATAGGTTATGGCTTCTCATGGCCTTTTGTGTCAGTTGTCATTTAGCTGCAGCTATGAGAAGCTGCCATTGAGCGGCGCTGGGCCATAACATTCAATCTTCACTTTAACAATAAAATCACCTTTGCTAAAGATGCCCCTCCACACACAGCTTCATTTTACATTTTGTTATCACTTGATGGAGATTTTACTCGATTTCAAACATTTTATTTTTTCATAGGGCTATGTGCAAAGTGCAATAAAATTAAGCCCATGACCGCTCCCTCACGCAAAAAGAAGTATTAACATGGATACATTACAATTTTAACAAAGGGACCAGCCAAGTTACGCTCACTACACTATGTTCCTATATATTCCCTCTCAATTATCGCTTTTGACTTATGTTATACTCACAGCTTTACACTCTGCCTATCTGTGCACAGCAGAAAAGAGTATTTTGCAGCAACAGCAATTGCACAAGATACAATGTTAGTACTTACCAGTGGATTTTTAAAAAACTCATACTTGGCATAATTTTTTCTAAAATACAGTTTGTTTTCCTCTTCTATTACCCAATGTGACTGGATTTCCATCACTAATTCATGGTCCTCTATAGCCCTTCCTGTAAAAAAAGGTCCAACCAAATTAAAAAAAAAAACACATAACCTGCACCTAAAAGCCTATGAATAGAACATGAAAACACAAAGGTCAGCTGATAAAAATATTGTTAAATTAAATGAAATGGATTCAAAACGTGAAATGAGCAATCTGAACACAGTCTGTTAATTAGGTCCATTTTACTCCAAGTTACCGTTCCACCTAAATTCTGAGGTGGGTCACATGCGTAGGGTGGTGTTCATGTTTTGTTGATGTTTCCTTTTACAGGGGCAGCTGAGGATTTCATTCAATTTCATGGCCAAATCCATGTTCTACCTGCAGAAGCCAGGCAGTTGCTGCTGTGTGACGCATGGGGCAGCAGGCAGCAGACCACATCAACCATTCACTCAGACTCTCTGGGGTGTCAGGAATGTCTTTCTAACACTCCTTTCTCTAATGCATCATTTGTAAAGGGAAAGCTATCTGTGATATAGAAAAGCATTAATTTGACTTTGTCTCCCCAGGCCCCTAGTACGTCCTCAAGCGTTTCTAAAACTGCAAATGAACCTATGGTATTTTGGTGGTTTTGCACAAAACAGGGATACTGAGAATTTTAGCAGCCATTGAACTGGCTTTTGCAAAAAGGACGGTAAGTAAGCCATGAAAAAGAATTAAAAAAGGATAAAAAATAACAAAGTGAATCCCAATGTACTGTTTGGCTTAGCAGAGCGGTGAGGGGAGTGGAGGAGGGAGAGGATTCAGCTATTTGCACCACAGCATCAGCATTCAGAATTGATACTCTTACTGCTTTAGCCTGCTTCTGCTGCTCAGATTCTTGAGTGAATTTTTCAATTTTACAGCAATATGGAATGCACTTAAAGGAAAGATACAGAACTCAAGAACTTTCCTGCAGATGTATTGTCCATAGTTACGTACTGAATACTCTGAGTAATGCCACAGGACTACTCACAGTGCAGGAAGCTAAGCACAAATCCTGAAAGACTACGGGTAATTTCTGTACAATATTATTTATACTAACTTTTTTAATAAATTAATTTCAGCAGCTTATGAAATCACTTTATAAAAAAAATAACATAATTCCAAATTAGAATACAGTTTTTGTGGCCACTTGTTTTGGACTCTAACTAATGAGAAGATGGAGTTGAACAAATTTGTAGATGTTATTTAAATGATCATTGGCACCTCCAAATTTAAATTACACTCCAACAATGAAATTAGAGTAAAAATAACTCTAAGACCTAAATTTATGTCTCCCTGCCAATTATGGCTTCTTAACATCCAATTTTGATTATAATTTCAAAAAAAAACAATAAAAAATGTTATCAAAACCATGTAACTCACAATTTTATGATATTTTCTACACTTCATTGCATTACCATATGGGATCTTACAATATACTTCAAATGAATGGTGATGCTCTCATATACGTAGCTGCTGTTAGAAACTTTTTTAAAAAATTGTAACAGATAAAAGAATAGTATATTTTTTTAAAAAAATTAAGTAGGTATAACATTAAATTAACATAAATGGTAAGTTTTTGCAAGTGGTCCTGGCTAAACAAATAGCTAATTTTCATAAAGTATATATGCATAACCTTCTAAAAGATAAAAATCAAAACTCATATTTGAAATCTTTAAAGCTTCTGTATAGCTACTGCGTCTTTTTATTGATCTTCTCTTGCTGCCTCTTTCACCAGTCACTGCCTCCTGTTTCTACACTCTCCAGTCGAGCGGGTAACAGCCCTATTGTAAACTGCAGATCTATAAGCTTTTTCAGTAAGTTTCCATCTAGCAAATTTAGAGACAATACATTCATACAGCTAAATTTCACCTCAGTAGGAAAATACCAAGCTCATGACTAGCAGAAGAAAAAGCACTCTCATGATCTACAGAGCAAGTAGGGAAAAATAAAAATTCCATTGAATTTAACTCATTCTTCATTGCATCTAACTCATTCTCGAGCCGATAAAGACAGAAAGTAAGGATACTACATGAAATTCCTATTTTACAAACAGATCTAACAAAAACATAAAGCAATTTATAAAACAAAAAATACCCCCAAAATGCTGAAAAAGTGAGCATTTTAAAATCTGGTAAAGGCTGCTCTGCTCCAAAATGCATTCTTCAGATGCAGGGGTAAAGAGGCACTAAAGAACTAAAGCTCTTACTCAAAACTACCATTTTTTTTTTCTTTCAGTTTTATAGAAAGAATGTGCTCCTCTGGGATGACATTTAAAACTCTTAAATGTTTGACATTGTGACATTTAAGAAAATATCATTTCCTCAAGACTTACTTCTTGGTATAAAAATAAGACATTCTGTATCACCCCAATGGGTAAGGATGCTGGTATTTCTTCATTTTTAAGGTGTTACCTCACAGAATATTTTACAATTCATTCAACTTACTTTTTTGAAGGAAATGAAACACCATTAGTGTCCTCTAAGACACAGCCGTGTAATCAAATCCCTAAATGTCGCCAGATAATGCTGCACTTTGGTTTAGTTAGATAGTTTTTTCTCTTCCAGCTAGGCTGGAGAGTTTCTACCTTCCTCTCTACAGTCTCTTTGTTTACTACTATCTCTAATATGAGGAGCACCAGCTACTATACAAAGTCTCCTTAACTTTGGAAAGTAACTAAAGCACAGAAAAGAAGATTTAATAATACAACGGACTACAGAACAAATTTCAAATGTCCTCCTCTCTAGCCACCCAGCAGAGGAAATAAAAACTAAAACTAAATAAAGTCCAGAAAAGTCATTGCCCAATACTATTGAACAGTTAGTGCTTTGTGAGCCTTCCCACAGGCTACCTAAAAGAATGCAGATAGTGAAATCAAAATGAGATACTGAAATACTATGATGTGCTTGGTGAAGGCACTATTGCCTCCTCAAAGAGGAACCCTAGAAAATATCTATTGAGATGCAGAAGCAAATAGAAAACTGTTCAAAATCAACACAAAAATTCTCATTAGAAAAGGAAAAATCTCAGGATGAAGACAGTATTTTCCTTGAAAAGAAGAACAGCCATGGAGAAGTGATCTGTTTTCAGAGCCTGGGAATTGCAGTGGAAGTATGAGAATCCAACACCAAGGTATCTGGTGATAGGCATCATCCAAATCTAGACATATCTCCCTTCAGTAATCTTGGATAAGTTGAAAAACATTCAAAAATTTCTTCGAAATCAACAGCTTGGGACAAAAAGACTATGCACCAGAAGCACACAGTTCTGAAATGTATTGTGATTTATAGAGCTGTAATAATTGTCGTTCTTCAGATATTTGAAACAGAGCCCAGGCTATGGCAAAACTTCAGAGGTGGGTAGGAAGGCTGAGCATCCCCAGTGGCGAGGCAGCAACAGTGCGCTGCAGCACGGGTGTCCCGTTGCAGGCAGGTGGGGTGCACTGGCTGGTGCCCAGGGACAACAGCAAAAGCGGAGGAAGTATCTCACCTGCCCACTTGCCTGGGGTCAACACCACCTGGTCAGCACTTGCCACACAATACAATGAGGACAAGACCATGCCTAGTATTTAATGATGTAGTTCCGCACTAAAGAGCACATAGGTTTATGAAAACAGGCATATACAAACCACAATTTTATGTTTTCTTTTGGGTAGGATTTTTTTTTCTTTTCTTTTTTCACCTTCATATGCAGATATCTCCAAACAACAAAGAAGGCACACTCCAGTGATTTAATTAATGTCTGTCTTGATTAAAAGCAGAGTGCTGTGCCAAGCTCACTAAGATTCATGCAATCAAATCTAATTCAGAAGTATTCAGACAGCTGTTAGATATTAAAGAAAATGTTCACTAATTGATGAATGAATTATTAATCCACACCATACTGGAATTTACACAGACAAACACACCCCCTCACAGTACTTCTTTCTATATCCATTAATTTAGTTTAGGAGCAGAAAAAGACTGTCCACATTTCCATGGGTAAAACATACAACAGAATAATAAATTAGCAAACAGTCCAAAACTAAATCATCATTTGAAAAATATTTGCTCAGGCTACTTATCCAGGGCTTAAGAATATGCTTAATGCAAGTCAAGGTCAGTATGTTAAAACTTTCAAACAAAACCAGATCTAACATTTTCATAAAAATAAATCCATTATTATTCAGTACTACTAAAGGAAAAAAAAGATATCTAAGATATCTCAAGCTGTTCCTTTCCTTGGGTAGTAATGTTGAGTTGCCATCCTCATCATCTAAGAAATTTTCTTCTTAAAAAAACGAGCAATTCACCTTTTACTAAAATTACGCCCAAAGCAGCCAGAGCAATCGGAAGCCTGTATGGTGAATGCAGGTCTTCAGACCTGCAGGACAGCAATTTTGAGAATTCCAGACTCTTAGGAAAAGCCACTTCCCTAATGATTTGATATTGAAATCTTCCAAGAATTCCTTCAGATTGAAGCAAGCACACTATTTGTGAAAAAGTGTATTGTGTAAATAAAACTGGAGAAACAATGGCACTATTGTTCTGGCATGGTTTGTCAAAAGAGTCTTCTTCAATAGTTACTACACTATTTAAACAGCTGCTATGCTATAAAATACAGAAAACACTTCTACTATTTATATAGTAGCATTGTCTAAAGACATTTTTATACCTCCTTTTCTGTAGCAGCCAGTCATTTACAGCCTCAACCCAGATTTAACTCTGACCTTACTCTGAGCTGGAAGCATCTTACAACTGACACATTCAGTGCAAAAGGTTATAAATATCTTTGAAATGTTACAAAGCAAGAAAAAAAATTGAAAAATGTTTGTGGCTGCCTTCATAGGATAAAGGAGCAGAAAAGGGCAGAAAACATTTTTAGCTTTTGTAGTTCCTCTTTAATATACTGCTATTAAACATAATACAGTCAGAGATGCGCAGTTAAGTTTACTTTACCAAATGCACAAGTCCAGATTCCCTAGACACATACACAGAAAGGGAGTTTAACAATAGCTTTCAGCCACATATAAATATCCGGGGGGTGCATGTGGGTGAGTGATTTTTTGTGGTTTGGTTTCGGTTTTTTTTGCAAACTCAACAGTACCGGAGTTACCAGGTACCAGTGCATTCTCTTCTGAGAATTAAGGACTCCAAAGAGTTTTCTAAGGATTGTAGAATGCAGAAGGCCCCCAAAACATCCTCCTTCTCAAGTCACACTTTGCACTAGCAGCCAAAACTGTCCTCAAGGTTGCAGAAGTCATCGTAACTTTGGTAACTCTAGTAGAGCACCAAAGTTCAAGAATAATATAGAAACTTTGAGAAACATGAAATTCAAACCAATTGTTTTATGGCATTTGTCTTCTAGTAGATTTTTTCTGATATAATTACATATCAACACTAAACACAAGACAGTACTAAAACATAGATCTGTAAATGGAAGTAAGATGGTCCAATTAGAGTATCAGATCAATACTACATCTTAGCAGTGGATTTCAAAACTCATCCACGGCTGAGTGAAGACTTTTCATGTGCTCTCTGTGTTTTACATCTCTGGAAAATCCCCTTTCTCTATATATTTCATTTGTCTTAATGTGCTTTTATACTGCTTAATTAAATCTATCCACTACGTAAAGGAATATAGACCAGAAGTTAAAATTGTAATTCTAATCTGAAATCATAGATCACAGGTTTAAACTGTATAATAAAAAAGAGGGGTTTTACTACACTAGAGGAACATTGATGACATAGAAGGAGTCCAGAACATTTAATTTCCAGAAACTTAAAATACTAAGCATTAAATCATTTCAACACAGTTCACTGGTCCATAACTGGAAGTTTAGAAGAATGTTTTTGTTCTGCTTTTTAAGTAGTCCTGTCCCAGAGTTCACAATCAATCCAGCCTAACTGATTGTATTGTAGGAAATCACCAACAGCCTACTCTGATGTTGTTTCTGAAGACTGAGTCCTATTGTCCAGAAACAACAGCACTGTGTAACTGCTTTCTGTCCTTAGTGTCAGAGATTTCACTCAGGTGTGTTGCGAACAACAAAGATTTTATTTGCAACAACAGTAACCCAAGCCTTACTAGAGATAAGCAGGAATTACCAGTAAAAGCAGAAGAACTGCCAAATAAAAGCAAGGAAGAGAGGGGAAGAATTTGCAGTAAGAACCTTAATGGTCGGTGTCTTCCAAATCACTCTTAGAGATGCAGATCAAGCAGGTGAGGCAAATGTACCAGGACAAAATGTACTTCACAGACATGCCTGGAAAAAGGAAAAGGGAAAAGGGAAAAGGGAAAGGGAAAGGGAAAGGGAAAGGGAAAGGGAAAGGGAAAGGGAAAGGGAAAGGGAAAGGGAAAGGGAAAGGGAAAGGGAAAGGGAAAGGAAAAGGAAAAGGAAAAGGAAAAGGAAAAGGAAAAGGAAAAGGAAAAGGAAAAGGAAAAGGAAAAGGAAAAGGAAAAGGAAAAGGAAAAGGAAAAGGAAAAGGAAAAGGAAAAGGAAAAGGAAAAAGAAAACGGAAAAAAAGAAAAAAGAAAAAAGAAAAAAGAAAAAAGAAAAAAGAAAAAAGAAAAAAGAAAAAAGAAAAAAGAAAAAAGAAAAAAGAAAAAAGAAAAAAGAAAAAAGAAAAAAGAAAAAAGAAAAAAGAAAAAAGAAAAAAGAAAAAAGAAAAAAGAAAAAAGAAAAAAGAAAAAAGAAAAAAAGAAGCAACAAACCCTTAAAAGAACAAATTCACACAAGACCTCCCATGCTTCCAAGCCTTTCTATTACAATTGTACTTCTACGGGAAAAATGAAAATCAAACACCTTACTCACCGCTACAGCATTGTATAGTAGTATTAGTCTTACCTAAACCTGTGTGGGTAAGTTGTTCAAACAGAGTCCAGCTGTGGTCATCAATATAGTGGTTCTTCAATATCAACAGCTGACATACATCCCTGGCTGTTACATCACTTGGTACTTCCAAAGCTCTGCTAGTATCATCTTCACTATATACTTTAATAACCTGCAATAAACAGAAATGCTAAAATATCCGTAAGTTTAATATTTAATTCAGTTAGTCCAAATACGTTCCTCTCAGTTTCACGACTGAGACAAGAACCTATACAAACAGTATGCGATCCTAAAGACAGCCATTTCTCTCTAGTGCAATGGCATAATTGAGAACAAAACAGCAAAGTATATCCTGTTTCCAGATTTGTCTATCGGACATCCCTCAGCACAGAACATTGGGCAGACTGGTGCATTCACTTTAATAAAAACATTGTAGTGGAGAAGTAAATAAACCCAGAGAAACTGTACATTTTTATATAAGCTAAAGAAGAAACCATAGAGGATAAACGGTGAAACTCTGTGACTTCAGAGCTTCAGAAAGACTGGATAAAGTAAGAGTTAGTTCAGAGAACAGCAACCAGATTCAAGATGCTCACAATTCTATAGATAATAAAGCCAGGAGACTACAGAGCAGCTTCCAGTTTTGACAAGCAAGATCTGGAACTATGAGTAAAAAAAAGTAATATATACATACATACAGAACCAAATAAGTCATACATGGAAAAGAACTACCACCATGTGAGGATCAAATTGTTATCATGTTTTATCTTGGTAGTTTTTCAAAGTTTCTTTGTTCTATTAAGTAGGTTGTGAAGGAGGGAATATAAATTCTTATAACTTATCCCATCACTATCACTTTTAAATTTCTGTAAAAATTTTGGTTTTCAACATTGGTACACATTGGTCCTGAAGAATGGGTGTTCATTAAGTTCTTGAAGAGGTGAAGTTAACTTGCTTATGCTTAGTTTCAAATGAAGAGGCTGAGGAAGTGCCATTGCATATTGACTGTTTGAAAGAAGGCATGACCATTTAGGTATTTTTGCTGTATTTTCTTTCTCTGAAGGAGAATGAACCAAATGAACCAGATGAATCAGTGAATTGGATGGAATTGATGCAAATGAGTAGTGCTCTGTCTTTTAAGCTCTGCACAGTGACCAATCACATTAAAGTCAACATTTTTTTAATAAGAGTAGAAAATCATTTCCTATTCCTCACAGCAGTGAAGAAACTCAATACTCTGTTAAATTTCCTTTATTTTTCTTTTTTTAAAAGTAGATAAAGCAAAAAAAGTGAAAAATATCGAGGCCCCTGACACAAGGATCAACTCTTATCTGTGGTACTGTATGTTAGAATAGTAACATTTCTCCCAAAATAAAACAGATGTTTGAGATTTTATTATAAACACAAATTGGCAGGTAAACATGAGTTGTAGGTATAGAAGATTTGGTGCAACATTAAACGCCATAAAAGACTTCTGGGTACCCAGAAATGCACTAAGTGATCAATTCTGGAATGCATCTTTTTAACTCTTTGTACTTCCAAACAAGAATTTTCACCCAAAAGATACAAAATGTCATGAGACTGGGAAGTGAATACACTAATTAATCTTTAAGAATGGGATTTACTGCCCTATATTTGTCTTTTCCAGTAGTGTGAAGTAACACTGAGCAACATTATTCCTTCTCTATTAAAACAGAGAGAGTCTGAATGTCCAACCCTGGTGCAGTTCCTGCTGTGTACTGTACCAATGGAAAAATTAAGCAGCTCAGTTGTTAGTGACAGTCTGGGCACAAAAGCAAGTAACTCAGCACAGGTTAAACTACCCTGCCTACCCTGTCTGTAGCAAACCACAGACATCATCAAGAAAAGGCATCCAAGACATTTTTAATGTATCTCAAAAATCATCCTCTCAGTTTATTCAATTTATCCATATTAATCAGAATACACAACACACCTCACCTCAATTTTATGCACAAAACCTAAATATCATTGTAGACCCTTCATTAACATCAAGAAAAAAAATATTATTTTAAAGGCAAACAATCATGCTATTGTCACACAGTCCCTAATTGCTACTTTACTAAACACACGTTCATTTCAAGCATCTAATGAACAATCAGCAATGTATTGTTGCCCTAATTTGTTCCAGCAGCTCCTTCTCTGGTTTGTGCAAAAGTTGCTAGGAAAGTGAGCAAGGAGTTGCAACTTATCTCCTGCCACCTGCTTCTCTCCTACTAATGGCAAAAACCCTAAAATAATTTAAAAAAAAAAGTCAGCTTACACTTTCTAAACATCAGAACAAGGAAAAAGGACTCTTTTTGAAAACCACATAGAAATTAAGGCACATTGATGGACTTGCTCCTCTTCCAAACCCAGCTCTTCTGTATGGAGCTACGTATACAGTAATTCTGTTACAAACTTTGGCCCTGCATTGTTAAATCATCAGCAGGAAGTCCATGATGATTTACTTTAATATTTCAGCTAACAAATGATGACAGTTCAAGAGTTCTACATGAGGTTCAGCCACACTTGCCACACCACTGATCTCCAGGATACGGCAAACATTAAAATCACACTTCTAAAGTTGTGAAAATCTCTCTCTACTCGTGAATCAACCACTTCAAAGCATAGCCTTCCTGGGAAAACAGGCAGACCTTGGAGAAAGTCAATCCAAAGTTTCCGAAGGCCTAAGCTATAGGCCAGTACTTACATTTTATACAAAAGGCAAAAAGACCACATCAGTATTGAATTCAATGGCCGATACTGCCAAAGCAGCTGTGGTTGGTGGCTATGGATGGTTTTACCAGATGTCTATGCTTTGGCACCATTCCCACTGCTAAGCAAGGGAGACTGGTAGCAATGCAGCCTGCTTGCAGTAGGGTTTTGTTCCACACATACAACTTCCTAAACTCCTACTCCAGTTGCACAGAAATTATGTTCTGCAGTTCAGAATAAATGGCATAATTTTTTTAAATTCCTGCAGTATTTACAAGGATGCAACAATGACATTAAAAGAGGTCTCTGACAGGGTGCACTGTGAATGGAATGGAGGGCTGTACAGCTGAGTAGAGAAAACAGCATCCCATCACCTTAAAACATGTCTTGCTCTGGGCAGCACTGAAGGTAAGGGACAGCTTCATTAGATTCTCCAGTAAGTCTGGGTCAGGCTGAATCTAAAACATTTTACAGGCCAAAGTGCCAGGAAGGAGTAAGATGATATAGAAGAGAAAAGGAAGGGAGAGAATTAAAGTGACTTTCCTAGTCCTAGTATTGGACTAGATAATCATTTTAGGTCCCTTCCAACAGAACTATTCTATTCTATTTCTCGATATTCTCACAATAAAGCCAGGGTGAGAATACACACCAGCGCCCTGCCTAGGGACCAAGCCAGCACACACTAGCAACTACAGTTTTCCAGGTACTCATCAAATTAGGTGGTGTGCTTGTTTTACAGCAAAAGCACGTACAGCCCATGCTGAGGCCCTTGATGGACAATTTTTACAGAAATCTTTTTAAAGGGGTTAAGAGTCACAGTGCAGACGACTACATTCTTACTGCCGAAGAAATAGAAAAAGACTTTTTAAAATGCTGAAGACAGCAACACAAGTCATGATAATGAGCTGCCTGCAGCCATTCAACTCAGGGAGTGGAAGGCCTTGGAGGTGGCCTTGTACTACAGGAGCACAGCTAAAACAAAACAAAACAACATAACAACAACAACAACAAAAAAACACAACAGAAAAAACCTCCAGAGTTTATATTCTCTGTGAGTATTCTCACTTGGCTTTTTCAGTATAGGGAAATAAATCCTGCAGAAGTCTAGGACAAAGGATCACCCCAGCTCACAACTATGACATGTGTTGCCTTATAAAACACAAATCTTGTGCCCTTTTTCTCTTGCTTGCAAGTGATTCAAATACAGTGGGAGACAGCAGACAGGCAGTCACCTAATAGATCCCACTGAAATTCTGTTACCATTTTAGTTTAATGAATTGAACATGATGGTGCAAATCACATCCTTTAGAGTGACCTTTGAGGGTTTTTTTTTAATTAGAAAGAGAAGAGTTGCTCAGTCTGTATTTCTGCTGTGTTTTAAGCAAAGCATCTTGTAGGATTTGCAGGGAATGTATTGTTCCAAGGAGAGTGGATCACATGAAACAGGATAAATTCAAAATCCCATTTTCCTTGGAAATATGTTGCAACAAATACTTCTTTTCCCAGAATTAGAGGATGCTCCAAGAATTAAAAGGTGGCAGGATTATGCTAAAGATGCAGTTATGCTGACCTCTATAGAGATGAGGAAACTTGAGTGACCAATTCTTTACTTTTATTAGCAGTTCTTACTAGCATTAGGCTGGTCAGTAATCCCCACTCTCATTTTTTCCCATGATAATTTGTCTGAGAAGCAGCACACAAGAAAAGAGCTGCTAGCTGAGAACAACCATTTTCACCACCATACACTCTCAAGCTTTGTTCTGAAGCAAGCTATTTAACTTTCTTTGACTATACCTATTACTAAACAGAAAAAGTTGCCTCAGTAGTGCTCAAATCTTCTTCTTTCCTGTCTATTTTATAAATACAAGGACATTTTAGGTCTTCCCAGAAAAAGAAACTTCTCAATAGCTTCCATTTAAGACACCGGAAATAAGAAATTAGCAGCTCCAAGACCTTCTTATTAGCAGAAAGTACCAAGCCAAGCATGACAAGCATTAATCATTTTCAAAGCCTATGGGAGCAGGCAAGGAGGGATAGTTTTCCTGTGTGTCTTCTTTCCATTTCTCAATATATTAAAAATCAGTCAAGATCCCAGAAGTATCTGCAATGTATCTTTATCCTTCAAAACAAATATTTTGATAAGAAATGTTACTTCAAAATAAGATATCGTATTGTCTGTATTTCACTGATCATCTGAACTCAGAATGTAAAATCAGTGTTGACAAATATAACCTAGCATTTAATACCAGAAAGAAAAAAGGAAACCCTAGCTTTTGTACTGAATAATTAATCAGAAGGAGAAAAAGAAATCAGAAACTATTCAAAAGTATAAGTAAAATAGCACATACGGTAACCAGTGTGGGAAGAGGAGGAGGAGCAAGAGAAGGCTGGACTTTACTACCCCAAGTCTTCTTCCACACTAAACCATCATCTCCACTACAATAATTAATTAATGTGTTTCATAGACTTTTAAGACAAGGTGTCCAAGTCTGATTCTTCAGAATATTCAAGCCATCTGTTTTGGAAGCGCCAATCTGCAGAAACAGCACAAACATATGGAAAGACCATACCCTGCACTGAGGAATTTCAAATTTCAAACTATGTCCTGACATGTGAAAAAAGCCAGGTAGATCCGATGAAAGAGAACCATTCAGCACATGGAGCCCATATTTAACTGCCTATATCCAAATGACCTGACATTTACATGACTCTTAATGCTCTTGTACAGCTATTAAGACAGTGGATGGTAGGCACCTTTAAAAAAGAAAGAAATCAGGCCACTTCATTTATAAAGATACAAGCACCTAACTTTATCTTATCATTTCCACAATTACTTTTCCCCCATAAATAAAACATCACACATTTTGTACTTAACATAAACGTGACTGAAATTGTAATCTAAGCACATAGTTATTATATGCAAAACGAAGCCTTAAAAAGTCTTATATTCCAGGGTGTCGTACTTCCCCTGAGATCCTGCTTGATACTATGCTAACCTCTGTCTTTAGCATTAACCGATACGTTACCTTCCTAAAGCATTTGTTCTTCAACTTCCAACCTCGCCCCCACTAGACAAAGATTTTTGCTTATTGATATTGGCAGAGAGTAGGGGAATTTGGAGTGTATTTGAACTACTGTTCCAGTTTAGCCCTTAGCCAGTAGCTAAACAATAGGCAGCTGCTTTCTCACCTCCCTCCACTGGGAATAAGAATTGGAAGAGGAAAGATCTATGGGTTGAAATAAAAATAGTAGTAGTAGCAGCACTAATAATGATGATAATACCCAAAACTATACTTAGCCTGTCCCTGAGCAGTGGTTGCAGAACATGTGCTCCCAGCAGCGAAAGCCAGATGGCAAACACTTCAAGAACCACAGTCCCAGCAAACGTGACAATCACAGCAGGCACAGAGATCACAGCGCACACAGAGATGACCAAACACACAGCACCAGGACCAGGACATCCTGAGCAGCAGAGCAGCAGAGTGCACGAAGAGCAGGTAGGAGACAAGAGCGCCGTCTACGAAAAGTTTCCTGCTTATAAACAGAGTATGATGTTTTGGCCCACTTCCAATACGTCCTCAAGAGGGAAGATTTTTCAGGCTAGAAGGATTCTCACAGCATGCCATGCACAGACTCCTTGTATTCCTACCAACTTCAGGAAAGGAAATTTTAAGATCCTTGCTAGCACCAATTTCTATTCTATGCCTCCAATTTTCTAGAATGTTTCGCTTTCTTCTAAAGATAAAACACAGAAAAAATATTTTTAAAAGCCAAAAATAGGCAGAATGGACACTTTAGAAGTGACATGAAATGAAATTAAACTGTCAACTTCTTCAATAGGACCATCAAAGTCTACTAACATAAGTTAACCACCTTGTATGGAGATTTGGGAGATCAATTTAGAGCACTTGATGGTAAGCCAAGTCACAAGGACAGTAAAAGTTAAAGAACGAAGTAGTTGCCTGAAGAAGGAGGAGTAGTTCTTCCAAGTAAACAAAACTGAACTTTGCAGATACCTATTACTGGTAGAATGAGATACAGTCCCACAAGCACTAAAAGATATAAAACCACCAGTAATCAATTATGCATGTCTTGCAATGAAACCAAAGTGCCAAGAAAGAAAAAGCAAAGTCTAGGAAAATTGCCTACCTTTCCCATCACAATCTAGAAAAGTCTCATATTGTTTCCAAAATTTAACCATGATATTTCAAAGAGAAAAAATAATGTAAATTTCCATCCTTTACTCAAACACAATGAATTCTTTTAGATCTAAATATTCTATTAGAAGGTATTAAAAAATGTTTAATTTCACATCTACTGTATGCACATATTATCAAGTAAAACAATTTCTTTTCTGTAGTAGTCTTCTGATAGTTCATTACAGCACTATGGCAAGTGTCTATATTACACAGTCCATACAGTCACCGACCTCCTCTAGACTATTAGTACAGACTCGGTGCCCTACCTAATCCAGCACAAGATTAACCATCCCAAGAATGAAAAAAATCACACACAAAAAAAGGAACTAAATAGCAATGTGAGGAAGTAACAAAAAATATCTACAATTACTTCTAGACAAAAATCTCCAATTCTTAATTTTAAAACATATATATGCCACCTGGCTTTGGATGAGTCAGTATTAGTCCCTCAGTTTCCTTTTTGTAAAATGGGGCAGGGGAACTGAGATCTATTTGTGTACAGCAGAGGAACAAATTGACTCATTAAGATTTGTAAAGCACTTAGACTTCCTCATATGACTACTGCTTTAGATGTTGTATTATAAAGAGGGAAGTTAGATTATGCAGATCTCCAAATTATAATAAGTTACGTGCAAAAAATATACCAGCAAAGTTCTTTCAAATGAAGGTTATGGCAATCACATTACATGTTAGAAAAAATGACAGAATGAGGACAATGCTGACATGCAATCATCTCAAAGACAATGTCAGTGAAACTGAAGAGAAGCAAGTTTTGAAAGACAACAAGATAGTTAGAATATAAATATCATTATTTAATCCTGAATTTGATATATTCACTTTTTTGATATTGGTCAACAGAAGCAAAATATAGTTATAAATAGTAATAAAATAGTTACAGAAGATCTCATTTCTCTATATAAAATGAAACAAAAGGCAAGGTTTAGAGAAAGTAAATTCCCTGTTTTGGACAAGTAACTCATAGTACAACCACTTTTAGAGCAGAAAGTGAGATTATTGTTAACCATATGATATTTATAATGATATGATACTTTGCTCAAAAAAGTTACTGTAATTGGAGAAATAAATAACAGCTACATTGTGAAATTCAACATACTATAATAAGAATTGCAGTAATAAATAATATGTACGTCAAACATAGAAAGTGAAAAATTTAACACCATCAACAACCATCATCACAACAAAGGACCAAATCAGGAGTAAGAAATGCAGGGGGATCTATAAAAGAAAAAAACCACAATAAAGTCCTTAAAAAGAATGCACATTATTTATAAGGAAAGCGGGGGTGGGCAGGACAACTTATTTAAACAGAGTGCCTGAAACTATTCTGTGTTTCCAGAGACTTTATTTCAGACTATGGAGACTCCAAAAAAAAGCAGCTAAAGAGGCATTTCAAGAACAACTGGTAAGATGTGCATGAATAACTAGAAAGGTAAATTTAAACATCATGAGCAAAACTTCAAATAATACAATTCCACAGAACAAAATAATATCATGGAATCGTCAAGCTATTTCAGACTCATACTAACCTTTGAATCTGAGTGAGAACTCACTTCTTACAACCCACAACAAAAATAATTCTTAGATATTTTTCATTACGTTCTTGAATAATGCTCTTGGCATTACTCTTGGCAAAACCCCTTGGCCCTGGGAGAGGTAAATTTTCCCTCTTCCTCTCTTCTATGTACCACTTACTTAAAGACAACTAATCAAATGCAGATCACTTCTCAACCTCAGTGCACACTACGCAATGTAAACTCTGTACACAGACAAGTAGAATTAGGAATTAATTAGGAAGACAGGAGAGTTTTACATCTCTCCATCCACTAAAAATAAATAAATAAATTATGATGAATGAGTAAAACTTGGGTAAAATCCTTTAACCAAGGGAAAGTAATTGTAAAACTCAGTGGAGAACATAACATAATCCAACTTCTGAAAAAGTATGCAAGCTAGCCATGCAACACCACCTCTTCATGTCAGATTCACCAAACTCTTTCATGTAGTTCAGTATGTCCAACCAATGCATCTCACAGTACAAAGCCTAACTTATTTAGGCTAAATGTACGTGCTTTATGACCCGTTATCTTAACTTGGAGCTACCTTTGATTTCTTGTGAAATCCACAGAAAATTGTTAAAATAACTAGCAAAGGACAAAATTCAGCTAAGAGTTTCATATTTTGCCTTCAAGACAAGTCTTTTATGATAAAAGTTCAAAAGCTTCATTGTCTGATTTAAAGAGATTGAGCTGGTTTGAGCTAGCTTTCCCAAGCTCTCCAACCACTCAGTCTGCCTCCCTCCCAAACCTTCCTCCCTTTCAAAGGAAAAAAACTATATAAAAACTGAAATCACACTATATATATATATTTCTGTATTTTCTAAATAAAAATAACTACATATAGCAAGGATATCATGCAAAACTTCCAAGAAAGGGAAGAGGGGAAGGGAAAATGGGAAAAAGGACAAAAAGGAACTAAAACCAAACAGGTATGCACACTTGTAAGATCCAGTAACTAACAAAGTAAAGAACTAGCAAAATCTCACTACTTCCCTTGAGGAAAGCAGAACAGCTAAATCTGACCCAGGACTCTCCCCCTACGCATGGGCAAACAGCAGCCGCTGCAGGCCTCAGCTCCAGACAGGACCAGCAGCAACGGAGCTTCTGCCCTCCAGCTTGCCAGAAGAAGAAGAGAGCGTACTCTCTTATCTACACCCTATTTATATGTCGTGTTACGTCAAAGGAAGATATGCAATACTTCAGTGGATCCTGATCTCCATTGTTAAGGAAGACGTGTAAAGGCCATTTTTTTAAGGAATATCTGAAAAATCCAAAAGTCAATCCACTACAGAGATCAATATTCAGACCAAACGTGATTATTGCATTAGGTTAAAAAGACTGTACTTTCACATGAACTTTTTCATGAAGAGTTAATTTAGCAGAGGCGAACAGCTTATTAGCCCTACTCCTAAACTTACATTATTTAGTACTTCAGTCTTTTGCTTCTACACAGCCTGTTTAATTTAAATCTAAATTTAACAGTAACACAAAGCTTTACATTTTACTATATACAACAGCAACATTTACAATATACTTATCATATACTGATGAGAAAATATCCAGTTAGACTAACTGGACTTAAAAAGGAGGATAGGATGAAAAATCATATCAGAAGATTCAATGAATCTGACTTGAAAAAGGAACTTCAGTATTTAATTAAAAAAAAGTTTTTGAAATAGAAAATTAACAGAAAATTAAAAAGTTCCTAGTACACTAGTGTTCTTTACCCCACAAACTAGAAATATGGTAGAAATCATCACATACTACTGCACTTTCTGAAGAAGCTATGAATGAAGATAGGGCAAGAAAGGAATTTAGATATAAAGCCACTAAAAGACACCTCTTTTTTTTTGTCTTCCGTATACGACAAAGAGCAGAATGTTATCAGCCTCATGTTTGAATAGCTTGTCCCTATTTATGTCAAAGTGCTAGCATTATTTAAATGAGGCTTTCTGTATTTAATAGTGCAGTTTGTCCAACATATCCTTCACTTGTCAGAGACAAATAGAATGCTGTGTTCCAGCACAACAGAAAGCAAATCTGTTACTGCCACGTTCTGGCTGCATTCTGTGTTTCTGAAGAGATACCAGCTATAAAAAGAAGTACCTATTGTTTCTACCAAGATCTCTTGCTGAAGCTGAGAAAGACGAAGTCACTGAATAACACCATTAAGACACCAGTTAGTTTCCCAATTCCTTTTTTTGCAGTCCTAAAATAATAATAACAATAATAATAAAAACAACAACACCACAACATTTCTTAAAACATTTTTTTATTTTATACAGAAGTTGGTGCTTGAACTACAACACAGCTTCAAAGTGAAGAATGAATTTGTCATCACCTTTATGACCTATGTATTCCCACAGAGGTCAATAGATAAGAGAAGAATGTAGACTCTGTAAAACTAAGTAAAATTTAGATTTTTAGCTAAAGAAGATAGAGTTTGGAAATTTTCTCGAAATTTCTGGAATGGTACAGGGAATGTCCAGAGCAAATATAACAAAGGCTATATAGGTTAACTCACTATAATAAATAGTTGGTTTAGAATGCTGAAGCACTTTGCCATTTGGTGTGAGATTTTCTGGGTCAGACTACAATATCCTTCCAGACCAGACTGTTTCTTGTCACAGGTGGCTTATAACAGCAAGGTTTAACAGTTGTAGAACAGTTATTCTAACAGAACATTTTATCAGCACTTTTCAACTTGTCTTTCATTTTATTCACATAGCATTACTCCCTCCAGGCAAAGCATAAAATCCTAATAAAGAGTAAATCCTGCAATAAAGCTAGTGAGTCTACTTAAACTATGTAAAACCTTAAACTAAACACTGTCGTGTTATAACAGATTTGTCAGAAAATTTTGTCAACAGATCCAAACCACTACAAGAACGGAAAAAACCCACCAGGAGTCATGGAAATCAGGCCTTGTAATTGTCAACAAAAATGTAACAGCAATCTAATGCAGAAGACACCAAAACAAGTGAATAAAGTGGAACAAAAAAAAGATAACATTAAGTGAATGATGTAGTAATAGGAGAAACTAATAATTTCAGAAGTTCAGCGTATTTTGACGACATTTACCTCTAATCATTTGTGCTAAAATGAGAACGAGATATGTAGACTGAACAGCCTTAAATCATATAGGAAAACTGAGAAGTTAGTAGCACATTTCTCATCTCTACACGTGCTTTGATACCCTACATTCAGAGGTCTAAGTTGTCTGGTTGCTGCTTCTCTTCCTCATACACAAGCCATGTGCATATCATCATAAAAGTATGAAAGGTTTTTTGTGTTATAGTCTTCCTAAAAGTCTTGTCAAACAGGATACACCAAAAGATGGTGACACCAGTCCAACTAGTTACAATCAATGGCACCAAAGGAAAAATGACAACATTGAGGGCTTGCATATGCAGCTGGTGGATAATTTGATGAGCTAGTTAAGTCTGGCTGTCAAGCTAATATGAAACAAGAAGAGGGATCCAATTGCTAGTCAGTCTAGATACCATTTAAATGCTAACATCTTGCAAAAGGGAATTAACTGGTTCAGAAAAGCATTCTATGTCGTCTAAGAAAAAAGCATGATGTTATGTTTGGGCAAAGGTCGGAGGTGGAAATGATACAAACTACAACCACAGCGATGAAAAAGACTGTGAAGAAATATTTATGCTGAGGAATAGTGAAAAAAAAAAAGAGGATTCTAGTAGGAAACAAAGGAAAAGCACTAAGCGTCAACTGAACACTTCCTCCCAGGTCTCAGTCCTTTATAAGAATTTTAGTGGTGCCAAAGACACAAATAACAGAAAGTTGCAACCTTAGGGATGTGCAATGCATGGGAAAGCAAGGAACTAAAGACGTCTCTTGAAGTTAACATATTTGATACCCAAGCATGTGCATTGGTACAGATAGGGTTGGAAGTCCAAGACAGCCATTAGTACCTGCCAGAGAGAGCAGATGAAATATGTTATGTGAAATATGATGAACAATGAGGAATACGATAAGAGTCTATCAACTCTGGATCAAGAAAATGTATATGGATTTTTGGGAAGTGTGACTTGGTAAGTTTGACTCACCTTGCTTTGTACTGTTCTCTAGGCACTCATTTGCACTGTACTGTGCCAAAATATATCTGCTCTCACTTAACTATTTTATACTATGAAAAAACACTTTGCCACAAAATAATGAAATCTAAAAGGGTTGAAAGCAACTGAAGAAGGGCAACTTCAAAAAAAGAAATTTTAAGACATCACTACCAAGTGCTAAGAGACTAAGACACACTGGAACTAGGGTAAAAATTCCAGTGTTAAAATAGAATTATATTGGTTCAGAAGTTTTGCTCATAGAGTCAGAAATTCTTTTAGGTTCTTAGGGCAGCTGGCCTTTTGTTGCATTGGTCCTGCCTCTGTTTCCGACCCACAGGCATAAAAAACAAGGAGTGGGGGAAGCACAGGTCATGATCAGTACCTATAGCAACAGCATGAAAACAAGGAAGAAAGCAAGCTTAAATATGAATAATCTCTTGGTGCAAGGTGATGAATTTTCTTTGCATAAATTAGTATATCTTCAATTTATCAAATATAAATAAAATCTAATTTTTCAGGTACTTGCTTATGTTGAAAAGTAACTTGCATGTTGAAAGCAACACACAAAAGACATTAAGTAAGGGAAATTTTATTTTTCACATAGGACTGACACCAACACCTTGTGTGCAGTTTGTTGTGTTTCTCCCTTCATACACAGTAATGCAGCACAATCAGTATGGGGTTTACTACCACTAGAAATAACTATTCAGCAATAGCTCTTGACATACTTCAAGGCTAGATAACAGAGTCTGAAGGTCAAGTTCTGACTTCTTGAAGCATAATTTATTCAAGAGGACACTAAAGTACTAGAGCTAAAAAATGGCTAAGCACTTTCTCCAATTGATGAAAAAGATGTTTTCTTCCAAACAATTTCTGCCAACAGATAACACTGCCAATTTCCTTGGTTACTGTATGAAGAATGTTAGATGTTCAAAGAAGGCAAGAAGAAACTGAAAAGCATATCAAAGATTTGTTCAAGAACTGAAGACAGAGAGGACACAGAGTGCAACGTTAATTGTGCCACTAAACCTTGTCAAACTATACAAGGGACAAGTAATGACTGAGTATATTAAACCATTGAGATTTTAAAAGACTTTTTAAAATGCTCTCTGCACTTACTACTCATGCATACACATACACATATTTATCCTTATCTACCTTTCAGGGCAACCAAGCAGCCTAGTGCCATATATTTCAAACTCCAATATTGTTGACAATCTCCTGTAAGCAATATTCTGTAAAATTTGATTACTTGTAGGGACTGAAAAGTCACAGGACAGAAAAATCCTTCCTTTCCACCCCAGTAGCTGAACCATAGGCACTGGTAAAGTTAGTCCTATTTTTATTTCATTTATACATGTGGGATCATTTTTATATGCAATAAAAAACGTTATGAAGCTTTACTGGCTTCATGTTATTCAAAGCACAAAATATAACTGGCCAAACTGACTGCTATAACAGCATCCATTTTTAGGTGCCTGCTAATATTTGAAGGAAAAATTGGTCCTAGAACCCTTCTCTGCTATAGTATGAGATCTAGATTTATTTGGCAAATTTCACCAAGGAGGGGATAAGTCCTGCAATATCTTCCCTTAAGGAGTCCCTGTCAGTATCTCCTAAGCCATCCCTGGACCTAACCAGACCTCTTCCACAATGGTAGTCTGCCACCCTCCTTCCTTCAAAGTGCATCTCCAGCATTGCACCCATCTCTATTGTGAGTAGGTAACTTAGCATCTGCAAGTACAGTACAATGGATGACAGTACATGAAGCTTTTCATAGCTAACATTAAAGTTCTACGGCCCCTCAGCTGAGATAGATATCTGTAAAACCAGTTTCACAAAGTTTTTATATAGTATCAAAAGGAAGAAAGAATTGCAGATCTCCTTAAAAAAAATGCAGCTACCTTAGCACATGTTAAATATGTAAAGGTGGAAAGACCTTTCCTTGAGCCTACAAACTAGTTGGGTCTTCTAGCAATTTCAAACAAAGTTCTATTAGAAAACCCACTACCAGTCTTGCAAATTGAGTTTGGGTGTCTGTCCATTCCTGTATATATTCCTCCTCAACCTTCCTCAACTCTCGTTCTTGCTCAAAACCTTTGCTATTTATACCCAGCTCCACAGATCCAGTAGCAGCATATCCTCGTGCTTCATCCTAGCAAATCTGAGCCATAAAACTAATGTTCCATTAAGTATAAGACCTTATAGTGATTCAAATACTTCACCTCAACCATCACAGGCTTTCTGACCACTGTTCCTAAAGACTTGAAAACACACTCAAGTCCATATCCCACGTAAACCTCTCATCTGTCTTCAATTCTCTGCAGGATGTTACCCTTTCTTTTAATTTATTATTGTATTGTATTATTTATTATTATATTTTTTTTTCACTGTACAAAAGACAAAAAGGACACAAGGTATTGTTTATGCATCTTTAAATGACTATTTTTCAAACTGTCCTTATGAATAGATGTTTCATACATGAACGCTTTTGTCTGCCTCCAGTTATTCTATAAAAGGTATCCATTTAATGACACCATTATCAAGTCACTTAAAGTGCCTTATGTAAAATTCCAGGATTAGCACACTGGGCTTTCATCTCAGGGAACCCAAAGCAAAACTGAAATATTACTTTCATGCTCTTAGCCTTGCAGATAGAGAGTACTAATTCTCAGTACAATTTGGTTTAAGTGACCATTTTTCCTTGGGGAAGGGGTGAGCATTGATTAACGCAGCATGTGATTTCAAGCCATAAAAACAGATGGAATAAAGAAGCAAGAGTCTGAAATTTGCATGCTTATACATATCCTAGATGTGAGCAATCTAAACCACATCCTCCTTTTCTAATCAATAGTTCTTCCATTTAAAAGATGCTATGCAATCTCTTCAAGAATCACTGGAAATTATTCAGCTGCAATACCTACTGCCTATGTACACCAGGTTTTTAACGTCTGTGGCCCAGTATGTTAGGAAGTTCCTAGCTGCTGTGGAAAAAAACTGCAACTCTCACTGTTTATATACCTTGCATTCAACATCAGGTGCCTAAGTACTCTTCTCCTTACCATGTAACATGTCTAGCAGACTTGTGGGCATTTATCTTGAATATATGTTTGGTTTTTAACTGACTGTAAATCAATGTTCTGAATGCATTATGACCTTTTAAATCTAATTTCTTAAAAACATGTTTGCAAAAGTACAAAGTTATTCATACAACAGATAAAAGACATTTACTCTGTGTTGAAATAATTATATGCCTAGTCTATATACACACTATAAATGTGGGTTTAATAGTATTCAATACACATAATTCCACACGCTTATTAAGCAAGTAATTTTTTCTGCCTATGTTAAAAGACCCTTTGGAATCTAAACAAGGCCCTGTAGCTTTAGTTAAAAATACATTACTTAAGAATAAAACACGTCAACTGTGATAAGTACTTCATAACAGATTTTAAAATAGAAAGAAGTATAAAACAACTTTGGACAAAGCATATTAGCTATTTGGAATGAAAATGACAAAAAAAACTTGCATTCAAGAAACTAGCAGAACAGCCAGATTAGCATATTGATAATGCTAAATGTTACCTTTTGTGAAGGAGACAAAAAAAGGAAAATAAAAAAGGGTACTGCAATTTTTGCAGTACCATAATTAAACTAGACTTCTTGTACAATTACCCATTCCATGAATTTAAGTAATAATGACTTTGGATGATATATAAGCATAGCCTAAAATAATATTTTATGAGCTAATGCTTATGTTTCTCTTGACTATGCAGTGCTAACATAACATTCTTAACATTTCCAGGACCCTCATGCATTAGAAATAAAAGAAGTTATACTACTTTAAGTCAAAGGTGATATCTAAGGTTCTAATGTCCACGAGAAAAAAAAAATTATGTACACACGCACAGATGTTACCCTTTACAACTAAGGCTTTCTTGACTGCCTTCCTGCCTTCCTTCCCTGCAGTACTCCATTTCCAGAAATTAGGGTATTGCTACAGAAATAAGAAAGGCACCTTCTGAATAGAGAGGAAATGCTTTCAGAAGGAATTCTACATGTATAGATACAAACGCCACAAGCATAAACAGGACTATTAAATTTAGCATGCAGTGAGCCCTCAGCAAGGACACATGCCTTCGAGAATCTTTGCAACTGTGTGCAACCTAATACCTACCCACGGCAACATCCTGTGCTGCTTCCTCCTCCTGCTGCCATTATTTTTATTTTAGGCTTACAAAGTGCACAGATAAAGAGAAGTAAAGCCAATAACTGTTGGCAGGTATTTTGATATTAGTATGAAAATATTTGTGTTTTAAAATAGGAGAGAATGCACAGAAAACAATTTTACTGCGATTTGTCAAAAAAAAAAAATCTTTATCTTTCCTTGGAGAATGATACTCAGATCTCAACAGTTAAAAAAGAAAAGCAATTCATTAAAATATACAGTGCAGTTAAAACTGAGTTTCCTAATCTTCTGAATGCTAGACTGAGCAAAGTTACACATCTCTCCCCACCCACACAGCACAAAGTACTGCTGTGTGTATGTGTGTATACCAGAGGAGTCCAACACAACTGGAAGAACAAAGACCTGCATCTCCTAACATACAAATAACCAAAGAACACTCAAAATAAAATAACCATAACAACTAACAATTTAAGAACTGGTGGGGTGTTGGGGGGAGAGAGACAGAGGAAGAGGAGGCAACCGCAACAACTGAGAGGATGAGAGCTGAGAAGGTAAACTTAAAACACAATTTTTAAAAGACTATTTTTGATGAGTGAAATAGAGATATAACAAATTGATAAAACTCTGTAATAACACATCTTGCACACATCTAAATCTGAAAGGAAAGTTACTATACCAGAAAAGTGATATATGATTATGTTATCAAGACAGTAGTATAATCTAACCTGTATCAATCAATCACACTAAAATTACATGATCACAGGCTTCCCTTCCAACTCAAACAATGAAGTAAACAGAAAGAATGCCATACATCCCAAATCAATAAGAGCTATGCACTAATATACTGCTTTAGACCCACTAGACCGTAAGATGTATATGCTGGGTCCTGTGGAAATTGCTCATGAGAACCATTTAATACTGTAGCAATATTTCAGCGAAATTTCATTTTTCACACTGGTAAGAAAAGCCTCTGAGTAACAGAAGAGTCTATTAACAGTGATTCAGGCACATTATGCAGCAATGAATTTTTGAAAAATATCTACACATTTACAAAATAAATCAAACTTCTTTGTTTGAACTAACTTCTTAGAAGTTAATGTATCAGGCTTAGCAGAGTCATATTTCCATACTTTACTTCCTTGTTTAACTTCACAGCTACCCCCAATGCACATAGTTACACTAGGCAGTCCTAGTGCACTAATGATTTTGCATTGCTTCCAGTTTTCAGCGAGACAACAAAAAAAATGGAAGCTACAGGGAAACACATACACTGTTACCCTGATTCCCAAAATACATGTTGGAACACCCACTATTAGGGTGTTAGCCAGAAAGTGAGGAAAATGTATGCTGATTAAAAGCCTGTGGAAGTGGACTCTTAACATTCCTCCATTAGGAACAATACCTTAGCCTTCTGCAGAGGCATATCTTATGATTCTGAAAAGCAATTATGACACTTCATTTTTAAAAACTACATTAATCTGTAAGCAAAATCAATTTCTTGCACAAGGTACAGAATTACAATAACAGACAAAAAAGCACAGTAACAAATATACAACTATCTACACATATTTCTATAATTATTTAAACATATATTTCACGTGAAATAAAAAAAATCTACATTTATCAGAAAAGAAAAATTCTTATTATACTAGAGAGAAAAAAAAAAGTGAAAAATGAAAGAGAGCCCTTTTAAACATTGTTTATTTATACTAAACAAATGTATTACCAAGCCATGCTAAAGGCAGAATTACAAGACTGGTTTAAATGCCATACCCATTTCTGCAGTTATTGGCACAACTGCAAGCAATGTTGCTCTTCTTGAAGTGAAACTCATGTCTGCTTTTCACAGAACTCGCCAGCCTCCACACAGGTGATGAGATGAAGCAGAACAAAGTATTTAGCAATATTGCTTGAAGGCTAATTTCTCATAACCCAAATACTGGGGAGACAGTGCAAAGAAAAGACTAAGGATGTAGTAAATGTCCCTCTGCCTGTGTGAATCCAGTCCTACTCAAATCTAATTACAGAAGACACTGGGGTATGACTAACTAGAATTCAACCAACCAAAGAGCTCAAAACCTCAACTCCTGTCCTTGAAAAAGCCCCACACTGATATCTCTGCCTATAAAAACATGCAGAACACCATGCACTTCTATCACTCAGAACTGTGTCTTCACTGACAAAACAAAAACAAAAAAACCCAAGGGATTAAAGGCAGTATTCTTTTACTTCACACTGAGTGGTAAAAGTGTCATTGGGGCTTTTTTCCTGGCTTTTCCACGCAAACAAAATATTCTTTAATGCTTCTGACATCAGGGTTTTAGGAAAGTAACTCAGCATAAGAACACACACACTGTATCTATGGACCCTAATTCTACGATTCTTAACTACCTTTATTCAAAGCAGGAGCCAAACTCCCTCTTTAGCGAAATAATACAATTTATACCTTCGCAATGCAACAAAGGCCTGAAAATGTGGCACATAAAATGCTACAAACGAAATTTAAAAACTCCTTTATGAACTCAAGCCGTTGATCACCTCCACTCACGTATTTACTTTATGTATCAAAAATCTGCATGACAAGTATAATTTCATTAACCTGGTTCTACTAAGGATTTTTTTTAAGGTTTCATAACATGCTTAACAGAAGAAAACTATTTTCTGGGTTTATGCAGCTTAAATAAGCAATAATCTTGCTGTAAACCAAATTGTTAAACAGATCTTAGAACTGTGATATTGGATATTTCTATTATAACTTGAATAAACAGTTCACATCAGAAACATTGCTCACCATAGGTGAAGATTGCATTCTCCAAAAATTATTTAAGTATTCATAACATTCCAAACAGTAATGTACCAGATATGCAGACTTCTGTAGTTTCATAGAAGGCTACTACAAGTATGTTATTTAGCACACATCTGATGTATATGTCCTTAAAACCTTTGGCACTGACTTGGCAAATATTATAATAATCCATGCTAATATTCACTAGATCATATTGATAGTGCTTTTTCCCTCAGTAATTGGAGATGAGCACACTCTGCAGTAATCCCAAAATGTCTATGAAAATATCTCCTCTCTGGGACATAAGAAACTATATATTGGCAAGTTAAAGATAAACAATGTGATTTCATGTAATTTTCTGTTTTGAGGGGTTTTTAAGTGGTACAAAACCCAGAAGTAACTGGCACCAGTAGGCCACTTCACAATCCATGGATTCAAAGCACTTACTTATTGCTAAGTTATGTTCCTTAAATCCTAAATTCAGTAGGGCTTTGCCTGTTGATGAACGAGAAGAACAAGCACCCTAAATATAAAAAGAATACAGCTCCCTCCCAAAAACTAAAAGTTGCAACGCACTGGCATTTTACATGCAGCTCTCAAATAGTAATAAAATATTGTCAAGGAATAAGAAGCAAAGACAAGTATTTTCCTAAACTTTCAAAATCCGTTGTCCTTGATTGAGACACACATGGTAGAAAAAAAATGGTTAGAAACTGATGCCAAGTTACAGAAAGAATTTGTTCAGAGGCAGACATTTGATCCTTGTTCAGTTAGCTTTAAAACAGGAGCTTTTAACAAAGCCATAAAACTAGATAAAATACAGCAGATATTAGCCATTTCCTTGGCTCAGTAATAAAGGTTCAGTTTTAACTTTGGCTCATTTTACATTGAGTCTATAGCAGCAACAGATGCATAGCAACTAATCTTCTAGGCTTAAGCTATTACGTTCATTTGCTTTTATTTTCTCTCTTAAGCTCCAGTTCAAATCCTTATGACTGTTTTGAGAAACCAGAAGAATAAAAATCTATTCTAGAGACCAAATCTAAAGTGTTAATTCTGCAACATTTGGAATGAACACCCTTTTCTACTAGAGATTGTGATGATAAATGTCAAGTGTTTGTAATTAGGTTTTTACCTTTCAGGCATGCAGTTTTTATTTCCTGTGGGAGCGCATTCTCAAAATTCCATTACGTAGCTTCAAAATTTTGCTGCAAGATTCAGAAAACAACTTGTGGTACCAAAGGCTGATCCTGTAGGCATTCTACTTCAAGAAATATTACACATGTATATGTTTGCAACATCAGAACAAAAAACTCTCTCTACAATCTTTTTTCCTTGGGTCTCACAGAAAAATGTTTGGGGAACAGTGCCTGTAAATCTTGGTGCATTGCATTAGTGGTTTTATTGGGAAAGAAACAAAAACAACCCAAGCCACTTTTCCTTACCCCTGGGTACTGAAGGTCCTTGGCTCCTGAAAGGCACGTGCAGCTTTTTGTTCTATGAATAATATTGACCTATTTGTCTGCAAGGTGAAGCAGAAGATTATTTTCCTCAGTAAGACTTTCTGATTTTATCTCCTCCAGTTAGACATACATACTAGACCCATTTAGAAAGTAAGCAAACACTTAAGTGTGGTCTTTGACTTTGTAATAAAAATCCAATATTCACATCTGATATGATTTTAAACAAAAATATTACAGTAATTTACTTATATTAATGAAAGTGCACATGAGTTGCACTCAAGAATATTAAAAATGACACTGAGGAATAACTTCACCTCTTACATTTCACAAACATCAGTAAAATAAAATAAAGAAGTAAAAATAAAGAAATCAAAAGAAAATAAAGTAAAATAAAATAAAGGACATTTCAGCTTCTAAGTGCAAGCCTTCCAGAATCACTTCACCATCAGAAAGCCAAGAGGAATTCTGTTGATAAAACTTTGAAAGTAAATTACACCTTCAGGGAAATATATATAATCATTTTTTTATCTACAGGTAAAAGATTTGACTTGTCCATGGCAGGTTTGCAAAGACTTTTGCTGATGCTAGTAGACTGGAAGGAAATCAGATCCATGTCACTTGCTCCAGAGCTCTGTAAAATGAATATGTTGATGCAGATTTTCACTCCTATTTTTGTCACTAAGCTGCCAGATACTATTCTGAAAACATTGTGCAAATACTTTTTAGATACTTAAAAATATAAACCACTTCTACTTCTTGCCACTAAAGAAAGTGTGATTAAATTGAGTGGGCAAGAATCTAAAAAGCTCTTAGTAAGAGTTAGTAGCTCGAAGTATGGATTTTTTAACAACATATGGAATAGAGATATCCTGCTAGTAGAGGAAGGTCAGTGATGTACTCAAGGCACTGGATATGGAGTCAAAACAGCTGATCTATTCCTGGCTCTGCCAGCCATAACACAGGAATGTGGGCATTTATAAGTAACAAGAGCAAATCAGACTCAGCTTTTGCTTCTGTAGATGAAAAAAAAATTCTAGTCAATATAAATTCACTAAGGTTTATAAAAAACTTAATGCTATTTTTGGTACTTGTTTTTTCTTTAAGCTAAGGCAGAAGATTATTACATAAGACCAACATAAAGTCAGGTAAGTTATTTGTGGTACTATCTGCACTTCTTGGAGAGAGTGCTCCTGTCTGCTTGGCACCTATAGTCACTATGTCTCTTTACTAGAAGAAGAGCAAGCTAATAACATCAACGTGACTGTGGAAACAAATACAGAGTATTTTTTGCTTGGGTACATTTGCAGATATTTGGGTAGTAACTATTTTCTTTAAAATCACCTCACAAAAGAAAAGTTTCAAAGTTGTGGTCTTTTTACTCCTATATTCCCTTATACAAAGAAATGCAGCAAAGTTTTATTCCTAAAACAGAACATACAGTACAAACTTTTAGAGGGTTAATAGTGATTGAATCCTATGCAGAAACAGTTGCACTAAAACAGACTATTTTACCTGTAAAGCAACATACATATTACAACATACCTAGGAACTTCACAATGAAGTTTGAGCCATTGTGAACTCTCCTCTTCTGCCGCTTCACACAATTATCTACTAATTAAATGCCTCTATTTTAAGAGGCTAATGTACCACCAGAAGAAAAAAAAAACCCAGCTCAATTCATAGGTTCAGCACTTCCTCTTCTAGGCTTTCCATGGATGAGCCAGGCATTACAAACACACCATGCCAGAGTAACCTAAGGGTAAACCAAGATAAGTCTATATCCCAAATCCTGCACTGAAAAACCATCTCCAAATATGTCACTTCATAGTCCTCAGCAGATCGCGCTTTTGGTGGCCAAGAAACATGTATCACGTGAACTCTCAACTCCTTTTCAATGCTACCCTTGAATCACTGAACCATATGTCAGCCTCCTTCAACTCCCTGCTTATAGCTATGATATAACTGGGTCAAACTGACGCTTAAACATACTTACAGAAAGATTCTTGGATAAAAATTCTCAGCAACTATACTTTCTGACAGCCAAGATTACAGGCTGGCCTGTATTAGAAAATATTTTTTATCAAGTGCTAGTTTTCCACATGAAAATATGTTTAATAATACATATAGAAACAAAACAAGGAGAAACACAGGTTGCAGAAAGAAAGCGTGGGGACGAAGACATGCAAGTCAGCTTCTTGGTGTCACAGCTGAATCACTAGCTTCTGTTTTACTGTCTCCATAAGTTAATCTTCTGAAGGAGCTACTTTTATCTGAGAAAGAGAAGACTTTCTCATGTTAGTATTTCTGTTACACAGAAATCAACCACGAACAGCAGTCAGTCAAGCAAGTATGAGAGTTCCACAAACCACGTATTTCCCTCACTGCACATTGAGACTACTTGGACTGAGTCAGTAATGCATTTTATCTCGGAGTCACAACAGTATACAAGGACCAACAGAAAAAAAAAAGACACTGGGCCTGTAGTTCTTCTTATTTAACAAATTAAGAAAATCAACTACGCGCACCTTCAAACAGTTCCCTTCTGAGGCGTCACACAGCTGCTTATGATACTGCAAATGTTCAAAGCAGTTCCACAGATCCTTTTCTGAAAGGCTGTTGAGGAGCTCTGTTGTTTTTAATTTCACATCTTCTAGTGGTAAAAAATGGGTTCCTTTGAGCATCAACTTGATCATTTGGATCTCATCACCATAAGCCTCAGTCAATAACTGAAAAGCTTCCATTGCTAATGTTTCCAGTTTCACAAGAAACTTGATGTTCATTTGCTGTTCACTCTTGCACACTGACATTTTCCAACCGAGAGTAAGAAAATGTCTATATTTGAAAATGCACTCAAACTGAGTGAAATGATTGAGTTGAGCCTTGTCTCACTGTGACAGATTAGATCATGTTCTATAACCATCTCTTTGTCTCTCCCCTCCCATTCTTGGGTCTTGAGCTATAGGACTAGTCTCCATTTTGTGCCAGAGCTCGTATACTCTCTCAAATCTTGTTTAAAAAGTCTATATAAATAATAAAAAAGTCTATAAAAATAACTTCCCAGATCATTATTTTTGTACTTAGGTGAGTACTATCACTGCTTCAAAACTGTAATGCTGATGGAATGGTTAAGGAAGAGACTAAAAGAGATTCATATAAGTTTTGTACCAATATATAAGCTCTGAATACAAGGATTGGGAGTATTTTTTTCATCACTTTTCTATATATTTCTATAGAAAAAGCCTAGACCTACTCAGTCCTTTCCTCTACACTAACTTAGATATTGCTTCTATGTGGTTATCCTCCAAATGCGCCTCCTTTTGGCCTGAAAAGCTGAGCAGTTTCTATTTTATAAATTCATACAGGATTTGCAAATTCTCCGTCCCAGAAGAAAAATAACACCCAATTGTGAGGAGTTCATCACTCAGCTGTTACAAAGACCTCTTCTTTTAGAATATTTTCTGTCTTCTGCCTGACTTCTATTTGACACAGCAGTTATATATTCCAATTTTCCTTAAAGTCTATTCCGTATGTAAGCTTTTACTAGCTACTATCGAAACGTTAACAGGAACATAAGAAGAATGACACTGTATTTTATACCTGAATCTTCTATCTGTTTGCTCAATGCCTGCTAAAACAGAACAAAGTTACAAAACTCCTATCGGATCCTTAATTTACTTCAAAACTGTATTAATGCTTAATCTTCAATGTTATTTAATAAGGTCATTGTCTCGTAGGCAGAAATACAAAGGACAAAGTACAAAAATTTCTAAGTAACTTAAGAGTAAACCTTTTCCAAAATCCTTTCAACTAACTTCTGATCTTACATTAAAAACCCAAAACAAAACAAAAAAAACAAGACCACAAAACCCACAGCGCATCCTTTTCATGGTTTCTCCTCATTTCTACTAATGACAAGGATATTACCCTAAAATCATAGTAATGAGCAGTTATCTGCACACTTGGGTAAAGAGGTATCTCATTGCCTAGTCAGATACCCAGAGGAGACAACGTGCAACCTATTTACTATTACAAATATGACTATGGACTAGAGTCCATCAGAATACTGCCAAGAAAAACTTTCAGCTGTGAAACATCTTTTTTTTTTCTGTTACCCCTGAACAAGTCACATACACACACACATAAATACCCCATACTTTTGAGAAAATTTCAAAGAAAAAAATTACTCAAAATGTACCTTCATGAGAACAATCAGATAAAGGCATTAAGTGAAATAAGTCAAAAAATACAGATATGTGAACTAAGTTAAAGCATGAAAATAAGGATATGGACACTTTTCCTTTAATCTAATAAATAGTTATTGTACTAGACAGAAACTAGGCAGATACTGTCTGCTAACCAAAATGGAAGAGATTATCCCTGTATCCTAATTCTACAACGCACTAATCAAGAGAGGTGCAAATGTTAGAGAGAAGTCTAATAATGAAAATCACATCACCCAGGAAAAAAAATCTTCTCTTACCAGATTACTCACCTCCCCTAAAATGATTATGGAACAGTTCACATTGTAAGGCCAATAGCAAAAAGCTGAACACTGTTGTTTAACACAGCTTTGAATTTGGAGTATGAAAGAGGACAATGTAGTTCCCCATCCTTGCCCATTCTCCTCACAAACTTGTGGGATCTTAAAGCCTTGTTATGCATATGCCTTGCAAAACTTTTCAGCTGTCTATTTTTGCGATCAATAGGTTCAAGCCTGATTGAAAAGCACACTGACAACAAAGTTCTGTCAATTGAGTTATAAGAAAGCCCTCATATTGCATTGGCTTCACTCTCACTACATAATACTAAATTCTAGTGAATATGAGAATATTTTGCAAATTTCCAAACTGTTTCTCAATAGCTGATACCATTTCTGTGCCATTATCAAGCACTTGCAGCCGTTTAGAAACTCCAGGTCTTAATGTAATCAGTAACAGGAGTTATCATAACGTAACTAATATTAAAAGGCTACTTATAGCCCAAGAATGCACTCAATGGAAAAACAAATTCTGATCTTATTTTCCTGTGGTTATAACATCAAGTTAGGAAGCAAACAGATAGACATACCACTATGCAGCAATTGCATACATGCCAAAATAGGCAGGAACAATCCATCAATATTCGAATTAGAAGCAGAGGCAAACCTCTAAGATGACCGATACACACTTCTCTCTTGAGACTTAAGCATTAAACAATGTACACTATTGGGCTAAAATACGAGCTGATTAGCTGCAAATGAATGTTCTGTGACTGAAACAGGAGAAAAGAAAGTTCATGCATTTACTAGAGCAGAGAGGTCTAATTTCTTCTCCATCTTAATTCCTCCTTCCACAATTGCCCTCCTTGAAGAATTTTATTTGGCCTGATTAGCATTTTTTTTTTAATCTTCCCATTTGAGGTGACTCCTATTAGGACTCTAACATGAGAACCACATTTAGGTAAATTGCCTTGAAGAGAAATTTGGTCCTGAAAGCAAAGGCAAATAAAGCACAGAAGAGATGTAAGGAGGCAACTTATAAAATGAGATTCTTTTTCTATTCTAATAATTCCATGTCCAATTAGTCCAATTTCCATTACAATTCTAGTTAGATCTCTTAAATAAATTTTTACAGCACAAATATTACCACTGCAAAGAGTTAAAAAGATCATGAAGCAAAAATCAGTGAAAAAAAAGCCCAAACCATCCAATAATGTATTATTTGCTCTGCAATTATCATGTGAATGAACAACTTTACCTACTGTAAAAAACTTACAAGAAGATGGAGATATTCCTCTGCTTGTTTCTGTAATTCCAACTGCTTATTTGAATAGATAACTCTCAGAACATCAGAAATGCAACAATCCAAGGATATTCTAAAAACTGCACCAAAACTCATAACAGAAATCAATCTGAAGTTGAGTTCCATTCTTCGGTTAACGCCCAACAGTAGGATAACAGAGTTTAACTATAATAAAATAATAAAATTTCTGAATGTGTTACATTAGTTTAAGTATTGCAAAATATATGGTAAAGTACTTGGTGTTTTCTCCATCTGTTGCACAGCTTTTGATTCAAAGGAGGTGAAAGTTGTAAACCTTCAATAAGAAACATCTAAGTTGCCAGATTTACCAAACCCATAGCATTTCAGGTAATTTAACTATTCATCATTGACTACTCTCACCTCATTCAATACTATACAGCTATTAAACTGGTTAACTTCTAAAACCACCAGAAATTGAAATAAAGCAGGTATTTACAACACTAGTCAATGAGGTGACAAAAGTAGACCAGAGCAGCACCACAGAGGTTTTATCAGACCAGAAAAGAAAATAGATGAAAAACAAAAAGGAGGAAAAACAAGAAATAAAAAAATACATAAGAGTTATTCTCATATTTACCTGGCTGAAAAGGAAAACTGCTGTGGCAATAAAAGAAAAAAGTTATCTGTGGAGCTCTCACACACATGCAGACATGAACATTAATTCTAAATGTACATGCTTAAAACCAGTCATTTAAGTCTTTTAAGATTGTAACAAAAATCCTTTGAGGAACAGAAAAGGTCTCAATACTTTGGGAAGAGTACTGCTTCAAAAAGCAACAGAATTCAGGTCTGCTAGTTGAATAATGCCTTTAAACAGCAATCCACATTATTTCTTCAATATGAATCATAATGTTAATCCGGAATAAATGATACAAATTATGAATGTTACCCAGCCTGTGTGCCCCTCAAAGTCTGATGGGAATGTTTATCTGTTTTGATCAAAAGACAGTTCAGACAGTGGTCCATAAAGCCAAGATACTAATAGAGTTCTGTTGCTACAACACTGACATCTTGCATCACCCACTTACCACAGTATCACTTACCGACAATGTCTCCCATGAGAAGCTGCCTGAAAAAAGATTTGTGAGAAAAATATTTATTTATCATGGATCTGTCTATGGCAGGTATGGAGCTGCTACAAAATGACCTAAACTTCTCAGTTTTCCAGTCTAACCCTAAATAAATGCACCCATCCCTGGAAACAATTATTAACAAGAACAGTATGTATCACATCTTTTTCCTTTCTGAGTATTATGAGGATTCAAGCTCCATTCATCAGACTTTAATCTTTTAAAGCCAAACTCAATAAAACTAAGTTATCAAGTGACTCAGCAACATTAAAGCAGAAGTTCCCTGCAGTTTCAGCTGGCTTTAACTGTCTCTTGTATATTCAAAGAAATTGATACTGTTTCTATTATTGTCTGTTTAGCCACCCATAACTAGTGCTATAGAGGTGTCACAGCACTAAAATACCAGGTGGTCAACTCAAAATTCAAGAGATGGATATTAAAGAATCACTGCTCAGAGAAGCAAGGTTTCCAAATTTACAGAGAAGGTTTTCAACACAATGAAATATACTGCAATGTACCAGAGACTTCTTGTTCCAAATACAACTTCCCAAATGAACACAGGAGACAGTTTCTTGTGTTGACAAAACAGTCCTAATAGAAAAGATAAAAAACTTCAGTTTTGACTTGCAGGCTGATGAAGCCCAAAACAATCAAAATCAAAAGGATTACTAAAATAATTCCAATTTGACCAACATTGGCAAAATGTCTACCAGAATTTTTGACAGTTCTGTTGAATATTTTATTTATATAGATAAAAACAGTAAAAATTTAATCCAAACATTGGCCTGATATAAGTGAACTAAAAAAAGGAACTTGTAGAGGCAATATCTTAGTAACCAGAAAAGTTAGAGTGACCTTGTATTCTTGCTTATTAGAAAGAAAAAAAAAAAACAACTCATGGTATTTTTGTGAAGTTAGAATGTTTAGAGTCTTTGCTGGGGTTGTTTTTAGACAGTAACAAAATACAAGGTTAATTTGCAACAACATTGAGGGTTGATGTGAAGTTTAACAGAAAGTAAGTGCTTTTCTTTATAAGAAAGATACACCAATTAATGAATCAAAGTAAAGAAGATAAAGTAAATACAAAAAGAAGAAAAATCATTCAAATCTCCTTCCTTATTTTTACTTATATAGACCTGTGACTTTCTGCCATGGTGTTAAGGTGACTGGTCAAAGCACAAAGGTACATGCATTAAAATAGCAAGGTTTAATAGGGTTCTAAATAATTTTAATCAAATGTAATAGCAAAAAATATTTCTTTGGTGGGAGGGTAAAGCCATTTAAATGAGGAACAGAGCATAGAAAATGGAGCAGAAGACCACTGGATAAGATCAAATCAAGTCTTATTTTTGAGAGACTATGTAAAAACCTTGAGCTATTTATGTTGGTACTGTATAGGATGTTTTTCTGGTTCACCTGTAAAGTGGTTGGAAGGACTTTTTCCCTTTCCATCTGCCTTTCAAACTCAGCCTATTTTGTGCTATATTAGGGAAATGGGAAACAGGGGAAAAACAGATACATGTTTGTAAGTTGGAAGTAAAAAAGATTGAGAACTGATAAAGGAGAATATATGCAACACTCTCCAACCTGTAAAGATATCTGGCAAGAAACACACAGACTCAAATTACAGAGTAAATTCAACTAATGCATTATTTGGTTGGAAAAGATATTTTAACCCTTGGGAACTGCTTGCAAACTCATGAGTGATTACATTTCAATAAAAATATTCTTTCATTTTTTGCATTGCTTAAAAGTAAAAAGGAAACAGGTATTTCAGCAAAAAAAATATGTCATGAAAAAGTATAAGTACCAGATACTTGGCCACTTATGTCTCAATATTATTCATAAACTTAGAATACACACATTTAAAGAAACATTTGCTCTTTGTCATAAAGTTTCTCTCAGTCCTTCTTTGCCAAAGAGCTTTACATTAAAGTCTTTGACAGTGCAAAAAGAGTAAGCAACGTTCCAATACACTCAAATGTGTATTTGAGGTCTCTTTACACAATTGATTTCCTGGAAAGAACACTGTGGGACTATATTTGGATTCTAAGTGATAAAAATATCTAGTTGTTTACAACATCAAGAAAGACAAAAGAGGCAAGATAGAATTCCAAAGATTTGAGTGTTCTTCACCTTGAAATTTACTTGAGTTTTATTTTTGCACTTCTAATTCAATTTAAAGAAACAAGGTTCTAATTACCTTGAACTACTTTTTGGCTTATCCTTGAGCAGGGCAAGAAGTGTCACTCCAGTGCAAATTATTTGGGTTTTGTTTTTAGAGAGACTTAAAAACTAAGCTTTCTAAAACTATAGTAACCTCTTTTTAGCTCATTTGACCAAAGAAAACCAAAAGTAGTCTAAAGAATAAAACATGCTTTCTTACAGATAACACTTTTCCCTACTAATATCCATTTTGGTCATAATTAGAGACAAAAGTACGCAGTGTTTTATGTTTTCCATTCTTGGTCACTTCTAAGCGAACACAAACTCTGAGACACAATTAGCTCTTCCACACATGTCCACATACTCTACCTAATAACAGCAAAGGATTGATTCCTCTGAGGAAAGGATTTCCCACCATGAACCTAGTTGACAATGCTGTGTTGGATGTGAGGGGAAAGCTCGTTCTTCTGGCCTTTTCAGATAAAAGTCTGAAGCATAAAATTCATATGAACATACATAAATATAACATTATTCCTACCAAAAGCATCCAACTCCCTCCTACATTTCTTCCAAGGATACCAAACTTGATGACTTCTTACTGAATGGATTATACAATCCACAAAGTAGTCCTCCCATTCATACGTTAGGCTGTTGATTTCATCTCCCTATAACTCTCTTGAGAGTGAAGACATTAAATATATAATCCCATTCCCACTCGTGAAAGTTCCACCTTCCCAAACATGGGTGTGATAACATAACATCACCTCCATGGTGTCACCTCTATTAAATGTTCCACTGAAAACAGGTCACCTGAGGTACAAGTCTGTGTGTTCTCAGCAGCTCAGTGCAGGCCTCTTCTTTCCATTCTCCCAGGTCCCAGTCCTCCCTCTAGGTTAATAAAATCTGTCACTATACTGACTCTATACTTCTACTCCTTATTTTGATTCCCACCATTCCCCCTCCCTTCATTTTTAAATTAAAAGAAAAAAAATAGCCATGGTTGCCTCTTAAAGAAAGTTTGCTCTAATTCCTGCTAAAGTCTCACAATTGCGAGTCTGTGAGTATATAACACAAAGCTTTTCCAGACTGCAGGGGGGAAAAGGAGATGGACAGCTGTGCCAATGAGGCAGAGTGAATAATGTTCAGATGCACAGATGTCCTACTTTCCACACACAGAGGCAACTCACTGTTCTGCTACGTGGCTTTTACTGATTTACTTTTATAAACTTATTTCCAGTAAGTCAATCCCACAAACAGACATGCTATTCAAGCAGCATGTTCAGTGTTTGGAGAGGCTTATGATAAAAGACCATCAGAAGACAGTAATAACTTCAGCTTAGAAAAACAGGAATTCAAAATAATGTTAATCATCTATTCAGAAGAGGAAAGATTTCAGATGTCACAGGTACTGTGAATAAGACAGCAGATATTTGTGCAATTTCTTTTTCCCTGGAAGCAGAACATTGTTTTTCTGGAGAAAAAAAACAAGATAGAAGAGGGATAACTTCTTTTCTTTCAGAAACACCTATTTGGATAATAGTTACCTACTACACATAAGTAGAAATTCTCTCTGTAATTTTGTCTTTATTATGCCTGAAATTAAAAGCACAGCAGAAAGAGAAACAAAAACAGAAAGAAAGCAATCTAAAAGAAGAATCACTAAAAACATATGAAAACTGAAAAAAAAATCTGGCAGCTGTCAACACTACAAAAAAAAACTGCTTAAGTGTAGCTGGTTTCTCTTAAGAGTTAGGAAACTATCAAAGCGTAAGACTAATATTCATGACCTTGGGGGCTATATTCAATGATTTCTTTGTATATGGATTAGGTATTTGCAGACAAAGCTATTACGAAGTTGGCAAAACAAGAACAGAGGGTGGAAATATAACATTTCCAAGAACAGCCTCCACAGCCAACTGTGGGAAGTCAAAGTCATAGCCAGTTCAGTTCTCTTTGCATAACTACTTAGCATTCCCTCTCTCTCCTTTTTAAACCTAAGTAATTTTATAAACATATTAGAAGACTTCAACCTGAATTTCAAAGATAAAATTTTAACTCAAAAGTTCTCATTTGGCCTTGATCTTTAATGACTTTAGATGAATTATGTAAGAACAGTCCTGCTGAGTCTGACAAAAGGTCTATTTAGCCCAGTGCCATTTCTCCTGCAGTGGCCATAAACAGATGCTTAGGTGAAAGGCTTTTTGACAGAAACTGTGGTCTTGTTAAAATGCCTCCAGAAAATAACAGGAAAGCTCCTCCATAGACACTATTATTATTTTAGCTAATTTCTGTCAGTAAACCAGTTGCTCTTGATCCTGCTTTTACCAAAGAAAGCAATACATTCTTAAATGTAAAATCAGGAGAAATGGAGGAGCTGTAAGCAGACATTGTCACAAAATGTATGAAAACTGCCTTTATAAAGAAACAGAAGTGAAATCTGTGAAGCTATGAACTTCAACTCCTGCAAGACTGAAGCTAACACTTAGCTGGCTTAACTGATCAAGACAGTCAGTAATTTTAAACAGGACAGGCCACAAAAGCAGGTAGTTGACCTTTGTGTGTTAAATCATGTTTGGGAAATCTACTTTCAAGTTGCAAGCACAAAGATTACCACAATGAGTGCAATTTAAGCCAGCAACATGAGTAATTTAAACTAATTTTTTAAAATGTCACTTCCAGTCCTTATGTTCTGAAAGACGTTACCAATTCAGCTTTTTTCCTACCTCTGCAGAGAGAGTCAATGCTTCCTCCTTGCCGAAGCATGAAACCAGTACAATTTTACTGCATTAGCAATGTTTAGATACACACTGACCAGAAAAGCTTCAGATTAGTATTGCTGTGGCAGGAAAAAAAAACCAAACTAAAAGCAATGAAAGTAGTCCAGAAAAACATCATTGCTACTTTTTAAAAAACAGGCAAAATATGGTAAGAGAGAACCAGTGCACTTTCCCAGGCACACACATGTTTTTCACTGGAGAAGCAAGGAGAAGGTTCAACTTCAAGGTGCCAGCTGAGACTTTGCTACTAAGGTTCTCTGGAAGACGCACAGAAACAGTCATTTGCTACTCAGCTTCAGTAAAGTTAATACAACTACAAGAAACTTCAACTTCCAGACAATTTCTTAAAGCAAATCTAAAAACTGAATAAGCAGCAGCAGTGTTAAGTTCTTACATGTCCAATATCATCCCTAAAACCATTAAGAGAGGGATCTCGCAGACCACCAAGAAAGGCAACGTGAAGGAGGTAGTATCCTTAATCACACAGGTGTTTCCGTCAGAACTCTTTCCAGTCTCAAGAAAAGAAAAGAGAAATGAGACAGGTAAGCTTTCAAAGAGATCTTCAACACTGTTAATTTTGATTAATTGGAAACTCTTCCTCTTTAACATCTACCTCTGCTCAAGACAACAAGGACACTGTATGTGAACAGTTCTAAGAGCACTGCTGGGACTGTCTGCCCACTCGGAACTTCCCTTGGCTTACAGTTTAAGGTATTTATGGAAATGTAGTAACATCAGCCATACACAGATACATATACACAGCCATACACACATACATATAAAATATGGCCATGTACACAGCATCTGCTCCTTCCCCATCAATTTTAGTTTTATTCAATTATCCAAGCAAAATTAGACCTTCAAATAAAAGAAGCTGCTCACTAACTGTTAAAACTGATGACAGTAATTGGAGGTGGGGAAGAAGGGAAGAAAGAAATCAACTTCTCATTTAAGGACATAAAGCACTGCCTGCCTGCCTAACCCTTGTTTTGCTTTACCCATAACATTTGCACAGTCACATCTGAAGTCACAGATTCCAAAATCTTATTTTCTATAATCATCAATGACCTACAGAAAAAAATTCACCAAATTACAGAAAGATGGAACACCTTTATTGGACAAATAACTTAATAAGTCACCGAGCTTTTCCTCAAGATTTCATGAAACAGATTTAGAATTTGTCAAATAATAATTTACAAATCTTACCTGTTTTTTTCTTGAAGTTGCCTTGGGCAACAGACTGGCTGACAAAACTGATGCAAATGGAGAGCAACACAGCTCGGGAAAAGGATTTGGAATTGATGGAATCTCCAAAATACTGTCATCTTTCTTTTTTCTCCTATTTCAACAAAATACATAATATCAAGCAATAATTGTAACAACTGCTGTTAGAATTGCAATATCCAACCACAATGCAAGAAATACCAAGGCACTAGTACCATGACATATCCTGGTTGCAGCAATTGGCTTTTTGGTTTAGTTATTTTTTCAATCAGTAGGCTGAATCTATTAACATACAGTACTTAACAGAACTTGAAAGGAATCCAAGTATTCAGCTCTGAATATAAAGTTTTTTGAATATGTGTAAGTCTTTGCGGAGTAAGAGCACAGGTATGTTTATATTGGCTCCTGAGGACATCAGTAAACAATTTGTTGTCCCTGTGTTCATGCTTTTCCCTATGTACACATATTACAACAGTGGATGCATGTCACTTCCCGAGTACATCACAACTGTATTTTGAACACGTGGAAACTTTTTCCCTAGAATCGAGTAGTGACAGACAACACAAAATAGCGCAAAGCAATACACTCATTTCTGCCTTCAATTACTTTTGTATTTGAATCTTCATAGCTTCATCATAAAATAAATATCTCGGTAGTTGCTGGCTACTTAAACCAGACTGTGTTGCAAATGTCACAAACCAGCATTTGCCATACTAGTGCTGTACTTGCTGAAGAGCTCAGTTATGCAGTGGTTTAAAGTATCACATTAATAATGTGGTTGTTTAGTCTGCTGTGTACATTACATTGCACTGTTTTCTCACAAATTATTGAGCAGCACTTTGTCTATTTGATTTCATTTAGAGAGCAGTACCCAAAGCACCTCAAGTATTTGAGTCTGCCAACATATAATCAGGTTTTTCTACATGTGTGAATAAATGGCTCTAAGATTAATATTTAACTTTATTACATTCATTATTATCATTCCAGATTTCACATACTAATTGGTACAAAGTGGGGGAAACCATCAGAGTAAGGTAATGTTGCAGAACAAAGATGCTTTGCTTTCTGGAAATCCTCACAGAACATTCATTTAAAGCGCTATTTAGCATTAAGGAGTGAAAAATCCTACGCAGTATTTTAAGATTTTGTAAACTTCAGTCTAGCAAAACTGCTCAGACGCTTCATAGTGAACCTAGCTCACAGCTTCCTCCACTAAGAACAGAGACCAATGGCTTTGAGAGCAGCCTGAAGTAACAGACACAGGGCGCCCATCGCTGACAGTCGGCATCGCTGCCGCTGAGGCAGAGCATCTCACCAACATCACAAGATGACTCTGCAGTGAGAAAGTCGCGGTTCTCTCCAGCGAGACCCGGCAGGCTCGGCACTGCCGGCTCTGTCCACCTCAAACTGGGAAACCTCTAAAAAAGGGGGCGGGGGGTGGGGAGGGTTTGGGAGGAGGGGTGCACGGGCGCATCCGCAGCGCAGGGAAGCGCCTGCATAGCCGGGACACAACTTTTGAGCTCCAAGGAGCTGCTGCCACCTCGTCCTCTCCCCAGCCCCGCGACGGCCCCAGGCGGGCCCTCGGGGGAGCGGGCAGCGCCCGCCGGGGCTCCGGCCTTACCTGTCGGGGGGCGAGGGGGGCGGGTGACCTCCGGGACGCCGGGGCGGCGGGCGAGGAGAGCCCCCTCCCGCGGGCTCCGAGGGCAGCGGCGCGGCCATCGGCGGCGGCGACGTCCTGGCAGGGCGGGCGCCCGCGTCTCCGGCGGAGGCTGCTCCTCCGCTCCCGCTGCGGAGGAGGCGGCGGGGAGCGGGGGGAAGCGCCGCCCGAGCGACACCGCACGCCTTCCCCGGCGCACGTGCGCGGGCGGGGGCGGGCGGGGGCCGAGCCGAGCCCGTTCGGCGGCCGCCGGGGTGGGGGCAGCGCCGTGCCCGGCGTCCCCGCGGGTGCGCGAGGACAGCGTGGGGCGTCGGGCAGGGCCCGGAGGGTTCAGGGCGGCGAAGGGAGGGTCCGTGGGGCCGGCCGCCGTGTGCTCGGCGCCCGCAGCGCCGAGGGGTGTCTGCTCTGCCCCGGGCCGGTGCCCTCCTCCTTCTGTCCCGCGCCGGGAACCTGTCTGTGCGCCTGGCGAATCATTAACTGAGCACCGCATCCTCCCGTTAGGTCGGGAGTGCCATGAAGAAAGAGAGAATGAGCAAGGCCAAGGCACAGACCCTTTCCCTGTGCGCCAAGCCGTTCCCGGTGTGCCGACCCATTACCTGTCTTCCCAGATGCGCCCAGCGCTCAACTAAAGCCACAGCCCCGAACGGAGCAGGAAGTGGAAAGATTTTCCTTAAGCCTTGGGTTCTTCCACAGCAAGTCGCGCCTCTAAGGAACTCAACTCCTGCCCTGATTTATGTACACTCTATGTGGCAATTCCATGGCTATCCTTATTGCCAGGTTTCCTATTGCGAAATAAAATACTCCCTCGCTATATGAAGGACAGTTTGACGGCACCAAGCAGAGTGGGGAAAAATCGTGTCAGTCAGCCAATTTGATAGGAAGTTGAATAATTAAAGACCGGCCCCTGGTAGAAACAACTGTGTGTAAAAACCTTCTGACTGTACTTGGTGTTGTCAGGGGCAGTAACTGAGACATCAAACTGGTATAGAATGTTCTGGGACACGTGCTTTGCTGTTTTCCTGAACCCACTGAAGAAACCATCAGACACTAGCCAAAATTTCAATTCTGGAGGAAGGTTTTTCTGACATAGAAGCAATACTCGCAGTTTTCATTTTGGCTGAGTCACGGATGATTTTGCAGGGCGTTTATTTTCAATGATATGAAGGATTCCTTGTCCTCTGAACAGCTCGCTCTATATTATGCTGACAGCAGAAGTTTGAGTCTGAGCTGATTAACAATGCTTATATACAGAGACCAGCAAACACATCTGGAATTTTACAGTCCATCAGATGATTGACTGGATTTCCTCATTGCTTGCAAACAGTTATCTTTTTACACAATTGCACAGATCATACCAATTTTTGCCTAAATGATTCACTTACATAAGTGTGGTGTGTTGATTTCCCTGCAGCCTTCCATTTTCCAGGCTGAACAACCCCAACTCTCAGCCTGTCCAGCCCTTGGATCATTTTTGTGGCACTCTGGACCTGCTCCAACAGATCCATGACCTTCTTGTGCTGAGGACTCCAGAACTGAATGCAGTACTTCAGGCGAGGTCTCACTGGAGCTGACTAAAGTAGTAGAATCACCTCCTTCAGCCTGCTGGCCACATTTCTTTTGATGCAGCCCAGGGCAAATTTGGCTCATTGTTTTGCCAAATGACAGGTTTGACAGAACAGACACAGGCACCAACAAGAAAAGTGAGCTTATTTTACTGTCTACACTGATATATTACAGTACATCAACCAGCAGAGATCAGGTAATTCAGCAAAGATAAGGTAATTATATTTCACAGCAATGATACAAAGATAGACAATACAGTGAATCAGTATTACAAAAAGTAAGCGATAGCACCTAAGAAGAAATACATCACCAGTTGCCCTAATACTTTACCGTCATCCAGATCTGCAATCGCTGGGAGCCCCTGTTGCAGCGAGGATCTGGTGCACCTGTCCTGGCAATTGGGAAACCCCACATGGCGCATCCACCCGTGGGTGAGGTCTCCAAAGTCGCTGCAAGAGGGTCCAGCTTTTTATATTGTTGAACAAATAAGCTTACATAACATCAAATGCGTAAACATCTGGTTTTACTCTCCTCGTGGATTCTACCTGAAACCTGGCTAGGGCTCCAGGAGGAATCAAGGGAGTTTCCTTATCTATCTGATTGTGCCTACATGTTCCCAAGTGGGGAATGTGTCCTTCACACTGCCAGCTATGTTTCATTTAATAACAAGCATACAGTTTTTTAAGGGCCTACATATTCCCAAGCAGGGAACATGTCTTTCTTGCTACCTGTTATGTTCCGTTTAAGATATATTTCTACTAATGATCATACATACTTTGTTAATGAACAGGATACTACATGACTATATTTGGTGTTTAGTTAGAAGGTTCAATTAGAGGTCAGCTTTGGTTCGAGGCCTATTGCTTAGGCCTCAGCACTTCACTCATGTCCAGCTTTTTGTCTGTCAGTACCCCCAAGTCCTTCTCCACAGGGCTGCTCTCAATCACATCATCCCCCATCCTGTATTGAAAGTGAGGATTGCCATGGCCCAGGTGCAGGACCTTGCGCTTGGCCTTGTTGAATCTCATGAGATAAAATCCTTCAAGTGGCAATTGTATACTGATACTAATCAGCATTTTAAAAGTTTAGCTGCAAAAAGAAAATATGTTTTGACTTTTCACCCAGTCTGTGCAACTTGTTATGTAGATTTAACCTGACATGCATGGTACATTTTTGTGTCTTTGGTTTAGTCATGTAATTGATTTTAAATGGCAGGCAAATAAAAACCAGAAGAAATACTAGCAAATATAGTAAATACTTGAATTTTTCAAAATAACTTTGCTAAAATTCTAATGAGTCATGACAGCAAAAACGTCGCTTGTAGGAAAGATCAATAAAAATGTAATGCTATTATAATTTCATTTGAATGTAGTAATTTAAGAAACAAATTGACAATTTTTTTCTGCTTCTCATAGTTTGTCCTTATAGTTGCTGCTTTCAGTGCTTTCTATGGGAAGTGTTGTATGCGAAAAATATAGTCATTGGAAAACTGAGGCACAGAAAGACCTATATGATTGTTCCAGACAAGCACTGGAAACATTGCTTAAGTGAGAATGTGAAACTAAAGTTTCTCCTGACTTATTGTCACTCCTTGCAAAAAAAGGATAAAAAAGGTTGCCTGGGCTTGACTGAAGATACCAGAGAGCATTTGGCCTAGGCTGCTCAAGTGTAACCTTGTTAACTCTTTCTTTGAACAAGTACAAACCCAGTAATCTCTGGACAATCAACAGCACTGATGTTTAAAGGCTAGCAGATTTTTGCTAAGTACTGACACCAACATATTTGTTGAGCTATGTGACTTGGTTTCCATTTTATCATCTATACACGTAAGCTGCCTAGTCTGTTTTTTTGATACTTACTAAGCTTTTGCAACACAGTGGTCCTTTTTCTCGCTGACTTACATTTCCTTAAAACTAAATTTCTGGGTATTCTTCAATTCTCAGCTCAGCAGTTTTCTTTTGTCTTTAAATTTAATCTATGTTAGTCCTAATTGTGTCCAGGTGTTTATCAAATAAAATTAAAAATATATATTAAGAAAAAAATGAATGTATTCAAGCTATTCAGCATGCACCCCACTTCCAGACAATCAGCTCTCCAGTTCTCAAAAGCCTGTGTGCTATTGAGAACCACGGCACTTGATTAATGTGACAAAATTATGCCTTTAATTATAGTACACTTTCACAGTTATTACTGACAAAGTGAAGGTGTAGAAAATCCAAACAATCTCTGATTAGCTCTGAAAACTGTAGAGAGTTTTGTTGGAATTTTTTGTTGCACCTTTCCACGCATCCCCCTTTGCATTTACCAAAGTATTGTCAATATGATTTTATGTATATAGTTGTTTCACCATAAAAAGCTACACTATAGTTTCTTAAAGATGATTACACTAAGACTACTAATATCATACTTTTACATGGTCTTCTGTCATTTCCACTGTAGTAGAGAAAAGAATTATCACTGCTGAAGTACTAGATTGAAGTCCTAGCAGTAGCTAGTTTTTCCAGTGCAAGGCTATAACCAGGACTAAGACTTGTCTCCCAGTACAATGTTTTCTCTACAATCACCCCAAAAATAAATTCAATCAAATTTAATGACACAGAGGGTCATCTTAAAAGGGAAAAAGAAGTGATTTGTCCAGTAAAAACGCATGCCCCAAGGTATAAGCCTCAGTTTGTAATTTATGTGTATTTATTATCTCAGCGTACTTAGAATGTGTCAAATGCAAATTATGGCCCTGGTACAACAAGCTGTGCATCCTTGCTCCTTCTTGAGTATTTCAAAATCTCATTTTTAACTTTGAAAACTGGCCCATCTGTTTGGGTAGGACTTGAAGAGAGCCAAATTTATCCATTGAGCACAAGCAGAGATATCACTGTCTAACTTCTTGGCAGTAGTGCATAACTCTTTGAAAATTATCTGTGGTTGAATGTTTTGGGAGAAGTCTTGCCTATTATTTTGGCTTGCATTGAATGTGAAGTTTAGAATTACTGCTAACATGTATATTTTTTATTGCAGATAGGGAAAATGTTCCAAGGGATTAAAGCAGTACCACCATTCCCAGTCATTTCCAGAAGCAGCTTTTCAGCCTAATTCGAAACTCTGATGCATGTACACAAACCACAGCATGGTAATACTCTGGTGTTTCCCCTGACTTAATTTTTCCTCCTCTGCACTTACTATTAAGAAGCAGACTTGCACTGTGTTTTCTGTTGTTGTTTGGCTTGGGCTTTTAATCAATTGAAAAGTATGGATACTTTCAAAAGAAATTTGAGTATAGGGATGGATTTTATTGGTGGCTTTGACAACAGGGTTTGCCATTTCAATAGCAAGTTCTGTGATTCCCTGTGACAACTTTGTCCTCAGCCCAGAATATCCCCCTGGTGGAGTTTTGCTTTGAACTGTAACACGAAAACAGAATTAAATTCTGTGCAGGGTGTTGAGAATGATACCCTTCAAATCAATCAGATCAAATCAAGAACTTATGATTTCTGAAAGGTCATTGTAGCTAAAAACAAATAATTAGGTTCAGCACACAGTTGACTGAATTGCACATAGGGCTTGTGAGATGCAGGTCAGACAAAGTGACATGCTGGCTTCTGCTCCCTTGCACTAAGGTTGCATGAAATCAATCATTCAGCAACCTCTATAATAAAACGTGTATTAGGTATTGCAAGGTGCACGGGCCAACCTTGAACTTTTATAAGGCATAAAGTTCCTTACTGGAGAGAAATGAATGTAATAATCTGGGGTGAATATTACACATGCATGGACTACAGTGTCTATGTCTTCATCTAATGTGTCTAAATTTACTGGATTAGATTTGATCTTCTAGATACTTATGGATTAATTAACTGCATAATATACTGCTGGGGCTATTTGTGGAAGCGAATCGCTGAGTCTCAGGGAACTGATTTAGCAGTGCCAAATATTTGTGATGATAGTATTTTAATGGAAGATACGTTTTTCTTTCTATATATTTCTCTGTTCTTATTTCCTTGCAAATATTTGTAATAATTAATACTTTACTAATTCCTCTAAAATATCTACTGGGAAGAGTGGACAATTTTATACATTACATAAGTGATAAAATATTTAGATAAATTAAGCAGGTGATGTTTCACAGAAGCAGAGTACTGATGATGCTTTTTATAGCACTTTCTCCAGAACTCCACCTTAGACAAAGAACATAATTTCTGGCCTTGTATACCTTCAGAAAAATGCATACAAATTATTAGTGAGAGAAGGGTGCAGGTGACTATGCTGTCTGGTACTCCTTGTGTTTATTCAGTACAGAGAAGTCCTGTTTCCATAATGTGAGTTGTTGGGAAATCAGGTTCAAGATCCTTTAATAGTAGTCATTTTGTAGAGTGGGAAATAGAATACTTAAGAGAAAAACAAGTAAGCAAACAAACAAACAAAAACCACAAGAAATTCAGAGCTAAAATTATTTTCCACAAACATCCACACCACTCGTAACTCTCAGCCATTTCTGAGCCACTGCCAAGAACACTGAAGCAATAGTACCAGACAAAGCACAGTAAGAGTGGATACATGCAAAGAGAAAGGGAGATGTAGAGTTATTTTGGGCAAAAAGAAGATACATACCTGGTCAGACTCCAGACAGGCAACGTTCCATTTCTGTTAAAAGAGTAAAAGGCTGATACATGAAATTTAAATACAAAATTAATTGTGTATTTTTAGAAATTGATGTATAGAGATTTGTTTGCCTAAATGAAGGCACGTAACACAAATTTAGAAACCTTTTCTATCATGCCCTAAGAAGGTATGAATTTCCTGCCCATCCTATATCACATGTGACAGTTCAATGTGGATGTTTCAGATATCATCGGAAATTAAAAATGGCACCAGACATTCATATTTAGGTGCCTGAATTTCACTCATTTTTTTCTGTTCTGGTTTTGTAACATGCAGCTCACAATAGACAATGCATGACTTGAGGAAACAAAATGAAAGTCTATTAACTTGAGACATTTTAACATTGTGAAATTGGGGGTTGGAAGTTTTCATTAAATCGAATGGGATTTTTCTCTAATTCTGGGAATAGTAAGAAATTTAAAATGTGATTGTATGCGTATCTGCATATATGCGAGGGGAGAAGGAATTCCTAGGGGAGTGCCACTGAATGATGACATGTATGTCACCATTTTAATACATCACCCAGTAGGACATTTAGTACTCTTCAGAATGAATTAATCCTACAGGGTTTACACAGAGAAGGGACATTTGCTCTGTCTGAAGAGCTTTTCTAAGAAATCTATATTCAGGAATGAGATATTCAATAAACCTTTGAAAAACCAACCTATTGGTCCTGTTTTAAAAGCATTACGCTGAGTACTTGGAATTTATTATATTAAAAGGTTATTAATGTAAATGTCTGTAATTCAAGAACTCTAATGACAGTTTCAGCACTTATTATGAAATAATTATCACAACATCAATGCACCTAACATTTTAATGTATTTATTCCCTTCATATGGTTGAGTAAATATTTGCATCTTTATGTGCCTGAATATGCTTAAAAATTAACCCTAAGTGGGTATTCAGAGTACCTGGCTTCAGCCACAATATCAGGTTCGGTTTGCCATTTAACATAGATGTATTGAAGTTCCACGGAGAGAAACCGAAGACTCCAGAGACCAACTGAAAAACACATAGAGGTTTTAGTGCTGACAGCCATCCCAGAATAACTTTGCATTTCTTCTGACTGCATGGGAAACCTATGGAGAACTGTCTTCTAACTTGAGCATCTCAGCTGCTGGAAATTAGACAATGCAATTAATTTGCTAAGTGATTTTCTCAAGATCTAAGGGAATTTGTGGCTGAGTAAGGAATGCAAACTCCAAGTTCAAAATTGTTACTCTAATGATCAGGCTGTCCTTCTTTGTAACTATCATGGAGGTTTCTTTTTTCTAAAAATACAAACAGTAGAATGTGTTAATACTGCAGAACTCCTGACAATAAATCAGCTGTTTGTATTTATGAAGGAGACATTACACAATACATCAATAATAATATACAAGATAATTCCAGACTGTTGTGTTACACACAGTGGCCCTGTAAATTTTACTTTAAAGTCAAAAAGTCTTACAAAATTTTACCTTTGGAAAATTGGGGTGGGAGGGAAATGAGAAAAATGCTGGCTGCTGAACAAGTTCTTGAATAATTTGCACCTGGCTTCAAAGAAATTGAACATTTGATATATCTGAAGCATTAGGGAAGCAGAAGTACAAACTGAGATCACATCTAAAATTAAGAAAATTGTTATAGACACTCAGCCCTTTTAAATTCAGCCTTCCTTGTTCTCCATCAGTTTCATAAGTTTAGCTCAATTCATTGTACTTCTCTGAGAATTCAAATATGGGAAAGCAATACACAGGGATTTTTTACATTCTTTGAACGTATTTTCTAAAATAATAGCAATGCAGTTTCAGACTTCTAATCCACTTGAACTTTGATCCTATCATCCAAGAGGAACTACAGATGTAATACATTCCTTTTCACAAAGTCCAGGTTTTCATAAAGTCACAGAAGTTGATATTCTTTCTCATGACTGGATTTCTGTGCTACTGGATCACTCAAGATGATGTGCCCATTCCACAGAAGGAACAAGCACGCAGTCACCTTTCAGTCAAATTAGCCACAGCACATGATAAAGAATCTGTAGCTGTTTTATATTTCTGCAATGCCTTTATGTAGGGTGTAGGAGGACAGACAATATCTGATCTGGCAAAAAGCCTACTGGTAAAAATTCAACCCATTGAAAGTATCTAAAATTCGAACTAACAAAGTGAGTTTGAAGATTCTGGTTCCTGTGGCAAATCCTCAAGGCCTCGTGCCCATTTTAGGATGTTGTCAAGTCATTGTCTCAAAGCCAATACCAAGCCTTTGATAAAAAAAACATAAGAAAGCCAGAAGGTTTCACTGAAGGTGATACATTAAACTTCCTAAGTGATCAATTGTAGTTTGTGTAAGTGTTACATTGTGCCTTAACTAAATTTCAATCTACATTTCACCAGCCTGAGTGGTTGTAGTCACACTGTAGCCAGAGGAAGCACATTGAATACTTGCGATTCAAGAATGGGTGAAGGGAGTTAATTGTTGCATGGGCTAAGTTTTGTTTCATTGCAACTTGGATTCAAGAGAAAATATACAATTTAAACAATGTTTTGAGTTTCCATGTGGACTAGGAGGCTACCATCTAAATAGGAGGCTACCATCTAAATAGGAGGCTTCCTCATTATGCTTTCAAAATGGCTTTAAAAGACAGGTATATTCCAGCTTCTTTTATTAGCACAGTCCCTTCAGTACATTTCTCCTTTGGTTTATTTGAAGGGAAAATCTACCACTAAGTGATTTGTTAAGACATTAAAAACTCATTCCATTTTCTACAGATAGTTTGGCTGGCTCTCAAGCAAGAACGTAGGCTTCTATTATAACATATTAGGAGCTTTTAGAACCAAAGAAATTCATAATAAATTTATTCAAATTGACACATTTTTGGTTACAATGTCTTCATTATTTCTTCAGAGTTATGAAACATGAATTATATCACTGTAACGACAACACCAGTCAGGGAAATCTAATTTTCTTTGAAGTCTGTTTATAAAGTCATCGTGTAACTGAATACATAAATTTGATCATTTTTCTTGTACTGTTTCTTATATTGGTGTTATTTCAAAGGCTATATTGGTATTATAACCTCATTACATCTGATTTTTTAAAAAATTCTTACACAGCAGGCTCTAAAAATATATAGCTACACAATAAATTAGAAATAATTACATTGCTAAAATTATTAGACATACATTGAAAAGAAATGTATTTCAGATCATTTTATATATTTCAAACACTTTCAATTTGAGCCGTACACGCTTTTTATCATCATAGCCAGCAAGTCAGCCAATATTTTATTTTATTTAATTCAAATTGAAGCTGAATTAAATTAACACAGCATAGAATCCTGAATCATAAGAACATAATCAATAAAATTATCAACATAAACCAAAAAAGTACTTTTTCAAGCAAAATGAAAAGGTTCTCCATAAGTATCTTTTCTCTCATACTTAGTTTATTACAATTTTCTAACAGGAATGAAGTGAATTAAAAAAAAAAAGCTGATAGCCTCTTTTACAGCATCTTAGGGGGGAAAGATTTTTTTCTCTCTCACTTCACTGTCAGAAATGAAAGCCTGAGCTGCAACTATTAAAGGTCTAAATTTGCATTTTTCAGCTATCTAGAGAAATGGGAGCAGCTATTGTTATGATCAGTATCATTAGAAAGTTCTTTGTCGGTAGATCTTCTAACAAAGTTGTTGGTCAGCTGTCTGTTAGAAACCTTGCCAGTTATCAGGTGATCTCACAGTAGATCAAAAAGAACAACAAATTAAAATGGTAGCATTGCGTACTCACAGATAGTAAATCTCCTATAAACTAAAGCAACTGGATGCAGTGCCTAGTGCTAGAAGGTAAGGCAGGAAATTTGCAGGAGCTAAAAACATATTGATGGATTTGTTTGTAAATAGCTGATACAATTTTGTCTCAAGACCTGGTTCTCTTTCCCTGCAGTCCTTCTTGCTGAGGCAGCTGGAGTAGACAGCTTCTCAGAACTGAAAACTCACTTAAGCTTACTCTTATTTTGAACAGCTAAAGACAGAAGATTCTTAATAAGACATTGCTGGCCTGACCTACCAGGGAGAAAAACACCACCTGAGAGAACAGAGAGTGCAAGATCCTTTCTGATGTAGTGGAAGAGGTTATCTTCTCTGTCAAAAGTCAGACAAGTTCAGATGGTACTTCTGAACTGATTGAGTAAAATAGGCAACTGTAGTCTTACTCTATGAATGAATCTTTATAGACCTGCTTTGGAGAGGTTTGAAGTATGCATATTTTATTTCCAATTTTCCTTAAGAAAGTGTATTTACTTATACTATTTTTCACGTGATCAAATATGTGCATATTCCTGGTCTTCAGGTAGAGTCAGTCTGGAAAGACGGAGTCTCACACAGCATCCTCTGATAAGTCTCTGTCCCACTTCACTCTATATTCTGTTGCTGCAGCAGTTACTGTGGAAGATTTCAGTGCCGGGCTACAGCTATAACAATCCTCTTGCCACTGGCGGCCTTTTACAGACCCTGCACCCCAGGGCCTGTGCAACCAACTGCATCTGTTCAGTGTGTTGAAAGGCAGAGCAGGAGATATGAAGTGAAGTAGTGGGTCCACACAATTTTGCTTTGGAAGAGAGGCATGACCACTCTTCACAGGCTCTTGGTCCAACTTTCTGTATATGTACTGCAGTTGAGTAATGAATGTGCTAGAAAAGTCTTGCAAATACATAAGAGGTGGTGTGACACTATGGTAAGGCAGGCATTGTGGAGAACCCTTCTGAATCTGATGCATAGATGTGGACAAGGTTCTCTGACCTGAAAAGATCTTCTAAACTGCTTGGCAGCAGTCATGCAGAGCCATTGAGGTATTGCCATTGTTTCCAGAGTTCAGGGAATTAATGCACTTTGAGCGCCAAACTGTTGCATAACTGAGGGAACAGAAATAATTTAACAGGTACTGCATTTTGTTTTTATACTAGGTTTCCTTTTTTTCAGGGAGTAATATTGAGAATATATCAAGTTGTTGACCCTTTACAAGCAGGCTTCAACATAAATTAACTGTTATGTAAAAAAACTGAATTTAATGTTTACAGTGCAATTTGTCATCAAAATGGAGACTCAATTAGAATCTCAATGATTTACTAAAGACATTTTAAACATAACGTCCAAACAATGTCACATAAATTGAACATGATGTAATTGAGTGTAACACTAAGTGGCTCATCACTGTTGATTCAAGTGGAAATCACAAAAATTTTACTGATCATTATGCATTCATTCAGTATTAATGTAGCTACCATATGTGTGTCCATAGGGATTCTACTGTTACTCAGCATTCATTAAGTTTTAATGTACCATTAAAAAGGCATCAAAAGACTCATCTAAAAATACTGCCACAAAGGTAGTTAATTTAAAGAGAGTCAAAGAAACATGTTTCAATTTAACATTGCAATACAAAGTAAGTTAAAAGGAATCAGCAGAAATAATTCAGGAGAAAGAACTGTGTTTGGTTGCAAGCCAGACTAGAAAGAATATTTGAATGAAAAGCCATAGAATCATTTGGTTGGAAAAGACCTTTGAGCTCATCGAGTCCAACCGTACCTGTCCACTACTGAACCATATCCTTAAGCATCTCATCTACCTGACTTTTTTTAGGCGAAAAAAATTTTCCTGATATCTGATCTGAACCTCCGCTGGTGCAATTTGAGGCCATTTCCTCTCGTCCTATCAGTTGTTACTAGGGAGAAGAGACCAACACCCATCTCACTACAACTTCCTTTCACGTAGTTACAGACAGTGATAAGGTCTTCCCTCAGTCTTCTTTTTCTCTAGGCCAAACAATCCAAGTTCCCTCAGCTGTCTCTCGTAAGGCTTGCACTCCAACCCTTTCACCAGCTTCACTGCCCTCCTCCAGACACACTTCAGCACCTAAATGTCCATCTTCTATATTTTAGCCGCCGAAGCAATCTCATTATTTAAAGTTAAAACTAATGAATAAATGTCACAGCAAACTGAGCAACATACGTATCATATCCTCAAGTTTTTAAACTTCGTTCATTGGGCAGAGAACCGAAAGACTCATCTGTGAATCAGATGATCTGATCTGTGAATAAAAAGGACTTAGCAAGGTTCTATTCAGTTAGGTACTTAGTATTCTGGAAATACCACTCAACCTTCTCTTAAACTCTTGATCTTGTACAGAAGATAGGTGTACCTGCAGGTGACTCACTATGGCACATAGCTGCAAAAGGAAACAGACTTGAAAAACAAATGTGGCTAAAATAAAATATCCGCTTCCCAAGATATTGATAGAAGTGAATCATGAGGCATGCTCAGACCTACATCCTTGTTTTGACAAACCTTCATGATACCTAACAGATAAAATGGCAAAAGTGTATGTCTCAGATATCTATAGTACAACCCCTTAATTTACATAAAGATATGAGTGGCATAGAAAGCATGAATAGGGATTGATGAGTTAATGTCTTCTTCAGAAAAAGAGAGGGAGAGGATAAAATATTCCACTACCAAGCAGAATTTCACAACAAACAAAAAAGATAGTTCTTCAGATAGTGTGTCATTAAGTCAAGGAACTCCTTGTCACATAGTACTGTCACTGCTCAAAGTTTACAGGAGTTGAAAGAACGAATGGCTGAGTTCTTGAACAAGAAGACAAAAACTATTAAATACAAAGAAGTCATCTTCACTTAGGTATTTTCAGAGCTAAAAATTGTTAAAAGTTGAGCATACCTGGGGTATTACTTCGTGTTTTATAATATATTTTTCCCTAGGCATGAATTTTTGATCATTCTCAAAAGCGAGGTTTACAGGCTACATGAACCTTCAGTTTGACCCAGTACAGGTATTCTTCTATTATGCTCTAAAACTGAAACAGACAATTGCTTGAAGGTACAATGATTAATCACTTGTCTTGGTGTAGCAACCTTTCTTGTGTCAAAACATGGTTATGTCATTCTAATCGGTCTTCCTTTTTCATCCAAACAAAACCAACCTCATTCCTTTAATCTTTCTTGACATGTTTTCTAAAGGTCTTGTAATTCCTGTTTTATTTTCTCTCTTGTCTAAATTGCCTTCCACCTTTAGATTATCAATCTAAAGAATCAGAATTCAATCTGAATTTATTTTTTAACTTTCTGAGACAAAATTGTTCCCTCTGGGTTGTATCTTGACTTCTGCTATGTTGTTTTCCCCACTGATGATCAGGCAACTTACATTTCATATTACAACCAAACTATGTTTCTAAATTACTGTACTAGTTACACAAGAAAAGACTCACATATTTCCTTTTCCTGACAATCAAGGTCTAGCACACCTTTCCTTACCTTTTTTTTTTTTCAGCCTTTTATTTTTAACAGGCAACAAAGAATATGCCTTTTACATCTACTGAACTTCCAAACATACCTGACAGCTTAGAACTTTTTAGGTTTTTAATTTTGATTTTTTTTTAAAACTCTTTAATAGCAGATACAGTTTGTATTAAAAAAAAAAAAATTAAACCCACCACTTCCAGGTAGAGCCCTTGAAGCCCACTAACCCCAAGCTCCACTCTCTCAGGGTCCCTTGTTCTGATGGGCCAGCCCCAGCTGAACTCTGTGCATACAGCTTGTACCTGTGTCTCATGATAGCTTCTGGTAGAGCTCTCTCATACAGCTCACAGCAGAGCTCTGGTAGACCTTTCTTGTGCAGCCATGTATTAAGAGAGTTACCATACAGTTACCCCTATTTATGCAAACTGTAATGCTCACCTCTTCCGACCCCTTCATTATCTTGGTAAAGGGAAATTCAGCTAAACAGTGTCTCTTTCAGAGCTTTCTGTCCACAGCACTCTGGAGATGGTTAAACCATGCCAGCTGTAAAAGCTGGAGCCACCAGCAGCTCAGCTGTCTCTGAACAAACCTTCTGACCATCCAAGAATTAACCCTAGCACTACTGCAGCTTTTAATAGGGATTAACAGTATGCTAATGCTTGAAGGTGAGGCACCTAATTGTGCAGCTGCCTGGATGCCCATCTTTCTTCCAGTTCTCTACAATTTATGAAGGAAGTCATCAGCAATCCACTTCAGCCTTTGTTTCACCTCTTTGTACCACGTCGGTGCTGGAGTTTAGAACTGCACCAGCACAGAATACATACCATCGAGGTTGACTTGCTTGGTACATGCACTCTCTAACTGCAGGTGTACCCTCAATGTGATCCACATTTGTGTGGCCAAACACACTTCAGTTTGCAGAATGCAAGTGTTTAATTAGCTTTTAGAATTTGAAGAAATGGAATAGCATCCACTGATGAGATCAGTCTTGCTGTTTAACCAAGATGGGCAATGGCAGCTCTCTCCCTGTATAGCTGGAGTGTTTCATTTAGAAAATTGCAATCAGCTTAACTATTTTCAAGATTATTTCTACTGTATTTTTGATAAATCAGAGCTATATAAAGCCTTAAGCAACTGTGAAATAAATTCATTTGTTCTTGCTTTACAACTTCAGATTAATTGTGACTGTAGCAATCATGTCTTAATTCTTGCTCAGGATCACATGGCCGGGGGGTTGGGGAGAGAGTTAACAAACAGGAAGACACACATGTAGCTGGGGGGAAATTATGAAATTCTGAGTCCAACAATAGTTTATTAATTATTTTTTCAACTAGGAATATATTAACCATTAGTAAGTATACTAGTGGTTAATGTACACCAGCACCAGTACACTCAGCACACTAGTACTTGCAAATACCCACAGCTGCCCAGACATATTCTTTAACAGTTGAAACTGCAGATTCTGTGGACTTTATTCCCCCCTTGCCCTCAGCTGATTGCGCACTTCAACTTCTTTTCTCCTCTGGATGTCCACTACCACATACAAGCCCATCCTTTAACATTCCCATTCTGTTAGCTATTATGTCACTCGTGAAAATTTCCTCATGTTGGTGTACTTCTGTGTTGCTCTGACTCTGATTATACCAATTATCACAGGCTAAGTAAGGTCAGCCCTGCTTTGTATTCACAGGGAAGACTTTAAACAAGTGTCACTACCCTCATCGTGGTATAGGAAAGAATGCTGCAATATTTGTAGCTGGTATTTTGCTTTTTGGTTCACTGTGTTACAGATCAGTAAACAGTACTAGAGAACCCCATTGCTTTAAAATTTGCTTATTTATAAAAATCAGGACACAAAAGGAGGCATAAGAGCTCTCTTCAGTCCCTAGACATGACAGTCAATTCAGTAGAGGTAGAAACATCAGCTCTCCGGCCACACTGTATTCCAAGTAATGAGAATACAGTGTGTCTGGAATGTATTCTCTGTATTTTGTAAGATGCTGATGAATACCAAATTCATTAAGCCTTCCACTGGAATAGGGTGAAGTCATTCCTCACTGACATATTGCCTGTAGAAGATTACTCCTTTGTGCATTAAATAGGGAAGAGAAGAAATATCCTTCTGCCTGACCTCACGGAGGTGATGATTCTCCAGATCAAGAAAAGCACAACTCCTCCTTTTCTCTGACTCTTCCCCTCTCCACCCCCAGCCTTAATTTTATTCTCTTAAGTGTTTTGAATAATTTAGGAATAACTAAGTCCATTAACAGTTTTAGTGGTCTTTCCAGTGTGATGGAGGAAGGGGGGAAGGAAGTGTCCATCTACTCCTCCTTCACTTAAACACCAGTAATTATACTGTTATGCGTGTGAGGTTTAATACAGCTAAAAAGAGAAAACTGTATCTTTCTTCCAAATATATTCCTTGAAGACACACCAAAAATGTTCATTGTTAAGTGCCTGAGTTAACAAGCAGGAACAGCTGACAAAAAATAATGCAACTTTATTACAATACATTGCAGTAGATTCTTGACACACAGTTTCTGTGTTAATTACTATGTCAATAGTTCTTGCAAGGAAGAAAAGATAAAATGAAGTATCTTTTAAAAGTGTAGTATCCCATTATTTGCCTCATGTCATCTTAACAAGGAACAAAGCTACCTAATGAGAAATTTTAATGGAAAAAAAAATCACTTTACCTGTGATTTTCAGCTGGATTGTATAAAATAATCCACACAGAAAGCATCCTTTTCAATTAAAAGCTGTGAAGCATTTCCATTGATACTGCTACTGCTTTGCTTAATCTTCAAAATGGACTTCGTAAGAAATGTGTCTAAGTGATGTTTCAGACACAGCCGTCCAGTTGGAAGCCAATCTAAGCAGAACATTGCAGCCTCAGAACGTCAGACCATTCACAGCAGCCAGAAACAATTGTCATGCTTGTCAAAATGGCAACTCCAGTCCAAACACATTGTTTTGATTTCAGCCTCACATTCTGTTAACATGGACATAGACAATTAAATTAATACCCATTTTCCCGTCTGCAAAGAGCTCTGTTTACTTGACCTCCAACTCGCTAACTTAGTTGTTTACAGTTATTCTTCAATCTAGGTGCTGTTGTCCAGCACCTGATAGATGTACTTTGGCCAAGCGTTATATTCAAGGATGCACTAGTTACTACTCAACAGCATCTCTTCTTTATTTCTGTTCAACGGAATTCTTTCAACCTTCTCTGCAACTGTGTCTTAAAATAGAATTCTAAGCAGATTAACTGAAAATGTTTGCTTTGGCTGGTAACAGGTGACTGTACAACCTTGAAATTAAAATTGTTATCTGCTCTTATGCTATATTCTCATCCTTTACCTAATATGTGTGATCCTATGCCTCTTGGTCCAAATTCATGTCATTTCAACATCATCTTGCTCTTAGAGATCTTCATGTTGGATGCTAGAAAACGCTGAGGTAAAAAATCACAAGCAGCAGGGAAATACTAGGGCTCTGATTACTATGTGAAGTTCCCCAAAATGAAGATATCCAGTGGTTTAATGTCTTTCAGCTACAAGTATGAGAGCTTCTTGTCTTGGCCTTAAACCCTCTAGTCACAATAGCATTTCCAAATATAATCTGGTGATGCTCTCCCAGTAAAACTGCTCCCTTCTCCATGTACATCTCTAGTCTTAATCTTTTTCTTCTGTAGAAAAAATTAAAATTATATTATGTATAATAACTAATGAGATAATTTTTAATATTTATCTTCTTTTTTCTAGCCCTCCTTTACTATAAAAGGTCCTGGAGTCTGAGTAAACCAAGATCCCACTGTGCTACGTGGATATCTGCTGCTTCTTCAAAGAACTCATAATAGTAAGTCACACTGCACCTTTACAGGGATCTGCTCTTTTGTCTGCACAATTACACTGATATCCATTTCCTTCAGTATCCTGATTTTCCTTCCTGAAACATTTTGACTGCCATTCAAAAGCAGCAAGTGGATTCTAAGTGGTATGGCACAACTCGCTGCCTTCTGTTGGTAAACATCTGTAGTACAGGTTGCCAAAACTGTAAGTATTGTTGGGTCAAAAACGTCAGTTTTCCTCATGTAAGAAACCCACAACAAAAATACACTGCCGTCTCATTAGGGCTTCCGGTTGCTAGAAATACTTGCTTGTTAATTGAGCAGTATTTTCTTGTTTGAACAATGAAGAAACATGTCAAGTTCATCAACAAGTTTTTCTGGTAGAATTGAATATAAGGAAAAAATGACTCTCTAGAGACACAATAGCAAGATTTATAAATGTCTTAAATATATGTTAGAAGGAGAGAAAAGAAAATTTTGCTAAACAATATTGCCAGTTAACTAACAGTAAAATCCCATTAAAGAGATTTATTGTGCGTAGACATTTCAGTTAATTTTCAATCAAGTTCAGTTACAAAGACAAGAAACTCTAAAATTCAAGCAAGGTGTTTTTAGTTTTAGTATCTGTTACATAAGATGATATTTGCCTTCAAGAGTTCACATAAAAGAGAGGGCAATGTACTTTCAACATACGGGACAAAAGAATATACGTTAGTATAGTTCTGTATTCAAAAACCAAAGGAAACAACAACAAAGCAAGCTTACTTGATCTTTACCTCCCAAGCAGAATAATTGGACTTCACCGGTCTGGTTGAAATAGTGAAATGCCATATAGACTTGTATTATCACAGATGGAAATGAAATTAGTCCTGTGAAACAACTTTAGTCACCTTGGCAGAGAATAGAAAGGTTTGAGAAAAAACATGCAAGCTCCTCTCACACAAAGTATAATTCAAGGAGATTCATTTCACAGTGCAGGTTCTCTGTTGCAGTTACAGATCAGCACATTGTATAGGAATGCTTAAAACATGGACTTCAAATATCACCATGAACACGTACCCGTGAGTTACAATTTTCAAGTCTGTCCCTTAAGACACAGTGAAATCTAGAACATAAGCCCAGATATAAACTCGAAAAAAATTCTCCATTTTCAAGTGAAGGATGAAGTATTCTTTGAACCAGACCCTGAAACAGATTTTTGAACTTCCACATGGGTTCCCCTTGTCCTTGGAATTAGCCCTTGATCGGAGGCAAGAAGGAGGAGGTAAAGAAGTGTTAATATATATTGATAGGGGACTAAAGTATAGGAGAGAAAACATGATAGAACAGCAGCGAACACAAGTTCATCAGCTCTCTTTATGAATTTTTATTTACTAAAATATTCCTTAAAGGGTATCAGAATTAAGTTAACACTGTTATTTGTAATCAATAATTGACTCTGTACTAGAAAAATGAAACCTGCACAAAAACCTGACAGCAAACCATTAACAGCCCCCCAGTAGATCACTTTCTGAAACCGAGTTACAGAATGTATCTAAAGTACCAAATAAATATATTGTTAAGGAGTAGAAACTAAATACAATTGCTTTTATTTAAATCAAGTCCAGCAAGAAAATATAATATGGCAAATAACCTAGCCTAGCACTTGCTGTATGCATCCATAATCTAGCTAATTCACCACGACTGTGATCGTATTTCCACCCCCTCCCCAAAATGTACAACCTTGACAAAAAATGGAAAGTAGATAAAATATAACATGAAGCATTTTCTTTTAATATATATTCTCATGTTGGTATTTAAAGCTTAATCAATAAATAGACACTCTCAGACACAAGAATGCTTTTTAAGTGTGTTATTGTGCTGTTTTAAGATTAAAATATTTTACATTAATAAGTCCAAAGCAGTTCATTCTTTATTCATACTTCCAGTGAAAAAAAAATTCTTCTATTTCATTAAGTATCAAAACTGGAATTTGCATTTTATCAGTAAGTGAGTATTTCCTGATGACTACATTAAAATATATCTAGTTCACAAAAAATATTACTTATCTGAGTGCTAGGTAAATACTATATACAGGTAGTCAAAGAATAGATGAGAAACGTCATGTAGTGCTACTGTTAAGAAAAGTTAAAGTAGTACAAAAATTTCCAATAATTTATATCCCAATTTTTTTTTTGTTGTGCTACCAGGAAAAAAATTAGAGGAGATTAAAAAAAAATCAAAATACTTTTCCCAACTACTCTCAGCTGGAGGAACAAAACCATCCATTTGTTAAGAAGAAACAAAGTATTGTATATAATTAAGATTTTCTACTAATTACAAATTTAATTTAACAAAGTAATATGGAGGCAGCATGTGGTAAATTCAAATTCATACAATCTGTTAAAGTAATACACAATTGAAAATTAACGATCTAAAATTCTTAGACTGTTTTAAATCTGTAATTTCAGCATAGTGCTACACATCGTTCAGTTTTGAAGGCTAAAATCAAGAAATTTTGACTCATTCTAACACAGGCAAAGCTCATCTGCTCCTTCTCTTCAACATTTTTAGCAGCATAGTCAGCTTTAAGAAGAGAAAAAAGGCATAATATTACCATAATTTACATAATCTAATAATCTTTCCAAGGCATCAAAGGACCTAGCTTAAAATTCCTATAAGAATTGAAAAAAATATATTAACATATACTTGCATTTACACTTTCAAAAATTTGCAGTTAGTATTAAGTTGGCCTATGAAGCAGTAGTAAAGTGCAAAATATTTTGTGTGATATCTAGTGATTGGTTTTAGCTTCTGTGGAATATAGATGAGTAAGCCTGGCTTTTCCATTGACAGATATGGTATTTGATGGAGGACCAACCTGGAGGCAAGGAAAAAAAAAAGAGAGGAAAAAAGAATAATAATTAACCTAATTTTCAGAGTCTTCTCTCTGAAGAATGTTACACAATATCACTTCAAGGAAACAAATACTGCTACTTCAGTTAGCATTTTCTCATCACAATGAAAGACCTCCTATATGATTTATGAACAAAGACATATACTACAGAATTGGAATTATAAGAAATCACTTAAAAATAAGTTTTAACCCATCTAAAATTTCCATGCAAAACTATTCATATATATGTATAATGTCCATCTCCAGACCTGGTTGCAAAGAAATACTTGAGAAAATATCCCTAAGCAAAACACTTTTTATTAAATAGAGATGATTTCTAACAAAACCTTCTAACACTCTTTTATACCATGGTAATGTTTCTTTATCAGAAACAAACTATAACTTTTAGGATATGTAGCAAAGATCTGATTTACAGGGGAGCTTCATAAACCAACAACTCTGGAATTAATGGGAGTTGTGGATGCTCCACAACCATGCGAACCACATACCACAATACACAGTTTACTAAACACAATGAAAACATTCTGAAGAGAAAAATAGTTAAAAAGAAACCTCACTTGACCCATTTTAGCTTAGTAATTACAGAGGGCCCTATTGAACAGAAAAGGCCAGCAACACAAAAGGCTGCAGATCTCAGCATTGCATACTCACAACATATTAGAATAAAACAGGAAAAAATAAAGAATTTAGCTAGTGGTGCCAGCATTTTATTATTTTAATGATTCCCTTACGGAGTTGAAAGAAGGGAGAGTATGGTAAGAGGCAAAAAGAGAAGCAAGCACCTGACAGAACTCTTTCCTAGTACAAATGGATCAAGTTATCACACTTTTTACTGAGTGCAGCATGATAGCAGAAGCTATGAGTTGAATACATTTCAAAAGTCCTTTCAATATGGGGAATCACTTTTGGGTGTTAAGTTATAAATACAAAATGCTCAGTTTCTCTCTTTGTCCTACTACTGCCATTTCTCCATGTTAAGCATAAAATGAGACTATGTTTTTATTAAATTTGCCATAGGCCAAAGCCTTCTTTCTGCTATCAGACACACCTGTACCACAGCATCTGTGTTGTGGGTAAGAGTGAAAATAACAGCGTGTACCACTTTATGCTTGTCAAAATTTCAGCGGGTTCTTCATTGCATTTTGAGAGTGTGTGTTTCAGGGGGCTGTTTTGAAATCTGTTTCAGGTTTCTATGCTGCAGAATGCTTTTCTTTATGCTCACAGCATTTTCATCATTGTAAGTTCTCCTTAAAAAGTAAAACCCTGTCCTCACCCCTAGCCTCAACAGATACTGTACTGAGAAAAAACATTTCCTGCCCACAGAAGAGAAAAGGAGGGGAAAAATAACTTCATTCATCATCATTCTCTTCTTCCACATGCCATTCTTTTACCTAGGCTGATAAAGACCACATGGTTCAAATCCACTTGAAGAATATTTCTCTCAGAAAAGAATGAATAACCACATAATGAAGTTTTTCCTTGTTTTCTTTCTAGCAGAAATAGACTTCTGGAATTTTGAAAAGCACATTATGAACTTAATTTATTTTAAACAGTTATAAGCTGCTGTGCCAACAGCCATGCTTATGCCTACTTCCCATAGAATCAAAAAATAAAGTTCAAACAATATGCAAAATAAATAAAGTTCAGTATTGCAACCTAGTCTAGTGGAAGGTGTCCTTGCCTATGGCAGGGAGGTTGGAAATGGCTGATCTTTAAGGTCCATTCCAACTCAAACCATTCTATGACTCATAATGTAATTCTGCATTGGAAAAAAAAAACTTAATAAAAATATATGCAAACAAAATCCAAACAGTATTTCTGATAGAACAGATATATGTGACCTCTAAGTGATTCTGATCAATACATATGCTTAATCTTATCCTGTTTTTAAAGGGGCTGTGGTTAGTGACACGTAGTTAGAAGTAATACTATGGTGTATTATGTACCACTATTACTGACTAAAGGTAAACAACTACTCAAGCATATTTGTAACCTTTTCAGAAAACAGATTCTTCCTATTCAGTGTAGAAATTACGGGAGGTGTACACTGCTGTTGCAGCACTGCAGTGAAATAAAATCTTACGTATGTTCTAATATCTGACCATGCACTGAGAGATTTTGACCCTAGGGAATCAAAGACTTCAGCAAAACAAAGAAAAAACAAATCTCGTATCTACCCACTACACATCATTTGTTTCTTTCAAGTGGGAAAGGGAAGAGAAACAAAAACTACAGAATTTCTTTAGCCTTCTGCAATGAGAAATTATTCCTCAATGAAGAATGCAAAATACTACCACAGTTTTAACTGTGGGGGGGAATTGTCCTAGCAGGACTGTTGACAAAACATTGAGAAATACCTAACTAATGATGTCAAACAGCAGCAGGAAGCTTGAAATACACTTAAGACTTGATAAAGTCTAACAAAAAGAAAAATACAATCTTCAGTACTTCTGTGTCTTATCTGCCTGCAAGAGATTGCACCTACTTCAGGTCTAGGGTGAAGCTGCTTAGCATGTGTCTAAAACCACACCACTTCAAATCATATAAACACAAACAAATAATTGAATAGGTTCTGCTTCCCAGCGTTAAAGAGACATTCCTGGCAGCACTTTGTGCCAAAGCTAACTGCTTTTAGTGTCAGGCATTAATATGGTAATTTTGAAGGAAGTACCATGAATTCATTGTTATGGATGCAATAATGAGAACTCACCCTTTTCAATTTGGCAGCAGCTTCTCCAGAGCGGATTGCAGCCAGCAAGCTCTGGTGAATCTGTTCTGGGTCAGCGCGCGGTAACGTCACTGCAGTTTGTCTCTTAGTGACAGGGGGTGGGTGGTCAGTGGAAGCACCTGACTGTGCCTGACTCTTCTGCTCACTATTCACAGTGCTGCCTTTCTATAAAGGAAGAAAGTGGGAGGAAAAACAAAACAAGAACTTTTAATCTGAATTAGTCATAAATGGAAAACTAAGTCAACCTAGCACAAGGTAGCATATCAAACTGCCACCATTGCTTTATTCAAGATATCAGAGATCAGCCACATTTTCACTACAGAACATAGTTTCTCCCTGAGATAATTATGCCATCAAAATTTTATAACCTCCTTCAAGTGTTTGTGCAATTTGAAGGCAAACTGATCTCACTACTCAGAATGAAATTTAAGAAATCAACACACCGAACTATAAAGAACAAATCATAAGCACTCCGAGCACAAAACAGGTATACACAGCATAAATGATTCTATTTAATTTACTGCTCTTTGAATTAGGGGCTGCTAATTATGACAAGAAATAATTATTTCCAGTAATCTGAATGAGGCTATTTTCACTTTAAGCTTCCCTATATTTCTGTATTTCATTATGATGCTGTGTTACTGCTAGACACCACAAAGAGTTTACACTGCATGAATACAGCACATTCTGATCAGGGAACAGTTCAGAGACTGTCCTGTCCTCCAGACTAATCACACTAGTGGATGAACAGCTAACCAATATTAAAAATAAAGTTTACCTTATCCATTAGACTATTTTGTGACCCCCATGTTATGGTCTGTAAGGAGGAGTTTTTCACTTGAGGCACAGAGGTAGCTGTGGAGGATTCAGCTGCCGAAGCAGCAGAGGAGAGTTCAACAGGAAATTCTTCTCTCAGTGCCTGGCTAGTGATTGTACGTGTCTTATTGAAGGACTGTGACCTTTTGACTGCGGATGAGACAGCAAGAGCAAAAGGGGATGGTCTCGAACTAGAGTATGGTTTTGGAACTGCAAAAGTTCTTAGAGTTCTTAGGTTCAATGGTGCTGGCGGACAGGAGGGAAAAGTTAAAGGTTTATTGCTTTTAACAGGAGAAGTAGATGATTCAACTTTTTTTCCACCATCAACTTTTTCTTCATTTGCTGGAGGAGAAGAAGTATTAGTTTCATGTAAAGACAAAGAAGACTGATCAGGTGATGAGATTTTTGTTTCCATCTCTGTGGTTTTAGCTTCATTTTGAATGGAATTAGGAGCACAAATGGTACTTCTGGCAATTGCAGATGTCACATAATGACCCGAAGCTCTTCGTTGCATCTGCAGGTAAAAAGAACTAGGCTTGTTTGTAGGACTATACGCATTTGACTTGTCCTGAGTCTCAGAAGAAACATTTGTACTATCCAAGCTTAGCATCATTGGGACATGCTGTTTGGAAGACTCTGTTTCTGTCCGATTGCTCTCAGTAGTTATCTCAGCTCCAGATGTCACAACGGGTTCAGAAAGGCTGTTCACTCTGTGCAACAGATCATTTGCTGCTGCAGTTTCATTTTGTGAATCAATCTGTAAATGGCCCACACTTTTTGAAACATGAGGAATCTCAGTTTGCACTATGAATTCTTTGGCATCTTCGTGCTTCAGAGAGTTTTCCAAAGTAGACAACTCCTGATCCTTACGATCTGTGGGAATTTCTGATTCCCAGCTCTTCATTATTTCTAAGGATTTTGGAGGAACTATTTTATAAGTAGTCATTCCAATTTTCGGTATATAATCTCTTGTAATTTCATTAGCGGGCTTGGGTTTAGGTTTGGTGTCTTGTCTATAAAGCGGGTGACCTTTTACAGGAGAGCTATCTGGAGTTTTTGCAGTTGTTTCTGGTGAAGCAAAATTACTGCCGTTTATACAAACATGACTCTGATCTTTTAAGGAAATTACTTTTTCATGGGTAACTTCTTGTCTCTCAAGATTTTGTTCTCTTGAAATACCTTTGTCCTCATGTATTCCATGCATCACTTGAAGAAGGGGGTTGTTTGTATCGGTGTTGGATTGAGGGACCAGTCGTCTGAATGTGGATGATTCACAGCCCTGAGGAAGAATAATTGCTTTCTGTGTAGTCCTTCCCAAACTGGTCTCTGATGGACCTGTCTGGATTGCAACATCCTGAGTTTTTACTGTGTCCAAACTGGTTTGATTTGGTTTCTGATCTTGCTTTTCTGGAATCAGCTGAGGATAATTCCTATGAATTACAGAGACGTCATTTTTACATGCCTGGCATTTTGATAGTCTGTCATCTTCAGCCTTGTTATTTTCTCTAAAATCTACTGTTTTCATTTTGGCTGTCTGAAGATCTTTCCCTTCTTCTGATGCTGGAAGGAGTTCTGTAGCACTGTGATCTTTAAATGAAAGAGAGATTCCAAAATTATTACAAACGCCAAAAAGATTCAGTCTTTCCCCTCACACCAAGAAGCCCCACATCTAATGTATCTAACTACAAGCACTGGCTCCACACTGATATTAAAGTTTTCCTTAACTCTTAGTTTGAAAGGCTAAAGATATACTTATCTTTGACTAATATTGTTAAATAATAGTATTCTAACTCAGGTATTCTTCCTTAATTAACACGCTACTGGTGTCATGCATCAACTTCATAGAAAAATCTGTTATAGAATCATTTAAAAAGTGCTAATGAATTTCAGTTGATTATACAGGCATAAGTGACTCAAGAGCTCAAGAACTATTCAATATTAAGTTAGATGCAATTTTTATTTAGTTCCCCACTTCTGTGGCTTCTATTCTTTGGTTTTAACATTACAAATGTCTTTTTTGTCAGCTACACGTTGTGTATATGTACAGGGAACAACTGGAAAAAATATGGACAAACAAAAATTTCCAACTCCTTATTTTCCAACTGCTTAGCAGGTCTTCTGATTCAATTTTTTGCTCCTAGACTAAACAAGTATTTCTCTCCAAAATAAAGGAATATTTGGGTCAAAAGATTTCAAACACAATATTGGGAAAACATAAATTATTTAGGAGTAATCGTTTGAGATGGTATTTTGGGAAAAACCCAGAAGTCTCTCCTCATTTCAAGTTATGCTATAAAATGGCCGTTAAAACTAAGCAGTTAAAGGCCTAATATATAAATCCGAAAATCAGTGTCACAAAAGTGAAAAAAAAAATCAGTCTGGTCATGAAATCCACAGAAAAATTTATGATCTATTAGATACTCAGGACGAAGTCATTTCTTTCCAAATTAGCACGTCAATTTGTTCTATTTGTGTTTAAAAATATTTGCATTTTCATGCAGAAAACATGCTAATTTCGTAAGCAAAGAACAACCGATGGCTTCTGCTTCCCTGCTACTGTGCCCATGTCACGCGTGGTAATTTAACCTCTGTGTCCAGCCTTCCCTCTCCTCAGTGCTGCTCCACACAAACTGCCTTACAACACAAACACGATGCAGCTTTGACTACTGCTAAAATTTTAAAAATTATTAAAAATAAAACAAAAGAAAATCCCAAATTGCAGTTAATTCTTGTTACCTCACCTCAAAGAGGATACACTGGAGCTAAAGGGAGCATAAAGAAAATAATTTGATGATAGCAATTCAAGAGTTGACTCTATTGTCATTTTTTCAAAGGAATAGAAAAGTTCTCTTCAGCCTTGTTTTGCAGTATTAAAAATGAGTGGGAACTACTCACCATCAGTTTTATTTTGATCCAGAACTCTAAGCTTCCTGTCTTTTTCAAATGCAGCTTGCTCACTGCTTATCTTAGACTGTAGTCCTCTGCAAAGCACAACAGTACATTAAATACGCTGATATCATTCCTTTCAGTAAACACAAAAAACTACGCAAGAGAACTGGCAATACTCTCCAAACACAGATGGGCAAAACAGAATCACTCTGCCAAACACCGGAGTACTCAACAGTATTTTTTTTTTTAAACAAGAGGAAATGCTGCTATGTTTTACCAAAATAACATACAGCTTCCCTCTTTTCTATGTAAGCAGATATTGGTTTTCCTTTCCCTTCTTCCCCTTCTTTTATTTGCTTGTGCAGTTTTAACGAGTCCTTTTCCAGTAACAACTTGGTTTCAAGTGAAGCCACACTTTATCATTACACAACAGTACTCAGTGTAAAGTGTTCTTACACCCCCACCATTTAAAATGTGTGCTTGATTTTGTCTCCAACATGATACAGAGGAAGCTGCATGAGAGGCTGACCACATATGAAACTATCTGCTGTGCAGTACTAACAAATAATTTTGTCCCTTTCAAGAAATACCTTGAGAACAACAAATAAACATGCATCAAATATGTAACTTCTATACTAAATATTTTGAAAATGCATAGCATTTCTGTCCTTAGATCATGGGGGATGAGAAATGAACACATGCATAAACCCCTTCTCTTTTTTTGCGGGGAGGAATACTAATTCCTTGGCTTAAAAAGGCAAAAGAACACCAAAATACTTAAAATTTGTCTCGAAAAATTTATTAGAACTTCAAACTTACATCTCTGCTAAAGATATTTATATTTTCCGTAGTTAAAAATACTGGCGTTATGAAGATTTCAATTCATTTGTCACATCAATTGTATTAGTTGTCAGGAACGAATGCCTTGAGCTGAAACAACTGATTTGAAAAATTTAAAATTATAAATTCCTCAATAATCACCCATCCTTGTTTTGCTTGTACAGTCCAAAATATACTGTAAGACAGTTAAAGCTCCATACTCCTGCACTCCATACTCTTGCTTGTCTCCATTCCCTTGAACACAGTATCATTATGGAAATCACTGAGTTTGACTGGAATATTACAGGTATCCCTAGTGTGATTAACAAGTACATCTTCAAAGTGACTACATCTTGTATATAAGATCTGAAATATCAAAAGGTTTCCATAAATATAGTGTCAGAGAAACCCTAGTCCTTATTCTGGTATGTCTGTGATATTTCAGGAAAGAAAGGATCACCAGACTCTAAAGTTAATACACAATGCATGCTAGATGATACTCACCAGGATTACAGGCTGTGAATGGCTATTACAGGTTAGTGGGGGAAAAGAACAAACAGCCCTTGGAAAATTGGCCCAATAACACAGGTCTGATAATCTGCAAGTTCAAGACCCCTTAAAAATAACATTTGTCTGATCCTCCTGCTTGTAGATCCCTACGGAGTAAACTTACCCAAGCAACTCACACAATACTTGTCAGGACAGAGCACCAAAGATGGTTGCAAAGCCCCATTTGGCCTTGGACTGACAAAAAAGACCCTTGAAATTCTCAAATCAGAGCTCTCCATACTACCTTGAAAGTTTTTGGCTACTAGGACAGTCACACATTTTGGCTTCAGTATAATAATTGAAATAATTCTTTCAATTTAAATTGGGAACAGTAGCCAGCTTAGTTGCCCCAGGGAACAGAGAATTAGTGAATTACATTAATACAATGGGACTTCTCTGGACAATCAACATTTACTTCAAGTAGGCACTAACTCATGTTAGTGAAAGCAAACGTACCGCATCGCCAGAAAGGAAAATGAGTGGTTAAGGAAACAAAATTCTTTAAAAAGGCAGAATTAACTTGTTTTCCTGAGAGCAGATGGATTGAGACAGGTCAAGAAAACTGGCTAAAGTATAAGAAAAAGACCAAAGAAAAATTAAAACCAAAACAAATATACAAGCAAAAAATAACTGTGCCCAGAATAGAAATGGTCAATCTACCTGTTTTTCCCCAACCATAAGAATGAATTTGTAAATTTTCATCGAACTAACCAATCCAGGTTTGTTTTTTGGTTATTTTTTTTACAAGACACTGCTCTAGTAAATATACTGGGTATTTTAGAGTTGGGTTCAGCTTTTCTGGGATCTGGCTGTTTGAGAGTAAGGAAAGGGAGGCTTAAACAGAATAGCCTGCATAACACTTCTTTGTAATTTTTCTTGAAAAGCTTAATGAACTACTGTGCACAGAAAAGTGCTACAATGAAAGCTAAGCATATTCAGCTCATTCCTCTCTCACAATTCTCTATTCTGCGCTCCACAATGAAACAGCACTCTACATTTCATTTGCCTCTCTCATTCCCTCCCCAATGCTCCTTTCTTTGTCACAAAACGTACTTACTTGCCATCTGTGCTCATATTTTCTTGTTTTTCTTCTTTGAAGATTTGTGAGTTGTCTACAGAAGCATCGCCAGGAACTGGAGCTGATGAAACAGGATAATTTTTTTCAGTTTCCAGTGGTACCTCAACAGAGGTGGAGGCTGCAGTAACCCCTCCTATCCCAAGAGAGGTATCTGAACTTTCACTGTCCTCTCTCTGTTGCACACTCATCTCTTCCCTTTCATCAATTTCTTCCAGGTTGTATTCTGAGCTCCTTACATCTACACTCACAGAAAGAAAAAAAAAAGAAAAAAGAAAAAAAATGAAACAACCCACAGCTCTCAATGCAGGGTGTAGATACAACAGGATTGGTGAAGTCAGCCTAAGTGGTCTGAAGAAGGAAAACTGAGACTTCTTTTCATAATTCAGGTTATAAAAAAAAAGAGTTTTAACCCACAGTATTTTCTGGTTCTTTCCAATTCTCTTTTTTTACATGTGAGAATACACACATCACCATGCTAGTGCCCATCTGTTTCTGCATCTGTAACTACTGTATAATGTTTTCCTTGTTTAACCCAAGTACTGGAATAGGATCATTCAAACTATATTTAACAATATCATAATCCCAAATTTCACGGAGGCAGTTTATTTTACCCCAATTTCTTAATAATTCCTTTAGCTCTCCAATGAAGTTTAAAACGCGTGATTCCTTTATTTCAGAGTAAGTATGTTAGAGAACTACAGAGCAAACCAAATCTCAGTTCTGCCATTGGTTTGAACAAGTTTCATCACCACTAATTTCCCATAATTACCCAAACTTTATTAAAACATAGAAGTGTCTTGTGCAGTGCCCTGTGTTACAGTAGACACAAAAATAAAGTACATAAAAAAGTGTTAATCCATAAAATTAATGTAGTTTTCATCTACAGTATTGCTAAACTAAAAGGTGCAGTTACTGGATGAGGACACATATAAGTCCATGTACGTGAAGTTAAACTAATAAATCCACCTACTTTGATTTCCAGAAGGATTAACCATCTCTAGCTTTACTTTAGGAATCTTCCTACAACAACATGATGATTCACAGATTTCAAGTATTGGTAAGTAGACTGTACAATTAACCTCTTGGCTTTTCAACTTGCATTCTATAACACAAAGACAACAGTAATTCCATCTATATAGTGCCATAAGGTACCATGGAAAGTTATTGGCAACAAGTGAACCATTCAAGCAGCATGCTCTGCCTGACCTGACCAGGATATTCATACCAGCTTAGCATCCATAGATATCTGCTAGGTACAGGCCTTCCATATGGACAGCAAAGCTTCAGACTTTTTAAAGTTGTATCAGTAAATTTTCAAAGGTAAACCAAGGCTAAAAATGAAAACAAAACAGTGGCTTAAAGCAAGCAATGCTGGGAAGTAGCAGATCTCACAGTACAAAAAAATCTTTGGTTGACTTCTTTTCTACAAACTGTTATCCTGCAATGCTTACAGTACTTCTAGAGAAGTACACTGTTTTAGAAACATAATAGAGGACTGTATATATTGCAGAAAGTCTCAGTACAGAACAGGAACTTTGATTTTTCCAATAGGGTCATTAGTCAAGAGTTCAGTAACACCAAAGTTCCTCATTCACAGTTACAGAGTGAGTACAAAAGTCAAACAATTTACTATTCTATTTTTTTGTATTATACTCTTGTAATAATGTTTTGCAGTTACACATTAAGCAGTGTGATAAATGTGTGTCATAGCACTGAATGTAGAATTCATTTAGATCCTGAGGGAAAGAAGTGCAAGACTGCAAAGTAGTACACGTGAGGTCCTTCCACATGATTTAAGCACAAGTACATACAAATACGCCACTCTGGTATTAACAGGGACTCCTTAAGAATTTACTATTAGTAAGGGCCTTCTCTTCCTTTCCTCCCTCACTAAAGCCTTTCATCTCCATCTAGGGAAAAGTCATGCCAGTAGCTTCATACTGTGGGAGATGATTTTAGTGACAGCAGTATGATTTTATGTGTGCAAATTTATATATTTATGTCACAATGTACAACGTGTAACAGAATGCAGGCAAACAACATCAAACCTTCTGAGACTATTCCACAGCTCACAGCCAGCTCTCGAGAACACCGTCTCCTTCACTGATGAGAACTACTATGTCATAAGTCTGAGCCATCCCCAGCCACAGGAACAAAGACGAAGAATTTGAATCTAAATGCTCCGTGGAAACCTGATTCATACAACAAAGCACAGCCAGGACTTCTGACACGACAAATAGAAGCAATCTGGAGTTGCTATGGCTTTGTGCCCAGGCACTGGTGTCACCTCTGTTGCTTTTCCTCTGGAGGAAAACAACAAAGGCTGAGTTGTAACTATACTGATGGGGTGGAAACTTAGCTTGGAGTTGGTAGGACACATTCTTGACAACCCTGCTACGTGAAAGTCTGACCTTTGCTGTGGTAGGAACACTTCCAAGCTTTGGAGTGGATTAACCTGACCCACAAATATATAATACCCCCCCAAAAAACCCATCACACTTTTTCCAATGTGTTCTACTTAATTCATCAGCGTAATGTCAGCCGTGCTTGAAGTTAATTTCAGCTAGTGCTTTTTCATCTGTTACTCATTCTCATTCTAGACCTGGGCCACCACTGCTGCAGCAGAATAAAGGCTGAATGCATCTGATACATAAACAACACTTAACAGCCATCCTTCCCTTACATCACATGGTTAATTTCGTAGAAGAACAGTTCAGATCTTATCATGTGACTTCAAACCCTCCATTTGTAGTTGTTATATGCAACATATCGCTATAAGTACTTATGGCAATACAGGCTACACACTGTTACCTTATTGATTATATACTCTATATGCAAATCCATATATAATATAAATTGAATTTCTGTCTGTATATAATTGATTCTCTATGAAAATTAGTCACGGAGTTTTAATTAGCCCTAAAAGAACATAGTTAAAGCCTACAGGATGACATACATAGTGAAGACCTAGTCTGATAAAATGACTGTCATACCAACTGCAAGTCTCCTTTGAGTCAGTAAGAATACTCCTTGCATAACAGAGAATAGGCTGACACTGCTCTCTGAGCCATTATGCTTGTAAGCATCAAAGCCAGAAAGCCTGACTACATCATGCAAATCTGCCAGTGTTTTGCTCTTCACTCTGCAGTCCTTAACGAGATTCTTAAGAGATACTGTAACCAAGAAGATTATATCAAGGGATCTGTTTGATAGGAAACTACTTTAAAATCTATAATTTTGAAGTTGGGTTTTTTTATGTACCATTTCACCCTCTTCCCTAGAAAAAAAGACAGAACCTTAATTAAACTTGGGGAAGGGGAATAAAAGTCATAATTGAGGAAACAAAAAAATTATTAGTAATCCCAGATATTCAAATTAATTCTCTGTCAATGTTTATCCTAGGAGATGTAAGCCTTCAAACTGCTTTTGTCAAGCTAAGTCTGTTTTCCATGGGAAAATTGTCATTTTGCAAGAGAAATGTTGCCTATTCCAAATTATATAGCAGAGTTCCACTGACTGTACACGTCTATTAGCTATGCACTACTTCGACACCAAATTGAACATTTGTTCTTTATAGGGCAGAAGATATTTGCAGCTTAACTTCTGTTTTGCTTAATTGCTATGGTAGCAATGCGTAACAAAACTACTTAGGGAATGCCAGTCATAGCTGACCAAAAACTCACAATGCTTCCAGAAGCCTGACAATCAAAGCTATATTAATCCAAATGGAAGGACCTACCGTGCTTATGTAAAATTAAAATTCTGTCCAACTTAGCAATAAAAGAGATATTGAACTATTTTATCCATTTATTACAATACAAAACATGCATAATTTTCAGAGTGGGAATAGAAAAAGTGTACTGGAATTGATTTTGCTGCAGGTGAATATTGCTTCTCAGAGCACGATGGGCATTGCTAAAAGCACCCTTTATAGATAGGCCAGTTTCAAAGATGCCACCAGAGAGCAGCAGTAACCCATGAGAAAAACAAAAGGGGGGGGGGGGCAGTGAAGCCGTGCTATGTGGCTTGTCTTTACATTTTAAAAAATGCATTGCGTTAAGTCTTCAGAAAAGGACATGAAATAATAATCAGCAGAACTAGAGAAGAAAGACTGTCATTAATTGCAGAGGTAAATTTCCAGGGCTCAACACAGACTGTTCTAAGCCCAGTGAAGATGATTACATTTTTCTCTTTCTTTCCATTACAGCTTAAATTAAAATATTTAATTACAAATGCCTCAAGCAGAGGTTGCTACATCTATGGAAAAGCAAAAAAGCCATTTCTATGAAGTTTAAAGCTGTTTATCTATGCAGCTCTTGGACAATACGGTGATGGGAAATGTAGAAATTATAGCAGGAAACTAAATCTTAACATGGAAACAACCTCAAGAAAAACAAAAATTTTATTTGAAATCATAATATGATAACTTCGCTCATCCTCTTAGACTCATCACATGTAGATAATTTCCTGTGTGGAAAACCATGTTTAAGCACTAATAAACATCAGTAAGAGCCATTCACTTACAAGCGACAAACCTCCTTCATTCTGCTACAAAAACTAGTAAATGGAAAGGTTACAATTTCATTACATCTTCAGCCTCAGACTGCACAGTATATGTTCATATTTCCCATTTATTTACACATTATTTTGATTAAATATATTTTCTGACATTTTACATAAATTGCCCTAAACACAACCCAAGCCAAAATTTACAGATTAGTGATTTCCTCCCCCACCCCCTCACCCTTTGCCAGAGACCTAGGATGGTAGGTGACTTTTTCAACTCTTGTTGTGGTACATTTGTGCTTTAACACTCCAATCAATTTGATTGGCATCCTGAATAAAACAACTGGAAAGCCACTTAAGTGTTCCGGTCAACTAGCACAGAAACAGAGTGTTTAGCCTCATATAATGCCAGTGGCACTCCACATGCTTAATGTTTATATGTTTCATTCTTAGTGAAATATATGGAAAAATGATTTTTCTGGACTGCACTGGCACTGATTATTCTAAAAGCTTTTACATATCTTACAAGATATAGCATCTAGGATTCTTCTATCTGAACCCTACAGTCTCATGCTTACAAACAACAATACTTAGCAGTACAAACTGCATAAGTTAAAAAAGTATTCTGTTCAGCAGCTAAAGAATTGTATTTTAAGCAGCTATACTTTTTAAATATCACATTTTTCACTAGCATCCAACAAGTTATTTCATGTAATGTATAAACAACGATTTATGTATACAGTTTATATTTACAACTTATGTTCTCAAAGGCTTTTCGGATGCAGACCAAAAGGCAGGCACAGATTTGCTCCTACTCCTAAGTTATGCAGGTCAAGGGCAGCACAAGGCAGGGTTCTGGAAACAAGACTGGGCTTTAGCTTCTGAAAGGCTTGTTATGAGGTACACAAAAATCACAGAAGTTCTGGCTCATTCTTGTCTACAGCTTAGGGGGGGAGGAAAAATAATGTTTAGTTTATTAAATGTAAAGCGCAGAGACCAATATAAAATATATAGTCTGTGTTTCTATAGACAGTAAAATGTCTTTATTTTAGAAAGACATATTTGTACTTCATAGGAAGTAAAGTGTTAAAATTAGTTCTATACTTATGGCACATCTACAGTACAGTAATTTATTACTATGAATTATTATAGTTTGCTATGAAGTGCATCTTACCAATGCATTCGGAAAAAGAACTAACCTGTTTCAGGCTGAATTTCAGTGGCTCTTTCTTCCACTTTAGCAGGGGTTGAATCTGTTGACCCTGTTACTGCAAAAAGTCAAGTAACAAGCTTGTAATTTCTGCACCAACCAAAGTTCTAGATAAAATGTTAAACTGTGATCTTACAAGACTGGTGAGTTCAAGAAATGCACCTTCTCTTAACCAACCAGTGCTCATTGTCACATTTCCCAGATATTTTAATCTCAACTCTGTGGTATTTTTGAACCAGAGAGAACTGAATTTTTGTTCTAACAGAAGAGCTACAAAAGAAGGAGTCTTCTAAAATTCTTTTTCTCAGTCCATTTCCTATTAAGCCTTCTCTGATCCAGAGAAGCTAATCTTTTCTCCCCATCCTAAGTTGTCCACTGATTAACAAAACCACAGTTGCTATAGTTAACCTAACTGTAATCAATTTGGTAATTTCTGAATTTTTTCTGATATATGTGCCCTGCAACCTCCCTACTTTCTCACACTACATGGGCCACTCTCATAAGGTAGTATTACTGCTCCTTACAATCTGAAGATGTTTGACACTCATTTTTACTTGAAGTTCTTATCTCATAAGGTGGTATTTCTTTAATATTCAGCCAAATTGTCATCCTTTCTGTCGCCTCCCAATTAAACAGCATAAAAAGATTACCAGTCTCATTACTGTTTTCACTTTGATCTTCTGGTGCTCTACAGGGTGGCGAGGGTGCTTTGCGCTTCATCCTCCGTACAGAGGAGTTCACGGAAGCAGTGTCACTGAGTGACAGAGAACCTTTCCGTACTAATCCCGGAGGGGCCTAAGAAGGGAGACAAGGGAGGAAGAAGATTCTTAGCAATAAAAGAAAAACAGCAAAATAGCTCTCCTAATTATTCTCCAAAAGTATTTATAATATACATCTGGGAAAGAGAGCATATATATCTATTACCAAACACATTACGTTTCTCATCTTAATCCCTCTGAGGAATAGTTTTCAAAAAAAAACTTTTTCTACAGTAATTGAATATAGTCACAGAGGTATAAGATACAGCAGTAAAAGAAAAGAAATTGTTACATATACTATAAAAGAGAATTATAAAAGAGAATTTGAATTCTTTTATGCCCAAAGGCTATTCTACAATTCCCAAATAATTCTTTTCTAAAAGTACTAAAAATCATTGTGGAAATATGCTTCAACTACATCCCACTGCAATGACATGGCAGAAGGTTCCCTTCTCCGTTCCTTTAACAGCAGTCCTAATTTGGCTGTGTACATAATTATTAGGATTTTGTTTCTCTACTTGAAATTCTTGAACTTTTATAGAAATTTTTTGAAAGTCAGCTTTCAAGACTTATCTTGGAAAGTACAACTGTCTTATACTTACTGAAGTTACACTGTAGTAAGTTGTAATAACAAAAATTATAGTACTAATTGATGTTGAATTGTAATAATATCTTCATTATTGTAGCAAAAGACAAAAAAAATCTTAATTCACAAATACGTAAAACCATTAAAAAATGGACAAAAGCTACCTGTGAAGACTTCATAGTCTTATGATATGGCAGTCCAATTGCATTTTGAGTTGGTTTGAAAATGTTTTCTGTGTTTCAAAATACAGTGGCTGTACATTTGACTGCCACTCTTAACCGCAGTTTGCCTTATGCTGAAGAAACCTTGTATTTCCACATCTATTAGAATGATAGCAATCAGGATCCCAATACTAAGGGAGTGTATTTTGGCACTAGATGAAGTTGCCTATTTCTGTAGCACTTCTGATCCCTATCACTTGTCTTCTGAACAATTTGATAAAATCCAGCAGTGACATGAATTTTTTGCTAGAAAGATCCACACAGCAACTGGATGTGTGGTCATTCTCATGGAACTTCTGTGGCTTCATTTAATCAGACCACTTCACAGAGCAGAATATTAAGGAACAGAGACAGTATAAAACACCTACAAATTTTTGTTTCACTGACAATCCTTTTAAAAACATCACTGACAACAGAACTGTTGACCATGTCAATATCCACGGAGTAAGATGCTTATCATTTAGAAACTAGCTCTGAATAAATACACAACCAACAGCAAGGAGGATATTAAAGACCAGAAGCTAGACTATTTAGTTGTATACAATCAAAACTATAAAGAAAATTACTCACAAGAGAACAGATACCAGCGCAAGATGTCTGTGAGGCAGTGATTGGCAGCTCCTGTTAGATCTCAATACAATACCTGAATGAACTGGGACAGTGAAAACGGTCCTCTGAGCTACCCTGTGCATACTCATCTATTTTGTCCCACCTCTATGTCAAGTATGACAGATCCTCTAGATACTTTACTGTACTGTAAGGAGCAACACTCTGCAAAGTGGTCACACAATTCTTCTACCTATTGCTTCAATGCCAAAGCAAGTGACTCAAACCTTTAACAGTAAAGCAGGAGCCTCAGAAAACAAAGCACCAGGCGAATGTTCTTTTAAGAACAGCAGAGAATATGGACATAACACTCCAGCACTCCACTTCTAATTAAAAAGACTTGCATGCTTGAATAGTTTTTAAACAACTCAGTTTCTAGATTGCAATGTCATACAGCAAAAATCACTTTACACTTTTATAGTTTCTTATTTGCAGTTCCCAAATAGTTCTTAAAAAAAAAACAGTATTCAGCATCTGAATTTATGCAGGAGGCAATGTCAAATGTAAAATTATTTCCCCAAATGAAGCTTTTTTTATTGTTATGTCATTTTCCTCCTTGCTGTTGGGCAGTTCTGTTTTTCTCCTCTCCAGTAGCTGCTCCCCAGACTCAGCCCCTCCATTCTGCACAAAAACACAGTTTTTCTGTTCAAAGGTCTGCACCCTCATCTGCTTCGCACAGGCTCATTCAGCTGACTTGGCTGGCACAGAGTTCTGCGCATACTCACTCAGCTAAACAGATGTCACCAGAGTTCTCTCCTGCACAGAAAGGGTACGTGTGTAGGGGGGGAATAATGTTCTCAGTATAAGAGCACAAATGCTACTAGAAGATTTTTATAAGCCTTTCTACTGCCCTTTCCATCCAAAGAAACAAATGATTTGCAAAGAGAGATTTTGAGAAAGTACTAAATGTTCCAGTTAAAGTTCAAGTGTTGAACAGATTTTCTCAGGAATTATTCAGCATATGAATATTAAGAGCTTTCAAATCCTAACAAAGGCTGTAATGTGAAAACAGTACTTTAAACAGATGGAAAAAAATAATAATGTTATTAAGACATATCTGACAAAGTTTTGGAATATGCATTGGGTGTTCATGTGCCATACCAACTGCCAATGATAACCAGTGCTTTATCAGTTACACTTAAATTAAAAATCATGTTAGAATCACTAAAGTAATTAACGATGCTTGTGCAAAAACACCAGTGAACCATCATAATTTCCAAAACATATGCAGGAGCACTTTTAACAATGCACACCCTCCTCATCCTGGAACAAGCAAGGGTGGATATGGAATTTTTTAGTCTCAAATGTGTACAAACACATTTGGCATCAAATCCCACCCCATCCTGAGCAGACACTTGTAGAGATCACTGCTTCTCAAGTTCCAGCCTCTGTAAGCAGTGGCAGATATGCTGCCTGGCCCTTCTTATTATTTCAAAAAGCAAAGGGGAGGTAATTAACCAACAGTAATTTTAGAATGCTGGAATGGAATGCAAAGTGGAAGGCAAAACAAAAATGTATTTGGTAAAAAATGTACTGGCAGTGGAGCATTTTAGTGTGCTGCAATGTTTACCTCACAACAAGGGTCACTATATACACATCTTCATACCTCCAGTACCTACTGCTTTTGCTCCATAGGTAACTAGATTTAACAGAAGATATACAGGCAAACTGGGATATTAAAGCACATTGCAACTCATATTGCTCATATTTCTTTATTCCCTTTGTACAAGTATGCAGACTAATGGATGTCAAAGGACTAACAGGAAAATTTTGTATTTGCCATTACAGTGATTAATGCACTCACAATTTCTATTACATGATTTAAGCTGCCCAAAATACTTAAACTTAGCTACTAGAAAGGAAGCTATATACCTCTGATCTACTACAAAGAAAAGACATGCAGAATATATTTGGAGAAACTCAGCTTGTGTTATTTTGCCCAAAAAACTGATATCACTATTATCTCCTGTGATTCATCTATATACTTGCTGGTGCAGAAGCAAATAGAATAAGGGGACACAGTTATGCATTTAGTATGCTGAAAAGCAGATGCAGGCAATGTTCACCATCAATTCGGAATCATATCAAACAATCTTCATGCAACTTCAACAAAAGCAAACAGGTAGTCCTGAGCATTGTCTTCTCCCAGGTAAGACTGGCTCTATTCACTACCTCCTTCAAGTTCATAGTGTTCATTGCACTGCCCAGCTTTACAAGCCTGACCATCAAATTTCAGGCAACTGATCCTTCAGTGTAATATCTTAAGCATGGAACTCATCTCTCCCAAAAATCTTAAACAAGCTTTTCCACGACAGTGCCTAATAAATCTTTTCGGCAATACTTCACGATTTAGCTACTTCCCCACCCTTTCCCATTCTCCAGTCTTCTCCTTCCCTTTCCTTCTTAAGGGGTATAAGCGAGATTTCAATTTTTACAGTAGTTATGGCTGTGTAAATCAAAGCAAGGTACATTTCTACAGTTGAGAATATCTATCATTTAAAACCGTAAACAGTCTGACTGAAAATCTCCACACCTAATGGTTCCTACCCAAGCATAGTTTACATATACGCCTTTACAACAACTGAAAATGGTGTCAAGAGACAAACATTCATGGGATAATGAATTGTTTTGAAAAAACCCGAGAGTCCTCTCTACTTGAAAGTATATTTAAACTTGCTAGTTCTAAACATACTTCTGGCAAGAGCCATCTTTCCCAAAATTAGAACTGAGAAATAAGTGAGGGATTTCAATATTAGAGACTAACATGCTCATTTTCCAATCTGAATTAACATAGAAATTTTCTGGATAAACAGTAACTATTTCTGTTGCACTAGTCATCTTCTAAGTCTCATAAAGAATGTGCAAATCATGCTATGCAATAATTTGTAAAAGCAACCGTTACATCTGTTGTACTAATTCCTCCCCTAAAAAAAGGAACGTATCTCCAAAAGTTAATTCTATAATCACTCTGAAACTGAGGCAGAAAAAATTCCAGCCCTCATAGTAGAACGTAACTGCTCATATAAAGAGAAAGCAGTTTCTTTTGTATGGAAAAAGAAGCAGAGAAGCTGTAGGAGGTAAGCATTAAAGCCCTTTTTCTTTCTGTGAGAAATTAGACTACAATACATTGTGAATTTGAAGAAAGACAACAGTGAGAGCACTGTTCCCTTAAAGTTGGCTCATTTCACTGTTGTCTGATGTTAGTATTTTGGCATGTTTCTATCAAAATCAGGCAAACAGTTTATCCAGGCAAAATAGACATTTCACTTTGTCTTCCTTGTGGATTTTTAAAAAAAGATTTGTCCATAATAAGGCACATGCAGAAGGTCATCCTGGTCCATAGAATAAATAAAGTATGTATCTAGTCTGCCAAATAAATTGAAGGGCAGGCTTCAGAACTTAGGCATTTTTAAAAGCAATATGATTTGCAAGGCAGCACTTCTTGTAAGGTCAAATCAGATAAAAAGTAACCCTTAAGGAAAAATAAAAGTACATCCTAAATTCCGTAAATTGCTGCAAATCCTGTAAATTACTTTTTTTAAAAATAAATTTTACATTATGCCTCACCTAACATTTTACGTTTTTAAGGGAACTGTTCCTTTATATTACAGTTAAGTGAAATCAGAAGCCTCAATAGCTGGAGATATCTTTTTGTTTATTTTAGAGACTTCAGTGGAAGCTCTGAGGAACCAGGTTCCAATCTTCTTGCCCAGCATTACTCGAGCAGCACTTGATCTCACAGCAAAAACAAGTATTTGTTGGTTTCTATTAGTGATGGAACCCTGTTATATTTTATTTGTTTTCCTAATTATGTGCATAAAGTTTTGAAAATCAACAGTCCGTTTCACCCAAACAGAAAAGACTAAAGTTGGAAGGGACCTTTGGAGAAGGGACCTTTGTTCAAACTTCCTATTGAACAAAAGGTCTTACAATTAGGTTATTGCAGGAGTTTGAGTATGGCCAGTGAGGAAACTTCTACCACTTCTCTTGAGCAACCTATTACAATGTTCATTTTTTAGTTTACTGTTTGTATCTGATGGAATTTTCTCTGAAGCAACTAGTGCCTATTGGTCCTCATCATGTCACCACACGTCCTTGTAAAGTGTACACCCCCACTTTCTCTGCAACACATTTGGGTATCGGAACAACCTTATTTTTGCTACAACATTTATATTCTCCAGCCTTTAAACATCATGGTATCCCTCCAATGGACTCTTGCCTGTTTCTATCTTGAACTGCAGGAACCAAAGCTGGTCATAGTAGTACAGATGTGGCCTAAAAAGTATCAAGTACACCGGATTGAAGGTGAATCACATAGACAGACCGCAGCCTGTACTGCTGCTTGGCATTACTCCATTCCAGATAGAGAATTTCAACATAAATCTTTCATAAACCTCATGAGTTCCAGCCTGTCACTGTCCCCCCCGGTTCTTCTGGCATACTACCTCTCTGCCCAGTTTGGTGTCAACTTCAAGTTTGTCCAGGGTGTATTCAGCTTCATTATCTAGGTTGTTTATAAAGATACTTTAACAGCACTGACCATTCTACCAACTCCTCAGGAACTCCAACTGACAATGAGATTAAAACATATCAATAAAGGTAGATGACATCATCCTTCATCCTCAGACTTCTACTTGCCACTAACTCACAAAAGTCTTTCTTGTTACTCTTGACATCTCCTGCCACTTTGAGCTCCAGGCTTGGCTTTGCCTTCCTAACTGCATCTCTACACGTCCAAGAAGTATCTCTGTATCTTTTCTTAGTTATTGGTCTATCCCATTTCCACCCCTCTCAGATGCTTGATTTTGCACTTGAGCTCTCTCGGTAGCACATTTAAATAGGGCTGTTTATTTTTATGCCTACTCCTTTTCCTGCTCATGGGAATGGATCATTCTTGTGCTGCAGGAAGGTTAACCCTGAAAATATCTCCACAGTCTTTTAAGAAGCCACTTTATTTTCCAAGGAAAACTCTCATATTATCCCTCCTAAGAGTTTCCTGATCAAGTTGAGCAATACGTACTGTGCAGTCCAAATTCATTCATTAGGTATTTATTGTAAAGCAGATACTAAAAAGACAAAATATTTTATATGAATGAATAAAATTCAAAGCACAGAGCAAATATTTGACCACATTTATGACCCAAGCTCTGTATTATCTGATAAATCACTGTGCAATCAGATTTGAATGAAACGAAAGTAATCTTAAAAAACTTTCCAAAGACTTCGAAGGGAGCTGCACAAAGTAGTACAAAATAGAAAATACACACAAAAACTTAAATTTATCTGGACTTCTCTCCTTTCTTTGTGAGCTATTCAACTTCATTCAGTCAAATCACTTTAGATGAATAAGAAATTTCAGTACAAAATAATAAATCTAAGCTATTTTGTTGAGTGACAGATCGTAGCCCAGCAGTCATACATTACTGTTAGACATAGCAGGATATTAATCATATAAAGCACGTTGACATTCATAATTTATTTTCAAAAAAATTGAATTCAATTAAAAGACAAACATGATGAGGTAAAAAAATTCATTATTTTTCCCGAAAAAGTTTCTTTTATTAAAATACAGAAAGAAGCCTTTGTCTTCTTCAAACCATCAAGCTTTTCAGCCGGACACAAAACACAAATTCAGAACTTCTGTTAAACAGTGCTCTCTTGTGGTTCTTTGCATTAATGAAAGTGTAAATCCTTATATAAAGATGAAAGAAGTCAGTTTCAAATTTCTTGTCTCTGAGCCTAAATTATTTGATTAAAATAAAACCTTACTTTAACTTGCTGGCAGCACAAGAATGTTAACACTACTCCCCAAGATTTCCACCTTTTTCTGGTAATAAAACGTAAAGAAACAACTACTGCTTATCACATATAACTAAGAAATTTCAAATGACTGGAAATATCAAATCCATTATTAGAAGTGATAAAGTAAGATAATGTCCTCTCATTTAAACACATAAACTACTAATTGAAAAGAACAAAAAGGTGCTCACAATACTAACATATAATAAGTTGGGTTTGCCTTTTGAAAATACAGCAGCTACTTTGGATATAGGATATAAAGTTTAAAAGGAGCACATCTTTCAATTTCTGTAGTTATTTTCATACTAAATTTTTAAAGGAAATACTACACTTTTTTCCCATTTATTTCAAGTCTTGGCAGATATTAGTAGGGTTATCGGATTAATTACGTTCAAACTTCTTGATTCAAGAGAGGCGAAGCAATTGTAACTAACCTGTTCATTTCTATCAAGGCTGTTAGATTTCACGATACCAGATACCAGTTTGACTTGGGGTTGTGCAAGTTCCTGTGGAGCACTCTGAGAATTTGGCATAGGTGGTAAAGGAGCTCTCCGTTTCTTTGGCATTTCGGATGGTAAAGTGTTGGAATCATACTGCTTGCTAACAGTGTTAGATCTCATGATGAATGTTGGCCTTGGCTTGCTCATCAATGGAGTCGATGGGGCACTGGCAGCCTTGGGGTACGGGGGGAAGAAAAAAAATCCAAGTTACTCATAGTTTCTGGAAAACAATCAACAGTGTTGACTGCTCAATATGAACATGTTTGTAGAAGTTTTGCTTATACAAAATTACATCTTACTTGTTCTTTTTTCTTCTTGCTTCGTTGAAAAAAGCTGAAAAATCCTCTGTTTTCTTTCTCCTTCAGAACATCCAAGTTTTCAGACTGATAGGAGTCTATAATAGAAAACAATACTTCTAGATGTTATTTATTGCACAGATTCTTTCTCCTCCATTCTTACTATTTCACTGTCTGTCATAAGCCACCTGGAAAGATACACAAGACACACCATAAATCATCTATATTAAGTTTTTCCAAACATTGCAAAATGAGCAGGTTTCCTACCATCCATGTTCTTCCTGTCTTTCTCAGAACTTGGAATAGATGAGTTCAGCTGCTATTAATACCCCCAGCACTTAATCCAGCCCTTCCCACTTGTCACATGTCATGGTTCATATCACAAAGGCTGTAAAAGGGGAAAAGGAGCATCAGCCTCTCCAGCTCTCAGTTCCTAACAGTTTAAATTCACAGCAAAGCGTGAAGTGGGAGGCAAGTTAGGCACAAGCCCACAGAAGGTATGACAATGGAGAAGAATCACTGAAACACCTGATAGGTGCTGCACATGTCATTACATGGCAGTCACAGTCAAGTCCATTCTGCTTTCTTGCAGAATTTATCCTCTTTACATCATCTTATTTGTGCAAACAAACTGCAAATATAAAGATTGTCTCTCCAATTTTTGGTAGATTTGACTTTCTTAAGGAAATCCCATTGAATGCAATTGCAATGAGCAACAGAAATCTGCAAAGCCACGATGGGGTCTTGATACAAGTATCCATACGAATATGACTAAATTTAATCAGTCAATCCAGGGTAAAACTACATAGAAATACTTTAGATATTTCTGGGTGTATTTAATTCTACATTACCATTTTAAATATGCATTTATGATAGGATAATTACTCATGTTACAGTTAAACAGATATTACAGTAAGAGTGGACGGTGATGTCATATACAGTTTCACTGCCCATTTCAGTAAGTCATACCTTGCAAAGATGGTAAATCTAAATCAACTGGTGATGTGGCTACAGAAAGACAAAAATAAAGACATAAAATGTGAATCTGAACCAAGGTTGCAGTTATAAATTACAAACACAGAAAGCCAAGTTGAATCCTCAACATTAGGAAAAAGCAACTGGGTACTTTCCTGAAATAAAAACGTGTATCTGTGCTACCTAATGCTATAAATCACTTAAGAGCCTGAAGACATACAATACAGACTGGTATCTTGTATATGAGGAGAAAGGCTCCACTTATATTCCTGAAGAAAAGAGGAAAATCAGCACATACAATAGTTTGCTCTGTAAGTTGTGTAATGTCAGGCAGTCCAAACTTGGAAAACAAAGAAGAAAGTAAAATTAAAATATAATCTGAATAAAATAAAATTTTAATTTCAATTCTATTAAGCAAAAGGTACATCTCACCATTTACTTCCATAAAGCTGAAAATTCAAAGCTTTGAAGCTGTCTGCAAAATTGAAATGGTGAACTACTTTGTATCAAGAGAACCAATGTATATCTATATTTCCTAGCAGTGTAGAAAACATACGCCCTCGTATTCTCTCCTAAGAACAAACAGCCAAAAATTCAAATGAAGCACAGATCACACTGTGCAGAAGGCAGCTCTGCCAGCCTGTAGATGAAAGCAGTAGCCAATAAACAAGACAATGCACTATGGGCACATGGAGTCCAAGTAATGTGTTTAGACAAGTGAAAATACATTGTTTTCCAGAAGAAGAAAAATACTTTTTTGTATTCTCTGTAGTAAAAGGACATATTTTCCAAATCTGCCACTCCCCTGTTCTTCAAGATAACTGTCCTTTGAGATGCAATTGAGAGAACTCTTGAAAGTGCATACCACTAAATGATAAGCTTACCACATTTAGGTAGAAGGAGGGGGAAAGACACAAGCAAAAAAAAAAAAAAACCCCAACAAAAAATGTCCAAGTTTTAGAGCAGAAAGAAAAACAAGCAAATAGAACAGTGGTCAAGAACAAGAGTGAGTCAATTTTACTGCATTCTATACAGAGATAAAATTTCCTGTGAGAAATGGCTGCAACAGAAGAAACCAGACTGCATAGCATTTTTAATCACAGTCAAATAATCCCTTCATGAAAAAGACAGCCTTAGAGCTGAAGTTAAAACAAGGCATAGGAATGTCTGTACAAACATAAGGAAGTTAGTTCATTGTGCCTCCGTTGGACCTCAATTACAAAGAGAATTATGCCTTCACAATCTATAAAATTAGAAAGCACCTCACAGAAGTACACGAGTATCATCAGAATATTCTAACACTTTTAAAATTATAAATAACTTCAAAACCAAACTAAATTTCTCTAATGTTTCCATTATTTTCAGCTCATCATGATTCTATGTCTCTTCTATAAGCTAAGGTCTTTTGGGGAAGGAAAAGAAGGGGTTTCTTTTAAGTGATTTGTACTTAGACACCTTTGCTACTACCGAACACTTCGGTACAATGTAAAACCTTTATATAGCAGCACTTCTCAAACATTAAGTACAAGTGAACTTGTCTCAGTTTCAATTTTGTGGAAGACTAATGAAATGTATACTAAATTGCTAGAAATTAGTTAAAAAAAACAAATCACAAAAAGTATATATTGTTGAAATACTAAGTAATTACCTTTTCTGTAACTGCAATTTACAAAAGTTATCTTACCTCGACTGATATCCATGGCATATACTTCTCTTAGTCCAAAGTCATTAAGAGATTTTGTCACATCAAGGGGCTCTTGAGACTGGTAGTTCTTCAGCAGCAGAGTGTGTGAAGGATCAAATTCACATTTACTACAGATAATTGGTATGAGTTCTTGAAGGGGTAAATGTGGACTAACTCTTACTACAGTCTTCTGTGTCTTCTTGTAGTTTATCACTACCCTTACTGTTTGCTAAAGAGAAAAGAATTCCAATAAATACCAGCCCAAATTCTGAAACAACTAACAATTTTATAACAGTCTTGGAATAATCACAGAAATTCCCCTTATGGTCTGGTTCACAACGTTTTAGTGTCAATACCATTACAAGAGAAACTAAGAACTATTTTGTGATTCCCTTTTACTCAAGAAAAAGACACATGAAATGGTCTCCTCCTTTAGCATCTGTCATTTGCCTGTCCAGTAGAGTATATGCCTGGAGTGAGATGCCTGTTAGGTTCCAGTAGGTGGCTGTGGAAGTCAGTCAATGAGCCAAGAATGCCTGTGTCTGCAAGCATGTAGGACGAAGGTAAAAGAGCTTCAGAAGATCTTCCCTGGCCCTGTGTAAGTGCTTTAGATAAATCAAAAAACAGTATTCTCCTATACAGTAGACAAGGTAGGAGGAAAGACTTAAGCAACATCCAAAAGTTTCTTTAGTACTTCTAAAAGCTTCTGCCTTCTTAAGGGTATATGAAAAAGCCAAGTAAAAACAAAAAAGTACAGTATGTATTAAAGGAAAATGAACATACAATCAGAAGGGCATATATATCACAGCATGACAGATGGTACAAGTCATTGATTTTCAGTTTGTGGAAGGCTGTATTCAGCCATGCTTCATCTGCAGAATTTGTCAAAAAGACAGTAAGGAGTGGGATTTCAAATAATATTGTAACGTATCCTTCTTTCAGCAGCAAAGATGTTTGCTGCAACAAATCGAGATATTTTACCTACAAGGAGGTTATCAAGAACATGGAACCAAGCATTTCACAGGGGTGCACATTGAGAGGACAAGACAATGGGAAAAGCTGAAACAAGAGCTTAAGCTACCAGCTTAACTTGTTGAACACAACAGTGAAGTTAATTTCTCAATATGCTTTAATTTTAGTTCTCACCTCTGGTACAACCGGAGCAGGTTTCTTCTTATCCATTTGTTTTGGCTTTACAATCACCTTTTCCACTTCAAGCACTCCCACTGGTGTGTTAGGTTTGAATTTAATCTGATTATTGTCTGCTGATACCAACTCTATAGTATGACTTGATGGATTTAAATGATATTGTGCACAGAGAAAGATCAGTAGGTCCATCATGGGCTTCCTGTGAAAGACAAATGGAACTGTCACAGCAGATGACAATTAAGAAAGCTATAACAAAATATGCTGCTAAACATACAACCAAGGTCATCCTTTCCCTTCCATGACTAAATAATTACCCCTGGCACCAACTTTAAATATCCTCAACAACAACAAAAAAAAAACCCCAACAAAAAGCAACAAAACAAAACAAAAAAAAACAAAACAAACCAATTCCCCCCCGCAGAAAACACCGTTGAAAAGAAAATTAAACTAGCTTGCACAAAAGTATGCCAAGTGCTTGAGCAAAAAGAGAAAATTTTGCTTGTGTGAAATGATGTTTTTCCTGAGGTAAACAGGGAGATGTGGATTAGCCATATCATCTGACATTTAATGCAAACTGTAGCTGTGGTGATAAATGCCCTGCTATTCATTAAGAATGGTTTCCTTCCAAAGCCTGAAATTTTTAAATCCATTCTAAGGTTACAAGTGACTTTCAGAAATTCTGAGCATGAGCCATTTGGAGAAAGCCAGAGAAAATAAGTTTGAGGAAGTCACCTTTTAAGCAGGTCTTGCATTAGGGATCCCAAAATGAAGGCCAGGTGTTTAATACAGACAGGGGAAAGAGGCTAAATGACAATATAGTAGTTGAATGCCATTTATTGTGAAGCTTTGTGCAATGCAATAGATGCCCTTTTCACAATGAAGTATGGCAAGCTGAATTTTTCATACGTAGTCACTTTTTGTATGTCCTTTTTCTCTCAGTGCTCAATGAAGAACATGCAGAGCAGCATACAATATAGGCTGAACATTTCCTATTTGCTACTGGAAAAAATTTATTAATGCTTTAAACAGAAGTGTCATAGAGGTTTAAATAGACCAAAGGTAAGGAGAGTATCCTAACTTTGCATGTTACAGCAACTGAATAAGGTTCAGATCACTGGAACTGGTCATTCCTCAATAACTTTTAGAGTTGGGTAATCACTTCTAAGGAGCATTTCATTTTGACATTTCTCAGTTACAGCTACAAACAGGGAAATTATCACCTGATCTGCCTTACATAGATATTATGAAAATAAAAGTCCGTCAAGCAATCAAATGTTATATTGGAAAAAATGCTTAAGTGTCTAAGAGAAAATAAATATAGGGTTTGGCTGGTATGGCTTTATCAGCAATCTTAAATTCCAGATGTAATCTTATAACAGATTCAAGTATTCTGGTAGCTTAGACAAATGTGAAAATAGACGGCTTCTACCAAAAAAACATTAAACAAAGCAGAAATCCAGATTATATTGAGATGGTGAATACATTTATTAAGTAGGAAGTTAAAACAGACTTTTCATATAGGGTTATGTAAAAAGAATTTGGAATGACTCAATGTTAAAAAATTACTGCGAACACTGTTTTTTTCCCCCCCTTTAATTAACTCTAGAGCAGAGGTATCAAACTCATTGCCCGTGGGCCAAAACTGGCCCTCCACCCTGCTTTATCCAGCCCAGCACCTTGTTTCTACCCAAGTGGCAGCACAGAGCTCCCTGCCCTTCTGCTCCTGCCAGCGCTGGCCACGTGTGCAGTGAGTGACACACGTTACGCTGCGGGAGCAGGAGGACGGTGGGAGACCTGAGGCTGACACCCCTGACCTAGAGTTTAACTCCTGTTTTTGCTTGGTCTTAAAGAACAAGTGTTTCCTAAGCAAACTGCCCGCTGATTTCTAGAAGCAGGGCTGGACTCTGGTGCCTATTTCCAGATGATAGAAACAGTTAGAAAGCTCACATATACTGTTACTGCATACCTGTTATTTTTTTTCTTTTTTCCCCAGAGGAAAGTTTCTGCCTGCTTCAGTGGCAGGGGAATACTTGCCTCAGGAGACAAAGGCAGGAGGAACAATTAAACCAAAAATATATAGAAATTATACTTCAAGGTGTCAAAAAGTAGCTATCAGATGGCCTGAGGAGGCATAGAAGAACATAATATACGGCTGTGACTTCATCTAGATGATATCTAAATGATCTGAGGAATACCATAGAAATGCATCAAGCACTGAACAAAAATAACTATTGTTCCCTTTCCACAGAGCTAATCCAGAGAATTTATTTCAATTCTTCACTCACATATATCACAACCTGCTCCAATTAGAAGAAAGAAGAAACTACTCTATTTCTTGTACTCCTGACAGGTAACAGAACAAGAACACCCATCTCACCGTAATAAGAGAAAGGTTGCAAATGCAAATCACATCATTTCCCCATTTCACTATGGGTAGGGCAGGGGAGAGCAGGAGGGAGCCAAAGGAGAGCGCAGATACTGCATCGGTAGCGACCTTTCTGGTTATCAGCCTATCCAATAAGTTACCCATTACTTTTTTCTGGTACATTTTTATACACTGACTAGCTGTAAAAGCTGTCCTTCCTCTGGCCTTTAGTTATTGGAGAACAGTGAGAACACTGAAGATGACCAGGACAAGCATTCACAAGCAAAGATCTCAGAAAGTCATCCTGTGGAAATGCACCACGGTCACAGGGGCAAGCCTTCACTTTAACCAGTCACAAGAAGTGATAGAATAATAAGATACATTGCTGCTTACAAACAACAGACAGGAACAATCAAATTAGTAAATGAAAACAGTGATTCCTTGCAAATTTGCTTTCCATTGGTACATCCAGAAATGACCTTCTTGACTGGAATGAAAGTCCTCCCCTCCACTGGAGGCCAAGACACCTTCAATAACTGCTTTAGGCAGGTATTCCTACAGTGATATAAAAAGCAATCTTTTTTTGCAATCACATCCTCCAAAACTTGTAAAACTACATATATCACAATAAACTTAACAGCTTCCATAAATTATATTTAGTAACATTTCAAGAACTGGCCATCTGCTGTCTTCTTGAAATCTCTGATCATAACATTTATGTATGTATTCCTGCACCCTTCATCCCTCATCTGTTTTCTTCTGGTTATTCCTACCCGACTAATAGTATCTTCTTGTTAATAACTGATAGTTAAACAATGACCTTCACCTAGAATGTAACCACGTTACACTTGTAACCAACAATGAAAGGTGTCCCTTCAACTACTGCATCAAACGTTAAAAGAAAAAATTCATCAAATTTCTACTCTCCTCTCCAAAAACAAGGGCTAGGAACTTGCTATTCTTTTTTTTAATGAGTTGAAGTTCTTACATGCTCAAACTTTAGGAACAAGGTCTTTCTATCATGAGACTCACAGTAAGCACCACTGAGGAAATCACACTCTGTCAGTAAATACTAAAAGTATTCCTAGGAAGGGATGAAAGGAAAAAGGAAAAACAAAGGGGAAAGGAGGGAAAACCACAAAGGGGAAAGGAGGGAAAACCACAAAGGGGAAAGGAGGGAAAACCACAAAGGGGAAAGGAGGGAAAACCACAAAGGGGAAAGGAGGGAAAACCACAAAGGGGAAAGGAGGGAAAACCACAAAGGGGAAAGGAGGGAAAACCACAAAGGGGAAAGGAGGGAAAACCACAAAGGGGAAAGGAGGGAAAACCACAAAGGGGAAAGGAGGGAAAACCACAAAGGGGAAAGGAGGGAAAACCACAAAGGGGAAAGGAGGGAAAACCACAAAGGGGAAAGGAGGGAAAACCACAAAGGGGAAAGGAGGGAAAACCACAAAGGGGAAAGGAGGGAAAACCACAAAGGGGAAAGGAGGGAAAACCACAAAGGGGAAAGGAGGGAAAACCACAAAGGGGAAAGGAGGGAAAACCACAAAGGGGAAAGGAGGGAAAACCACAAAGGGGAAAGGAGGGAAAACCACAAAGGGGAAAGGAGGGAAAACCACAAAGGGGAAAGGAGGGAAAACCACAAAGGGGAAAGGAGGGAAAACCACAAAGGGGAAAGGAGGGAAAACCACAAAGGGGAAAGGAGGGAAAACCACAAAGGGGAAAGGAGGGAAAACCACAAAGGGGAAAGGAGGGAAAACCACAAAGGGGAAAGGAGGGAAAACCACAAAGGGGAAAGGAGGGAAAACCACAAAGGGGAAAGGAGGGAAAACCACAAAGGGGAAAGGAGGGAAAACCACAAAGGGGAAAGGAGGGAAAACCACAAAGGGGAAAGGAGGGAAAACCACAAAGGGGAAAGGAGGGAAAACCACAAAGGGGAAAGGAGGGAAAACCACAAAGGGGAAAGGAGGGAAAACCACAAAGGGGAAAGGAGGGAAAACCACAAAGGGGAAAGGAGGGAAAACCACAAAGGGGAAAGGAGGGAAAACCACAAAGGGGAAAGGAGGGAAAACCACAAAGGGGAAAGGAGGGAAAACCACAAAGGGGAAAGGAGGGAAAACCACAAAGGGGAAAGGAGGGAAAACCACAAAGGGGAAAGGAGGGAAAACCACAAAGGGGAAAGGAGGGAAAACCACAAAGGGGAAAGGAGGGAAAACCACAAAGGGGAAAGGAGGGAAAACCACAAAGGGGAAAGGAGGGAAAACCACAAAGGGGAAAGGAGGGAAAACCACAAAGGGGAAAGGAGGGAAAACCACAAAGGGGAAAGGAGGGAAAACCACAAAGGGGAAAGGAGGGAAAACCACAAAGGGGAAAGGAGGGAAAACCACAAAGGGGAAAGGAGGGAAAACCACAAAGGGGAAAGGAGGGAAAACCTTACACAAGGTCTGGCTTTCTGTAGATTTCTAATTACTTACACCTATGGCTTCATGGTCTTCCTCACAAAAATATTTACTAAAGCTAGTCTCTAAAGAGAAGACATTTTTATGAAAAGTAATGAAAAACTCGCTAATAATCCCAAAATTTGCTACTAACAAATGTAAGTACAATAAGTTTTGAAAAGTAGGGCAACACCACAAAGCTTGTTATTCACTAGCTAACTATACGGAGTAAACTGACAGTTTAAGAATACCCTAATGACTGAAAATACTCAAGAACGGATCAAATGGAAACTCACAAAGGACTAAGAAAAAAAATTCAGCAAAGCTAAAAGTACCTCTGAAAGGAGTCTGAAACTGAAACTGAAAAACTATTTGACAGATAGTTTTGAAATAAAATGCATGTCCCTATAACAATGACTTTGGAAATCTCTACATTAATTTAGTGTTGCATACAACTAAAATTAATTATTCAATTTTGAGAAAATTTTCTCAAACTCTGCATTTCTTCTTTGTGGGAGAACAAAAACTGATTAAAAACTGCAAAGAATAGCTATTCAAGTAATTTCTTCTTTGACTGCAGAAAAATCTTCAGTCCTATACGGTATTTAGAATCACTGAAGAAAAACCAGAAACTTCACTCTGAAAAACATTCCCATTAAAAGAAAACAACCCCCAAAAAATCCAGCAAACTACAAAAGCCTCACTCATTCTCATTTTGAACAGTGTACTTTCACTTCATACCACTCATTGTTCTTACTATGATTTTGGGGGATTGTTTGTTTGTTTGTAAATAACTATTTGTCTGAACCTAGCTGCACGAATCCTGATGATGAGAGTGCAAATGCTGCTACGATGAGATTCTAAACAGATGAACTGAATAACTATAACCAACTACTACAAAATATAAATTGGCATCTAGGTTTAAATAAGAGAATCCACTCTTGCCTGAAGTTTCAGAAAGAGGAATGAGCTACTTGAGTCCTCATTCCTTCTCTCGGTCTCTCAGCTTTTTGTTTCAGTTGCCCATAGAGCAGCTCAAGATTCATAAATTATTCTTTTCTTGTAATCTCTTCCTTTAAAACGCCTTTTAGTTTTCATTCTGATCCTCTTCCACCTACTTGTACTCACTCGGGATGCTTATCTATGCAACATCTACAGAGCTCTTGTTATCCACTATGACGAAGCAGGGAGCAAAACAACCCAGCTTCATCTAAGAACAGTAGAGAAGTTTCTTTTAGTAGTCCGTGGCATTTAAGCACATGGCTGTACAAAGTCATAGCTTTGTTTTTCCTAGCATGAAGTTTATAAAGGTATTATCTCCTCATGACCTTTGAAAATGCTTATCTCTCATTATGAACAAAAAAGAATCAAATTAGCATTTTATCTGTTTACATAATTTTTAGAGGGATCTTCCCTATTTGTCCACAAAACACAACTATTAAGATAGAGCAAAACTAGAAGAAAAGATAGTTTGAACTATGTTTCATAGAGGACTGCACGTCCTGCACAGTATCCCCCTTATTATGAGTCAGCCTAGCAGTGCTAATATAGGTTCTTATTTGCAAGAGAGCCATTATGTGATTGATTTCATAAAGTATCTTGATTAAAACAAAATAGTATCTGAGAGATAATAAAACTGATTGGAAAATGCGTGCACTTCCTGTTAAGCCTGTGAAGCCTGTCTTGAACACCAAGAAATCATACACAATCTAATTTGACTGAGTGAAGACATATACAATATTCCTTTCTAGCTCTTCATTCTGTAATACCACAGAGGGTACATGGTACTCATAAGTGCGGACAAAGGGAGTGAAAAGAAAAGAAGGGTCTGACAGGGTACACATGGAGTCTCACCTTTAAGAAATTTCAAAAGCAGAGGAAGTCACTATATTTACAGACAAAACTATTCCTGTTGTAAACATGCGAGCAAGAATAACACCATAGTAGTCACCAATTATTTCACAAAAATTTCTTCTGCGAAATATAACCTCAGATTTCACTTATCCTGAAAATCACATGGAGTCGGGAGTGCATGTGTTTGTGTAATCCACAGAAGTTCATCTATCGCAGCATTGGTGAACAAGCTGGTACTTGATGTCTGAGCAACAGCCTCAAGAACTCCACCAACTGACAAAGTATACAAACAGACTCGAGCCACAAAAATCTTTACCTCTCATGAAGAAATGAAGTAGGTGTAAACTATGCATTTACATTACCTGGTTTAAATAAATAAATAAATCAGGTTGCTTTCTTTCAGTAGCAAAGACACTGCCAGTACACTAACACAAGCACAATACATAAATAGTTTCTTTATTTCAGCTTAGGAAAGCAACAAACCAGTATCCTAAGTCCTCTGATCCATATAAGACCTTGCATAGGAACCTTCTTAGTACAAGGCCTCGCATAGGAGTCTTTTTAGTAGACCTAATATGATCATTAATATAACATTTTAAGTCCCAGGATTTATGATTTCAACTCACCAATCAATGTCCAAGTCTTTCTGAACTACAGGTGACTTGAGAGTTACACACGCAATCTATACTACCAATTAGACTGAAATATGTATCTCAAATTAAAACCAGCTTAGGCAAAACATAGTTGATTTAAAAAAAAATTTTCTACAGTGGTAACTTCTCTGAAGCACTATGGATTTTGTCTCAAGTGATGACACCGTTTTTTAGGACTGTTAGTAGTCTATAGATAGTAGCGCTGAGCAAGTGCTTAATGTGACTTTGTACCCAAATAGGATGCAGGAGTTCATCTTTAGGTCTAACAAGGAAAACCAGTGTGGAAACATTCAGTAACTCACACAAACCAGTATTTTTCTAGAGATTTGCAGTCACCAGAAAGAACAAGAGGTATGGCTACGTATCCTGATAGGTACCATACAGAATTTCCGAATCTCAAAAACAGTCTTCCCAAAAGACATGTAAATATGTAACGTATATGTTTACACACCTTTCCAAAAATGTTCAGGTTTACACAACTTATGTATTTTACTGAGTGATTAAAACCTGGATGAACGTTGAAGTAAACTAGAGCAAGAAAAACTAAATTAAGATGTTATTTTGTGTAACTTACCTCCCATTTACTGTAGTGTACTTGATCACATCTCCTGGCAGGACCACTGACAGTTCAATGTCCTTATCGATTACATTCTCTTTCTGTTCCATGATGAGGCTGGCTGATTCTCCGTCATCAAATGCAGAAACAGCAATAGGTTTTGTTTCAGATGGAGGAGGCGGTGCTTTAGACTTTCTTCTGAAATAAATGGGTAAAAATTAAAAGTTAAATATGTATTTATACCCATTTCCATAATGGCAAACTAACAAGTGTCAGAACAGGAATGAACCACACAATTCTTTTCACTCAGACTGTATGTGATGTGTGCAAGGAAGAGACAAGAGAATATTTCCAACATACAATTAGTGGTAATAGAAGATACAAAAGGCTAAAGATGAACATTGTATTAAAAAAATAAACTGCAATAAACATCAAGCCTAAAACAAAAAGGGTTTTCTTAATATACATTAAAGAAAGTAATTTAATTACTTTTTTCTCCCTTGGGTTATGCAAACAGCCCTATTCATGCGTTCTCCAAACAGATTTACTGGATTAGGATAAAAAGAAATATTATACTATGCAGCATGAAGCCAAATTGTACTGACAGTATGTTTAACGTATAGGATGGATAGACAAGGGAATAACCATTTTCCCTCTCAAAATTATTCTTTTGATTATTAAAATCATTCAAAAAAATCCTATCAGCTCTAATCTATTTACTTCTACACAGTAATAAAATAGCAGTATAAGCAGTACAACTGAGTTGGAATATTTCTTGACATTTCAGTCACAATATGTTTTCCTATTTTCCCATCACCAATGCTGATTTCCTATTTTAGTTTTCTTGCTATCCTTGCCCATCTTAGTGACAAGTCAGTGTACTCTTGAATGCAAAGAGTGATCACCACTTATTCCACTTTTAAAAAACAAAACGAAGTAGTATAAACAGAAACTCTCTACATCTCTTCATAGATTTGTTACAGTAAATTCTGAGGGCAAGACTCATGTCCTACAAAATATAGTCAAGTATCCCCTTTTATTCAAATAACTTTCCTCAGTTTCCCAATATTGCCACAAGATACTATTAATAATTTCACCATTAGAAACAAAACCAAAACACTCTGTGGACACACATTACCTCATGAGAACTTTTTCATTTCTTATAAACACTCTTTCAAAGAGGTTGAATGGAGCCACATTCACAGAAAGTTAAAATACATTTCAAATATAATACATAAAAGTTCCAAAATTATGCTTGCAATTTAGATTCTGGAGCGGTACCAAAGTTTGTTTACTTTAAATTTATCCAAAGAAATTAACTTCTACAATTATCTTACAGAATTAAAATGAAAGATCGAGCATACAACAGCTAGACACACTTTGGGAAAACAAAGTTTAAAGTCACTCACAATGAAGAGCAAACAAGGTCCAGAGCAGCATTGCAAAAGACGACTGTGAAATGAGACTTCACATGACCGAATTGTTCCTGAAAGCGCTTAGGGTTTTGAACTTCAGAACTCTGTGCTGAATAATTAACTATTCACAGCCTCTCTGAGCTAATTAGAGTACTCACAGACCTCGAAACATGTTGAATGAGGATTCGCCATCAAAATTTTTACCTCCTTTCTGTTAATGTTTTAGATCAGTTTTGGTACAATTCAAGACATGTGGCATTAGCTGCAAATTTAACTTTGGTTACCACAGCAACTCGCCTGTGTTGTTTCTGGGTTAAGTGAACACTGCAAAATCTATGAATCAACCTTCTTTTTACTCCTCCCCTGCTTTTTTTTTTCCTGCCAAAATGAAATTATTAGCCAATACTGAACATCAATACAGCTACTGAAAAAAACCAACAGACAAAAAAAACTCATCCTATGACATCTTACTAATACAAAAAAGTCCAAATCCAAATTAAGGCAGTACTGCTTTTGACCTATCTCATTCTTACATCTTTACGTGATTTCAAATGACCATTAAATGGTATTTATTGCAACTGAACTCAGAATATAATCCTTGAAGATGACTTGCTACAGAAAGATCTGTTTGCAAATGCTAGTAGAGATGAGTGCAGTTTCATTGCTGGAACTCTGCTATCACTAGAGTGTGTACACACAGAAATTAATCCACAGTTCACATCAGCAAAAAGCAGCTTTATTTATCCAGTGTCTAATTCACCATGTAGAGAACTAGAACTGACAAAATAGTCTTGCCAAAACTTGTGTGCAATACCTATATAGATGAAATTTCAGAAGTTTATATAGAACATACACACACATCAGACAGTCAAATGAGGTTGTCTGAATCCACATATACATCACTGCAGAGCTATGTACCCTGCCTATCTCTAGCACATCTTTATGTTCTTTACGGTTAGTTATGCTTACGTTTCCTGCCCGACACAAAGGAGGAAAAATCTCCAAGTAAACTTTCTCAGAAGTTATGCTGAGGTTTTGGCAACCTCTTAGTAAACCACAGGGATCTCAGTACTTCCATTTTCTGTTTCCAGAAGCCCTGTCTCTTCTTTCTTCATTTTTCACCAGTTCACTCATCTCTCATTCTAGACACCCTGCACTCCTCATGCTTCACAGCAGGAGGATGACATCCAGAGGTGCAAATCAAGAGAAGCAAGTGACAGGATGGTGGAAATATATTTGCAGAAGTAGTTTTAACTCACAAACCTGCCTCTACTCTTTTGCACTATGGGGCCTCCAAGAAGTTGACACACATGATTTCTCTCAAGAAATCCTCCATACAGCATTTTATTCAAATACCAAAAAGTAAAACCAGCGTTATCCAAATAACTCCAACTCTACGCCATCATTTATCCATTGTAGACAGCAAACAGTTCTCTCATGCCTCTTCACCTCTACCAGGTACTCAGCAAACAGGGAGAGAGGCTCATTTTTAATGAATATGCTAGAAAGACAGAGTGAGCAGTTAAGGTAGTTTCTTCTCCTGAAAAGAAGAAAACCCTTGATTTTTAGATAAAATGCAACCATAACAAAGAGCATAAATTCCCAATCATATAAAAATAAGACATTAGAGATCAGAAAAAAAGGTGTTTGGTAAATGATCTCAGTCACAGCACCTTTCATGTTCAGATAGCCTCCAGATGTGCTAGGAGCTAAGAAGACCTAATCAGATTTTCAAAGTAAACATTAGAAGGAGTTAGAACAACTGAAAACATACTCTTTCTTTTCATGGCTACTCTAGAACTACAGCAAAGCTGTAATAAAATGAAATTTTAACCAAATAACACCACAGCTGATAATAGGAACTCTTCTGGAAATTGCGCTACACAATCAGGGTCCCTACTCCTTCCTTGTCTCCACAGGTCCCGGCCCCACCAACTAACCAACCCTCCCCACACCAAACATAGAACTGCCAATCTCAACTCATTGGAAGGGATGTACTCCCCACTGTTTATCACCAGATAAACAATTCCAGCTCCCTATTAACACCGTAACAACTTGAATGTCATCCTCTGTTTAATCAATTCCCTAAGACAAAGTAGGAAATGGGGGGAAAAAAATACTAACCTTTCTTCTCCGATTCTTCCTAGCCCTGGAAAAGGCACCCAGAGGGACACCCACAACACTCTCACAGGGCCCCACACACACAAGTTGGCGCAGTTTGTATTTCTCTTGTTACCAGCGCGACTGGAGCCCACTGCTTATACAGAGTCTTTCATCTAACCCTCATCTTGTGAGACTATATTGTTCCCAAGAGAACTGATTAATATCTCAGAAATTTAGATTTCTCAAGTCCCACCTGCAATTCCCACCAGTCTTTGCAACAGAATACAGGTCCTGTAAAGACATTAAAGAATCTTTTCAGCCAAATGCATATAGAAGACTTCATTATTTAAAATTATATACAAGGCCATAAAGTCAACATTTTATGTGCTTTAGATCCCACTTCTACAAAATAAAGTGTCATTGCTGTATCTCAAAACACTCCTGCTTGCCCAAAAAAAAAAAGTGATCTGAATGTGTGGAAGTCCTTTTGAAAATAAAGGTCTGGCAGAGTAAATAAATACAGCATCTATTTATTTGACTTTCAAGAGTTACAAGAAGTACATTTTTAACTATCAGTAACTAGAGAAAGGCAATTTAAAATAACGAGAAACACTTGAACTGAGAGTGACCTGGATATTCCAGCTATCACCAACCCTTCCTTTTGTTAAGGATCACTTTCCCCCAAAAAAACGGAGGAAAAAAAAAAGAGGAAGAGGAAACCTATTTGCTAGATTTGTGCACAACCGAAGGCTACAGCATAAAATCTACCTCTTCAAATCTTGATATCAAGGAACATTAATATTTACTGAACTTAACTTCCCATTTGAACAAAATTACCTGAAAGACTATACAAAGACAGCTTGATAGCCCACTTATTGAAATTATTCTGGATCTAACCTCCAACATCAGAACCATCTCTCAAGTTTTTTATAGCAGTCATCTGGGACAGGAAAGACCACAAGGGACCTCACCTGCAATTCAGACATCTCTCAGGTATTGAAAAAGTTCATTAAACACAGTAGAATAAAAACTTTCTTCTGCACAACAGATAGACTTAAGTTTGTTAATTTGACTTATGGCACCATGAAAAACAGTAGTTTATACAAAGAACAACTACTCATTTTTTAATATCAAACTTCACAAAACTATATATGCCAAAAGTACAAGCAGCACTTCATTTTATTTTCAAAGTCAGGAAAGGATCTCCCTCTACTAAGATCACATCATGAGAGGAAAAAGATTACTGCAGTAAAGGTTTTTTCTAGAGCTTTTCCTGCCTTTGACCTCTCACCCCAAGCACTTATTATAATGCTTTCTTGTTTATTACAATAATGCTGCTCCACTGCTACACCATAGTAGCAGACAGCCAAAACTTTGCATATTATCTGCTCAGCCAAGAAGCAGCTGAACAACAGTTCTGGCCTACATTAAGTACATAAATTTGCTTTCATTACAATGATCAGTTTTGGCCAACAACAAAACAAAAATATTTAAGCCCCTAATTTTGCCTATAAGCATTCCCAGCACAATACCCATCTTTAATACTCACAGAAAAAAATTGTCTTGAACATTAAGCAAAGATCATGAAATCTTCCCGTTTATTCAGGGGATTATTGTTTCACAGCATCAGCACCATCTTCAATACCAAATCCTAATTGTTAGGAAAATGCCTAGAGACATCCACAGTATTACTATCCAATTCTGCTCACCATAGTCCAAATGACTTAAGTTACCAATGCCATTTCTAAAGTGGAAACAATGAGCCATTTATAAAGTGGAAACACTTCTTTCCACCCTCTAACTAAAATGTATGAGCTTCCTCCTTAGGTCTATGGATGATATTTTGTACAATTAGAGACCTACATGGGACTGCAAACAAAAATTCATCTAAGAACTATTCTCATTTCGTTCCTTGTCTGACATTCTCACACTAAGATTAACCTGAAAGCATTTAATATTTATATGAAGAATTCCACAGAGTCTCTAACCTCTACTTTTATCTAAAGATTTTAGGTATAGTAGGCATATTGATTTTTTTATACCAGTTCAATAAATGAGAATTTAGATAGAATTTATTTCTCTACAGCTCCTGAAAATTACTAGGTTTTAAATTTTACAACTAATCGAATACATGTCAAGGTAATGTTTAAAAATCATGCTCAAAGAACAATTTGCTCTTGCTCATCCAAAACATCTCTCTTTTGGTGAAATTTAAAATAATTTTTAACTGGAGTTTGGCTAGTTGAAAGGTCACATTCTATTCACATTGACTAAATTACTACCAGGCACACAGGTTTCTACACAAAATTTGGGCTGCTAGAAGTGCTGCAAAAAAGGTTACTTTTAAGTTAGTTTTAACATACTGTAGTATTCTAACAATTATTCTTAACATTAAGCAATCCAAGTATTTGCTGTACCAGCCTCATGGCATCTATATAACACACCTATCGGCCTTGATACTTGGCTTTCATCTCTAGATCAATATCACTGTTTGATAAACAGTCTATCTCTTTACTTCTACTATAAAAGCACCAGCTGGATCAAGGTATGGATCAATGAGAGTCAAGCACTGTACGTTCTTGGGTTATCTCTTCAAACCAGGCTTAGACAGGGCAAAATAAAGGAAAAATATTTGCTGTACCTGCTCCAAAGAGCAATATGAGCTTTCAGGTTCTAAGCTCATCCATTTAGCCATTTGGGGAAGATTCTGAGCTTATATGGTACGGATATTGTGTCTAGTAGGTGGCTCAGTAAGTAGCAAAAAACTTCAAAGATCAGAAACAAATTTTAAGTTCAATTTCTAGATAGAGGAACAAGCAAACAATCTGTGATAATGGGTTATTTCACAGTACACTTCTCTATATAGATTGTCAAGACTGAAAGGAGACCAATATTCAAATAATAACGCTATTTTTAAAATATTACATAAGAATAAGACTGTATTACAAATGAGGCACTGGGTAAATAGCTCTCCCAACAAAAAAAATGTGTTGTGCAACTGATATACCAACTGATGTGCCAGTAGTAATGCTACAGGTGATAAGATTATTAATAAACTGATCTTTGAAGATTATCCCTGTGGGTTTACTCAGCGAGGTTCCAGTAAACAACAAATCATCTGCAGACGTTCCCTTATTTATGCCTATAATCAGATGAATGCTTCAATGAAAGCAAAAAAAATGTAAAATACCTACACTTCCAGTTTCTTTCCATAAATAAATTAGATCCAGATAATAAGGCACTCCTGGAATCAAGACATGTTTTCAAACCTCTTGCTACAGAAAAGCTTTTCCTAGTCAATAGGATGTGTGGAATCCCTCCCCAACTAGCCTCATAGCTCTGAAGAAAGGAATTTTATGTAAAAAGCCTTATCCTAGGAAAAAAAAAAAAAATCACAGGACTGGGACAGTAACCATGACAGTAAGGTGAAAGCTTAATGGAATCTTCAGATGTCTGGTTCGCATTAAAAGCAAGAAAGCAGCAAATGAAGCCTCCAGTTCCCTCCAGACCATTTGGAACACACACAGACTTGACTGTCTGTCCCCATGGCAGTGGCAGTCTTGAAAACAGAAGACACTGTATTCCAGCCATAATTCATAGAATGTTTTCTCTTATTACTAGAAAAAAGGAGAGATTCACAGGCAATATAAACACAAATCTCTATAGTGCAGGCATGTTTTTAATGGTGCACCAAAGGGGAACTGACTTCAGTGTAAACCTCTGTAATGTTATGAAGTCAAATACAAATTTAAAACTTCTCTAGAAAAATGATCCTTTCATTGTCCTTCAAAGCCACATAACTATTATTAGAATGATCTTTCCAAGCTCACATAAAACTTATGAAAGACTACCCAGCTCCCGAGCACAGATAGCCACTGACTCAGCGCTGTCTTACGATTCAATCAGTTATTTCCTCTCTAGGCATAAGAATTGCCTCACTGCTAGGAAGACATCCAAGACCTCAAAATCTTAGCAGGAAACAGAGGATAAAAAATACTTTATGCTACAAATTAGCATGAAGTTTATTATTATTACTGAGGAATTACAGAAATGTGTTCTGACACAAGACGTTCCTTCTCAGCACATTCTCTTTTGCCAAAAGAAGCACTTCTTTTTCACACACCCCCCAAAGAAAAGCTCCAAACACACAAAACAAACAAACAAAACCAAAGAGATGTAGTGGAAAATAAGTTACAACGTTACTTCTAAGGAAGTTAAGATCTTAGGCTTCTGAAGTAAACAGAGCTAACGCAAAGCACAAACACCAACTTTATATGTCCATATGCAATATACCTCTGCAGTAAGCAGATACTTCTATGTATTTGCAACTGTTTCACAAAGTATCAAATGCAAAAAATAACCCAGATTTACTACCAAAAGAAAGTACAAAAAAACTTGGACGGTATTCAAAACAATTAAAACTTCAAATGACTCAGTCTTTATTATATTTACAGTTATGAAAACAGCCTGACAGAAAGAAAAGAGAGCAGGGAAGAGAAAGCAGTAAATCTGTAACAGTAATTGAGTAATATATAACTGGCTAAATAAACAGGAAAAGAAAACAAAGAACAGCTTGAATTGAAAGGGGGAGCTTAACCTTTGATACGCTAATAAATGCTTAAAACTCAAGCAAACGTATGTTACCTCCACTAGGAACAAAGTCTCAAATCTTTTTCAAGAACTGCTATAAAAGGATGCTCATACAGATGTTTTTCTCCTATGATCAATAAAAAAAGTTCAATTAAGGGTTCTCAAATAGAGCAAAACCTGAATCTGCCCTTCTGACTATTATCTCCTAGTCATGAAAGCAGGTGTAATACCACTATCTTTTCAAAGCCTGCAGATGAAACACCAAGCTCTGCTCACGGCTTTTTCACCTGCTATTCTGAACATCAATAGAGGTAAGAATTGTCAATTTATCTGAGCTTTGCTGCTGCTGCTTTTCTCTCCTGTGCAAAATCATATTTTAGAAGTAACACTCAGGGCAGCTACTGGATGGATTTAGAGGCTGGGAAAGGTAAGGTAACGAAAAAAAAGTAGAGCCACTCTGTATCACAGCAGCCAGGAAAGAGACTTTTACCTCACATACACACATGCCTCAAATAGAGGTTTATGGGTGTAGATGATGGGAGGTAATAGATAAGATAACACCTATTATAGGATATCTACCTATAATTTGGTAACATTTTTAAATGTTTTGTACATTTGTATAACCAAAAAAATAGGAGGATTTAGCAAAGGGAAGAACAGACACGATATTAATCATTGGAAAAGGATGGGAAGCAGAGAAAGTTTCCTATCCTGAGCATGAAGCTTAAATATATATACACAGAGATGCTATGCAACACATCAAGAATGGACAGAGTTCCTACACAGACAACCATAGACAACCATGTCAGCAAACAAGCCATCTTATTTCACTACAGGAAAGAATATGAAAAGAAAGAAATGTTATGTTCAGGCTAAGTAATTGTACTAAAATAAGTGTTCTCTTTAGATTTTCTCTAGATTGCAAGAGAAGCATCTTGGCAAGTTAATATCCTGAAAGCTAGGATGTAATAAAGAGGTTTCTCCTGAAGTATGAACAACGTATCTGTAGTTCCACAAACAGAAGAACTAAGCATTGCAATCTAACACTCACTGCAAAACTAAAAAGACACGCTTTGAGTACCTACCTGCCACCAGATTCCTCTGCTCGTCTTTCACAGCTTCTTCCTCACTATTCACTCCTCTCCCTGCATCCTTCCCAGAAAGCAAAGTGGGAAACCATCTTACCTTTAGGACCACAGTTGCATTTACTACTTCCGTAAAAGTCAGTGCTGCTGCTGGAGCCCAATCCTGATCTCTTATGCACTGTGAAGGAAGATGGGTGGTACTAAGCACAGCCAGAAGTCCTGTCCCAGCTGCCTTCATATCATGAGCCCAACTAGCAGTTTTCATAGCCACCTTTGCTGCCACTGACAGCAGAAGTTCCCTCCCCTTTGTCCTACTTTAAGTTAAACTCACTCATTGGTTGGGAATTCAGGTCCCCAGATAAATGCCATTATTTCCTCCCCCAAACTCATCCCCATCTACCAAAGCTGTCATTAGTCCCCTTCTCTGCTTTCTTCTGCACACTCAAAATTCCCTAGATATATTTCTTACTGGATTCGAGGGGAGGGGAGGGATTTCTTCAAATAAACCTGGCTCCCAGCATGATAGTAGTAACACCAAATCTGGTTTTGGATGATCCATTACTTACATCAGAAAGCCTTTACTCCTTCTAAGAAAAGGCACAGGACTTCAGCATTAATTATAAAGTGGGAAAAATATTTAGGAAAGGGAGAAGCATATTTCTTACTAACTTTTACAACAATTAAAATCATCAGCAGCAGTCTGCTCTGGGGAATGTAGAGAAACTTTCCTACACAACTGTGCTGATGAATAATTTGCTGTAACTACTATGCTTCACTCCTATTCACCGCCTTATCCTTTCCAACTTTCATTATCACAAGTTTACGCCCTGTATTTTTCACTGCTGACTTTTTAACATATTAACATATGATTCAGTGCCAGAAGCATACAGACTTTTACACAAAGTTCAATTGAACAAGACTTCTTAAATTCTCTCTTTATTGCTGTAAGCAAAGTCCATCTTGGCATTGAGCACTTATTTAAGTATTTAATCTATTTAGGCATTACAAAATTGTTTTAATGCTTTCCAGGGGAATGAGAAACAAATACACAAAATACACAGCAAGAACCCTACTATGTTAAACACTAAAGACATTGACTTTCACAAGTTACTTCAAACAAGTGTTTTTCTTCCAAACAAAATTTTAGATCAAAATGAGATGAAAGACAATCAAAATCAGAAAAGCCTTCGTCTACATGAAATAACAACATTCCTTATGTAAAATAATCTCAATTACTTCATTTGAATGTCTAGGCGCCACCCATCAACTTAAAATAAAATATAGAACAGTTTCTATACTCGGATATGTACCAATGAAATTCCTGCAGGGCATCCACATAGATAAATTTACAGGTCTCTATACATGCTCATCTTAGAGTCAGAAACAGGCTTGGGCTGGGAGAATGACATAATTTTTCTAAAACCAGGACAACAGACATGAATTATTCTTTCTTTTTAGAGGCTTACATTTGAATTCTGGCAATTTATAGCCTTACACCCAAATTCTGCGTTCCTTCAAAGAGCAATTACTTAGATGCTGCTGAAGATATATAACTATTGGTAAATATTTTTCCTCACAGCATGTGTTAGGACAAGTTCAACCAAACAAGCAAGGAAACACTGTGTAAATATCAACATTTCCATCCTTAGTCTTGCAAAATATGTATCACTTTACATCAACAAACACTTCCAGAATTCCCATTTACACCAACCACAACAGTTGTGTGGGTCTAAGTTTTATCCACATAAAGCAAACAAAATTACTGTTAGTATGACACCCCCCAGAAGATAATACAAGTATTACTTTGAAGCCATTCTCCTGAGCATCTAAGAAGAGGGAAGAAGAACAGCTCAAAAAGCTTACACGACTTTTCTGCTTACCTCCAATATAACACAGGTTTTTCTTCTCCATTAAAATCAAGCGAATTTCTTTCAGTAGCATGTGCAGGTAGAAGGGCTGGAATGTGTGTGTGCATGGCAAGCCCACTGTTGTTCCCTTCTGCTACTGGTGACATCAGTAAGCCTACCTATTTATAATCCCACCACCTGACCAGACAGCCTACAGAGTACATCTAGAGATTTGTACAGCCATTAATCCTGACATATCTACTTCAGCCAATTCAAAAGACAGTATTAAGCAGCTTTGTTATGCCTTCTGTGTCTTTATACCATAAGAAAAAGTCCCGTTTTCCACATTCCTTTTATTTTTGCAAGACAACTTCAATGGGAATTTTTAGAATTAGGACTTTTCCTTCCCTCCATGCTTTTTAGTCCTCCCTATTCCTGTCTGTAAGATACCTGACTAAATGGTTCAGATGAGCAAATTTTAGCGATCAGTGGAATATGTAGGCAGCAGAGACAAACATCAATTTACATCCAGTTAATTTGATCATCATTACTACCGACAAAATTATTGAAGCTTAAGATCTTGACAAATTGATTTCACAAACAAGTGTACAAGATTCATGCAGTCAGGAAAACAAAGAAACAGCTTTGCAGAGTTTGAAGCAGGATAATTTACAGAAGCTTGACATTGTCAATTAAAAACAGAAGCTGCTTAACAGCAATTCTCTATTCAGTTGCCTCTTCCCAAAGTCAAACCTAACGCATACAGCCATGTGAGGACTGCTTACAATTAAGTCTGCCCAGGCAATAGGAAGGAATGCAGTCAACACTCTTTTGGGCAAGCACCATCATCAACAGCAACCTCCTCCAGGTTCCTATCGTTGGTAAATGTTGCTTCTAGATCTGATTCAGGCCACACAGTGTTCTGAAGTGGCTTGTGTTCCACTTCAGTCAAAGGATAATGTCTATGTGAGAGAATAAGTGCAAAGTGAACAACATTACTGGTCTCTCCTACCTGAGAAGTCCTATCAGCAGCATCCAATCCCTGTTATGTCAGACAAAACAGAAATCTAAGTTAGTGTTACCTAACGCATGTAAGGTTGACTGAAACAGTCAGATCGACCATGGGCTGTGTTCCAAGTCAACTGCATTCTGCAACCAAACTTCAAGACCCAACAATACCAAGAACAGAAATCCCTGAAGCAATTTTAATTGCTTGAAAAGATGGGGACAGCAATAATGCAGACACAGCCAGATTTGCATGACTAGACCAGCAATAGTAAAAGTTTCAGTGCAGACAGAGTATCACTATTGTCTAGAACACCAACACGTTCCCTATCACTAGTATGACCTATACAGGACAAAACATTTGAGAATTCCACTTGTAGGCATCAATTACTATCCAAGTCTAAGGACTCTAGCTACAAATATTTGATTAATATTCACAATAATAAAATAGTTGATTTTTTTTTTAGTCCCACAGGTATCTTGCAGTACTACATTTTATATACTGCTAATTTACTTTGCAATTCCCTTCTTATCTCTTTTACATAGTAAGCAGAAAATTTATCACTGTTGAAAAATCATGTGGTTTTCATTTAGAGAGTCATCAATGGAACCACGATAAGCAAGTGCCCAACATTTCAGATAACCTGAAAGGGAACAAACAAAATGTTTTGCATTTCTACAAGTATGTGTATCTCTCAGAGGTTTCTTTTCCTTTTTCCCCCATTGACAACACTCAGTGTGGGCATTCTCTTTGTAAGTTCCTAGAACACTTGTGAAAGATAAAATGTTGAGAATTTTAAAAGACTGAATGGGAGGAGAGCTTACACAAGGTATTAGGAGAAAATAAATCTAAGGGAATGGAATTCAAATGTTTTGTGCAGAACTCTTTAGGATTAGAATTTTTAAAGGCTTCTAATTTTTCCATAAAGCATCTACTTAAAATACTCATCTTGGCATCACTGTATTAGCAAAAAATCCCTAAAAAGGAAACATTAACTGACTAATATCAGCAGCAAAAAGGAATGCATGTGAATGGATCATAACCATTCATAAATCATAAAATTCATTTTATTTCTTGTATGTTTTAAAAGAAGTAAGCAATCTAATTTTGCTAAATACAATGACACTATGGTGCTAAATACAAAACACTGTCTAAAGAATACCCTGTAAAAGTTACATTTTTAGTACAGATGTTTCACACTCTAAGCCACAGAATTGTCTCAAAGATCCAAAAGATATGAAAACTTGCATATACTAGTGAGGGCAGTAAAAGAAAAGCTTCCTCCATATTTACTTTTCTGTGATTAATCAGAGCATCAAGTATTTCTGCACTGGGAAAATACACCCAACCAAACAAACAAAAAAAATTCAAAACAAAACAAAACCAAAAAACAATTCCAAAAGCCCAACAGGCTGTTAGAACTGAACGGATGTTTATCAGTTATCTGCATATGGAAAAGCTGGTCAGAATCATTATCTGTTTTATAAAAATCCCCAAAAGGGACATATCTGTGAAGCTGGGAGCTCTTTGAACCTATTGTCTCTATTGTTAAAAACAAAAGACATTTTAAAAACTATCTGATATTTCATCTAATCCTGAAATAGTAATGATTATTTTTTTTAAATAATATCCATGAGAAACTACAGTCTGAAAGCAGCAAGAATAGCAGGAAACCTGGATTACTAGGCTAAGAACAGGCATTCTTCCAGATTAAATCCTGCTTTATTAAATACCCTATTTTAAATCACTTTGTACCTACTGAGATGACATCTCATCTGTGATGGACCAACACAGTCAAGTCTCCAGAGAAAGGCAAATACTTTTGTTCTATCAAAAAGAACTGGAGAAGAGAGAACAGACAAGAGGCTTCCAAATGCCTTGGAAGCTGACCAAGACCCAGTTTTCCTTATGCAAGTTGCATATCAACAAGGAAAGACGATTATAAATTGTATAATCACTCAACATTAAGGGGGGGCTTAATTATTTTTCCATTATTCAACATTTCTTTTAAGGATTATTATGCAGCATCATTTGTTGCATGTTTTCTTTTCACTTACTTGGAACAATTAGAATGCAGCAAATTTGTACGTGTACAAATGGAAAACATAAGAACTTGAGAGCAGATAGACCAGATCATTATGTCCTTTACATGAAAGCCATGTTACACCTTTGACCATCCCTGAAATTCTCTCTGAACCTTCTCCAGTTTTCCTATATCCTTTTGGAGATGACGCAGACCAGAACTGTGCACTATATTGTCATCACAATTTTATACAGTAGCATAATCATGTTTTCTCTGTTCTTCTCTATTTCTTTACTAATATGCATGTCAAACTGATTTGCATTAAATTTATGCAAAGATAATTTAATCGCATTTTATTATCCTTTTTTAAAAAAAAAAATCCTTCTGCAAGCCTTTAAAGTCACATCTCCTCTCATTACTATGAAAAAGGTTTTATTGTCATTAAAACCATACCTCACCATTTAGCTACTTTTCTGAATTATTAACATGTTGAACCAAGAGTTCCAGCACAGCTCCCTATGGAGGGCAGCCTCCCTTCACCTTCATACTAGACCATTCCCCATACCTCTGTTCTTATTTTTGGGCAAATTATTTAGCCACACAAGATATACTGTCTTATGTCATGTTTGTTTGTTTGTCTAGTTTTCCTAAAAAGTTTTAGGTTTGAGACTATCAGAAGCCTTTTGAAAGACCAGGACTAGCTGGCTTGTCTAGACAAACTTGCTAGTGTTAGCTGGCTTTTTTTCATCCATTTGGTCAGTACAGCACTTAGGTTCTTCTTATATTTTTATACCAGTCAGACATTTACATTGTATATATACTGCTATATCAAAGAGTTCCTCATTTTATTACACCTGTGCTTGCTGGCTCACAGTTTGCAGAGAAAGAGCTTTTATTCTTAAGTTCAGCCACCAAATATACAGTTTGTCTTGGATGCTGAGGTAGTACTTAAGACCCCTCACCAAAGCTGTGCTAGTTGCTGTGCAACTTCTGGGCGAAAAGAGAGAGAGTGACTACTTAGAGAGTGACTACTTCGGGGACAAAAGGACAAATTCATATTTTGAGCTGCCTGTCCACAGTGCGACTTCCCTTAAACTTCTGCACGACCCTTCCACCTCTCTATCTCAATTACAAACTTTAATACTCATTTTCACATCATAGATCACTCCTCTCTCTACTTAGCACAAAAGGTAATACGCAAATATTAGCACATTTTATGACTTTATTGAGTCATATTTAAACCTAGCTGCTGAGGATCCACCTCCCTACGCCACCATTGTTTTAGTATTTTCTTCTGTGACAATTCTCTTCAGAGAGCAATTTCTGTAACTTTTTCTACGAGACCATCACCATCTTCTTGCCTAAGGTTCTGCCTGCTTTATACCTACAAATATCTAACAATTAATAATCCATGATATTTCTTGATAAGTGCAGGGTAATACATTACAACTTCCCTCCTTTTTAAGGTCAAAGAGAACCAAAAATCAAGGGTCTTGGGAAAAGCTGTATGTAAGTAAGAAGAATACAAGGCTTAAGGCAAGAGGAGCAAAAATCCCAGCACCTGGTGCAAGCAAAATGCTTCAACTCATGCTCACTATTCAGAGAAAAAAAATAGTAATATGTTATCAAAAAATTTTTATTTCTTTCAAACCAAAAAGAACTGGAAATTACAAGACAATCCTCAGCTTTTAAGTTCCAGTGATTCAGACATATTTGAGGGAATATGACACTGAAATTGAGGGGTCATTAATTGCCAATTACCATTTCAGAAAATCAGCACCTCTTTCTCCTCGAATATTGAAGTTACGATATAGAAATTCTAAACTCAGCAAAATACATCATTTAAGGGGTAAATCACTCATTAGGGTGGTGGTACTACCACAGCATTAGCACTTGCAACAAATAAAATATAAGAAATAAGAGACAACTAGGGTTGTAAATTGGGGATTTCTTTCCAATATTTTTCACGTCCACTAGATACAGCTAGGTAACAGATGGTATATTATGTTTTTCCTGCTTTGACACAATTTAAAAACAAGCTACAGATGGCTATAATGAAATCCTCATTAACACACTTATATTTTCACAGTTTAGTATAGCAATAATGAAACTTTCAGGTCTGGAATTTCCTGTTGGTTAATTAGTGGTTAGGTTAATAGCCTAAGGACGTGCACAACCCAGAAAGTTTCCTTATTGTTTACTCATATAATTATTATATGAATATCTCTGGAAAAGCTCTCAAGACAGATTTAATGTCACAGTAAAGATACCTTTTTAACCCACCCTCTGCTTGAGAAACAACTGTATTATTTTATTTAGCAGAGTGGGTAGACAGCAACACCGTGAACAGGTCTAATATAGCTGCCTCTGGGAAGTTTCAGCTTGTTTTTATTTTAGAGATATCAACTTACATTTACAGAATTCTTCAAGCACACATTACACCAAACACTCTACAGGAAAGCCAGAATCAACAGCTCTTGGTTTATTGCTACAATATTACCGTAAGATGATTGATTAATTCCCAATCACTTTTTTTAAAATCCCAGTATATAATCCTCCACAAAATCTTGAAATACAACATATGCTTAGCAGCACACCAATATATCACTAATTCTGGGATCTAGAAAGAGGGAAAAAAAAGAATCACCACAAATCTTGTGCTCAGGTTGTTTCCATAAATGAAGCTGCTGCTGTAACACAAACATACATAATAGCTGTAAGTTAAACAATATGATTAAAACAGTAGTGAACAATGTGGCATTCACAGCTAAAAGCCCTCTGGGTTTTATTAATCCACATATTATTTACTAACTGATGGCACTGCTTCATTACTGCATAGGTTAAGGTACAAGACAAAAGCTGCAGTGAGCAGCCGTACCCATACCCCAGTCATGCTTTCACCGGGTGGTACAGGCATAGCCCCAGAGAACCAATAACTGTGCTGATGCTATGGCACAAGAAAAAGGTCCCACGATATTCTTGAATGTTGCTGTTGTGTATTATCCTTATTAAGTGCCATCATCAAAAATCTACACTGAGAAAACATCGCACTTTTGTACAAGCAGTAAGACACAGAGTTACCAGGCAAAGACCAACAGAAACAATTGTATAGCTTTTTGAAGTACTAGATGTTCAAAAGAGGATAACTACTGCCAAGCCATCAGGAAAGAAACAACGTGGAAAACTCCACTTGTGACTGACCTAACATAGTTAAATAGAGACAACACCCAACCACTTAAAAGTTGCAATGCTAAAAATACCTTTTAAGCCCTCAAACTCACTCATGACAGAGGGGAGAGCAGGAAAAGAGAATCTGGACTTTATAACACCTTATTATCTGACAAACACATTATTATTATGACTATTCTGTAAGATTCTGGAGCCCTCCCTTGTCTTTGCAATTTAGACAATATTAAGGAAAACTGAAACAGCATTATCTTCCTTAAACAGCAGAAGCAGGAGCCATACACAACAAAGACTTTCTGAACCACGAAATGCCACTATGGGATTCAACAATCAAATTAATCCAAAAACAAACAACTGAAAAAAACACATAGTGTTTTTGGAGATCTGAGAATTACAGCTTTAAATAGAGTTACTGTGCTTCCTTAAATCACTCTCAGAGGACTAGAAAATTAATCAAAAAATGACAGACAAAACAAAGATCCCACAGTGATTTTCTTCTGGAAAATCCCATGGTGTAATTCAGAAACTTTCAGATTCCGTTTCACAAACAAGTTTTCGTAATCATATCCATTCCTTGACAGAATAGTCTGTACTTCAATGGATCTTTTTATGCTGTAAGAAATTTAGATGCGGCTTTAATAAGTAGTTGAACAATTCTTGTTCTGCATGTTTACACATAATATAATGCTGGTTTTAAAAACCTGTACCTCTGGTCAAGTAACACCCAGCCTTCTCCCAAAACAGAAAGTTAAAAATAATTGCCATGTTTCAATGCTAAACAGTTTGTGAAGCAAGGACACCTTGTGTCTGCTTCATCCAGTACTCACTCAGTAGTTCAGAACTGAGTATCTGCTGGCATGGTCTTAATATTTTGAGTTCCTTGTGCTTATCATTTGATAAACTAGAAAGGAAAAAAAAGGAAAAGGAAATAAGAACAAAAGCAAACATTATTCTACAGTTATAAACTTTGTCATGCAAGTTTTAGGTACTTCTTCAAAGTGAAGTAAACACGAGACAATGGAAAAATTATACAGTTAATTGCACTGGGACTGATAACTAAAATTTGTAATTAAAAGTCCTCCCTTTTTTAATGATGACTCCAAATGATTCAGATGAGAGTTTGCTTTTCAGGACCTGAAACTGATTTACAGGAGGGGCTTCGTTCCAAAGCGGTAAGAAGCAGTCTGGGGAGCAAAATCCCATACTTACAAAGATGGCACATGGGAAGGAGCATGCCTTAGGTTTCCTGCTACCCATAACAGAGGAATGAGGAAGAAAAGTATAGTGCTCTTTCTTACTTAATAAGCACACACACAAGCTCCTTAAATCAAATAAGCACATATCTTTGGGATCAGTACCACGGACAACTAAACTGGGAATGTACCACACCAGCTTCTGGAATTCAGAAGAAGAAAGTTCAAATCAACAAAGTTGGAAAGAAGAGAAGAAAATATACCTTTCAAAATACAGACTTCATTCTAGATACAGCAGAGACTGTATGATAGCATTAGAAAGGAGTTCAAAATATCTACAAGACATAACAGGTTAGTGAAAGTACTATTTGCACCAATATGATTTAAAACAATAAAAAAGCTCAAGTTTGTTTTCTCTGTTTCAAACCATAATTTTAGAGTAATATTCAGAAGAAGTGCAAGTGCTCCAGTCATATTCAATCTCTATCCCACGTTACAGTACTGGGAAACTTACTTTGTTATTTTATTTCTAGAAAACCCACAATATTATCCTAGAGAAATGATCTTGTCATGAGTTATCACTTGGAAGGCAGAAGGTAGAAGTATTTTACACTGGCAAAAATTAACAGAGTGTCTTTCACCATTCTAATATTTTGCTGGAACACCCACTTGAATGTAGAAACCCTCTTTGCACCACCTCAACAACAGCTCATAGGCTCCTTGAAATTGCTACTAGATAAACCAGATATTCTAGAAACTAGGTACAACACCCTATATTTCATGGGTGTACAGCTCATTGCACAGTGCTATACCACTCACTGTGTGGCTGTCTCCTCTGTGCATTAGTACAAAACACATGGTTAACAAAATTTTGTATGGTAAAACATCCCAAGTTCTTACAAGTTCTTATAAGCTCTTCACAGAGCACGACTGTCAGCTTCATTTTCTACCTACTCAGAAAAGATTAAAAAAAAAGGTGACAAGTATTTAAACACTTCTTATGTAGAGTACAAACACTGAAATCCTATCAAATGAAAAAGCTTACGAAGAACAAAATTAATGAAAATAGGAAAAGAAGAAAACCCAACACTACAGTTTGATGAAGCCGAGTTCTGCCGGACAAAAAAATTTTAAAAAAAAAGAGAGAAAAAAGAAAAAGATTTACTCATCCAGTAAGAGGTCTCTTACATTACAGTAAGACCACTAATGTTTCTAGGTGTCTTGTTTGGATGTGCTGCTGAAAAAAATTACACTATTGCAGAGAGATACACCAGTCACATATTATTAGGTAAGCAGACCAAATGATATCTACTCTTAAACTTAGGTTTAAAATACACCAAGATTTTATGATACAGTGTTTTACTTTAGACCCATAAACTTTGCCAGCCTGCAACAAAAAGGCAAACAGTTACGGTAGGTGGCAACTTCTACCAAACCTTTTTCTATCAAACGTTAAATGTTTCATGTTAGACACAGCATTATCACGGAACTGAAGGAACAGCACGTATAAACACCGGCTTGTTGTCGTGGTGTTTTTTTTCTTGTAGACTGTTTCTAAAACCAAAAAGCATCTTTTCCAGAAAGGTTCACAAAGACAAAGTTTTATAGATGAGCTCATGTGACAATTTTTTAAATTTTATTTTAAAGAATGATATTTTAAAAGTACCAATCAAAAAGATATGTAAGGGCATACAGCTCAGTTATGAATGCCACTTTCAAAACAGATAGCATAGATTTTCTTTCCCAATGAAATAAAGTGCCATCACAGACACAGACTTTTATTCACAATGCTGAATTCTTACCACAACTTGAACCACAATGTATGTAACTATTAAAATGTATTTTCGTAAAATAAAACTGCAAGCCTTTTTGTGATCTAAGGTATGAAGTCAGACAATTTTCTAGCCAAAGTTTCTAATAGATGGAGAATTCAAGCTAGGACCTGTGATAACATGAGAATATAAACGCACATCTACATTTCAATACTCTGGTTTAAGAAAGAGTAATCAGAATTGTCCATGACTTACATTTGAGTCATCTGCAAATCATTAACTGAACAAAAAAAAATATCCAACATCTGAAGCACAATGAACTTGTTTCTTACATTGCAATTTATAGGAGCCTGAAGAGATTCCATAATAACTACCTTAAATCACAGACTAGTTTACACATCCCCAAGACTGCAGAAGCCTGATGTGTGGCAGAAAAACATGCTTCCTAAATGAAGACAAGCAATCAAAAACTTCTCTGTTATTTCCCCCTCACATCCACTTCTTCTGCTTTTAGTTGTTACTATATGAAAATCCAGGTTTCCAAAAGGATGTATTTAAAAGCCAGTAGTAAACTATTCAAAACAATTTCATGAAAATAAAGTACAGTCTTTTAACTGTTTCCTTTTAAGCCTTCTGTTTGCCATTTTGCTTAGATAGATGCTGGATGAAGTATAATTAAAGAAAAAATGCTACACTTGTCAAAGAATGGAAAGTCTTCTGCCAATGCTGAAAGCAAACACGGCATTTTTAATTCTCAATATTTAAGATTTTCTAACTCCACATAACAGAGAGTATAACCTACAGGCATGGATTGTAGTATCAGATTTTTCTACTGCTGGTTTTCAGATTCTGCAAGAACTCAGATCCCCCCCCATTCTCACACCTCTCCTTACAGTTCACAAGCAAGATACTGTGAATTCAGAATAAGAAACATTTGCTTTCTTGAAAGGGCCAAGTATAATTTCTATAATTAGGGCACAAATGTGAATGTAAGCACCTGCTTATCAAAGAAAGCCTTTACACATTAAATATACAGCTTGATACTTACCACGCTATCACATTTTATGTTTCTGTTGTAGAAAAATACAAAACCCTCGGTGAAGACACCAAAGCCCACAGAGATGTCTGAACAACACATGCCGAGACTTTGCTAGCCCACACTTGACTTGTCCCCTTAGTCACTCACCCTGCCTCCGCACAGCACAAGTAGCTCTGGGGCAGGCAGCAAACACTCTGTGAATGCAAGGAAACCAAGGCAGCGTGGCCAGGCTAACAGCAGAGCAACGCAAGCATGGAAAGTTCATTTCATTAAAATAAATAACTACTTTTGCAGCAAGAAAATACTGAAAGTACATTCAAAGCAATAAAAAAAAACCTCTTACAACATTAAAAGTATCAAATTTAAATACTCAAAAACATAGCCAAACCTTCTCCTTCGAGTAGGTGGTGGCAGGTCAGCTTTTGGTATGTGGGGCCAGGTGGTGGAGGTCAGCCCAGGGAACTTCTACTGCCACTCCTGTGCTCAGCCATGGTGTTAGTACTGCTGCCTAAGCAGAAGAGGCAAAAGAGTCTATTCTGTTCTGTTCCCTGCCAGAATGGCAAGAAGAATATACACATAGGTAAACCCTTCCTTTCATCCAGGGATCTTAGCCTTGCTAAGCTGGCTGTGAGCAAGAAAACAGGTTCTGCTCTTCGAGACAGGCCAGGCAGGTGAACTGTTGGAAAGTTCCTTCAAATATGCTTGCTTGGGTGAAACACCCTCAACATTGTACTACTTCCCATACGTTAAAACCACAGTTTTAAAACTGCAGACATTTAGCCCACCAAGATTGGAGCGACTCTTTAAAATGGTGCACAGCATATCCCTCAAAGCATAATGTTCCTTTTAAGAACAAAGCCTCTCTGACACCCTCCAGTTAAAGTCAACAAAAATGCAGATTTTTTGAATGCAGAATAGTATCAACTGTCTCCATAAGAAATGCTGTGTCTACCTGGACAAGATCATTTTAAAATTAAATCATTTACCTAGACAACTGACCACCTGGAAATACACTATATGCATATGTGTCATTGCTGGAACAGATGAGACCAATTAACATGCTCCTTCAATTTATTCTGTGAATTGACACACTTTTTGTTCTCCAGCTCCAATGTGATTTTTCCTTCTCAATGACCGAACCATTGCTTAGCGATTTGATGCAGTAGGTGAATGAACCCATATTGCTAAGAAATCTTTTTTCTGGTTCTCCATCTAAGCAGGTTTCAGCAGGGACAAATAACACTGCATCACAGAGGTTAGACAAAGAAACGTGCTGTACTGTCCTGGTCAGAGCAGGTCTGCAGCCAGGAATACAGACATTTTAGAAGTTCACAAATAGACTTCACGCTGGGGACAAGTGAACAGAAACTGGTTTATGAGAAGCCATGAAAAAAAAAGCCACCAGGTGGCACTGCAGGTAGGCCGTATTTTGTAACTACTTGCCTTATGCTTTTCCAGGCAAATCAGAGCAAACCTAATCCCATCTGTACAAAACAGAAGACTGGTTCATTAGTTTTTCTTCAAGCATTGCATTGTCGAGCAACAAAAAACCCTAGAATACACATCACATGTTAAAAGAGGTACTCTACTGCAAAGATATCAGGGTATCTTATAAACTCATTAAATGGTATTTAAAAGCATAACACAAGAATGCTATTGTAAAGATAGTCTAAGAACTGATACATATTTTTGGTTTGACAGTTCATTTTGAAATAACTTAAGAAAAAATCTTCATAAAACACATGTATTTTCATACAAAAGCTAAAGAATTTTCTTTGTACCATGACTCCTAATCAATATCAAGACCGCAAAAATCTCTAAATGGTTATTTTTTCCTCTGAAAGGAAGGACAATACTAACTTTTGAGAAAGTCTTAGTACTGCATTCAACAGTATCACATCCTTTGAAAATATTTTCCTTTTCATGTATAAAAGAATATGATCATTTAATCCAAAATAGAAGACAGTACAGCAGTATTTCAAAGCTAGACTTAGGAGTCTATTTAACCTTCTTCGTTGGCTTCTTCTAAATTTCAAATCCCTGGCATTTCAGTTAAAAGCCAAAACATTTGCAAGAAAAGCTATTCCTATTCATTTAGTGAAGAAACTGATTTTCAAAGGAGACTTGGAGGTCATCCAGGATTGCAACAGTTACTTTCCACTTTATAGAACAAACATTCCTTCAAGGTATAAACCTGATATTTCAGCAGATTCTAAACTAACAGATAATATACAACCACGCATGACCATTTTAATCACCAGAAGTCAGATAATCATAGAAGACTTAGACCATTTTAAGTTTTCAAAGTATGATCAGCAACAGCCTTGTCTATGTTTCTAGTAACAAATGAAAAAAGCAAAAAAGCTGTATTTTAGTTCATTTAGTTGCATCATATTATAAACTAGAACACAAATTCATCCACTGTTATTTTTCTTATCCCAGAGAGCAAGAATCCTACAAAAGAGAAAGTTTTAGTCTGTGAGACACAAGTTTAAGAGTGGATTGTTAATTGTTTCAACTGCCAAGTCACTATAAACCATTCTTTCTGCTACAAGACTGTATTGTTCTTTTATTTCTTAAGCTGTTTGTATATAGAGATTATTTTGCTATTACATAGCATGATATTAATATATTGGCAAAGCAATATGCCAGTATAGCAGTGACTTTAACATTGGATAAGGCAGATAATTGTACAAGAGCTTTGATTTCCAAAGCCATACAAATTTGATTTCAGCATATTATCTACCTATTTTGCTGACTCATACTAAAGCAGTCCACACTCTAATAAATGGTTTCAGAACATGTGCCTGAATTATCAAGTTAGTGACCTGGTACAATATACTGATTTTGGTACCAAAACCTCAGTATTTCTTAAAAATCATCTATTTAATAGAAGAGTATTTAAGATCCCAAAATATCTCCCCATCAATGAACACTAAAACACAAAGGAGAATACTTCTAGCTGAGAAAGCTTAGCTACCATTATTCCTCTGCTTAGATTTGGAGAGCAAAGGCTTCTGCTGGAGTGTTTGCCTGTAGACACTGGGTAACTATACTTAAAACACTTCATACAGTAACTTCCCAGTTCATCAATTACATAAACTAGAATGTTGTTTATATATAACACAGCAAGATCAAGTGCTCGAGCAGCTAATGGAAGTGAGCTACACCAACTCTAAATAAAATAAACTTATAAAGTGAAAAATACACACTATATGCAATCTAATAGAGTTTCAATTAGCATTTCTGCCCCTCTATCGCCACCTATACCACTATTAAAAGGAAGCTAAACAGAACTGTAAAAATTCAGGATGCAGGTACTTTGTTCATCAAGGCCATGCTCTTAAAAGTATGACTTCTGAGAAAGCTTTGTATAATGAGATACATGGAGGAAGGAAGTAGAATATCTCCTATTTGAGTTCTGTTTTCTTCTGCTTTTTAATTTCTTTAATTAAGGCAGAGAAGCGTTCATGGTTAATCTGTACATATTTGGATGCGTTTGAAATAAGCCTCAGGATGGCACTAGGAATCCTATGGAATTAAATTGCTATTTTGTTAACCATATTACTAATAATCAAATTGCTATCATAACTTCAAAACCAGCCAAGGCACTAAGTTTCCATAGTTGGTCATTAGCAACTTGAACAGCACTTGTTCTATGATACAGCATTACAGAACTTTTAAATTCTAGATGAGAGGTTACACACACACAACCAAGAACCAAAAAAAATCAAATACTAAGATTTTAACTCACAAAAGTCAAATACCAAAGAAAGGATTCTGCAAATCCTAGTCCTGTCTCATCAACTGCAGAAAAAAAAAAATAAAAATTGTTTCTGCATCTCAGGTATCTGAGAACTTCAATTCTATTTATTTACACAGATGACTAAGAAGTTCCCTTCATTTTGCAAATATCTTAGAAATATTTCTTCAAGAGCATTAAGAACAGAAATGAACGGATGCATAGCTTTTGTCATTGCAATGAAAAACATTTGTCCAATCCATAACTGTAGTATCACACAAATTTATGCTCTTCCTCAAAAGTGCAATCAATATTTCTCTACAACCCACAGGAATTTAGATATAAGAAAACAAATTTTAAAAACCAAAACAAAAACCCCCACAAAACTATTCCTAGCCAGCACTGTGAGACATATTCTTGCACTCCCATAGAAAGTTAACAGTACAAGGAGCTTAGCCACATGTTCCCTTGAGACCATGCACAACTGAACTATTGGACAAAGAACAAGTTCTGGTCCCCATCACTTGCACATAAACATAGATCATGGGAATTCATTTTCTGTGGGTCACTTGGCTACACAACTCTGTGTCATTTGTTTTTAGAACACAAATGTCTTCCTTTTAACAAACAAGCAATAACAGTGAGATTAAAAAAACAGAAAAGACAAAAATATCTGTGTTGATAGTATGGTATGCTTGACAGCATAAGCTAAAAAATATGCAAAGCTCATATTTCACTGAGCATACAAGAGTACGAGTACAATTTCTGCCAAATTAAAAACTTAACAGTTTTTGACAGGCGACCCCCAGGAGGAGTCGAAAAACTATGCTGCAGAAGAAGCCCCATCACACTATGACATCCTTCTCTCTGTCTCTCGCTGACAAATGACTAAAACTTATGCTAAATTTCTGCATTTTTCTAGGGGAAATAAATGAATTGTATTATCTATTTAAAAGTGAGATTAATAACAGTCATCAAGAATATTTGACAGATCAAAAAGGTATTTCCACTCCTGGATTTCTTCTCAGTTTTCAAGCATAGTCTGCATATGTCAAGACTTCATTAACAATTTCAATAGAACTGGGAACTGAATGTGCGTGGAAATGGATGTAATCATGTAACTGTAGCTACCAAGACACATAAGTGGTTTTGTATCAAAAGCGCTGGGAGAGCCACAAATTAAGTTTCTTAGACAAAGTTGGTATAGTATTGACTCAAACATACAGGTATGGATCAGAAAAATAGGCTACAGCTTTATTTGTCACTTCAGATACATACAGAGGACCAAACAGCTTTGATTTACTGCTAGGAGATATCATAATTCACCTGTCAAATTAAGGATTATGGTAGGTAAAGACAGGAAACACACTGCATGATTCAGGATGTCTTCACCCTCCTCCGCTTCATAAGGTCGATCAATCTTTCACCATCTTCTGTATCTAAGGACCAATCATGGGCTACACAACCTCACTGGGCCCCACTGCTAATCACACCTTCTAACTACTCACCAACAGTCCAGCTGAATCTATTTTCTAAACAAAAATGAAAATTAACATGGCTAAATAATGGTTGTTCATAGAACACCTCGCACCAGTGCACTGTTTCTATGTGTGCAGTCACATGGCTTCTCAAGTTCACCATTACTTTTAGTCTCTTAATTCTATTTTAGTCTCTTAATTCTATTTTCTGCATATTTGCTGATGTGAAACAACAGCATTGAATAAGGGATATATCTGTCACAGTAACACTGCAGACCATATGAAATATTTTTTTACACCTTAAGTTTGACTCAGCACCCTTTAAAATACTCGATATCATTAGTCTTCTGTGGTCAAAGGTAGCTAATAAGGATGCTAGGTGGCTGTCAAAAGCAAAGAATCATAACGACAAACTTCTAAGAAAACTGCAAGACAAATTTTACAGAGAGGCTATCATTTCTCTGTCTTTTTATGAACCGTTTTTACCCCAGTTACTTGGCTGCATAACTTTATCACAACTGATTGTAAGTGATGCAGCAAAGTGACTGGTGAAGGAAAAGATAGAATAACAGAACAATTTAGATTAGAAAAGAACCTTAGAATCGAGTCCAGTTAAACTAACATTGTCAAGTCCTCACCTTACTTTCTTCATTGCCCTCACTTTCACAGGGGTAAAACGACTTCTTCAGGTTGTCCATTCCTGTTCATATTCTTTTAATTTATTTTTTTTTAAATAAAAAGAAGTCATCCCCATTTGCTCACAGTGGGCAAACCCACAACTTCCTGCTCGGTAACACTGGCTAGAAGTCCCAGCCTTCCATGCTTCTTGCATGAGTGCTGGAGGTGAACAAGAACACAAACTAAAACTTGAAAGAACAATCTTTCTGCTCTTCTCAAGCTTATGTGAAGATCCACCATGTGAAGTCGTCATCACAGATTCCTGAAGAAGAATATGTATATTAAGCGTACTGTTTTTTGCACTTGGATTTCAAGACACTTGGTTTTCCTCAGAAGTGTGGTTAGGAAAGTGTGTAATCAGAATTACTTTAATGTTTGGCAGATTATTTGGGCAAGTACCAACAGTGACACCATATACAACATTGTTACCTGAAAACATGCAGAACTGGTGAGATTAAGCTCTAGAAAACAAAGGAAAATACTTGAACTCAAACACTGTCAGTGAGTAAACATGCATAAGTATATGTAAGCCTACTTATTTACTTAAATCAACAGGATGAGTCAAACGAGTAAATACCAATTCTAGTAGTTTTTAGAGTTAGGTCCTTTCACCTGCAAAATATACTCTTGCTTATACGCCACAAATAAACATGAATGGATGAATGCACAGCTTCATTTCCTCAGCATAACGAAACAGAATTCCACATATTCACCAATACTAAGACTTAGTATTATTATGTCTGGTCTTCCATCAGGAATTTAAGGTTTGTCTGAGTTAGAGCAGGAGAGCCCAGTCTCAAGATGTAAAGTAGAGCTTGTTCATGATATTAGTCCTTTTTCTTTTTTAAATATGTAAGTACATTGCAAAACTCAAGACTGTGGAAACTGAAGCAAGCTGGCTGTTTGCCAAGACAGAGCAGACCCTTTCCTACATTTTGGGAAAGGTACATACAAGTCTGGTTGCCAAAAGGTCCCGTTTCAGGCATAGGTTTTATCATGTAGCTCTTTGAAAAATCTGAGTAATTTATTAGTCAAATTCTAATCTGAAACTCCCACTCATGGGAGCTCGAGGGATGTAAATCATCTCTTTCCTTTCTTGGCATCTTCTGCCTTCAAATGTGACACTGTTACGTTCAAATCAGACCAAATTAGCAAGTCTAGACATTTAAAGTGACATTAAGCAGACAATATTGCAATAAACCCTTTCAATTATTTGAAACGCCAGTTCTATCTCTCACCAGTCTTTTTTATACCCGCAAAAATTCTAATAATATAATACAATATAAGGTAACAAAGCAAGCAGATTTCAGAATTATCACTTATTTCATTGGAATTACTCTACGTGATTAAGCTGAAGAGCAAGTTGACTGATATATTTACTACTGTTTCAGTATTGCACTAATTGCACCAAGAATCCTTATACCAGCAGACCAATTTAAAATAGAAGTCTGGGTATATCAGCTGGGACTATGAAATGTTATGGCATAATACAAACATACCACTTAAGAGGCAATTAGCCAAAACTGATCAGATAAATAAAAACTGGCTCAGGCCAGGTTAGAGTTCCTTCCAGCAAATACACTCAAACAGTTACTGATGACAAAGCCAATGTTTAACAACAGGAGCCAGTTGTATCACTGACTGATGAAATTTAAAGCCTTCCATGAAGCCTCAGGGATGCTGTGAACAACACACCCCTTATGGGGTTTTTAAATCTTATTATTAATTTTTATTACTGAGGATCTTTGCATGTCAAAATGGAAGTTTGATCAGTGAGAGAATTTATCAGAATTTATCAGCCTTCTGATGATTTCTTAATTTCTCTTGATTTAATTCCCAAGGTATCAGTTACTTTTCTCTTAATTGTAAGGTCAAAGAGGACCTCATGGTAGCAATAAGCAGCAGGAAATAAATAAACTGAAGACCGGATCTTTAATGCAAATGTGTTTCCTGGAGGAAAGGAGTAAATCAGTGCAGATACTGTAGTACAGAAGGAGGAAAAAAAAAAGTTTTTTTTTTTAAAAAAATCACATGTTCTAAAACAATCTGTTCAAAAGTTTTCTCACTGGAACACAAGTAGCTCTTCAAAAACAGTGCCCTGCTGAGGAATTTATGTACTTGCCAAGTTTTAAGTTACTAATCAAAATCAACAGCTATTTTCTTTGTAGATGAAAAGTTGTGCTCCTTGCCCTAAAATTAAAAAAAAAAATCACAATCAATTTAAGGTACAACACAACCTATCTGTGTGAGTGCATAAGTGAGACAAGAACTTCAGAATACACCCCCCTTCATTAAAAGTTTTACGAAAATAATACTGTCAGTATAATTAAGAGGCCTTAGGAGTACTGGATGAACTGAAATAATACCAAATGCTTTTCAAATCCATCAGTTACAAGGTCACATCAGGGTATTTCCATGGCATGTCTCCTGATAGCCATACTTCTGGCCTGTTAAAGAATATCATACGTTTATCTAAGCAACTAGAATTTAAAATTTATCTTAAATGAAAATAGGGCACAACTACTTAATAGTTGCATGAATTTTCCAAAATCACTGGTCTAACCTAAATAATTACCTACCCTTATTTGATGAACCACTGCTACAGACACTAAGACATGATAACTGACAAATTCATTTTCTCATAAATTCATTTCTGGCCCCAGAAAAGGTTCTCCCTCAAATACAGAACTTGCTGTGTTTCAACAAAAAGACTTCACTCCTAATAAATTCCTACAACTGTTTAGTACAGACATTAAACCAACTGAAGATTTTTTTTTAATTCTTCCTCCTATTCCACCCCTGTGAATAAGCACTAAGAAGCAGATTAGCGAGGCCTTACTTCTTCAGAAATACACCCATTAACTCATATTGGCATGCAATTACACTCCAGTTTTAGATAGTTATTTCATCAGCATTTAGGTTAGAAAAAAATAGAAAGTCCTCCAATATGCCCCGAGAGCATCCAGTACTTCTGACTGAATAATTTTCTAGCGTACACAAATAATGTGGCAACTGAAGTGTGATTTAGAAAACAGCTCAAACACAGGAACACAGCTTGTTTAAACTAATACAACCAGTTCTTTCAACTGTGAAAATTTATAACAGTAATGAGTAATTTTCCAAAATAACAGCACTATTTAGCCATCTAAAGAAGTTACAATTTCAAATGTACTGCTATCTGAACCAGACTGAAATGTCTTTTGGAACATTGTATTGTAAACATATTTTTCCTTAGGTATTACAAAGGCATCCTGCAGCGACAGGACAAGTAGATATGCGACAGTAAGTAATAGAAAAGTCATTCTGAATATCAAACTTCAGGAAAACTATACATCTGAAAGATAAATTTATAATTCAGTATAAAGTAAAATCAGTATTAAAAATATTGTTTAGGCTGTAAAGACTTCAAGAGAGAAGATTCTTTCAAGAGGGAGGCATATCTACTTTCTCTTACAGTTCTGCATAACTGACTCACCATTGTTGCCTTCTCACTTTCTTTTCAGACTCTTTGTTCCTCTACTGTGCAGACATAAGCAGCAAAAACTGGTTTCAAACCTGATTCATGGTCAGGAGTCTAACTGCAGGGAGGCTAACTCTGCACTTCAGTACAAATACTAAGAGGTTGACAACTCTCTACTAACCAGTGTAAACTGCTATGCTATAATCACTCTACCAAAATAGTTCCAGTTTTGAGGACTTACCCCCAAAAATTCTATAAAAACACATCTAATATTCCAGAGATATCAATTTAATAACCTTTATCCATAGACTTACTGTTGGCCCAGATTCAGCTACTTCTGCCTAAGAGAAAATTACTTATACAACTTAAATAACATTCTAGGCTATCCTACAGCGTACTGCTGATCTACTGTGGGGATTGGACTAGGTGATCTTGAAAGTTCCCTTCCAACCAAATAATTCTGTGACTCTCTGATTTCCATGAAGGGGAAAATAAACTAGTGGAATCCAAAAGCAGAAAAGCAAATTGAAATATTTCCTTCTTAAAGAGAGAAAGTGTACTTGAATATAGTGCTTAAAAGCATAAAAGTTATTAATTTTAAAAATAAAATTAAAGGTAACACCATTCTAGTTGGCATTGAAGAACAGCAGAACAGTACACTGGATGGAATAGGGGCAGTGAACCACTTGAAAAGACCTTATGAGAACAAACAAAAAATGGCTCAGTCTATCAAACAAAAATTTAAAGGGGCTATAAAGCAAACACTTAATGAAAAAACAATTAAGAGAAGGAAATGTTAGACATTAATTCAGATTAGACATTAGGAAGAAATTCTTGCAATGAGGGTGGTGAGACACTGGAATAGGTTGCCCAGGGAAGTTGTGGATACCCTCTTCCCGAAAGCGTTCAAAGCCAGGTAGGACAGGCCCTTGAGCAGCCTGGTCTGGTGGAAGGAGTCTCTGCCCACAGCAGAGGGGTTGGAACCAAATGATCCTTAAGGTCCCTTTCAATCCAAACCATCCTATGATTCTATGACATTGGCAAGGGGTCAAAGTCACCTGGCCATGGGATGACTAAGTGGACACAAATTGAACAGGCAGGGTTTAAAAGGCACTGAGGTAACAATCCACATCCTCCTCAGTAAATCAACATTAGCTTGACTATAGGAAAGGGGGTTTCTATTTGTATAATCTAAGGAACCATAAAGAGATAAAAATAATCACATTCTGTTTGTTCCATTGAATAGGAGATTAAAATAACTGGCAACGTTTTAAGTCATGAACTAGAGGCGGATTCACCAGATCACAATTGGAAAAGGAGAACTGCCAGACCTTGATAAGCATGGCAATTACCATTCTTTTATATACAGAACTACTCCAAGGGACTACAGCTTCCTTACACAGCAATAATAGCATATCCTTTGATTTACGCAGTAGTCCTCCAGCAACATAACCAACATCCTGTTTTCATCTTAAAGTACAGCTGGGCAGTTTGGCTATGAGCTTTATTTATCAGAGTCCCTATAACTGAGCCCCTTCTCATTATGAGAAACAGCACCATCCAATTAAGCCTCATTTTATCGTCCTGGTTCTTTCCTTATGAAAATTCTAATATGGTACCTACCTGATCTACAGAGTATGTAGATGTATACTAAGTGTTTTGAAACAATGTGGCTTAATTTTATAAAGATAGTAACTAAAAAAGTAACACACATCTGCCACCCAAGAAGTTATGTAAAAACACCCAAGAAAACTGAGAGAAAAGGGGTTTTCTTACTTTACGACTTTCAGAAAAAAGGATAGAATTACTGCTCCAAAGATCTAAGCCGTGAGATCTCACAAAGCCTTTAAAACACACACACAAATTCCTGATCTCTGAAACTATTTCTCTAAGTTCTGTCTAGATTTAGAAGTTTCCCCTGAATATAACAGGTTATTTTAAGTATCTAATAATTTTTTGTCATACGTTATCACAACAGCCAGAATCCTGTCAGAAAACCAGTGTTTTCCAAATTTATACCCATGAAAGTAACCAGCCAAATAGCATTTTCAATAATTTACATGCTTAAACTCTGTAACCATGTAGTAATGCATGGACATGCCATTCACACGTTGTCACACTTTGTAAAACAGAAAGACCAAGAGTGCTTAGCTATTAACTACTGTTCAAAACAGTTTTAGAAGAAAATGTTGCTTCTTGAGTACACTAAATCACTAAAAACATAAAATGAGGAATGTATTGATAAGTGTATCTACAAGACATTCACTTTTTTACCAATTTATCTTCAAGCAAGTGATAATAAGCACCATGCTAGTAGAATGACAGTGGAAACAAAAAGGCAATTACTAATACCACTATAGGGCAAACTTCTTAATTAGAAATTAATGACCCTGATCTAAGAGCAGTCAAGAACCTTGAATTTGTCCACACTGGCCAAAAAAGGCTTGGCATGGGGTGGGCAGTAGGAGCGAAGGAGGAAGAATAAATGACATTACACTGATATTGCTCTAGCACTAGAAGCTTTAGTGACAAGGCATGTAAATTAGAACATCATCTGTATCGGAGTTCCTACTCTTGTTCTTAGTGGTAGGAGCTAGGTCAGCGACAAGATGCAGATAGTTCATTTGCTAAAATCTCCCAAAAATTTGTCCTGATTTCCCCAAACTTAACTGCAATAGATCAGAGTTTCACAGAAAAATATTATAAAACTAAACTTAATTGCTGAAATGCAGAGCAGGCAATCAATTTGGAAAAAAAAACCTCACAGGCAGCTGTCTACACAGAAGACAGAAGCAGAAAGAGAAACAAACAAAAGAGAGGACTGAAATTTGTCTGCAAATTCTGTGAAATTGAAACGTTCACCCTCACTCTACCCAGTAAAATTCTAAGCATCAGTAACTTAAATCACATCAACCTCTTCCAAGTGCCACATTTTCTCTCTCCCAGCAAGTAAGTTTGGGGTTTTGAGTGTCACCCAAAAGGAGGAAATCCATGGAAAGAACTCATATCAGAGAAGAGATTCAAGTTGTGGCTAATGGTCATCCAGCTGTTCTTTTGACCTGCATAAAACAGCAACTAGAATTTTTAGAATTTTTATTACATGGATATAGTCACTAGCAGAGTACTGCTAGCTTAAGGAAGAAAGGCTCTCTTCGGATCCTCAAAGTTAACACTTTGAAATCACCCCAAACTAAACGAATTTCCTAAGGTGAATACAAGCAAGGGAAGACGGCCTAAGGCAACAAAACCCTTCCCTAACCTTAAAAAAAGAAAAATAAGTTATCTCAGACTTTTGTGATTACAAACAGTTTATCACTGTCTACTTCTAACTGAAGGACAAAAACTACAACAAACTTACTCCAACAGGTCAACAGCAGCAGCAAACCTACTCAGTTCAGAAGATACCACCAAAACTGCCTTCCACCTAGACTGTCCATAAGGGAGGGAGGGAGGCATGCAACATCTGTTAATTATTCGACTACTATAAAAACAAAACAAAACCCAAATATAAGGGTGTGGGGAAGAGTGAATTTCCACATCCAGCACCAGATCTCTGAATGAATCTTTCTCATAAAGAGTCAAACCATTTCTTTCTTAATGCCACTTAAAAACTTAACTGAAAATATCTGTTAATCAAAGCCACAGATAAAACAGGTACATAACAGTGGTACAGCTATGTCAGTTTGAGGATGTCATAAATGTTTTCTGATGGATTTCATTTCACTTTCAGAAGTTTTCTAATGGGTTGAGCTCAATGACCGAATTTTTACAATTTCAAAAAATGCTATGCCATGTTTAGCTATCCCTTCCTATCTTTGATAAAGCATAATATGCCCTTTTACAAACAGATTAGAGATCTTTTTACCATGTTGAGCATCTATTCACATGATACCACAAACTGACTCAAGGAAACACTCTCGGTGTATGACTGAGACGTGAAACATGATGTGACAGGATGTGGGAAATGCAAGTTAAAAACTCATAAAATTATTACTTCTAATCTGGGACCTTTCATGTACACATAAAAGAAGAACTTTTTACTCATGCAATCATTTTTCCTTTCTAAGAGCATGCTGTTAGCTAATGAATTGCATACTACTCAGTCAGGGTAGGATTTTGCAAAAGTATTTCTACCTTAAGTTGCTAAAGTTCTTCCAAGGGGTTTCAACAAGAATTTGTTTACAAAATAAACAATTCACTAGGCACTTAGTTTCCTACTACAAATCACTGTACCACAAACAGGAAGAGGTAACATCAGCTTGTCGGAGTATAGACAGATTTCATTCAGCAAATGAGAAGGAAAACACAGAAGTTCTTCTCTAGTGGAGACAGCATGCAGGACAGCTGTCTCTTCCGCAAATGAGCCAAGCTTTGACTGACACCATATAGATCTCTCCATGATCATGAGACCACTCAGTTTTAAAATCTCTGTCTATAATCAAACATGCATAAAACAATGCATGGCATTGTATAGGAGGGAATTTCACCATTTACGTTATGTGTCATTATTTCCAAACATTCTCAATTCTACTATAAAAACTGGATTAAGTGCTGGCAAGCAGTATTTAAAAATAAAAAGAATCCCGTCAACTCATTGGCTGGCAGGCTTTATGTATTAGAGCTACAGAATCCAGGAAAAATTTTTGGTAAGTAAAAGCAGGGGAAAAAAAGCCTATAAGATTATCTTAAAGAACACCATCAGAAAGAAAAAATAAGAACTGATTGATTTGTTTGGATAGTTCTAATACTATCATAGCACCAAACTGCATTTTCCTCTGAACTATAACATTGTATATTTTTTTTATTTCATTTAACGTTTACAATTCATTGCATTTCCCCTCTTTATTCATTTGAGATTTGTGGATAAAGAGGCATTACAGCAGTGTATTTTGGGAGGAAGACTGGAAAGTTTGTAAGAATGTTTGGGCAGTGGAAATAGGAGAACAGTCAGAGAAAGATGCTTAGAAATAAGACAGAGATTCCAACAGTTTAGACAATGATGTCAGATCCTTATGGCTTTTCCAAAATAAGCTGCTTCAGATTCTCTTCTATCCTCCTCACTATTGACAGTCAGCTCCAAAGGAGCACTTATAAAATGCTTCAGTTTGCTATACTTTTGAGATTTTTCACCTTGCTCTTCTATAAAAGTGAACAAGCATTGCCTGGTGTGTTGAGACTATTTCAAAAATACTGGGGGAGGCAGGGTGGGCCCTACACTGCAGAAGGACAATCAACCCAAAATCTAAGTAACTTTTGGATTTTAAAAACCTCTAATCCCCGTACTTGGAAGAAAAACAGACACCTTCTCCACCCCTAACAAAACCAACCAACCAACAAGAATCAAAAGAAAGCATTAAAGAGCTGAAGCAATAAAGACACATGTGACCCAGTTCCATCACTTCATTTCTACAACAAATATCCTGATAACTTGTCACACAAACATCAAACTAAATATATCTAATTCAGAGGAAGGCCAGTATATAATACATTAAGAAAATTGCCGCAACTGGCCCAACAAAATCATAAGTAAACTCTTAGTTGAAAGGAGAAAAATAATAAAATAGATCTTATTTCCTGTCTCTAGCCATCACTGCTGCCTTAAGATCTCAGCTCAAAGTCAGCCCTGTGATGTGTAAGCACCCACACAGAAGTGAGCAGACAAGAACAGCAAAGACAGCCAATGATCCGTCTTTGAAGTGCCATATTAAAGGGCCTTCTCCCCTTAAACACTGTAACAAAAATAGTCTCCATGCCCATGGTAAAATGTTATACATAATACTTAAATAAGAAGAATCTATAGTTTCAGGGTGAAATCAGGGGAAGAGAAATCAGACACAGGCATAACGGCACACAGGAAAGAAAATACCAGATGGAAAGACCAAGCTGAAGGGCCAGATTCTTTTTAAATCTCATAATTAAAGAATGCAAAAAAAAAAAAAAAAGGATCCAAAAAGCTAAAACCAGAAGGACTCTATCAAAGAGTTTAAGAACAGGGTTATGCACTGCAAAATAGTATAAGGTAATGGGAGGACAGAATCTCCTCCCCCTATATAGAAACAAACCAAAAAAACCCAAACACTCCCAATCCAAGTGTTGTCTTCAAGAGCACCTGCCACCAATAAAAGCAGGCGGGCAAAGGCCACTTTAGCTTCCAAATGTTTAAAACCACATGATTAAGGTGCACAATTCTTCAAAGTTCCTACGCATGATCTATGAGAAAGGCTTTTAGAAAAGCAGCAGCAGCACACTGAAGTTTAAGACCCAGCAAAACAGGACTTTCTCCAAATAGCGAGTACTTTAAAAACTGAATGAGGTAAAAATAGCTCATGGAGGGCACCAACAGTGGAATTAGGCAGGTTACCTTGTAGTGCGGGTAGGAAGGAGAGGATCAAAATTGCAGGCAAGGGGAAGTGAGACCATGAATCAGAGATCAGCAGAGGATACAGAAAAGTTTACGTCTGGAGACTTCATAAAGCAGATGGCGAAAGCAATAACTCTTAAGGAATGAAAGTTTGGCAACATAAGGACAACTTTCAATTCAGTGACACCTGATTTTTGAGGCATCAAAATTTCTGAATTTAAAAAAAAAGTGTCAAAGCCCAGATTTCTGTCATGGCTTGAATTTCTTATTTTACACAAACTTCTGAAAATAATCAGAAATTCCACCTCTGGAAATTCCACCTACTACACAATCACCATCAACTAACTAACACTTTGTTTGTCCTATAAACTAAAGAACTAAAAAAAACCATCTACCCACACAAATAGCTTCTGTGCTCCCAAATCCAGAATGATTTCATATTTAATTTGCACAACATGCATTTTTAATGAAAAGAACAAAAGGTTTAAGTGGACAGCTAGCCGTGAAGAAAGATGCACTTCATTTTTGCCTGAAGGGGTTACAACTCAGCACGGTGAGCTGTAAACATTTGTTTTCTCAACTTTGTTACTAATAGACATTTTGGCTCCTCTAGATTCAGAAACAAAACATTGTTCCTCTTAAGTAAAAAATGCTTTCAACACTGCTGTAACAAGGTCAGTCAAACAATAGATACCTCAGTAGATTATCTCCTACCTGCAGTATTACTTCCAGGCATTTTGTCAGTCTAATTTGACAGTTCAGAAGGACTACACTAGGTTTTACGCAGGTCAAGGGCAATACTATTTTACTATGTGTGTAAGGATCATCGTAAATGACAAAAATCCAAACTTCATACACTATTCTTCCCTACTGCTCTTCCGATTACCCTGAGACCTATACATTAAAAGTATCTAGGCAATAGGAACCCAAAGTTTCCACTGCTACCAGACTGATAGTCCCATATACTGACACATTCTTATTTAACTCCTTTATTTAGCAAAGCTCCCAAAAAGTCAAACTGGGCAGAGGGAGGGAAAAAGCCAAATTGGATGCAACATATAATAAAAAAAAATTTAATTTTTACAAAAATTGTAGAAAAACAGTCTCTCCAGGCAACTTTGTCAATAATACTTTTGCATTACAGGGGCAACAGAAAGAGATGCTTACACCTTTCCCATAGCAAAGTATTTAAAAGTTATCTGCTAAAAATCCACATACAGAGACTTCAGAAGAAAATGTTTCTGAGGGTTTGACATGTAAGCCAAGTAAAATATCCAAAAAGAAAATTAATTCTCAACAACAAATCAAGGACATGAAAAGAACAAGATTTCTCAAACAATAAATCAATATCCAGGAATACTAAATTGAAAAGGGGTTCAATTTTAAAGAAAAATACCCACTTTTCTAATACTGTTATTTTGAGGGGAGCGGTGTGTTTGGTTACTTGTTTTTAATTAAGACAGTATCACTTTGTAGGAGAGATGTAAGGCAAAGATCAAAATATGTTCCATTGTTGGTATCTGAGAAACATTCAAGCTCACAACATTTCTTGTTTAGCAAAGAGTAATTGTTTGCACTGTTTGGGAGGGGGAGAGTTTCATTTGTCTGTTTTTAAATAAGACTGATCTATGTTTTCCAAATCAAGCAGCTATATTTCCAGAACAGAAATAAAATTCAAATTAATGCATAGAAAGGATTTTTAAAAAACAGCTAAGAACATACAGCTTGGAAGCTATGTCTTCAATTAAAACCTCTGTAAAACTAAAGCTTCCAACAAAATCAATGCTTTCTCACAGAAGGAAGTTTATGTCTAGCTAAAAATATTCACGCACTCTATTTTCTTTAACCAAAAATAGCAATCCTGACAACTCTAGTGTTGCAGCACAGTCAATAGATATGCAAGCTCCCCAGAGAGACATAGACAGATTAGGGATCCATCCTTTAATCAACTACAGCAGTTTGATCATTTACAACCATCAAAAGATACAAATAAATGTACCTGCCCTTTCTGAACTGGATGGCCTTCTAGCAAATAAAAAACAAATCCAGGAACTCTCAATTCTGTAAAGCTTCCCATAGCATTCCATTTCTGATGCATAAGAAATGTTTCTTAAACTATGAAAAAAATGCATGTTTATCCACTGGTCCATCACCATGAAGATTTTAAGTTAAAAGGCATCTACTGGAACTCAAGTTAGTAAGTGTTTAAGCTCACTTTCATACAAAGAGTTGTTTCCTTAATTGTGGGACCTTCCCCGTAGGAGAGATTTCAGGTGAAACCTCAACTTTTTAATTACTTGTTACTGCTCAAAACAGCAGGGGTTGGTTTTCCCCCTTGAACTCTCCATTGTCGCATGCTGCACAGTCAGAGTTTCCTCTTCATTGTGCTAATGCTGGGCATGGCCTCAGAACTCTACAGGAGGAGAGCCAGCATCTCAGCTTCTTGTCATCCTCTGATGACGTCAGCTCTGAGTTTTAGAGCAGTACATAGTGACAGCAAATACAGTAAAGAGCAACTCTTTCTCAAACAGCAGGCAGCTATGTGAACTTACAGCAGCAGGTCAGCAGCTGGGGAAGCAAGTGAGAGCCAGGTGAAAAGAAAAAAGAAAGCACACAATCAGACCTGTTTTAACTTGCAAGCAGCCGTGAAAGAGAACACTCAGCATTCCTTGTACCCACTACATTAACAAAGCAACTCATCATACCGACTAGATACATTTCTTAAAAAAAAAAAAAAAAAAAGAGGCACAAACATTATCACAACACCAGTGGCTGGCTGAACAACTTGGCCTCTGCTGTTCCCCACAACACAAAAAACTACAACAATGGCAGCCAGAAACAGAAGCAGTCAAGCTAGAAAAAGCCTGCATGCTTAGAAACCTTCCAAGGTCAAGAAAGCCAGAAGCAATACTGGACTTCATGCAGAGAGACCTATTTAGATGTTGTCACATTACAGGAGAACCCATTTAGTTTTTACTTTAAAATATAACTAAAATTTATCTTTCAGATGACAGGAATTCTGTAAAGATCTTCAGTTTCTACTGAAGCTTTTGGTCCCCTACAATGGTTCTTTTTTGCTTTCGCCCAACACAGATGCACCTACTCAACGTAAACAGTGATCTTCAGGTTTACATAAACACTGTAATCTTCTTTAAAAGTTCACCAAAAAGATCCACTAATAATAGAAAGAAAAGAACCTATCCTAACACTGAAACCCATCTTCCAGTCTCAAGCACTTTTCCCCCTCACATACTTTTGATACCTCACTAAGGACTAGCTCCAACTTTTCCTTTTTGCAGGATACCATCAGACTTCGACAAAGCTTTGAAATAACTCTGCTGGTTTCTCTATTTGTGTATTACCCTCCCACACATTTTTTCACTCTAGTATCCACATTCCTCAACCCCCTAATGTTTCCTTGATCTCATTCCCACAGCAATACACTCCAACATTACCACTAACTACTCGATAGGCACCCAGCTATGACTTCAGGCTTGACAAAGTTGGAGTAATCAAACCAGCTTTTAAATACAACATTCAGTTCATGGCATCACTGTGTCATGTAACTATTTGACACTGCCTTGGTTAAGGCAGATACATTAAAAAGAACAACATAAACACCTCTAGAAGTATTATATCTATGTATAGAACTCAGTTTGCAAATTACCCCCGGAATGATTAGCATTCAAGTGGCTCCTGATGGGGATCCACCCACAAAGTAGCCAACTCCCTGTTTCAAACATTCAGTAAAGTCTTCAGTCACAAATTCTCAAAGTTCTTTCCATTTTGTTATTGCTATGTTAGTTGATCTTCATCAAGGTCACGGGCGTGAGAAAAAATGAGTTATTTATCTTGAAGTCCTTAGTCTGAGACACAAAGCACATCCCAGACTACTGCTTGTTAGACCCATGCCAGCCTAACTTCTGATCCTACATAGTGCTACCATTTAGTAACACTAGAACAAAAAGTCTTCATTTATTCATAAATACATGTATACAATAATGTAGTATATAGAGCAATAGCAACACTAATTAATTGCAAGATAAAAATGTAGTTTCACCCCTGACCTATATTTCACTAAACTGAGCAAATTCAGACACACACATCCCCGTCTGCTGTGGTGGTGTGCCAACAAAACGCTCTATTTGAAGCTATTCTGTACAAATCCATGGTTACATTGTGAACCAACCCAAACAACAAGCGAAAGAGACCTTAAATCTATGTTCTAAGCTTGATAACAGGCACTTCTCATCACTGAGCCACAGTTGAAGACTCCAGAGATCTGCAATCTGATTAAAATGATTTGATAAAAACTCAATGGTTACACATACAAGAGAAAAGCTAAATTTCCTGTTCCTTCCTCAGACAGGCCTAACCATGGCAAAAACACTCTCTCCTATTCTCAACCAGGGAATGGGAGGATGAAGACACACAGGAAGAGTATTTCTGGCAGCAAGCTAACCAAAGACCAGTCTGTCTCTGCCCCCTCATCTCAATCTTCAGCCCCTGGAGGGCAGCTGGATCTCATAAATATGTTTTCATTAAACACAGAAAAAGAAAATGACAAAACAAAGGTGTTTTGCATAGGTAAAGCAGGTCAGAGGCTGATATTTTTGCTCCAATATTTTAACAGCATATTAACTTACAATATAGTTCATAATGATAAAAGCATAGGTCAACTCATGAAAGCTACTTGTTAATGTAAAAAATTATTTACTCCAGGGCACAAGATTGTTATTCAGCAACAAGATGCAGGATACCAGCCATAGCAACATTTTTAAGTATTAAAACACACATTTTCCTATCGTCCCTTAATGCAGCCATCACATAAAGCCAGTTCAGCTCTGTGATGAACAGAAGCAGTTTGTGTCAACTGGCTGGCAGGAGCACACTGTTATGAGTGCTGCTCAGACCCAAGGCAAGATAGATGAGCTACAAAATGCCTTGAAAATAGGTCCAGACAAGTTCCTTTTGCTACCAGAAGAAACTATGTGTCATGTCCAGCCAGTTACTGGGCACACCTCCTATTCACCATATTCCAAAAAATTCCAGCCAGTTACTAGGCTCACCTTCTATTCATAATAATAAAAAAAATTCCTCTGCTGTATTTTGAATTGAGAGCTTTGAACAGTGATACTTAACACTGGCATATTTTTCCCCAAATTCAAGCAAACATTTTATCCACATGAGGTTTTAATAAACAATTTTTCAATTGGAAAGCATAACCCTGCATGCAAAAAAAAAACAAACCTGTCCTCCAGGATATAATAATTGGATCCTTTCCCAAAGCTTGTCCCCATGGAACTGATAAAAAAAAATTCTACTGAACAGCCCCAATGCTTAAGTTATACAGAAGTTCCAAGGCTAAATAAATACCAATGCCTGAAGACCCACAAAACACCTTTCACACCTCTAGCCTTCTTGGCAGTTAGCACAAACAGATTTTCTAAGTCACAGAGTTATCAGTAATTACACCACATAACTCCAAAAAAATGAATAAAGAACACATTTACTGGTAAACAGTTTTCTGCTGTGGATTAAAAACATTCTCCACCTGGCTAGCCAGGTTAAGAAGAGATATAATACAGTATAATAATTTTGTAACTCATTAAAAGAAAATTGTTATTTCAACTGAAATTCTTCACAAGTTGTTCTTCCTACCATCTCAGAGGCAGAACTGCAGTAATGCTCGCTATCCAAAGACATATCTGTGGATCATTTCAGTAAACTGGGAGTTGCTGTTTTTACTGGTATATCCAAATATTTTTTCCCCTCGAATCCAGTCTGTGGATGAGGAAATGAGACCATCTTCACAAAATAATTAAAGCTGCCAGTAAAGAACCCTTGTTGTAACAAGAAAACAATGGTAAATTGATTTCCCAAGTACCAAATTATATGGTAACAGCTGATAAAAGGCCTGAAAATATATCTGCAGGGCTAACGCAAACGAGCACTGCTGTTAGTTACATGTTTTTCAAAACCAAGATGTGAATGCTGAGAGATGCTTGAAGTCATGTTACAGGAACAGACTACTTTTCCTGACTCAAGACAAGTCAGCAGCAGCCAAAATTCAGTACAATCAACAGTTTTACAGCAGGCAACAGACCCAGAGAAGCTGTCAGAACAACAAAAATTTTAATTGTGCCCTTTTTGCTTGTATTCAACCTCCTGCCCACAAGAAAAACTGCGGATCTTCAAGACATACTGATTTAGCCATTTCCTAACGTGGTATCATGATCTATTACCATACACACAATCCTTTCAAATTACGCTTATGTACTCAAAGTCTTAAACACACACACTGTAACTATACCTTCTGCATCGATTAACAATATGAACTCATTTCCCAATGGCCATTCATAAATGCCGAATTGCCACAAGGCCCTAAGAGAATAAAAATATCTCTCCTCTATGAGTCTTCCATATTCACTACAGTCACAACTTCAAACTGCTCTGATTGCTACTGCAAACACCACAGTAAATTACCAACTGTACCTGTTTGCCTTGTATACAGAAAACCAATTAATCCATTTTTTGCACATAATATGAAGCTTCACGTAAGTCTTGGTGCTAAACGCACTCACTACGTATTTGTCCCTTCTATTTACAGATAACTCTAGCAGCTTTGTCAGTATTTTGGATCCCTCAAGTTCCTACTGAATTTATGAAAAAAAGAATTTTCTTCAAAAGCACCTGATGACTCTGCTCACAGGGAAGTCGCTCCCTCCGCCTCTGGAAGTGGAGTTTAGAGTTACTTTTTCTGATAGATTACAAAGCAATTTGTCAGAGCGGCCTAGCATTTAAAAACAAACAAACAAACAAAAAACCCCTTTCACTTTTCCCAACAGATGCTGCTTGTTTATTGCCTTCCCTCTCTCAGTGCGGGCTGACGCCAATGCAGGGGGAAGCGCCCAGCCCTCCCGCACCGCTGTGACACGGAGAAACCCGACCCACACCCGCCTAACAGGCGGGCACTGCTCCGTCCGGCGTTTCGGGATTCCCCGGAGGAGCCGATCCCGACCCTGCAGGTCGGTCACTGCCGGGCTTCGCCAGCGCCGCACCCGGCGCGCGGGCAGCTCCCGGCTCGTCCCTGCGGGGCGTCACCTCCAGCGCGGGACGAGGGCAGCGGCACGACCCGCGCGCGCAACGCGGCTCCGCTGGCCACCACCGCCGCCGCTCGACGGGCTCGTCCCGCAGCCCCGGGGAAGCAGCCAGGATGCCGGTCGAGGCGCGGGGTGGGGCGAAACTGCGCCCGCCCGCTCCCGCCGCGGCCGTTTAACGGTCGCGCTGCCCCATCTGCCTCTCCACTCCCAAAACCCGCACGGAGCTCTCGCCGAAGGCAGGGGTAGTGGCGCGTCCTCGCCGCAGGGCGTTGCGAAGCCGCCTCTCGGTGCCTCCAAAACGCCGCACCTCGCAGCCGGTCCCCGCGCCCCGAGTTGTCCCCTCGCGCCTCACCCAGCCCGGCAGTATAGCGGCTATCCCTGCGGAGCCGGGGGGCGCCTGGGGCTCCCGCCTGCGCGGCGGAGCCGTGCTTACCCTGCGGGCGGCGGGGCAGGAGCGCGACCGTCCATGCCGGCAGCTGGCAGAGCGCGGGGCGGTGCGCGGGGCAGGGCGGGCGCAGCCGCTGGGACCCGCCCGCGCGGCGCCTCGACTCCCGCCTCACCTGCTCGGGGCGGGCCGAGGGAGGCTGCCTCTCTTCACCACCCCCAAGCCCAGGCATTCCACGCTGCTTACAGAGCGACTGAGGGGCGCCTTGCCGGGGCGGCTCCGCTGGAGCGGCCGCTCGCCCAGCCACACCTTGGGCGGAGGGGGAACCCACAAAAGCAGAAAAAACAAGTTCGCGGCGAGAAACTTGAAATGTGGAACCTTCCCCGCTCCGGCACCCACGGAGAAACAGAGGCTTTCTATTCCACTCCCGCTCCTCCCTCTCTTCCCGCCGCCTCCACGCACCCGTCTCCCCCCGCCAGTCCCGGGGACTCCGCTCGGCCCCGGGTGTCCCGGCCAGCGGGGGCAGGGCCGCTCTTCTTCGCTGGAATTTTCCTCTCCCGGAGCAAAGCGTCCCGGCGGCCGCCTCGGGTGCAGCCTTTCCTCATTCCAGCCACCAGGGCGCGGGGCGCAGGCCCTGCAGGTGGGGAGAGGCGATTGGACCCCGTGGGACCCAGCGCTGCCGAGCAAAGTCACTCAGCTCCGCGGTCACAGTCGGGTCCCCTGTGCCAGCCTTGAGTGCGCCGACTGGATGATCTGAGAGGTCTTTTACAACCTTAATGATTCTATGATCAGAGAATCATAAAATCATAGAATGGTTTGGGTTAGAAGGGACCTTAAAGCCCATACAGTTCCAAACCCCCTGCCATAGGAAGGGACACTTCCCACCTGGCCTTGAACATCTCCAGGTATGGGGCATCCACAGCTTCGCCGGGCAACATGCGCCAGTGCCTCGCCACCCTCACTATGAAGAATTTCTTCCCAATGTCTAATCTAAATCTTCCCCTTCCAATTTAAAATCTTTCTCCCTCCTCCTATCACTACGAGCCCTTCTAAAAAGTCCCTCCCCAGCTTTCCTGTAGCCCCCTCAGATACTGGAAAGCCACTCTGAGGTCTCCCCGGAGCCTTCTCCAGGCTGAACAACTCAACTCTCTCAGCCTGTACTTACAGCAGAGGCGCTCCAGCCCTCTGATCATCTTTGTAGCCCTCCTCTGGATTCCCAGGTGGGTGGGTGGAAGTTCCCTTGGGGTTGTCCCCCGCACCCCTCAGCTCGCCCCCAACTCCCGTATCCCCATCCTCCAGGTGGGCTCGGCACCAGGGCAGCGAGGCCTGGGATTGCCTAGGCATGGCCTGACACACTGAGTCCTGGGTCACTGGCCCTGCAGAGAGGGCTTCGGGCTGATCTCCAGCTGCTCAGTGAGCGTGGTGGCCTGTGGGATCAGCTGCTCCTTGGCAGTACCCCATGAGCAGATCTGGCAGTGCGTGCCTGTGTCAGCATAGAGCACCTTTCCAGCTGCACCACGGGATCAGGAGAGGAGAGGGCACAGTGAAATAGAGCTCTTCATGCAGGTAGGATTTTTGCCAATGTTTAACACAAGTTGAAAAATAGCCAATGACAAAGCATTTATACCATTTTTTTTCCCTTAGGGAAAAAGTAGAACATTGCATTCTAGTACAGATGTCCTTTTTCTGACTAGTTCTAAGATTACATACCTTGAAAAAATAACTGACCATTCCATGTTAATATTATACACAATAAGGGCACTGCATAGTATAATACTGTATCTAGTATAATACATTGTACTTTAATTTTGATTCTCCCTCTATGCCCCTCTCATTTGTACTGTGCTTCTTCAATAAAGATTTTTCTCCTGCTTTTATTTTCTACTTCTTCAACAGAGATTAAATAACCCTGAAGCTGCCTGTTCTGACAGACCCTAGAAGTAGATCACGCCCTGAATAACCACATGCCATTATTAGGCATGCCCCATTAACCTGTGTACATTTCTTAAACAAAACAAAACAAAAAAATCACTGATGAGTCAGATGGGTTTTCCGTGGTCCAGTTTTCAAACTGATGCTGTTCAAGAAATTCACCAATAAGAAGAATCTCAAGGACAATCCCACTGAAGAACTTCTGTAAGTCTCTGACCGTTTTTCTCTTTTGACAGTTCTTTTCTCACACTCATTTACCCACTGCCTAGGTTAGGATGAAGGCTGACAAATAATTGCTTTGAATGTTGATTGTTCCTGCAGTAGCAGCAGAGCAACTTTCTGCATTCAGAGTGTAGCCTCAGTTTAAGCATGAAAGAACTTAATGTTTCCAATCAGCTACTTCTTGGCCAAAACCATTAAGAGTCTACATCTTCTAAATGGTAATGAAACTCACATGCTGCAAGGGTGTGAGATGATTCAACACTATAGTGCTGTTTCAACCATCCTAGCTAATTTTATATTAGAATAATTACCTAAATTGGTGTGACATTGTCATGCCTTCTAATAAACTTTGCTGGACCACCAACAGATAAGGAACTGTTGTACCATTCTCTTTAAAATCTCATCTGAAAACCACTATATGCTGTGGTCTAATTCTTTTGGCAAATACCAATGCTTTGAAGATTGCAATCTACTGAATAGCTCACATGGGCTAAGAATAGAAATTCAGCAATGCCAAGGGAGAAAAGTGACATCAGGGGAATAAACTCAAAAAAATTGTTAGTGGTGGCAATTTCCAATAGAGATTGGGGAATTACCTAAAAAAAAAAAGCAGTTCACTGAATAATGCCAATCTCACTTAAGAAGCGAGAGGGGCCCCTTAACTTCTTACAGTACCATTTCTCTTATTCAAATCTGGGTTGTTAACTAAGCATGCCTGAAATGCTGATCACTAGAAACCCTGTAGGCTCTAAACTTGAGTGCCTGCAGGCCATGTTCTGCAGTGACAGTTTTATGATGACTAGACTTAAAACAGTTTGGTTTGTGAGATACTGGAGATACCATTTGTACTACGGATCTCAGTTTTTAAAAACAAGCTCTGAACTCTTATGGCACTTTGTTTTTTTTTTAAAAATAAAAAATAAGTTCTCTGTACAAGTTTCAAAAGATAGTGAGAGAGTCAAACACTCTTTTTTAACTTTTTCTATTTTTATAAAGTTCTCAATTTTGTCCTGAACTCAAAATGCTGTTCATCTAAAATAAACGTAACTCTCATGCACAATAAACAGAGCGCTGCAACAGAGAATACCAAGCAAGTGGGCTGTTAACACACTATTCATGTGTCTCCTATTGAATAGCTCAAAGAAAGTACACTTAAACTAAAGTTCGCTAGCTTTTGAAAGTTGATCTGTGAAGATACTATTGTAGCAGTTAACAAAGTGGCAGGTTATTAATTGCACAGTTGCAATAATGTTATCCTTTGTCTATGGTTTGAGGTAAAATAATCATTTAGCTGGAGGCATTAATCCCTGTGACCAGTCGCTACCCACTGTGCTCAATGAATGCACTTAGTGCCAGTATAAATGTTTGAAGATTAATACCCAGTTCTGATTACTGTTAGCATAACCTTCAAATTACACTTGTAGTGAGAACTGTTAATTCCAACTGCTATTTGAAGGAGAACCTCTATCTTAAGTAGAGATGTGGAGTTCCAGGCAGCTTACTAAGTATGGGGTTTTCATACAAGTTAAATACAAGTTAAAAAAAAAGTCCTGCCTGTTTTGAAAAAGCAGTAATATCCCACAGCATTTTTCACAACAGTCAGGAGTTGTTCTAGATGGCTTTCAGAAAATAAACGTGGCTTCACCTGCATTGTGGGATAGTGCTGGTGGTTGCTCTCCTCTGTTAAAGAGGGTGCTAGGAATGTATAATACAAATATTTTGGGATGAAAGACGCTGTAGAAATGGAAGAGACCGTATGATTTTCAAACAGGTATGCTCATTATTGCCTGTGGTGAAAGCAATTAGAAGTGTTAAACAGACCACAGGAGTCTTACAATACTTTTCACTCTTGTAAAGATCCGTTTGCAAGGTCTTTCTTTTTAAATTTATTCAACAGCATATTAGTGGCATTTGGTGATTTAAGGATACAACCTGAATGCTCTCTTAATGTAGGTTTGTACATAGAAAATCATACAGTATCACACAGTACTCTTTTGGAATAATATTGTGCAAAGTAGGTGTGAAACAAAAAATGGAATTGAAGGGTGTTTTCCTTGTTAAACTAATTTTATGATGTATAATTAAAACACATTAGGAAGTGGAGCTGTTTTATTCTGCCAGAAGAGCAGACATGATAAAAATCGGGTGTTTGCTCTTATAGTATGAAGATAAAGGAATTATTATATGAGTCTTGCTTTTGTTTAAATGAAAACTAAACCTGTACATAATGTTTTTTCTACAGAGCAGGCAATCAGCTTACATCGCATCCTGTTGAACATCCTTTTCTGTATTTGCATTCCAGCATGTGGGTGAGGTTTTGGAACGCATGCACAGACACGCATATAACCACTGCAAGTATTGCTGTAGGCATAGGGACAGTTTTTTGTGCCCATCTAAACCATGTGCTTAATTGAAGAACACCATACACATCTCATCTATAAATACACGAGAGGAATAGTAAGCATGTTGTTAGCACATTTTTTCCTAAGGAGCTTGGGAAGCATTTCTAAATAGGAAAATAGTTAAAATTATTATTTTTGTTTCTCATGTTCCATAACCTCAGTGTCAGGAGACCTACCAAAATCACAGCTATTTAACAGCACAACTGGGATAGCACTACCTTATATCACAACTAGTTGTATTCTCTACTCCCATCAGTAGATGATCTTAAAGAAAATTGGATTACAATGATAAAAGGCATCTGCCTAGATGGATGCTACATTTTTAAGTACGTGGAAAATTATAAAAATGTTTTTTTAAATGAGTAGGCTCAAAATTTGCATCAGAGATTTACCACAAGGGGCATCAATACATGGATTTGATAAACATCTGAATGTAAAGACATCCTGTGCAATATGCTGATGGATTTATATTCAGTTTATGGTAGAGCTATTGATATTTTGAAAATAGAATATAATAGAATTTTTAAGTTGGAAGGAGCCTGGCCACTTGGACTAGTTGAGTGTTGAAGTCCTCTAGGAAGAAAAAAGTAGAAAATAGTTTAAGTTTGGACTGTCCTATCTATGTGACCCAAAGAAATATTAAAATTACCCTACAGCTGGGTTTATCCTGGTGTATTGTTTCACAATGGAGTCCAATTACAGTAACTAAAGTGTCACAGACTTCACTAATCTAAACAGGATTACACAGGTAGTACCATTTAGTCTTTGCATTTAATGTTTTATATCAATAATTTATATGTAGGTCATAGCTATGCTGGCTATTTAGGCAAAGACAGGTTTCACCCTGAGAAGTAGATGGATCACATTATTCTAAACTGTAAGCAATTCAGTTGTCTGTTTAATGCTCTGGCCTGATAGCTGAACTACAAATAAGACCACAAAAAGGTACCCCATATACTGTCAGATGTACAACTAAGTAATTTTTGCGTTTTATAGAGGGCTTTCACAATAGTTGCTACTACATATAAAAGTAAATGCAGGGTCAGATACAAAAATATTTTATTCTTTCATTAATACGGTCCCACATATATTTTGCTCCTAATGTGTACATTACAGGCAATTATTTCTTAGAGATGCATTGTCCTTTCGATCACATTTAAGGTCAGCATGATATTATGATGCATTCCCATTGTTACCATTATGTTTTTACTCTACTAGTGTTCTATTTTTGCCTTTGGATCATCAAGGTGAATGTTTTACTGCACCACATGTCATGATTTGTAAGTTATTTTGTTTGTTGAACAGTGTTAGTGGGAATGTATTAGATAACAATTTGTGAGGTATTAATGTGGAATAGCTTTGCACTTCAGTAACATTAGAAAGCAGACTAGTGAGTGATTTAAGATATAGAATCAGATATGCCCTGAAGTATCCTGTTGCAATGTTAATTATTTTTTAAAACAGCTTTGTCTAATGCTTTCAAATAACATTAACCACAGTATTTGCAATGAAGGATAGATAAGAATGAATTAAAATGTTAACCTTACATAGGGTTTAGAAGAAACAAGTTCACTAAATTGCTCTCATGCACTAAAATTACAAATTATGAATGTTCATATATAAATAGGAAAGCTTGCTGTGCAAAAATCCTCAACACTGAAGTCTGTGAAGTCTAAATGCTAAAAAAATAATTATGAAGAAAAACACCTTTGGAAAAATACATAATATTTGTTAAAGTGATTAGAAATGCATTAGCTTATGTCTTATTGTATCATACAATAACACTGCAAGAAACACAATCTCCTTTTTCTGTTGCAAAAATACGTTAAATCCAAAAGAGATGCGGGAATTTCTTCAATAAAGATATAGAAAATATAGCAATAGCTACGCTATCAGAAGAGGAGTTATCTTAGTTCCTGAAAGCTACACTGCTATGGTTGTACTGTATCATGAAAGCAAGATATATTAGCCCAGGAAGAGCTTTATGCTGCACAAATTTGTATCTCTTGGTATTTAGCTAGCTCGCTCAGTCTGGGTAACTTGACCGGACTCTGTTTTCTGGACAGCCTCTGAGGCATTATATGCATTTAGGTGGAATCTAGCGCTTTATGTTAAAATGCTTTTGAAGCATGGAGAGGGAGTCAAATAATTTGGTTGTTATGAATTGTGTGCTCTGATTGAACAACTGAGTAGATGGGGAGGAGAGAGGGAAGAGTCGCTCCTTCTCTGGAATGCTTACAGGAAAGAGACGCTGGTCTGGTGCAGCATGCTTATTCAGGTATGCTTTAGGGACCTACTGCTGGAATGGATCCCACAAGAGAGCTCCAAAGTGAAGTATTTATCATGTCTATTTTAAATACAAGATGGTATTGAGGTGTTCAGCACAGATAAATCCAAGATAATTCCTGTCACAAGTGCCTACAGCGAATTCTAGGGACCTGGAGAAATCTATTTGTCAAAAAAAGGCTCATGCCACCTTTGAATGGTGACGGTTTCAACACTGCACTAAGTTCTATTTAAGTCACAGATATGCTGCTTCATAGATCCAGAAATTATTAGTGCTCTAAGCTTTTAGAAAGCTGAATTTTCTTTCCCTAATGAACTTTTGAATAAATGCCATGAAGAGAAACTTACATAAAGGTTTCAGTACCTGTCAGAGTTTACCAATTGTGATAATTCCCACAACATTTTCAAACACATTTTCCAAGGTTGTTGCTTATCACTATGATTCCAAGAAGCAAGAATAAACACAGATAAGAGCTCAGGGCTGTGCACTACAGCTGAATGTGGCTTTATGTCTTGTATTTGCATTACTAGGGGCAGATGAAACATGGGTTGCAGAAAATCTTTAAGGTCTTCAGCTGAAAATTATTACTTATCTGAGTTTAAGAGTTTGCATAAATAATTTCAAAGCCCAGCATTGACCCTGTTTCTTTTCTGCAGTTTGTCAGTGTATCCTTACAGAATAACCTCGTTGGTGAGCATCTATGTGTAATCCACACAGCTCGTGCAGACAGGTCAAAGACAGTTTGAAACTAGCAGCTGCGTAAAGCTCAGCACAGACTAACAACACATTTTCAGAGCCAGGTTTCCAGGAGAATGTAGCAGCTTAATTCTTTATATCTTTTTCTATGCTTAGCAGCAGTACACAGGACAGGATAGTTCAAGGATAGCACAAGTATATTCTCTGGTATGTATGAACAAGAATATATGTCACTGTATCTGCCCTGTAAATAAAAGATGGTAATAAAGCCGCAAAGGACTCTCACACATAACAGTAAGCCCACGGTAACAAAGACTGAGAAAGCTGTCTAGCTTTTGTGTGTTGTATAAAAACATAATTTGTATACATAGTTATTTGCTATTGATTTACCAAACCACAGTATATATATTCAGCATCTTAAAACACAATTGAAGCAGTTAAGTTTTAGCTAAGGTTAGTGTTATTTAAGAAAAGTATTGAGCATTTTCTAGCAGTAGTTTTCCCATTTTTCTAATGGAGGGATTGTGTCCATAAACAGTGGGAAGTACTCTTCCTGGCATCAGAGCTGCTGTTATTTCATTCTTCCTTCCCTCCAAACTGCTACGCTAAAGTCACTGCTTACTATCTAGGAAGCATGGCACGGCTTGGAAAGTTTCCTTCATATCTTGGCACAGTCAGGAGGGAATAAAAGGCTTAACAGCCTAGTTTGGTTTTGTTCTGTTTACTATGGCATAAAAACAAAAATAGGATAGAACTTTAAATGCTCCCTATGGAACCAGCAAACAGAAATACTCTTAGCTTAACCAGTTTGACTAAGGCATTAAACCAGATTTAGAAGACTCTGCGATGTTCTATGCATAGCAGTATAATTGCATAATTAAAAGACCTGAAGATTCAACTTTTAAGTAGCTTGTTAAAGGTATTTTTAACCTTTTCGTTTTAAAACAAAACCCCAAATAAATACAGCAAAAAGATTTTGAGTGCATCAGCCAGTCCCACTCCATGACCAGTTTATAGTTCCCAGGTCACACATTTATGCCAGGAGATGTGAAATTGCCGTTGTCATTCTATACTAGAGCCTTAGGCCACTCAACTGCTATAACAGCACTACAACTACTTCTGACTTTGTGGAATGGGGCCAGTGTTTTTCTCAGAAATAAAGGTTAGAAAACAAAAAGAGCACTAGTTTTATCTCCCCTATCTCTTCCTGAAGAAGACCAGGCAAGTTAATGGAAAAGAAATCCATCAAGAGTTAATAAATACACAGCACCACGCCTGGTTCAGGAAGTTCCTGAACCACAGATTGCTGGGTGATAGGAATATTTGTGGAAGTATATATGCTTTCCCTTCATTTATAGTATGCCTTCAACATCCATTTTTGGATATTGTCTGAGACAGGATACCAGCCTAGATAAGACATTTGGTATGACACAGAGAGGCATTCTTATGTACTGAGGTTCTTTAGATATATTTGGAGGGCTGAATTTAAAATAGAAAGGCCTCATTTTTAATAAAGTTAAAGGAGCACTATAGCTGCCTGTGGTTTCTTTGAACCTACTGTAATTATTATTTCAAGATTTTGCCTTCAGACTTATTTTTTACATTGTAATGCACCACACCTTTCAAGCATTAGGCATTCAAAGAGCTGGTAAAGGCAGTGATGTTAGAAGGCAAATTACAGCTCTGCAGAATGGCTTGCTTGGGTATTGACTTTAGAAGCTTTATGTGAAGTGGCAATGCTGAATGGCCTCATTAACAACTCTGAGGCCAGTGTGTATGAAAGTGACAGTACTGGGACAAGGAAATGTTTTATCTCTCCCTAGCAGTGTATTAAATGCTTATTTGACCTGGTTGAACCTTAAAAGTCAGATCATTATAGTCAGATACAAGTTCTTGGGCTTCATTCCAGGCTAAGATTCACAAAGATAAAAGTGTATGCTAATTAAATATATAACAGTCTATTTAGGCCAAAAGAGAAAAGACTGAAATAGGGTTGAGCTGCCCAGATGCAGAAGCAGGAGAAAATGCAGGGAATAATAGTCACCCTAAAGGTTTGTATTCTTTTTTATTTTACTAGTTATGGAACTGCATTTGAGAAGTAAGCAGCTGTAGACTGTGGTCAACATGGTAGCTATTTGGTCCGTCTGAGCCATATAACCATTTTTCGAGTGAACTAACTCTCGTCCCTTGATTTTACAAACCCCTGCTGCACAACCCATTCTAAGTAATTCAAGATGCACCTTAGAAAATTCTTGGCCCAAGGGCAGAAAATTTTTGAAACAGTTGAAGTGAATGAAAAAGACAAGGAGATAAAGCTGCACCGTGGCTCAGGAGATAGACTCCTGTGAGGGCAGAAGGAAATTGTTTCAAAACATAGACTGTGATTATCAGTGTTAAAAGGCAAAATGACATTTTTCAGCATAAAGTATGAAGACTGAGATTAGAAGAAGAGAACCAAGATGGAAAAATGCTTGGCAAGGCCAGACTACACGGTTAAGGAACATAAAGGAATAGGACCAAGTAAAGCACAAGTAAAAATAATGTTCTTGGGCTGGATAAATGATTAACCTTGCATACGGAGGCTACAATCCCCAAGTCACCCTATCCTCTTTAGAGTTACTGTTAGGCTTGACTGTCTATAACTATATGTAATAATTTCTAGCAATTAAACTGTTCTTTTTTTTTGTTTTTACTCTTTCAAGCCACTTTTTTCCACTTCACATGCCACTGATTAAAAAGTGTGCATAAAGAAAAGCACTGTAGAAACTTTGTCATGATTCCATCCTTAGTTAAAAGTGAGAGAGTTTAATGCTGGTACTCTTCAAGATCTGCTCTCCCATAACTTTGATTAACTGTCTAAGACTGAGTCAGGAAATCAGATTTGTTCCTGTCTTAATACGTGAAAAGAACAGGTGCACAGCTGATGCAGATTCATCAAGCAGCTATCATTCCTGTGTTAACCTGAAAGGTAGTGAATGTGAATCTCAATTTATAACAGGTCTTTCAAAATGAAATGGCAGAGACAACTACATTTCTAATTACCTAGACCGCTGCATTTGTTGGATTGGAATTCCTGAATATAAAATTAAATTATTTTTGCCCATGTTTTTAATAAAATAACAGTTTTTTAGTCCTTCTTATGATAAAATCATGTGTTGCAGAACAAGTTTGTAGATGACAAAAGCAGACTCTCATTCATAAAGATTTAAACCACTGATAGTTGAACAGAACCACATCTCTATTCAGTTAATATGATGCTTATGAATTGCAAATCAGACTAAATAAATATTCTATTGAAAACAAATTAAACAAAAGTGAATCTGTTGTATTCTAACAGACAAGCAGTCACAAAAACATGTATTGTTTCTCCAGTAAAACATAACAGAAATTACTTTCTACCAAGAAGAGAACCTATTCTTCTGATTCACAAATACAGAGCAGTCAGACACCATGGATGAACGCCAGTGTACTGGCTTTACAGACAAGATCGTTCTGATTCTTAGGGGTGCACATTTACCTAAAGTTTCAAGGTTCAAGCATAGGTGTTTTCAAGGTTTTCCCTCTTCCTATCATTCAGGTTAAGAAGTCTAATTTTTCAAAAGTCACAGATATATAAGTCCACATTTCTCTTTAAATTAGTTCACAAAAATAGGTACAAGACAAGACTTAGATTTGGATTGCTTACATGGGGAATAATGAGGAAAGGGGAATTAAACTGTTCTAAATGTATGTGGAAGCTTTTTCCTTTTTTTTTCATTGTTTTGCCTAATAAATGTTATTGTGGACATTTACCTTGCTTTATAAGTGATGTGGTACTATCTTGTATACTTTTTCATTTATTAAGACTTCTAGTCCTGATGCTACTTACCGTAGGTTTTTCATGCATAGCTTCTGACTGAGTCTTTCATCAGAAGCCAGTTTACCTGCATGACGCAGGCAGCTGGAATCTGCTGTCCTATCTTCTGAGGAATTTTAAGTTGCATACAGCTGCTTAAAAAAAAGACTAAAATCCGGAAGTTTTTTTCTGATAACTGTTCAAGCTAAATATCATCCAGTTAAAAATCAAGAGTACGGCACAGAAAAGCTATCCAAGTTCAGTATGATATGGTAGAGAACATCAGAAATGTCTAATGTGTTTCAGTCATGACAATTTTAACCTGATGCTGGGAAGGAGGAAGTGAAATAATAATTCTTATATCCTTCCATGCTTCATAACCTACTCCTGGTGTTTATCCAGCAAAGCTGCCTTTCCAGAGATCTCTCCAGGTTGCACCAGATACCAGTGGGTATCACACATTGCAAAACGCCATCGTAGACAGCAATCTGATTAGAACTGTAGCATTTCATTTGCAAACAGTCTGCTTCAGTTACAGATTAACAGAAAGTATTTAGTTGATTGAAGGAGAAAATTAATAACTGGCAAAACAAGGTATGAAAAAAGGCATGCTGGAAATCACAGGAAAACCTCAGGACTTGACTGTAGCATATGTTTGACCTTTGGCATACAGCTTATTTTTATATGAGATTTCATTGAGACCGAATATACTTTCCAGAGATTATTAACGGTTTCACCTGGTGCAATGAAAAAACACAGCAATTTTACTCATTTTTAAAAGTCAGCTCAACACGTATCAAGATAGGCCTCAAATTTTCATAGTAGGCATGACAAAAAATGGGACCTATTTTAGAACAATGAAATTATAAGCTAATCTATTAAACGTTTTATGATTGCCACTATGGAACTGGTGGTACAGGAATAGGGTGGTACTCCCCATTCCCACTTCTGCTAGAAATCTTGCTACATATCTGCTTCAGGAACTACTTCACCAGCAGATCCTGCCTGAATAGTACTTGTGTTTAATCATGTAATAGTACATGAAACAGCAAAGAGGAATCAAAAGATGGGTAGAATCTCCTGCCAAGCTTACCAACAAACAGCAAGTTCCAACAGCTCCTCCTGTCCTCCCTTCCACTACCCAGAGGCATACAACTTAATTGTTGCAACTTAATCTCTCTAGCACCATCTGACCTGGCAGACCTAAGAGTATTTTCTGTATTCCTATGCCTGGATACATGCACTAGGCTTTATAAGTCTCATTTACTACAATATTGGAGAGTCTATTGTAAGGATGGGGGGATTCTACAGATAGAGAGCTCTGTGTCAGTAAGCCAGAAAAATCTTCCTGAATTTCTTCCACCTGGCAATTATTGTAATCCCAGTCACTTTTCAAACTGTTGTGTCATAAACCATTTTACTGGAAGTGTGAATAAGCAAAATGGCCTATGTATTGAAGATATGATTGAGAGCAGCAAGTCTTAGCACACCATCTGCAGTGACTTCACTCAAATATTTATTAGATAAGTTCCACTAAGGAATAATCAACAGGCTTTGTCAGAGAGCTGATGAGAGTTCAGAGGAGAAAGCTGTGTGTCAAGTATAAAGAGACTACAGAAAATATATGCACCCAAGGGGAGAACTGTCAGACACTTAAAAGTTGGAATGCAGCATTCAGTCACTCAGTTTCATGAATATAGGCTGGATTATTACATGAAAGGAAACTACAGTTCTAGCAATACTGTGTTCTGCAATACAGGTGCGTCTGCTGCCAATGATGACCTTCCTGACAAGCACCTTATCCTCATCTCAGTGCCCTGGATTCTCAGTGATACACTTCACAGTCACTTTAACATAATGAATACTGACTTCCTGAGAATATTGTTCTACAGCTTTTTATAAGAATGAATGCCTAATAGTAGAATGACTAGTCTGGAAGAGAGGTAGAAACTCCTCTTGTTCCTTTCTTTCTCTATTTCTTAAAGCTCTATTCTCAGCTGTTACAGACTGCTAACTTTCTAACAGTCATCTCTCCCAGAGGCATCTAAGGATCAACAGCTATCTCATCAATAGGATTTCAAGTGTTCTATGCTTCAGCTCTTCCCTTGTGCAGACTAATACTGCCCTGCCAGTGTTTGTTCAGCAGCTGCAATTGTCTGATACAATGGGGCTGAGTTACAATTTATAAGACCTGTTCTTCCAGCTAGTCTACATTCCTTGCACTCTCCATTTCCAGGATGCGGAGATCCTTTATGAACATAATTCCTAAGCCTCCCAGAGGGGTATGCTCCCTCTTCAAGAAAACAACAGTAAAACTTTCATAATAAACTTAAAAATTAAACAAATGCTTTGAAAAATATTTTTATTAATAGCCCTGATATAGCGATCTCTTTTCTCTTACCTTTCTTAGTCCCAAGAAAATAAAATACCATCTTTCTACAGTCTAGTTTGATTTCACTATGTTTTTCCAAAATTTTTGTATTTGCAGACTTTTGCTTCTCTCTGCAAGTTCAGTGAAAGCTTTGTGTAGTAGCTTTACTGAAAACGAGTTTAAGAGTTTAGCACTGTGCACAAAACTAAGTGTAAACATTTATCAAAATGCAAAGGATTAGACATTAGTAATAACAATATTTTTTTAAACTGTATAACTAAAATGAAAACATAGTTCAGGAAGCAAAATGGTATTTTCGCTTAGGAAAATTTCTGACCATCTCTTAAAACTCTTTTCATAACCACGTTTTTCAGCTGTTTCATACATACCCACCTATTGGTTCTTTGAGTCCTTACAGAAGGCAGGTATGTTCAGTAAACCAAGTATCACAAAGCTGATGATTCATTCACCCTTATCTGAGATAACCATAAATATTCCCTTTAATTCACTGTCAGCTGGAGAGGAATGATGTACTGAATGGTATGAATGCCCTCTGCAGGTAAAACAAAAAAAATAGCTATAATTCTGAGATGTATTTCAGTTTGCCTCTTTAGTAAGTAGGTCTATATTAGTCCTTAGTAGCCTGTACTGTCAATTAACTGTTGATAATCTATCATAGACTTTACATCCATCATAAAGGCAGGTTGTGGCTATAACGCTGGATTTTATAGGAACACAGAGCAAGACTGAATCCTACACCCTTGTTCATCAGTGCTGTTTGATTGTTAAAATGCTCTTGGTGTGGTTTGGCTGTACCAGCCCTCTGTATTAATGCCATCTATGAGTGCTTATCTATCCCATGAGCTGCTCCATGTCCTTCACATAATTTTAAACATTTTGAGCAGAAAAAAAAAAAGATTTCTCTCACATACACAGGTGCACACACACAAAGCAGTAGTCTATTTCATCCAGGGGACATCAAGGGCCAACTGATATGTACTGTGGGCATAACTGGTTCTGTGCAATTCACCCTCTGACAGAGAGACCACTCCCCTCTCTCTAAATCCTTAAAAAACAGCAAGACCCAGGTTTTGAGGTAATGAATACTTCTTTTTTCCTGAAGGACCAATGTATTGTGGGGGACATCATATGTTAGGTAGCCCAAAAGCATTAGGTGAAAATAGCTTTCTGTTGAAGCTATAATCAAAACAGATGCTAAACTATCAGACTTACAAAGGCCTGCTCTGAGCCTACCACAGTCTCTGTCCATTACATTCTGCCAGAGGCTTCAGAGCCTCTGTCACAGCAATCTCCTATTCTCCACAGAAAAACGGCAGTCAGCAACTATACTGCATGCCCGAACTCTGTGACATTCAGCCCCATGACCTCCATCTCAGCATATCCACACTAGTTTTCTGATTGGCCAAGTCTACCATGGATGAGATCAACAAAAATATAAATATATGCACTCAGTTTAAGAGAAGAATGATCTCATCCCTGAGCCAAAAATGAATGTGAATAAAACTGTTTGAAGACTATTATGAATTCAGAGCAGGAAACAAGGCTTTTAAACAGAGTCTTCACTGGAAGAAGAGGACCAATGGACACCATGTGGAGTGCAGTAAATGTCATATGCAACAAGAGTAACAAAGCAACAAAAGTGCTAAAAATCAAAACCAAGAAAGGATGGCATTGTGACAGAGAAAAATCTACAGCCGTGCTTAATTTTAACAGTCACTATCATCCTTGTAATTTCCAAAGAAGCTCTTGACCAATTCCATGAGAATGTGCTCAGAACATCTTGCCTTTTTTTTTCCACTCTACCGAACAGCCTTCATTTCCAGCTGCACATGAGCTGCAGTTCGAACTACATATGCAGTAGAAGTAACAGCTGCATTCAAAGACTCTAACTCTATAGGTAAATGACAATAAATGACTTGCTTGTATTTGTCCCTAATTTAGCCATGGAAGTTCAGGTAATGCATACAGTTCACAAAATCAATATATTCCATTACCACGCTTCACTAAAAACATAAACAAATTACTTCATTTTTATATTTGAAAGCAAAGAGAGATATTCTGCATCCAGAAGCCTAAGCTGTCAGCAGAATAAGAACGGAGGAGCAGAAAACTGTTTGATGAGCTTTGAGTTCAAAGACATGCCACAGCATACGTAACTTCCACACTGGATTGTTGTGACACTGGCAGTTACAAAAATACCTTTATTTTTCAGTTCATGCCTAGAGCACACTTGAAAGTCAGTCTCCATATACAAGGCTTCGGACTTGTTGCATAGTCTGATTTATTCTCGGTCTATCAAAGATCTGAAGTCAGATTTAAGGTCCATGAAAATCACATTGTCTGTATGCTTACACAGTTTTGAATTGATTCCTGATTTACATTTTAGTTGGTTTGGGTTTGATTTTTTTTCCTGCTGGAAAAGCATCAATCTCAGTAGTCTAGGGAAGGAAACTTAACAGAGACATGCTCCTTGTGGATGCTGCAGGTGTGCCAAGCACTGAGGACTATACAAAGCAACTATGAGCTGTGATTATTTGAAAATGCTTTTTTAAGCTCCTATATTAATAACTCTCCTTTTACATGCAACTTAGCAGACAGCAGATAAATCTCCAATTTTTTTCCCCTGAAACACTAATGGAAAGTCTATCTTTGAGAGTAAGTCTATAACAATGGGCTTACGAGCAAGAAATGAAGACCAGTACCTTAGTTTATTTGCATGTTGTATAAATGATCTCATTTGAAATTTTTTCCTATTTCTAAATTGCATTTTCTTCTTTCCAAAGAACGCATTTGTTTTGTTTTGTGTGTGTGTATGCACGCATATAATGTCTACTTCCTAAACTCCACTGTAGTGAAAACTATACTTGCATTTTCCTGGATTTTATGTAACCCAAAATTTGTTACTTGCTATATACTTCTTACATTAATTGTGAGCTCTGTAGCTGTCTCCACTGATATGCAAACTAGCACTACATGCATTCCTGTTCTGCCAAAGACCAGTCTAATTCACCCTTCCTTCACAAAATACTACCACTGTTATACCATCTGTCACATTTCTGATTCTTTGTCATATCTCTCTCTTCTTTCCAGTACAGCTACCTCAAGGCAGTTCCTGCCCATATTAAGCTTTTAGTATTCAAACTAAACAGCCTCATTAACTTGCCAATACATTTCATTAAAAACAAACTATACACCTTGGGTGGGGTTTAACCAAGCTCCCACACTGGGTTTCTTTTCACACTTTCTTGCATAATCTGAAGTGCGTATTTATCAAGGTGTCTGCAAGTGAAATACCCAAGAGAGCAGGGCCTGTAAAGCTGCCAGCTTTCGAAGTGGGCATACCTGGGCATACCACTCACAGCATCTAGAATACAGCACATCAACAGGTTGTCACAGCCGTAGATGGAGACTTAACAGGATGGCAGAGCATCTTAAGTTTACTGCATTTTAACACAGGCCAACGCTTGCTTTGTGACTATGAAATTAATATTGAATTTTCTGATTTGCAGAAGGTTTTATGGTTAATATATTGTGTGTAAAATTCCCAATGCTCTTAAGATTACTCGTACAACTTTGCAGCTTAACCTTAGTTCAAGCAGAGACTTTTTATATATGTATTTCAATGTAATAACAATCAACTGCAGCTTCTATCACTCCTCCAAATATCATTATAATTATTCGTAAATCTACAAGGCAAACCATCTCAGCCTCATTAGGATGAAAGCTAGAGTTTTATCTTAAGACTGTTAATATATGAAATGAAATCAAGTAATAGGTAAATGAAATTTAAATCAACAATTATTGCTAGAAAAAAATTAATAAGGATTCAGAGATTGATTTCTGAGAAGTGTTAGGTATTCAGTTCTTCCATCCTTATTCATATTTCCATTTAATTAAGAAATGTGTATAATAAGTATTCTATAAAGAACAAAAAAGAAAAATAAATGTATTGAAAATACACCATCACATAACATATCATTTATGCTGTGATTAATTTTTGAGCACCATCTGCTGGTCTGCTTCTAAAACAACCACCAGATTTCTTAACTGGTAACATCTAGACACATATAAAGTCTGTATTGACTGTTTGTTACATATTAATTAAAAGTTCCCAAAACTCATCATCAGATCAGAGGAAATAACAGAATTCATGTAATAATGCATGGCTATAGCGGAAATGTGCTGGAAAGGTTAAAATAGTTGCTCTGCACTTAACATAGGTTGAGATGAGCCTGTCACAGTGATGTTTTAAGTCGAAAATGTGTATAAAGAATGCTGAAAATGAAGCAACATGGCCACTGTTTTAACAGGGTTAACCATTAGCAAATATGGATCCTTATTATTTTCTCTTTCTCCTTAGAACATAAAATATTTGCTTCATTTTGCGCTTACCAAAATATTTTGTAACATAAGAAAACTATATTTGCTTTCTGTTAAAGATATTAAATTTATTTCCAGCTTGAATTGCCTTACAACATGCAGTTTAGAAGACAGAATCTTGCCACTTTCTTCCCACACTTCTGGCAAATACACTTAAATACCACACACGCATATAATGAACTAATGTATTTTTTTAAATATTAATTAATTTAAATAAAAATCAGATTGAGTATCAAGCAGAAGGTACAGTCTTCAAGGCCCAGTCAACACGGGTTTATGAAAGGCAAGTCCTGCCAGACCAACCTGATCTCCTTCTATGACAAGGTTACCCAGTTAATGGACAAGGGAAAGGCCGTGGATGTGGTGTACCTGGAGTTTTGTAAAGCCTTTGACACCGTTTCTCACAGTATTCTGCTTGAGAAACTGGCTGCCATTGGGCTGGACGGGCACAGCCTCTGCTGGGTGAAAAACTGCCTGGATCGCCAGGCCTAGAGGGTGTTGGCAAATGGAGTTAAATCCAGCTGAAAACTGGTCATGAGTGGTGTTTCCCGGGGTTCAGTGCTGGGTCTAGTCCTGTTCAATATCTTTATTAATGATCTGGACAAAGGCATCGAGTGCACCCTTAGCAAGTTCGCAGATGACACCAAACTGGGTGGAAGTGTCGATCTGCTTGAAGGAAGGGAGGCTCTGCAGAGGGATCTGGACAGGTTGGATCGATGGGCTGAGACCAGCGGGATGAGGTTTAACAAGACCAAATGCCGAATCCTGCACTTGAGGCACAACAACCCCATGCAGCGATACAGGCTTGGAGAAAAATGGCTGGAAAGCTGCCTGGTGGAGAAGGACCTGGGGGTGTTGATTGACAACTGCCTGAATATGAGCCAGCAGTGTGCCCAGGTGACTAAGAAGGCCAATGGCATCTTGGCTTTTATCAAAACCAGTGTGGCCAGCAGGACCCGGGAGGTGATTGTACCCCTGTACTCGGCACTGGTGAGGCCACACCTCAAGTACTGTGTGCAGTTCTGGGCCCCTCAGTACAAGGAGGACATTGAGGTGTTGGAGCGCATCCAGAGAAAGGCAACAGCGGTGGTGAAAGGGCTGGAGAACAAGTCCTACGAGGAACGCCTGAGGGAACTGGGGTTGTTTAGTTTGGAGGAGACTAAGGGGAGACCTCATTGCTCATTTTAAGATTTTTACCAAGACCATTTACTTGAATCTTCTTGATTTCACTTATGTGGATTTATGAATGCAAACTCATTTAATTAGATTAACATGAATTGTAACAATTACAGTTGAATTGTATCAGTTACAGTTCAGTCAGAATAGAACATTGGCCTTGCCTCAATAGCCCATACAAGGGATGCTTTCAGCAGTAAAGGACAGTTATTGCAAAATGAAAGAAAGAATTCAGAGAGGTCTTTACATTTAACAGCAAAAGTTTAATACACACAAAGAGATCCAGACATACATGTTTTTCCGGACTTCAAAAAAGCCTCATACTATAGTGTACTAAAAAATATACATTAAAAGATTATAAAATTAATAAAAACTAAATGACAGCAATTAAACATGGGATATGTTTACTTTCCTAAACATTTCATTTATAGCTTTTAAGCAGCATTTCAGACTAAGTTAAGAAAAATGCAGCCTTTTTTGATAGATTTGCAAGTTATTCAAGTAGTGTCTACTGAAAGGAACCTCTGAGAATTTCTGTTTCAACAGCTAAAACTTATCTGGAAAAGGATGGCAGCATGAAACTAAGTATGTAAACACAGTTACACAGTTTCAAATTCTTAGTGCATATCAAAACATAAAAGCTTTTTGCCTCACTCCCCTTTAAACTGGTATTTATGGCTTGTCGTGAGGCGTACCTGATCTAGGCTTGAGATTGCTGTGCTAGCTATGGTGGAAGTGTACTGTTCTGAAAAGAAATATTACTAGGGAAGCAGTAGAACATTTCTTTTCCATGGCTACATTCCTGGGGATGCAAGATAGTCAAAACAAACCCAACTGTCATCACTAGCACACCGACAGCAAGAATCAGGCAGGATATGATGTTATCTGAATGGTTCCATCGCTCTTTGGACAGCCTTAGGTAACATGCTGTTGGGATGATAAAAACAAGTGGGGTAGCACTCAGAACTCCCTGTGTGTGGGAAACGACAATAGAAAAAACCCTCATAAGATTGTGTATTTAGATGTGAAGAACAAACCCCTATATTTCTAAATGGTTGTGATTAGATGGAAGCAACAGTAAAGTCATAAAATAGGGGTCTTTTCCAGTGTTGCTATATGGAAAACTTGCGTTACAAAATCACAAATAACTTGCAAAAGTATCTGTAAAACTCTGAATTAATTCAGATTTATTTAAATGCTTCTGTTTTGCTGATAAAGAATAATATTTTATGTTTCATGTACTTTTATATCTGATTACCAGAAGTTTCTCAGCCTCAGAAATACAGTAAAAGTCAAAACATAATAGTACTGCAATACTGTAACTGATTTAAAACATTTAAAATCATTCCATGTAGATACAATACTGCCTTAAAAACAAGTGCCAACCTTATGTAGCAGTTCAAAGAATTCTAATCAATGACATAATTTGCATTGACTTCCCTATGAAAGCAAAGCTCCCTTTGAGAGGGTAGAAAGCCTCCTCTTCTTAAAAATTCAGCTCCTCTTTAAATGTTCACTTAGATAGGGACAGGTAAAAAGCACCTGCTTAAATGCTTTTTATAAGTAAAGCTACTGCAGATTAATAGTGCATGCCAAAGGAGAGCATTTTATGAGGAAAAGTTGAACATTTATTCTGTCATATACTTAACCAACACTATGTTTCAACATAATTATGGTGGGACAGTAATCCAGCCTACTGAACATCTTCACATCGTTTGTACAAACTTTTGTAAATATTTATGGTAGAACCACATTAACAGTGATCAGTACAGACATCAAAATACTTACATGCACAAAGTGTCATCCTCATAAAAACCGAAACTCTGAAGCATGTGAAGCACCACAAACCAACATCCCAGTAAAAGAATAGCACAACAAAATCTATGGACCCTTTACTCCCACATGACTGAGCAGGTTCCCTGGGGAATTACCACAGCGCAAACACAGTGGCTTGTGTTTTATATTACAAGCAGAAAGTAGGAAAAAAGTAAGCAGACTCAGTGAAAGAGTAGCAAATTCCATCTGTGGTGGAAAACCAAAAGACAGCTCTTCTGCTGGACAGAAAGCCTGCTGAGAAGACAGATCATCTTTTTTTCACATGTAAAGACTCTATATTTACTTTTCTCTACTGCTGGATATCAAGACTGAACAATCTTTCTAGGTGCAATGATTACATCCAATAAACACATAGAGCTGTATTGTCAAATTCTCTCTTAAAAGAATAAATGAAACACCCCACAAGATATGAGCTACCCACTGAAATGCTTGGCTAGCAACTTCTATTTGCAGACAAATCAAGCTATCGGCTTGACTTTTGAGCAATTGCTTAGGCCTCTCTGGGTAAAGATATTGCATTGATGGAATGTTTGCTTTTGAATTATCATTTTAATACAATTTATTTCCAAATAGGAATCACACATATTTATTCATGCTAGAAAGACTCACTGGCAGTTCTCTGGTGTAAATTTATTCTTAATAGATCCTACCATATAATAAACGTAAAACATATGCATATATAGACATACCTGGGCGTACATGGTATGGTCACCAGTATCTCTGGCTGGAGTAGGCATGTGTGTATGTATGCACACATTTAAGTACTTTTATTTGTGTGTGTGTATATAAGTGAATTTTCTGCACTTGTAATGTAAAAACAGAGGGGAAAAAAGATAGAAAAGAAATTACCAATAGATGCCATGAATGAGAATTGTTAAATGAAACATGCATCCTGAACAAACAAACAGGAACACTGTTTATTTTGAGCTAGTTGTAATTTGGAAATGATTAACCGAGAAGACACTGTGTAGGTAATTATTTTAAATAGAGGGTAATTGGACATCTTATCTGAATATTCAGACGTATTCTACAATATTACTGCAACATGACCTGCTACATCACTGCTACAAAATCACACATTACTGATCAGTTAGTAGATAAACTACACTCTGGACCAGAAGAGTGTATGCGTATCATAATGTACTTACACATACATGCATCGCGTAGCACAAAGAAGAACTCTCTCCATTCTGTTCCATCAGTTTTAGGTAAGCATGCAATACATGACTTGAAATAGTCAATGAGTGCGTGGACAGGGATGCAAGGAGGTAATTCTAAAATATCTCTTCAAAGAAGCAAAAGCTGCCCTTAGAAAGTTTTCTCTACCTTTTAACTGGAGTTATATCCTGGAGTTTGATATTTCCACATCTGCTTTATTTATCAAGAAGAGCTAGCTTGATTAAATGTATATTTTGTACCCAAGCAGACTGACTTCATCTGGGAGGTTTACTCTGCTAACTCATAGTTAGGACTCCAGTAGATTATATGGCAGTTCCAGCCAATCAAAAAAGTTACTCAAATGTGTGAAACTAGTTAAGTCAGTAAGTGCCTTGTTTGATCTGCCTGGTAAGCTCCATCTCTACCATAGGAGATACCAGACACAGGAATGTTTACTGGTAAACAAAGCAATTTCCTCCTAAAAATCGTACACTCAGGTTATGATATTCAGTTTTGCTCCTGGTTAAACCCAAAGAAGGGAAAAGTTCTAGTTACTATCTCTGTGGTTCTTACTACTACTGGTTCTTTATTTTTCCCTTTCCTTCCTTCTCCCTTTCCTTCTTTCTCCCTTTCCTTCTCTCCTTTTTTGCCATTTTTGGGTTTTGCCCCTTTGGCACAAGGCAGTCATTAGGTTCTGCTCCAGAGTTTAGTAATTTGTCAGCTTTCATAGGAAGCAGGGATTAGAGAAAGAAATGCTAGCATCAGTCCTGCAATACAGTTAGGATGAGTATTTTAGGGATTTCCACTGCCGTTTAAATATATTTTGTAAGTCACAGACGCTTGCCATATCTCCAGAACTGTCCTAAAAGTTATCACCAACCACATGAACTCTACTTGCTGAACTTCCTTTTTCCTTTAATTACCTGATTTTGAAGCAGTGAATTGCTTTTATTCCTACTAATAGTTCTACTGATTACTATGTCAAATTACATAACATTTTCAGTAGAGCTGTGGATTTTTCAGGTTCTGTTTTATAAAAAAGTGATTTGTTAAATAAGAGTATACAGGTTCACTTACATTCAGCTCTAAAACTATTCCAAGGCAATCATACATTAATGATACACCAGTCGCCACAGCAATGATAATTACTGTCACAATAATATGGAATACTGTTGAGAGGTCCCCATGGAAGAACACATTGGCAATCACCTGAAACAGAACCACAGTTTAAAAACCTTGATTTTGCTCTTTATGTTGACAAACAACTTATTCCAACTCTTCTAACCTTAGGAAACTAAAATAACGGGTGGGAATACCCTGACTGAACTTCACCCACCTTGCTTCAAGAAAATATCTGCATCCATTTCCAAAAATAACTTGTAATAAGCATTACTAAAATTGTGGAACACCTGCAAGACTGACTTTGTTATACCGCGGGATTTAGGTTACACTTACTTTCTTCTCATTTGCCCACTACAGAATTAAAAACACTTACAATTATTTATTGAACAAATGAATTTCCTAGATGGCGATACTTTCACAGAGCAAAATGCATAAGCACAATAAATATGCTATTTTTTGCTATTCTCAATATAATAAAAACAGTCGCATTAATGTCAAACTTAAAATTTTAAGCAGACATGATATTATAAAGTAATTGTTAATACAAGACTGGATAAGATTATAATACAGGTAATACATTTTATTGCCAGAATCTAAGTAGTACAACTAGCAGCCCATACTCATTGCATGTAGCAGGGTCGGATATGCTACTATTTATCACAGATACACCAGTGACTTCAGCTATAATATGTATTAATGTGTGAATATTATTAACTTATATCAACATTGTTAAAGGGACAATTGTTAAATGTGACAAGTTCTTACCTCTCTAGTCACAAAACATTCAAGGGGGAAGGTCAGAATTACAGTGACTCCATAACAAAACCTTCCAAATGTAGCAAGGTTGTCATCTCTACAGTAATTTTCAAATATATCTCCTGAGGGATAGCAAAACATCAATTAGTTCAAACTTCATGTCATTTGCCTACTTGCAAATTAAAGTGCAATTTACTGGATTTACTGTAGTAATAATTGAGACTTTCTGATCCCCTCTCCTGACACTCAAGAAAATGTAGTTACAGCACATATTACATCCAGAAGGAACTTCCACCTTATCCTGCTAGTAGCAGTGTTTTTATTTCAAGTAGTGTGTATCTTTCAAAATATTTTAAAACATACACATTAGAGTTTGTCATCTGTTATCTTCCCCTTAGCACAGATTTTGTAGGAGATGCTGGCGTTTAAGTAAATATATGATAGATTCAGAAAGGAAGCTTGTATTTAAAATATACATTTCCTTTAAAGATGTAATTCCTGGAAAAGCAACAATTACTGAAGGAAGATTAAGGAGTTCCTTCTGGAGAACTGCATTTCCCTGATACCATCTAATCATAGCTGTTAAGCTGCAGTGAAGAATTTCAAATATTCAGACCCTGAAAGCCCGTTACAAACATATGGGTTACTACCTAGCAAATCTGCTTACATCTAACAACAAAAGCATTGCCAGAGAATTCAAATCATCAAATCATCATCTTGCTTAGCATTTATCACAAAGAATTTGGAATAATGATCTCTGAGGCTCAAGAGCCACTGCAAGATAGTGATCAGTGATCTACCTGATTACTACATTGTCTTAAAATTCACTACTTTTAGGATCACAATGGCAGTGAAGAAGAAACAACGTGTACCTCAGAGAAAACAGCCAGAAGATTTTTACAGGGTAGACAGATAGTAAGATGAAACCTGCTTACAAGAGTCATATGCTAAGGGATTAATGCAATCAGAGTTTTCTATACTTGCAATATTTCAGTCAGTTTGCACTTAGTCTAACTACAGTTGCATCTAGGACAGTAAAATATTCTGCATAAACAGCACTGGAGGCAGAAAAAAAGAACAGATTAACCAGTAAGCCCCATCCTACAAATCCTGTGTTCTCAACCACACACCACTGCTCATCAGTAAAGGAAGAAGATTGCATGCCTTCTCCCACAATTGGGAACAGTACTATCAAACAATAGAAAATCTGCTTGCTTATGACATATGTATTTTTCCCAAAGAAGCCAATGCACTCAACAAATTTATGCCTTCTTCTGAAGGTACCTTTTTCACTTCAATAAAATGACATGAAATAATATGATGTAACATTGATTATATACATTTATACATATATGTATATTCATATAGAGACAGAGGTGACAGTAGGATTAGTTACAGCAGAACAGCTGTTTTAAAGATAAGAAATTTCTAAGTCAGAGCTAGGGTGGTACATTAGCAAAGACAGGAAAAGATACGGGAGAATGTACAGAAATACATGTCAGGCAACCTTCACAAAAGTCAAGGAATTTTTTGTCCTTACTGCTCTCCACTAGTGGACCAGGAGGCTAAATTACAGATGTTCTCAAAACTACTTGGATTATGGAAGTATTCAAAGAGGCTTTTCATCAGCGAGGCTTACAGTTGGGAATATGACACCTACTGGCACCCTGTTTTGGTTGTTGGGTAACTACAAGGAATGTCTTAACTATTTCTGTCCAAGCATACTGTGATTTTGACATTTTTACAATCACTAAGATATTAACAGCAATAGTCATACAGAAAAGTGGAAATACAAGGATTACAGCAAACACCAAAACCGAGGGATCACGCAGCTTACCTTCTGTGTATCCTGTAAAAGTCATATATCCACATGCAGCAAACACTACACTGATAACAACAGCGAGTAAGACAGACACATGTGTTACTCGAGACCAGTTCTTTAAAGTGGGTTCTTTCAGAGACTCATATATTAAAAAGCTATTATGGTTGCAGATGAATGCTGAAACACACATCACAGTTAAAACAAATGTATGAATTCATGCATAAATGCATACAAAACAGATTTACAGAGAGTATATGATCTATCTAAGATTCCACGATTCTATGGTTCTATAATATCATACAAGATAGGGGAGAGACAGTACAGTTTGAATCCACTCATTATTAAACACAAACATTAATCCTGCAACAAGGAGCAAAGATAAATGGTTTGAACTTTTACTTACTTATTTGATTTGAGGAAGGTTTAGATCACCCCGAGATGATTCTATTACCCTAAAATGCCATGACATTGCCCACCCTCCATATCTCCTTTCCACCTCTATTTCCTCTTGCTGCTCTTCTCTCCTTAAGAGATGGGGTTTTTTCTAAAAATTCTCAAGGCCATTTGCTACCTTTAGAGTTCATATGACATCCATTTTTGTCATTGGACAAAAAGCATTGGGAGGCCTCATATCATCACAGCATTTACAGGAAGTAATATACCAGGTGTTCCAGGCAGGAACAGAATGATAATGGAGGTGAGTTGAGACTTGCCTGAAAGGTTCATTGTGAGAAATGTGAAGCAACAGGCACTCTCTAGCAAACGTATGCATGTTTTTCTCTTAGAGGTTATCCAAGAGAATGCAGAACAATCACAGCCTCCTCAGTATATCATTTAGACTAATCCCATTTGTACACGTGTTTTAAGATGACTTGGACAGATGAGCTGGATTCATGTGCCACACTGTGCCTACTACAGTGGCAATAGCCTCTAGGGCTGGATGGGCAATGAATGGGGGTAACGTCTTAAACCATAACAATTAAATTCACCTATGGATGACTCAAAGTCAACTTAATTTTTTTTATAAACCAGCTTAACATGAACATAAAAAAATTACAATTAAAAATACGCAATTTCTAGGTCCAAAATATTAAATGAATTAATATCTTACAGTTGATCTGAAAATAGAAAATAGAATTCTTGAAAATAGAAAACAAAATTACTTACCAAATGACATGACCCCAACAGCTTGTACTGCATTTGATTTTGCAAATATCCATGAATTTTCTGATTTGGGTCTAAAACAGACATTTGTTTTAACAGATTATCCTCTTTTCAACTATCAGTTGTTAAAAATAACTTATACTATGTTGCAATACAGAACTGCTAGTCGGATCTCCAGAACTCTCCGAAGCAGGCCACAGTGTCCACCAACAATAAATTGAAACTAGGGAGATACTCTTCTCACATTCCCTGTTTTGATTAAAGTACTTCTGTAATCAGCTTTTACAGCCGAAAGTGTTAGCCTGTTTCAGTACCCGTTTTGTAAATAAACTCTTCAAGTCATCATACACCAAGAAGCAGCAACAGGGAGGGTAAAATCTGTTACTAATTCTGAGTAAGGTTATCTCAACCTAAAATCTTTTCTGACTATTTAGAGGCAATTTCTTCCTTTGAATTTGCACATGTAATCCATGCAGATACTTTCTTCCTAGGCTACAAACCAAGTGAGGCAGTTTGCCTTTCTTTATGCCTATTCCAACAATTCCTCTTAGTAAATGAACTCTGCTAGTTCCCAAAGGAGCGATAAAACAAAGTGTAAGAGAGTATAAGTAGACTTTCATAACCAGGTAAGATTGTATTATCCCTCAAATCTCCTCTAAAATTTGCTCACAATTTTGGACCTGTGGTAATTTTAAGGCTTAGAGGAGGACCGCATAAAATCATCAATAATTTTTGTTAAAATCCATTTGATGCATGAACTACCTCTTTTTATAAAGAACCAAAATGAAGGAAAGGGGAAGAATATGAAACATCCATTTCTAGAACTACGATTTGCTGAAAATATCTAGTGAAATTCACAAGCCAGTTAAGCATTATATTGTTAACATTAAAGCACAGACAAAGCAATAGAGAGCTTTCTCTTAAAAGGTTGGCTGTTGCTAACTTTGATTGCTCTGTTTTCATTTTAGAAGGAAAGCTGCTGCTACCTGAGGCTTTAGCTGCTATTTTCCTACAGCCTTAGAAATCAGTAGGACACTCACTCAGTTATGTGAGGGTAACAATGGCAGCTTTGTCTCTCTCCCCCTCTATCTGGTGACAACTAGTTGGTTTTGACAGCCTAGTGGCATATGCAGTGCTAGGTTCCATTGCTTTCAAATTATTCAACTCTACCCCCACCCACTAAAAAGAAAAAGGCAAAAAGATATTGCTCTTTTCCCATTGAGAACTCATATCTTACTGCTTCTTGAGAGCTCAAATAGTCAATCCTTCCTTTTCCATATTAAAAAAGAAACATATCTACAGTATCTAATGCATATTCAGTTCAGAGTATCTTTATAGCACTTAAGCTGTGGCTGCTAAGCTTCACTTTGAAATGAGCAGAACCTGACCATCAAAATCAAGTTAGGTTTTTTGTCAGATGCAGTACACAGTTTTGACTACTGCAACATACTGCTTCTAGTCTTAAGGAGCTGACTATGGCCTTCCTAAAACATTCTCAGATTCAGCATGTAGGCATAATAAAATACTATGGATGGAATAGAGATATCTGGCATTTGTCTTGTGAAACAGGAGTTCAGATCCACTACAGCTGTTGTAGCTCCTCATATAGAGTACCTTCCCTTAACTTGACGTCACTGATTCCAAATCACTAGAGATGCTGTGGACAATTCATATTCGTAATTTTCAATGTATTATTTTTCAGGAGAACATTCATATCTGTTTGAAAAATAATGGGTAATAGTCCAAAATTAAAACAGAATACGGAAAACTAACATTACAACTGTTCCGTTCTGTAACCACCAGAAGTCGGCTTTTATATCAAACATACAGAATGAAAATATGTTTTTTAATATCCTTTGCCAACAAAATTTGTGCAAGTCTCCATACTCCCTTTTCTATTGATAATTTCTAATATCCTATCAATCACAATATTTTTAAAAGCACAGAAATAAATAATGCTTTTGTCTGAAACACATTTAATTTCTGTGACAATGGCATGTCCTGTGCAATAGTATAGCTACACTACAAGCTCCAATAAATACGGATTCAAAAAACAGAATGCAGAAAGCTCGCGAGTTTCAATTCAAACACTTTTAATCCTGTGGCTAAATAATGAATATAAAAAAATTTTAAAAAGTCACGGGAGCCAGTTTTTCCCCTGAACAGTGTTCGCTTATGCACTAGCAATACGTAACAGATCAAAATACAGCTTTGCTTTATGGATGAATGACAAACCAGATCAGGAGTATTACTGGGGGGGGTGTGGAATCCCAAAGAACAAAATCCTGCTTATTTACAGCATAAGAAGATAAATTCCTTCTGTTTTAGTTGCAGAACACAGGAAGAATGTCAGATCTATGATCTGAACACCACCAGTAGATTGCAATGTCGTAAAACGCACATTGTACTTATGACATCTGCAACAGTATCTATTTCTTAGAGTAAATCATATACTGTTGCATGTGTTTTGAAAAATATTTGTAGACCTTGAGATTTGAGGGATCTCACACAGATATGATATGTAAACTAAGAAGTTAAAGCAACACAGCAAGAAATTTAATTTCTAAGCATTTAGAACTAAGAGTAAATAGCTCTGAAGTTCTGACCATATCAACAACAAATCACCTTCAAGTTAATTTTGCAGGACCTACAGACTTACGCAACACTGCTGGAGAAGGGTTGTAGGTGACATGAAAGTGTTTATATAAAATAAAATTTCAGAATGTGAAAGAGAAAATTGTGTCAGGAAACAGTAGCAGTGAGTTATGAAAGAGCCACACAGTCAGTAATTACTAAAAATGACTCACAAAACAAAGGGCACCTAATGGAAAAATCAAGTATCACATATCAAGGCAAACATACATACACTCATACAAATACTTGTGTCTGTGTATCCAGATGCATACATAGGCTCGAAGAGTCTTATCACAAGAATAGCAGATAACACTATACCTGATCTGCATTTTCAGTCTTGCTGCTACTGTTCAAGATTCTATGATCTTTTACAGTTAGAGTGGTTTAGGTTGGGAGGGACCTTAAAGATCATATAGTTCTAACCTTCTTGACATGGGCAGGAACATCTCCCACTAGACCAGGCTGCTCACGTCACCATCCAACCCAGCCTTGGTCACTCCCAGAGAGGGGGCATCCACAGCTTCCCTGGGCAATCTGTGCAAGTGCCTCATCACCCTCATCGTGAAAAATTTCTTCCTAATGCCTAACCTAAATCTTTCCCCTTCCAATTTAAAGCCACTCCCCTCATCCTATTACTACTTGCCCTTCTAAAAAGTCCCTCCCCATCTTTCCTGTTGGCCCCCTTCAGGTACTGGAAGGCCCCTATAAGGTCTCCCTGAAGCCTTCTCTTCTTCAGGCTGAACAATGTCAACTCTCCCAGCCTGTACTCACAGCAGAAGTGCTACAGCCCTCGGATCATCTTTGTGACCCTCCTCTGGACCCCTTCTAACAGTTACATATCTTTCTTATGTCAGGGATTCCAGAACTGGTCACAATAGTCCAGGTGGGTTCTCACCAGAGCGGAGGAGAGGGGAAGAATCACCTCCCTCGCCCTGCTGACCACCCTTCTTTTGATGCAGCCAGGACACGGTTGGCTTTCTGGGCTGTGAGCACACACTGACTGCTCATGTCGAGCTTCTCGTCAATCAGCATCCTCAAGTCCTTCTCCACAGGGCTGCTCTCAATCATGTCATCCCCCATTCTGTTTGAAATTGTGGATTGCCCCAACCCAGGACCTTGGACTTGGCCTTGTTGAACCTCATGAGGTTCACACAGGCCCACTTCTCCAGCTTGTCGAGGTCCCTCTGGAGTGACATCCTGTCCTTCTGGTGTGACATCTTCCTCACTCAGCTTGGCGTTATCCGCAAACTTGCTGATGCTGCACTCAATCTCGCTGCCTATATCATCAATGAAAATATTAAACAGCACTGGTCCCACACAGTACAGACTGCTGCGGGATACCACTTGTCATGGACCTCTGCCTGGACATCGAGACATTGACCACTACTGTCTAAGTGCAACCATCCAATCAATTCCTTATCCACAGTCCACCCATTAAATCCGTATCTCTCCAATTTAGAGAGAAGGACATTGTGAGGGACTGGCCTTGGTGCAGCCATAGTGTCTCGAATCACCTCCCTCTTCTCCTTGCTACAGGAAGCTTTTAATTGCTGCTCATACAAGAATAGCAGTTGCTGTGAAGATCCATGAATAAAAACACCAGCTAGCTTACTGCTCCTCACTCGGTGTATAAAAACACAGGCTATGCCTGAATGAACACAAAGTTCTTTCATTTTGGAGAAGAAGTAGTTAAATGAAGCACACTGCAAGTTAACAGAAGAATTATATTTGTGATACCAAATGCATTTGTTGATAGCTGTACTGTCTATCATACTTAGTAGAAGTTGTAATATAAAGTACATGCTGACAGGTAATATAACTGTGATTCTTGGAACCAAAACAAAAAAAAGAGCAAACACAAAGATATTCCAAGGGAATTCCCAGACAGGAAAAAACCTCAGCTAAAAGTAATAACAACAGCAAGACAGACTGACAATAATAACTGTTTGTAGGCACACAGTGAAGTCCAGCAATGAAGAAAGCCTAGAGGTTAGGAAAATAAGACTCTCTTTTAATTATACTGAAGACTGAGTAAAGCATAGCATAACAAACATGCCAGTCAGTTAAAAAAGTTTTGAAATAAGAACAGAGGAAAATGAAAAGAACAAACGAACCAGGCAAAGGTTAAGACCCCCTAATGGTGTAAAAAGCACTTCACATTCAGATCATGAGTTACAAATTTGTTCAGCAGTCTAAAACACCATATCTTCTACTTCTTGTAGAACATTTACGACTAAGATTCCATATCTTAAGATCCATACCATGCAAAAATATTTTCTGTCATTTATGTAAAATGCTGCCAAATAGCAGCAGAATGAATCAGAAGCAAAGTTTATTTAAGGAAGGTAAGATAAACATATATCCCCAATTCCAACCTAGCTTGCAGGTATGAAACATTGAGGAAAAAACTCGGTTAATTTCTAGAGGAGGGCAAATCGTATGTTTGACAGGGGCGCTACATGTTGGAACAAGCAAAAGACTTCCATTTTTTGAATTGAGGATTGGTGGCAAACCACCAAGTTTAAGTGCAAGCCAGCAGTTATCAAAATAATTCAGGAACACAGCAGATAATTCAGGCTTAATTCAATGATTTAGACATTTAGGAAACTAATTGTAAAATTTCAGTTCAATTCTAGTCTAAGGTAAAATACCTCTTCTGCTTTTGTTTGAACTTAAAGATACTAAAGGAGTTTATAGCTGCTGAATATAACTTCAGTCAATATAATGGAAAGAAAATGACTAACACTCACAACTGCCTTGAATTTTATATTAATCAAAGTCATCTCGGTTGTTAAAGAACACAGACAAAGCAAAGCTATATGTCACCCCCACTTAGTTACAGCTGCTTTAACTCCTCTTTCTTCCTTAATGAAATACTTAGCAGTTCTGTAAATATACAGTAGCTTAGGTTTTATTTTTTAATTTCATCACACATTTAAGACTACCCTTGCTTACTACTGGATTATTTATATGAAGGAAGTTATTTTCTTTCAAGTTATTTTCCTGAACACTTGGTGCATCACCCCCACGATCAGCTGTCAGCTGAGCAATTCTCACGTCCTATTTAAGAGTAGCAGATGCTCTTGAAGTTTCTCCTAGAGATTTATGTATTATGCAGACACTAACATCATGACATTCTTTCCAAAAGAACACCAAATTAAAATGATCCTTCTTTATAAGCTACATAAAATATTGCTTTTTACAGCAATGAATGTTTCACCTTTGAAGCATGAAGTTATTTTATGCAGTTATAACATACTGCACATTTACAGTCTGAGATGATTCTAATCCATTGTTTTTCACCACATGGCTCATCAAAAAATATTTTTATCCAACAACTTAAAGTACTCAGAGTAAACTCTGGGTCCAGAACACTGGATTTTATCTGCAGGTTCATTACGTTGCTCAGGCAAAAATAATCATATCGATGATATTAATCAAAAGGAAAACTGGAAAAAAAAGGCACCTCAGTTTCATATTTGTCATAAAAGGAAATAAATTAAATCAAACAATCTCTCACTATGAATACACTATTTTCTTCCTAAGAACTAACAAGAAAATAACATTCCTGTAATGTCCTGTAATGCACAACCTGCTTGACTACCAAAGCAACCAAAAAATAAAAAAAATGCAACATCCCCAAACTTGCTTAAAAACAGTAATAACACTGTTTTGCTCATGTCAACACACTGTGGAAGGTTTCTAGGAAAAACAATATTCTCTATTGTCCAAATAATAGATAAAATGTTCAACTAGGACATGAATTGCATTTAAACAGAAAGAAAGTTTGTTTTCTCAAAGGGAAGAAATCTTCACTTTGAAAAATATGAAGTTAAGGGAAAACTGATTACCATTTAGAGAGTAATCATCAAAGTAAGAAGACATCTGAATGGGATTCCAGTGGAACCTGATTTGAGTCTAGTACTTTTGAATATATGCAGCAGTAACTTGAATAATGGAACAAAAAGTAAGAAGCATCCTTAATAGAAAGCATGAGGTATGCAGTTAAGACAAGCATCCTAGAGATTGGGGTGAAAAAATAAAAATCATAAATGTGTTGGTAAATGGAGAAATAATCTGATAAAACAGTATTCAATTCTGTAATGACTGAGTCTACATTTACGCAGGGGAAAAAAGGCTTGGCACGAACAGGGCAGGAGGAAAACAAACAAAAAAAAGCCCAAACTTCATGACAACAGAGCAAAAGAAAGGAAAACTCGTCGGCTCACAGTTCTGGTGTTTTTTTACGACTGTGAACTCAAGGCACGTCCAAAATGTCATGCTATGTTCCAAAGAGATAAACATGAAACTACAGGAGCGTGGCAATCCCCAAAAGACACAGTTGAAAGGGACTTCAAGACACTTTGTATGTAAGATCCATTAGTCTTTCTTCTCCACTCTTCAGTGGGAATACCGCAGGCAGCTAGGGCACCACAATCTTACTTTAATTTGCAAAGAACTTAAGGGAGACATTGAGAATGAGCTGGCACAGGAAATGACAAGAGGAGAAACACTAAAGGAACTGGGTTTTTTAAGCTTTTAGAAATGATGACCAAATGGGCACAAGATAACAGGTCTTTACGGGTTTTTTTTTTAAGAATGAACAGTTTGCTGTCCTTATCCACAGTGATTAGGCCAAGAAGCCTAAGTAAGAGGGACATACGATACATATTTAGGAAGAATTCATAAAAAAAAGTCTAGCTAAGAGCTGGAACAGGAAATCCTGGAATTGCTAAGAACAAACTAGACAACCACCTGTTATCAATAAAAGGCATGCGATCAGTTCTGCTGTGGAATAATGGTAGTGATTAAATATCCTCTCTTGGCCCTATCAAGCCTTTTTTTCTAAGACTGTACAAATTCTTTTCCTATATGACAGATCTGAGGACTGTGTTTCATGACTTTTTAAAGTCTCTTTGAAAACTCCGACTTCTATTTTATTTTAAAAAGGTTTCAAAGTAAATTATTTATTTATGTGCTTCAGTTGTTATATAACAGAACCTTTATTAAAATATATTGGTGTCCTTCATTCTCATTGCAAAAAAAGAGATGTCATACCATTATACAAAATATTAGAAGAGGGTTTTAATAATAAATTATGTCTATTTCTAACAGTAAAATATAAACAGTAAAACCAGACATTTATTAGAATGTGAGGAAAAAAATCCTGGCTAACAGTTTACCAACATGCTATATGCATTTTTGAGAACAAGAAATGTAAAGGCAAAAATTAAAATTTCTAAAGAATCAAGAAGTAAAGCTTCAAGAATCACTCAAAACTCAACACTGCTTACTGTAAGAAAAAATACATTCCTTATTTTTCAGTGCATCACAACTGTTGAGAATAAATGTTACCATAGTAACAAGGTCACCAGAAACCACTATACACAGCTTCTTTTTTGACAGGGGATTTTGAGACTACCCTTTCAAATACCCCTTTAACACACAGTATGAAAAACATGCTGCTTCAGAAAAATGGGGAGTAGGGGGGGAAGTCCCACATTGTTCTGAGTGCATAATTTTATGGATGATAGACAACATCATCAGGTACAACTTTAGCAATAGCTATTCCAGCCACCTTCCTACCATTAGACACAAATGCCTGCAATTAACCCATGTATCACAGCATTTAGACAACTGAACAACTCTGCATAACACTGCTTAAACAATCATGGTGGAAGAATCCACTTCTTACAGAAACATTAGAAATACTATATAGAATTATTTTGGTAAATAAAAAAGCAAATTCAGAAACAGTTTGTCATGTCTATTAATATATCTTCACATTTGAAAGATAAGGAAAAAGGCAGACATTCTAGACCATAAAGGAAAGACAATGGATTCATAACACTTTTTGCAACATAATTATCAAAATATTGCCACATTCACTAAACTGCCCAGAACGCACCAACGTCCAATGTTAAATACTGCTTTCAGAGTATGAGTGCTAGAAAAGCGTTGTGTGCTTATATTGTTTTCTCAAATGACAGAATGAAGTTTTTATTATTGTGTTCTCTTTTAAAATTTTCATTATTTGTATTCATTTTTTGTTACAAAATCATTATATTAACAGAAGAAGAAACACTCCTAAGTTACTCTCTATTTTAAGATTATAAATATAGGCCATCTGACAATGCAGCTAATCTGTCAAACGACAGACCACCTCACATGGCCATTCAAGAGCCACCTGCTACTGGACATATCACCTGCAATTTCCAATTCATCTGTAGTTTTTTCAGACTTTTTCTAACTCTGGTTATGTGCAATAGAAGAAAAAAAGAAAAAATATATTTTCGTGGTTAATTTTTATTATTATTAATACATAGTTAGTTTTCTGATTATGTGTGTCCCCCAAAACAGTAATGTTTCAAAACTACGCAGACAGACACAATAGTGAAATAACAGATTACATATGACCAAAAATTCAGTTTTTAGCAAGTACAAGAATACTTACACTCGGGGACTGAATGTTACTGTTCTCACCATCACAATAATCAGGATGACAACAGTTAAAATCAGAGAACTAAGAGATACCTGTAAAGGTGAAAATATGACTTTAGACAATAGGCTGCTGAAAAGATGTGCTCTTAGCAGCAAAATCAACAGCAAAATAATCAACAATCAAGTACAGTTCTAAATATCATGTCAAATATCTACAATTAGAACGCTTGTCTTACATCAAAAACTTTTAATTTGTTATTCTTCTTGTATAACTAGCTAACTGCAACTATTTGTCTGATTTTTAAACATTTCTAATCAATGGTACTCAGCATTTCAAGGTCAGGCCTATATCACCCAGTGCTTTACAAGTTTTGAGTTCTACTAGCAGTAACTGAAAAATTCCAATGATTCACATGGAGACTAAAGTTTGGTTAAACTATTCCCAGTTTTCTAATATTTCTTGGGACAGAAGAGAATTTGAAATAAAATATTTAATATGATTTAGCCAGATGTAATTGAGTTCAATTACAATAAAATATGACTGGCATATATTTTCTAATAGCATATAGAAAAGTGACCCAAAAATCAGTTGCAATTACGATTTACCTTTCCCAGTTTTGCTATGTCTCGATATAAAGATATAGGCAAGGTAAAGATGATGGTGGTAAGAAGAATTATGAAGTGACGGTCAGTAAGCACATTATCTGGTGTAACTAAAGCAAAAAAAGAAAATAATTTATTTCTCTAAGCGACTGATATAAAGAACAGATTAGTTACATTTGAAAACCTAGGAGTAACAAACTCTGACATTGACCAGGCTTTCATCTCCTTTATCCACGCTTAGTAACACTGAAATAAAGAGTAGTCATTAACTAACTTTGAGGAAGCCAAACAAAGCATGCGCATAACACAAGAATTCTGCAAATTTAAAACAAATGCAGAACATATTATACCAAACTTTGGAAGTCTGGCATTTCTACATATAGATTAGTATTAATTTCTTTCATCATGCCTGGGTCAGCATTGGCAGACAGTAAATAAAACTATTCTATTACTACTTTCTGCCATTTACTCTTGAGGATTTTCTGACACTTGACATCAATCACTGTGCTGTTGAAGAAAAGCAAATACTTCAAGATCAATCCTAAAGTAAGTTTATCTGAAAGGGTTTTTTGAGCATCTCCTTTTTTGCCATCAACCATCTTCCATTTGCAAAATACACATTACCATTCAGGTAACAACAATGCTAAAATATTCCCTGCAATCAGTGGGATTTATTTTTTCAAGTCAATGACAACTTAAAATAAAACAAATCCCAGTTTCAGTCAAGCTACCATGAATTATGGGCTTGAATGAAAGCTTGCTGAATAATTCTGGCTGGAAAGTGACAGGAGAAGTCTGTGTTCAGTTCCCTCTATTGTTTGGAAGATTATAATGCTTTCCCACCTCTTTCTAGGCAGGCATTCTACCAACCAGGCAAAAAGATGTGCCACGCTGGGGGTTTTTACAGAAGTCATATTATAGATTTTATGTATATAAATTATTAGATGTTCACTGTCACTATCAACCTGTTCAGGTATTCACAGAGGAACAGAGTGATACTTAAAACTGTATTCATACCTTGCAGGCTTCACCTGCTGAAAATTATAGTCCTCCTGTGGAAATCAAACAGTTCGAACAAATACTAATTTCCACTTCATTGCAGAAGTGTTTGTTTTAGTTTAATTTGCCAGTGAATAACGTTGTAACTTAGCTGGCATTGTGCTAAAGCAGATGGCAAACACACACACAAATTACTCCACTGATTCTGCTGTGAAAAATTAAGGTAGAGGAAGGGTAATCGGTGCATGGGTTAAAATCTCACAATGCCACATCTGGTTTTGCAGTGAATTTCTAAGAGAACAGAAAGTTATATATGCAGTTCATGACTGACCCTTACAGATATGCTTAACTAAGCATTAAATCCATTATTGCAAGTCATCTAGAATTATTCACTAAAATGCATTTTCAGCACTGAAATGATTTTTACAGCAACCATCTAAAAAAGACAACAAAATACAACTTTTTAAATGTACTACTGTGGAAGACACCTTCTATTTTCTTAGTCTTTCATTGAATCATGTGGTTTCTTCTCTGACACTGAGTCCAGTGACAACCAAGGACTAGGATTCATATTTTTTTATTTCAGCAAGACTTAAGAATATCAACCAAAAAACTCAAAAACACGCTTCAAGTTTTTAAATTGAACTATACTTAAGAGCAAAGTACAGGTAGGACTTCTGACTGATACAGGATGCTAATCCCTAAATACTTATGCTATATTCCTATCCAATACATTTTTCCCCATTCTGAATTCTTTAAACACATCTTACCTCCAGGAATTCTCTGAAAAACTTTAGTTAAAGTGTCTCCTGTTATTATGTTGTAACTAATCATAGCTTAAAGAAAATAAAATGTTTTGTTAGTACCAGTCAAAAAGGAAATATTTGTTAAACATTTAATACAAATCTTTTATACACTTTAGGATTATATGCCACTACCCCTCTTGTATGAATTCTGTCTAGCACCAACAACTCCTAAGTTTTAAGGTTTAAAACAAAATAAAACATTCTTTAATATTCCTTTTATTTTTTTTGAACAGGTACAACCTAAGAAAGAATCCAGTCTGATAAGCAAGGCCGTTGTGTTGTGTTGCCATATAGGGTTACTTCAAGAAAAAAAAAAGGCTTTTTAAAATTTTTTCTAACAGTAATTCTTTGTCAGTTCATTTTCAAATAATTGTTTCTATTTAGTGAAGTTCCTGTGTTACTCTAGCAATCAGTCTTGGAGTCAAATGCACAGGACTTCCTAGCTCATGTAAAAAGTTAGCAAAATCTCTAAACCATAAGAAAGGAGGAGAGAAAAGATTATGATATCAGATATGGACTTCCATTCCTTCCTCTCATTAATAAGAACTGTGGCCTTAACATCCATATTTCATTCTCGTCTTGCTCTACACTAGAAGTGTGTGTAGGTATGCACGTGTATGGATACATACACACACAATACATTTATATATTTATATGTCCTTCATAATTTAGATGAAGTACATACAGGTGACCTTAATTAATGTATAAACACTCACTGTTGTGAAATTTAAGTCATTAACACTACTTACAGAAATAAATTCAACCACATAAACATAACTAGCTCCATGGTAAGGACTGAGATCTTTACAATTCTTTTCCATATTCTCCATGAATTAGTAACGATACTGCTTTAAGTCAACATGTGAAACGTTGCCTGCAGTAACAGTAAATTAACTCCCTTAAAAATCTCAGCTACCTGTAATAAATTCAGACTGATTTTTCCCAAAGTAGGAATTTTGATCTGAGACACTGTGTTCACCAAACTCAGACTCTTGGTATCTCAAGTCACCACCTTTTGCAGACCCATGTGTGAAAATATCAAGCTTATTTAACATTTAGATTTGTGTTAATACTGTAGAGGACAGATTCAGAATATCACTTTATTTTAAACTTCCAGTCTAATTAATTCCTAATGAGACAATACCTGTTTGTTCTTTCACTATTTCTTCTTCAAAGGGGTCTTGACTGCCCAATTTTCTAGTAGCTCATTGGGTTATGAGGCTGAATTAATGCTTTTGAAGAGCAATGACAGAACATAATATTAAAGTAAGATCTGATCAGTGGTTTCTTCAATGCCAGAAGTACTACCTCTTTGGAAAAGTATTAATTCATTATGCTCCTGGAGTCATATTTTCCTTTTGCTTCAGGCACATCAAATTTGTGCTCTGTTACTCCTAGAATAGAATCTCTTCTTTGCTATTTCTCAAATCTACTTTCGCCAGTTTTTAGGTATGTGATCGTGATTTTTTTCTGCTATTACACTTCAGTTCATGTCTATTATTCTGGTCCTTCAATTCATTGAATTCTTCCTCAGTTATTCTTCAGAACACACCATGTAATTTTTATTTTTCTGTTTGTTTGTTTGCTTTTTTAGGAAAGAGGCATATACAGTGTATTTTTCAGAGATCTTAATATTTAACCAGTGAAAGAATAAAGTAACATGAAAGATCTTGTTATTTATAATACTTAAACTTTTATATTTTACGCGATCTTACCAATAAATGGATATAAAAATTGAAGAGTTGAAAGAATTAGATAACCTACAAGACCATGTGTTTTTCTGACCAGTTCCTGATAGCTGTTGGTACCAGAGAGGTTTCCTCCTTTGATCAGTAATATAATGGAATAATCTGTTAAAATATAAAATCAGTGTTAAAAGACAGTATGAATCAATTTGCGGTTGGTTACTGCTCATCTTTCTCATTCCTTGAAAAATAAAGTGTGTAAGAAGGAAAACAGTAGCACTGGGAAGAGCAGGGATAAGAAATGTCACAAAGGATCTCAGTCCACTGAAACCAGGAGTTGCAGGCTTGTACTGGATGGAAATTCCAGCTTTCATGATTAGGACAGCAGAAACACTAATTCCAGTATAGTCAAAAGGAAAAAGAACTGTCATGAGCACCAAAAAAAGAAAAATACAATTAATAACGCAGAGGGCTTCTGAATGGATGGAACACTTGATTATGTCCTGAAAGGGGATAAGGCAAGGATGGCCTGTGCCATGGTGCTAGAACACTTAATCAATTGTTTACTCAGCTATTTATCCAAGTCTGTGAAAGACTGCCTGGTTAGTATTTTGTATCTTCTCCATTGTTTACAATAAAAATATTTTAAGCATTTTTATTGGATACTTTTAGAGAAAAACAGGTGCGAAGTGCTTTATCTGGAAAACCATGAAGCAATGTGGCTTAAGACAGAGCTGATGTCACAGGCAGAATTACTCCCAGATTGAACCTCAACTTTTTATGAACAGTCCAAACTGTTGCTGTTATGTCAAGTTATGTTCAGTGTTCATTTGAGCACCATGGGATTTTCCGGTCCAGATTAGTTACAGCATGGAATTTATTACCTTACAGCAGATGTCTTGACAGATACCAGCTAGAACTCATCTATCCCTCATGTGATTTGCACTTATCTTGTAATCTATGCTGTGATAGGAACAGTTTCTTTCTAAGAACAGTATCAGGGTTTATTAAGTTCTGGGAATTACTAAAATTATGGAATTTTTACAATCTTTAGAAAGGAGATTTCTACCCTGTGTTAAAGTGAAAGCCAATTCAGAGAATCCCATGAGTGTATACAATTCATACAGAATATATACTCATGTACATTATAATTTGGAGCAGACAAAAACAGAAATACATAATTTTTCATTATCAATTATGTTGCATACTGAGCTGATGTTTACAATAAATATTAAGTCTTAGTAGCAAGGGATCTCAGATCCACAAAACTTGAAAAACATTTATAGATAAATTACCTAAAATTGTAATTCTCTGTCAATCTAGGACTATACCCAGTATAATAAAAAAACATCCCTTCAAATGAAATACAGTGAAAATTGGTAAATAACAGCTCTTTGCCAACTATTCAGTAAAAATTACAGAAAATAAATGATAACATTATGTACTTAGTCTGTACTTTAAATGCTACAAGTCAGGAATTTGTAACTACATCTACAATTTGCTTGTGCAAGATATACTGGGTCACATCTTAAACATAATAAAAATGCTGAGTTTAATTCACAAGTTCGTGGCCTAAGGCTACAAATTCTGCAAAATATTTAGAAATGCAATGGACAAATGAGATTTCCTACAGAAAAGAAACTGAAATTTCTGAGCTATGTTTATTACATGATGTCATTAATGTATTTTGCCATGAGACATAGAGAAAACTTTCCATTCATACAAAACTTATGTGCCTATTATATCGATCTCCAGTCAAACTGTATGAACTATTGCTAAGAGACTTCTTGCCATTTATGTTGACTTGGTTTGTCATTTGAAGACCTGAATCCACAGAGCCTTTACAAAAGTTCTCCTTTGATGCCAAAGGATTTATTTATGTTTATTTACCAAGTGAATTCAAAACTTTCCCCTTTTGAAGGTAAATTATTTCTTTTTATGAATGATAATTAAATAAAATATTCAAAATCATAACACAACCAAAGGTTTTCATTCTGTAGTGTATTTAAAAATGTGATATATAACTCACTCAAGGATCAGTCTCTTAAAAACAGTCAAGGATCAGTCTCTGTAAAAAACAGTGGACTAAACCAGGTGATTGTGAGGCACAAATTAGAGCTATTCTTCGAAATGTCACTTTGACCTAGGCTAAGAAACTAGGCTTTACAAAAATAAAATGCACACAAAAAGCAGCTTTACATGTCATACACTATAATTCTCTACTTTTACTAATCTGCTCAAGGGATTAGTGAGGTAAGGAAAAAAATGTCATTTTTATTGCCATAGATATACTTGTTTAAGCTATCATTAAGCTCAAGATCAGCTAAACATTGCAAGACTAATTTTCACTTGACAATAGAAACAGCTTTTAGAGTACCTGTGATATATGCAACTACAAGTAAAAGCAGTACTCCTAGTGGAAAACCAGCTTCCTTCATTGAATATGGCAATCCTGTAAATAGGAAAAGGAGAGATTATAGAAGTACCTTTCCAAATACTTATTTGTGATAAGCAGAATAATGAAATACTCAGATTACAAAAAAATGCTAGCAAATTGGACCAGTATGCTCTACAAACTCAGAAAGATCATTTTTAGTAGGCAAAGTGGTGCCTAGATGTCAGCATCTGCCCTATTAGTTCTCCCTGGTCATTATGGCAAAAGAAGGTGTATGGTATTTATCACTGACACGTGATCTCAGCTGACACCTCTGCACTTTCACACAGTAAGCAAGTAAAACAGAAAAATCTTCAGAAATAGTAGACGAAAGTAAGACGACAGTGTTATTCTCCAAACTGTATGGTCATGCACGTATAAACAAGGCTGGACACAGGATAATAAAGAAAAGCATACTTGCCTATAATGCCTGATCCTATGATAGAGTTGATAATGTTAAACCCAGCTGATGCCAGATTACTGTTTCCTCCTTTATTCTTGGGCTTACTAACTAGGGCTGTTTGGTCATCCGTTTCTACCTATTTCAGGAAGACAATGATAACATTATTAATGAGTAAATTAAGTGAGGAAAAGGATTTTACACATATTTCATATAGTCTATTCAAGATCAAATAAAACTGTCCACAGACTGAGATTTGATAACTAAACCCTATATTTTTCAGTGAGAAATCAAAGGGGCATTAGGCATCTAATTTCTTAGTAAGCCCAACCTGTAATCTTCTGTAATTACTTCTTCTCTGAAAAAAGTAAGTGGAAGGACTGAAATCTATATAAATTCAGAGGTAGCCTGTTAAACAAAAAGCTTTTTAGTCATATTCCAAACACAGAATGCAAATCAAGCACTTTTGAAAATATTTTGGCTAAAACCACTAGTCAGTAAAAGTAGGTCCTTGAAACAAAAAAAATAAATCGATTTCAAGAGTTACAAGTAAAGTATGCCAACATATGAAGATACTTTAAGTCAAGATTTTATCCAGCATTTTAAATATTTCTGTGTCACCCAAAGGTTTAGTTCATTATCAATAGTTACTGACACTAAAAAATTGTCTTGTTTCAGAAAGTTTCTGTGGGAAGGTCTGGTACAAATCAAAGTTTAAAGCATGATCTGTAGCCAGTGGCTTCAAAAATCAAAGTTCTTATCTTTGAAAAGCATATCTTCATAAGCATGCAGTGGACTTGTCTTTAGATCACTGCTCTGCTGTCAAGAACATTTTAGAATCATTAAACAGAAGACCAGAATTTTAAACAGAGTTGTGCAATTCAAAAAGAGGAACACGCGCTTAATGAAGAAAATGCCTGTTTGTGTTCTTCAAAAGCAAAACTATGTACTTACCATGAAAATAAAAACACTATTTCATGGATGCAGGAGCCTACTTAACATATATAGCAGGTAGGACAAACTCAGATGCTTGTCGCTAATACTCCTGGAAAAAAAATTAAATGACTGATAAATCTAAGCCATCTGTAGATAGTGGTATGAGCTGACAAGCATAAGAGTGCCTCAAGAAGGGCTACATTTTTAAGTAGAACCTTTAACCCTTAAGCAGCACTAATATAAGAATACTAATACTAGCTCAGATCAAAGGTCATTATAGCCTGGTATCCAGTTTCTAAGAGTGGCCATGAAAGGTGCCTAGGGAAACGTACTAAAAAAAATGAAGAATATATAGCTAGCAAATAATTTTCCTGTCCCAGTTTTCATCAGTTTCCATATGCCAGACTTCCCAAAGCAGATATATTCCTGATGCACTTAATGGACTGCTCCTTGAATTTGCCCCTTTTTTGAAGCCACATATATTTTTTAACAAACACAAAATTCTGTGACCATGAGTTCCACATCCTAATTATGTATTATATGAACATACATTACATGAAAAAATAGATATTCTTCTTTGGTCTGACTCTACCACTAAATATTTCTACTTTGCGTGCACGCGTGTGTGTTCCCTCCCCCCAAAAAACTTTGTATCATCACAGCCAAACCAACCACCACTTCCTACTTATTTTCTCCCTCAGCTGTTTCTCGTCTAGGCTTAACATATGTCACATTTTATTTCACCATTGATTTGAACAGAAGGGGCAGCAGTCACTCTCTCCTGAAATTTTCATGCTTTGTGCTACATCCAGCAGAGTGCACGTGAAATTGCACTGAACTAGAGCTGATCAGTTCCCGCTTTTCAGTTGCTACAAGGAAATGAACATGATGTGCACTGTACAGCTCAGAGACTCTGTCATGAACACTGGTCCCTTTCCTTCTTGGAAGAAACACATTTGAATTTGAAAACAAAAGGACAAGAAAGAATAACAGAGGTTGTGACACAGGTGAAAGGGCTCCAGTGTGAAGACCAGTGCTCTTGAAAGTGCACTTGGACTGCAGACAAGTGGGGCAATGCCTGTGGGAGGCAGCCCAGTGAGCTAGGCAACGTGAAATGCTGTGGAAGAGAAAGGGATGCGTTTGGATCTCGTAGGGTCTTCTGCCAGGGACCAGCTTCAGGCCATCCACTACTGTACCGACAGCAGACGGTGCAGTCGAGTTCTGGCCCTCAGATGAGACTGAATTTCAGGTGTTCCAGGCAGCCACCGATCCCCTGCCTCACAAGAACACGGTCCCTCAGACCGCATGTCTTTCCCTGCGTGGTACCTGTGGGTCCTTCTTCCTCATACGAGTTAGGGGGAAGCCGAACAGATGAAAAAGTCGTCGCTGCCGTCAGCGCAGTCGGGAAGCCGGGCTGACCTGCTCGGGACACAGAGCTGCTCCCTACAAAGCCCACCAGCACCTGCCGCGGCGCCCCTGCACCCCATCCCCTCGCAAGCAGCCAGGACAGCGGAGTCCTGCAGAGCCCCCGCCTCACCCGCGGCGCTGCTCTCAGCCCCGGTACCTGGTGGGGAGAGGCCGGCGGCGACTCCGGCCGCCCGCGCTCCATCGCCGGCTGCGGGGGAGGAGAGGGCACCTCCACGGCTTTGGAAGGGCGAACGCTTATGGGCTCGGCTGGCCCGCCGCTTCGCAGAGACCACCGAGCTCGGTCAGGCGCTGGGAGCTGCGCGGGGCTGAGGCTCGGGACGGCCGGAGGCCCCTCCTCCCGCCGATTCTGCCTTTGGAACTGCCCAGAAAGTGAGCGTTCACTCGGTGGGAGTGGGGAGGGGATCCTCCATCTGTACTCGGCGGTGGTGAGGCCACGCCTCGAATCCTCTGTTCAGCTTTGGACACCTCACTGCAAGAAGGACGAGAAGGTGCTGGAGCGTGTCCAGAGAAAGGCAACGAAGCTGGTGAAGGGTCTGGAGAACGAGGTTTATGAGGAACGGCTGAGGGAACTGCGGTTGTTTAGAGAAAAGCAGGCTCAGTGGAGACCTTATTTTTCTCTACAACTGCCTGAAAGGAGGTTGTAGCGGAGTTGGGTGTTGATCCCTTCTTCCAAGTAACAAGTGGTAGGGTGGGAGGAAATGGCCTCATGTTGCACCAGGGGAGGGTTTGACTGGTTGTTATGAAAAAATCTTTACTGAAAGAGTGCTGAAGCACTGGAACAGGCTGCCCAGGGAAGTGGTGGAGACGGTGGAGGTGTTAAAAAAATGTGTATACGTGGCACTTCGGGACATGGTTTAGCAGGCTTCGTGGTGTTGGCCTGATGGTTGGACTCGATCTTAGAGGTCTTTTCCAACTTCCTATTCTATGATTCTATGAGGCCCCAAGTTTATAAAATAAGTGTGTATCCTGAATGCACGAGGGAAGTTTTCTCCATAGGTTGTGTAGTGAAAACCGGCTCCAGTGTCAGAGTTGTGTGTTTGTTGTTGCTTGTAGATGCCAGTGTTATTCACAATGCCTCACTATGGCAATCGCTTCTCAAGGAGAACAAGCTACTGCAGAGAGTGCTAAGTCAGCAAAATGGGGATAATTCGTATAAAGAACACATTGGGGATACAGTGAAAGTATAAGAAGAGGCTGAACTAAAAAAAAAGATGCAGAATTACAGCACAAAGTTTAATCTGTAGATAACCTCAGTTATCTTGAACTGAGACTGGGCAGCCCCCAGCAGAAACATGCTTTGTAAACATGGAACAGCCCACACAAAGAAACGTACTTCTTAAAAAAAAACATTTAGGAAGTATTAAGCAATAATAAAAAATTGAAGACAATCATTAATTTTGTGAAGTATTACTGGATGTAAAATTTAGGGCCTACAAGAGTCAAAAAAATAACTTTGGGAACTTACTCCAGTTACTAGAGGGCCCCATCAATGGAATGTGGACCCAAAATTCTCCACAGTATTAAATCATTATGGGAAAAAACCTGAGAGCAGACAACTAAATAGCGGAAGAAAATAGAGCATGCTAATTTCCTTTCTAGAGTCTTAAGAACTCTCACATTTAATAATACTTTGCTAGAGTAAACTGCAGTGGTTAAAGAAGTGCATATGCTGTGCATCGGTAATTTTGCCCTTAAAGATCTCTGATGCATATGATTTAATATGGAGAACAAAGCACACATAAAGACCATGTATGACATTTTTGTTCAATAGCTTAAGCACATTAGCTTCAGCTCCTTCAAATAAATCTCTAATCAAATCCATGGAAAGCTACGAGCTGACATGTATTCTTGTGTGACCAGTCAGATGACATGACTCAGCAGAGAATTTTAGAAGCCTAAGATGCAGAGAAAGTTCCTGTAGTTTAGTAGCAATACTATTTTTTTCTTGAACTGCACAAGAATTCTAAAAACAAGGAATTGAGCTGTTTTAAAGTGAAATGTAATAAAGCAAATAGCAGGTTTTCATGACAGTATTGTACCAGACTTTGTGTGTTTAAGTACTGTAGCAACTTCCTTACAAAGTCTTTTTGTCTAACACCCACATGCTCTATAATAGTCCCTCTGAGTTCTGCGATTTTGTTTTAATTCTAGTTCAGAATCTGCATTTGTTACCTCAGAAAATAATTCTTGTTTTGTGCAAATGCTTTCTTCCATATGTTCTTGTTATTAATCAGATACATTCTTCAGGCATTTATTTGTTGCAAATTAAGTCAAGCTCCCACTATGCAGCTCTTAATAGGTGAGGGGGCTGCTGCCTGAATGTGGCACCTGCTTATTTAAGAGTCCTAGAGTTTTACTTGTATCAGTCATACTGACGTGATTCTGAGCAGTGTTCGTAAACTTAAAAGCTTTAATTCAGTATACTAGCAGTGAAGTAAGGAAAGGAATTGGCACCAAAAGACTGTGTAGAGGGCCTCTTTCCTGTATTATGAGTGTAGTCTTTGATCACTTGGATTGCTCTCTGCTACTTGCTGTGCTTTGGGATGTGGTTTTCAGCTTAATATTGGTTTTAATCTTAGCGATGAGACTAGTAGTACATTGTGAATAAAATTACAGGGTGCACTGAGAGTCCATAATCCAGTGTTTGCATTATGTTGCTTAGGAGTTTGCTGCAGGACAGTTTGCACCATTGTTTACTCCTGTGGTTGCGATGGAGGGCCAGGCTCTGAAGGATGCCAACACAGTGAAACCACAGGGGCAGGGCAATTATAAAAAAAGGAGAGCATCTCCTAAAAAGAAGGACACGAGGAAGTTATGTCCAAAAATGGAAACAGAAAGGATCATAAATCTTCATAAAATGTGAAAACACATTAAGGCAAGCCAAAATGAGTTAGAGCAATGAGCAGTAAAAAGGAATCAATTATTAGTAACTTCAGTATTTATGAGCAGAAATCCTGCAAGAGAATTCTGAAGATTCACAGACAATTAAAGTTGAGCGGGGAAAAGCAATCATGATAAAACCAGAACAGAGAAAGTAAGAACACTTTTTTTACAGGGGAGAGTATCTTTGGCAGATTCTATAGGAGAACTCTTCCTATACAGAGGATCAGACAGAAAATATGTCTTAAACTGAATTAACAATAGGGTGAACATAAAAGATAAGCAATATTGATTTGGGATGATAAGACGTGTTCGTCTTGGATTCCTAAATTAATTTGTAGCTGAGGAAAGCAGAGTGCTAAGTTTTTTGCTTAATATGAGTGGTACTAAGTGGCATTGGAAAACAGTAAATGTGACATACATACTGCCTAGAAGGACTGCAGGAATGATCCAGGAAACTACATACCAATACGCTTGGCATCTCCACTGAGAAAAGTAGCAGAAACTACAATAAAGAAACAGGGTGAGATGGCAGTGAACTGTTTTGGCAGAGCTTTGTGGAGAAGGCTGCAGCTATACCTTTTGCTTTGCTAGTGTTACTCCTTGAGAACTAGATTTTTAAATGTCAATAAAACCAGCCATCTTTCACGAGTGTTAAATACATTAAAGCAAACAAGGCATTAAAGAAACAGAGAAAACTCAATACTATAAGCTCATTGTGTACTCCAGGAATGTGGTCTAGATCATATGAAAACATGAGGTGAAAGATGTAAGAAAGATTAGATGCAAAGCAGGCCCTAAAAAAGAAAACTCATGGGATGCCAATTGACAAACTCATTCCTTTTATCTCTTTCTTTAAATACATGCATAAACCCGAAAAAAATGAGCATTTTTTTTTGTGAAGGATGATTATTATATTCACATGACACTTTTAATGTCAGATTTGTTAGTCTTTTTTGAAAAGGTCAGTAACTTTTTACTTTTCACTAGTGTCTTTATCCATGAGGCAAACACATTGAAAGAGGACTACTGTTTTCAACAACAAATTCATTTAGCTGTAAGATACCAGATAGTCGGCTAGTAGCAGTGATTATGGACCACTTTTAAAAAAGACTGCTGAGAAATGAGCTGTTGTGATGTTTCTGAGAAAGCTGGACTGAAAGCTGTCCAGCCTAATCCAGGCACACCTGCAAGGCTGGTCAGGACTACAGGCAATCCGATGTCTTAAATTTACAGTTGTAAGCAGTCTACTTGTGTTGCTTAGTTGATGAGCCAGTTGGTCTTCAGGAGGAGTATATAGAGCATTACAGAAACTACTTTGTGGCAGGTATGGTTTGAGGAAAATATTTTTTATGCTTTAGAAGTTCTAACCTGGCCTTCATAAGAACATGTGGTCTTTGCAAAATTTGTGGACAAATATGAAATAACTGATCTGGAAGTGATCAGTACAGCTTTTCCTCTTGTAAGAGTTGTAGCTACCATAATCTATTTTAGGGAAACATAGTCTTTTAACATGTACATGATAAATCTTATATAGGCAGTGTTGATAACCTTTTGTTGATGGTTCTCTTTGTGGATCCTATGTCTTCAGTGGTAATGAAAAATCTCTGCACTATGTCCTGCACAGTTGTGGTCAAAAGAGGTATCTGAAGGGAAAAAAATCTTGAACTGCAACTGGACCTGCCTTACTAGTTGGTTGTGACAAATAATATACTATTTATTTAATTTAAATCTCACACAAGCACAGCTATATAAGAGAACTTGAAGCTTTACATATGAATTTTTCTTAAGGCAAGTTTGAAATGTAAACTTTTCAGCTTAACTGTATGAGCCCCAAAAGCACTAGTTATCTGCTTTCCTACATGTTTCCTTCACCTTTCTTGGAGCTTGGATTTTTTTTTCTCCTTCATATATTTTTGACCACCAGCAGCTCTCTACTGTTGATTATTTACTATAATCAAGAAAGTAAACAAGAGAATAAATAGTTGCTTTATATTCAGTTGAGTCTAAGTAAACAGTTCAGCATGTGAGTGCAGCTTACAATGCTTTTGCTTAGCTAAGGACTAAGGATTGAGGTTAATATCTCAATTTACCTGCTGAACCACCTACACTGGGGAAAAAAGAGAAACTTAAAAAAAGATGGCGGCTATGTCTTCTTGATTGTTTACCTGGCATAAGTTGTATATCATAGGTTGCTTGCTGAATGTGCAGTAGCAGATAAATTGGTGTTGTCACGAGAAGTTGAACTGTGGGATGTTCAGACTTTTTATTTAAATTTCTCTTCTGACTACAGGATTATAGACATAAAAATACGATAGAAATATTTTAGATGAAAGAACATCGTTATAATGAAGACAAGTAGGAGACCTGGCGGCAAGAGAGTAAGGTGCAAGTAACTGATAACATGCTTGCCAGCAGCCAGCCTGAAGGCATTCAGTGTTCAGAGAATGAAAGGTAAGGGCATGGACTCCTGTTTGGCAGACATATATATATAGGTATAGAGGGTGTTTTTGTGAAGTGTACTAAATTTCTTTGCTACATGCCTAGTTTTGATTTATGCTGACCACAATAGCATTGTGGTTATCAGTTGGTTAGCTTAATTACTTCACTTCTTATCTGAACTGTAGCAGAAGCTGGGATAGTGCAATTGTTGGTATTCTACTGGTTGTTCATGATTCACTCATGACGTGAAGCCATGTGCAATCCTACAGCTTTTACTTTAGGATTTCTCTAGTGCTTTAACAGACCTATACAAAAATAAAACAATTTGCTTTGATTACTAATTGAGTGCATTTGTTTTCAAAGGATTAAAAATGGTGTCACTGTATTAATTTCTCTTACCAGCACTTGCTGTTCAGCCCTGCGTTTCTGTGCTTTAGTCCTTTAATGTCTTCGGAATGAATACTAATCAATAACATGATTCCCTTGCCTTTTAGGGAGTTTCTCGTCTGTGTTTTCTGAGTTGGATGGTGAACTGAATGTATACTTGTATTGGCTTAAAAAATGCTGCCTTTAATATAAGAAGCTATGGCTTGTTTGGAAAACTAAGGTCAATTTATTCTGTATTTTTCTTCTCGTTAAGAGTGCAATATACTTTGAGTATGAAAAGACGCTTTTTCCTCATATTTTGATATGTGAATCCCTTGTGTCTCTATGAACAACACTAATTACTTCCTGAAAATCTTTGCTGATGTTTTTAGTTCCTCTTTGTAGAACTCTGATTCTTACTCAGGTGTATACTCATACAGCTCATTTCTGAGCTATGATGTGATGGACTCACCCAGCAAGGAGCACAGTTTTTTGCTGAGCCTTGGGAATTCTGCATTACCGCAATCCTCCATGTTCCCGCTGCGAAGGGGGACGTTAAAAGACTCTGTATTCTTAAGATACAGTGTTAAAAGCCGGTTGTTCGTAAACGATGTGCTTTGTCCTGCAGGCAGTAGGGGGCAATATTTGACTTCTTTTAGTTGTGCACTCCAACGCGTTGATGAACCCCTATAGGCTCTTGATTTGTGCAGCTTCATGTAGGTGGTACCTGTTAAGGACTGAAATCAGTGTTAGGATTATCACTCACTTCATTTACTGCTTATACAGGCCCTAGTAGAAAAGTTTTCTACAAACACAATGACAGTTGAAGACAAATGGTGAAAACAGCGCCTGAATGCCATTGTGGGCATTGCAACACACTCAAAAAGCTTTGTCAGGGGTGGAAAATAAAAACGGAATCAAATAATACTGTTCCGATTCTTTTTCTCAAAAGGGAGTGTCATATTAAAAAAAAAGGAAAAAATTCTGTTCAGTAACTGATAATTGCGTTAAGAGATTAGTCATACTCCTTCTTTTGTTGCCTTGTTCATAAAAATCTTAGTAACTTGGTATTACTTACAATATCTTTTCCACTTCAGTCTTCATCATTTTCGAACTCGTATTTCTCTTTTTTCTATGCAGACGGCGAGGTGATAAGATGTTGCAGATCTAATGAAGAAAGTTGACGTTTGAATCAAGCTGTGTAAGTATTTAAAATATTTACAGTGTAAAATGTTACAGGCAATAAACAGATTGTAGTTTATTTATGATGTACCAAGTGACTGAACAGTTTAGCTGTGCTTTTGGAAGCTGTGAAATACCTGTAAGTTTTTCATTATTTGTTTGGTTTTTTAAAATCCAATTTATGCATAGAATATAAATGATGAAAACTTGGACAAAAGTGAAGTTAATCGTGTAAATCCTCAATACTGTGTGATATTGTATGAATGTAGCATAACATACACGTGTAGGATGTAATGGATTATTTTGTTAGTCTTCTTGTATGGTTTTTTCCTTGAATATCTGACAGAATTGTTTGTGGATGTGTAAAGTTCTGTAGTAGGTTTTATAGTAATGCAAGTTTAGACTGGGTTAGTAAGTGAAAGACTGATGCGGCCTGAGGAGGAATTGAAGAACAGGTATTTTTTGTTTTGCCAAAGGGCTAGCAAGGGGAAGGAGGAAAGAGGGAGAAAACTTGAAATGGACTGTGGAAAGTTATGATTTTAAAATGATAGGACAAAAATAAGTAGGAGACAGTCAAATGCTGTTTTGCTAATGACTTACCTGCCATTTAGTTTCTCTTTTGATTGTGTTTGCAGCCTCTCAGATTTTTCGTTGAGAAGTATTTTCTGATTTGCCACTTGTAACATTTTATCTTAGTTAGGTGATTAAGTTGCTTCTCAATCACCCTTCAGTTTGTAATCATATCTGATAACTTTTTTTTAACCCTAAATGAATACATTTTATTGTGAAAGGGAGCCAAGAAGTTTTTGGCAACAGTTTTTTATTTTATTTTAGAGAAGTTGAAGAGCTGCATGCAAATATGGTTTCCTTATTGTTTTCATTATGAATAAAGAGGAGGGAAGAAAGAGGAAGGGTCTTGAGCAAGAAAAAAGTCTAGCATATTTCCAGTCTTGTGCTCTCAGTATGTCCATTTAAAGTCCAGTTAAACTGTAAATCTCTTTTAAAGTATTGACTTGATATGATCCAAGTGATTTGGTAAACATAGGGAGAAAAATATTTAGTCAAATATACCCCTACTGTGATGTACAGTCTTCATATAATCAAATACAGGGATTTTCTGTTAGCAGTAGGGGTGGATGTACCTTGCAAATATCTCCTCTGTATCAAAGCATAAATGACAGATGATATCAGTGACACCTTAGTTCTGTCTCCTGCTTCAAAATAGACTTGCTGTCAATTAATTCAGACTAGGAATGAATTAAATTTGGTTACCTTTTTGGCAGGGTTATTTAATACTTTGTATTTTTAGCCTTTGCAACTTGTAAGTTTGTTAACATTTGGCAGAATGAATCCTGAGCGATGACTGGGGCTGCTACCTTTTAAGACAGTATGATGAATAAAACTGAATCCAAAAATTGCATTCAGTATTCCATTTAATTAGTATCATGGAACATCAGTAAGAATATATAGCAATATTTTCCTAATTAAACGTATTTTCCTAAAATACTGAAAGAATTAGGAATGAGGATGACTCTATTTTCAGAAAAGTATTCCTATTTCAGCATAACCTTCTCTGATGATGTTAAACATGCAGTGCACTTTCTCTATGCATGAGTTCCCTACTGCTAAAATCAAGATATTTTCCATTTTATGGAACTATTGTGAAGGAAATACAGTTAATACCTTTCCTCAGATATTAATGATAGATACTATAGAAAATGCTACAAGAAAACAACAGTCATAAAAAACTGTTAGGCTTATCTGAGTTTGAAAAAGTGTATTTTCAGTAAGAAGTTAAAGACTAAATCCCCCTACAACAGTGAGCTGAGTTTATTTTACTTTTGATCCATTGGGAGAGTGACTTATGTAGGAAGAAATCTGAGAGAAGTTAAAAGTTGCTAATGTGGAGCCTGCATGAATTTGCTAAAAAGGAAAGCTATGTAGGAAGAGCCTATAATTTTCATTCCTATCTTTGGACTTGAATTAATGCCCAGAATAGTGACAAATACCGCGTCACTGAAGAGAGACTAAGAATCATCCCCACTGGCAATAACAAGTAACTAAAAGAATGGATAACTGCATACAATTATAACAATAAAGTATTTGCTAATAAAACCAATCTTTCTGTTTTCAGTACAGATAACTGACATGAGAGTTTTTTTAACACTCAAAGTAGCATTTTCAATGGAGGTAACAACAGAAAATGTTGAGAATTGTGCATGCAACTGTGTGAATACATGCATGAGAAATACAGTAGTTTTCAAAAGAGAAATTCAGCTGAAGTTATCACAAAACATTGTCTCCCTATCAAGGCCCAAAACATACTTTCTCTAGGAGAGTTATTGAAGACACAACTTTTTGAGGAGCATGACATGCAAGTTGCATAATTTACTGGATAACATCTCTTTGACAGAAGTAGGGGTGGCACGTAGTATGATAGTTGCATTTACTTAATTTGTCCCCTCTGTCATTTAATCTTCTTTATTTTTTTAAAAAATAAAGTACATACTGACACACTCTAGTTTAAGTGTTAAGAACTTCTTTGTGCATTTTAGTGCCATATTGCTATTATTGCTATCCCTTGAGAAGCCTGATATACCCTCTTCTCTGCAAGAAATACTGCCTTACATGCTCCCCCATTTATGCCTTCCTTCAGAAAACCTTGTACTGTCTGAGTTGGAGGTAATACCCTTGGAGAAAATGGGTTATGGACTTACCTAGACTGTGTTTGTAGCCTGAGGGAATAACAGTGGGAATAGCAGTTCTCACGTCCCTTATTCAAAATAATATAGTATTCTTTCTGAAAGGTTTGGGTGTAAAGTATTAGTGATTGTAAGATGCAGTAGTTTTGACTGTCTTTTGGAACAGTTTAGGAAGGTGAGGCTCTGGCCAAAAAAAAAGAACAAAAAGAGGGCCAAATGGAGTGAAATGGTAGTAACTTGTAACGAATAACTGCATAAATGATTTTTAAAGTGTTTTGTGGTTTGGGGTTTTTTTTAAACATGATTGGTGTAGTTCCCACTGACTGGAAAGGGGGAAACATAACCCTTCTTTTTAAAAAAATGAGAAAAGGAAGACCTAGGGAACTACAGGCCAGTCAGTCTCACCTCCATGCCCAGCAAGATCATGGAACAGACCCTCCTAGAAACTCTACTGAGGCACATGGAAAATAAAGAGGGGACTGGTGACAGCCAACGTTTCTTCAGTAAGGGTAAATTGTGCCTGATGAATTTTATAGTCTTCTGTGATGGGGCTACAGTGCTGGTGGATAAGGGAAGAGTAACTGACATCATCTACCTGCAAAGCATTCAACACTGTCTTGCATAGCATTCTTGTCTCTAAATTTGAGAGACATGGATTTGATGGATGAAACACTGGATGGACAAGGAATTGGTTGGATGGGTACACTCAAAGAGTTGTGGTCAATGGCTCACTGTGCAAGAGGAGGCCAGTGATGAGTGGTCAGCAGACCTGATCTAGTGGAAGTTGTCCCTGCCCATGGCAGGGAGGTTGGAACTAGATGATTTTAAGGTCCCGTCCAACTCAAACCACTCTATGATTCTATGATATGGAAAAGGGAGGCAGGTCATACCAGCTAGGTCTTCATATGGAACAAGATGTTGCTATAGTGCTGCATGAACAAAAGTTCCCCTTATGTACTAATATATTACTTGTATTAATTTGGGGATTTGGGGCTTCCTGTAGTGCTTTCGAAGCACAGTCAGTCTAAAAGGAATGTGGAATTTAATGACTCCTCCGCTAATATTGGCCAAAAAAGCCATCCAGAAACAAGACAAAGGATTTGAATATGTTCTTCTTATTGAATGGAGAGTTTACTTATAGAGATGTCAGCTTTTAAGTATTTCTGCTGCTGTAATACTCTCTGACCATAGGACTTTCCTCATTTCAAACATTGTTGCTGTCTTTCGAAAAGGATAAATTCTAGATGATAGAGGGTCTATTCAACTCTGGTCTATGTTGAAAGATCAGCTGACTTCACCGATTCCACTTCATGCTTAGTATAACAAAAGGTAGTCTTCCAACACCTCTTCCTTTATTATGTGAAAGTATGCTAAAACAAACATGTATCTAAAGTTAGAGACATTATTTTTTAAAATCCTTGCATGTCATGCACTTTTTTCCTTGTGAATATAAAACTTGATCGTGACTATTGAAACAATTTCTTTTTCTACAAAGAATTTCACAGTCTTACCTATTCTATCTGGAGTACACCCTACTGTGCATGTGGAGTAAAATCAAGTAAAAGATGGTAAATAATAGAGTAAAAGATTGAGTAAATAATTGAGTAAATATAAAGTTTTATAATTAAAACCAACATTTATGTTTATGTGAATAATTTTTACTATAAGGTCAAATGTTTTATGCAATTTAACATGCCTGCCATGCTTTTACATGTAAAGAGGCAGTATTATTTAAGGCAAAATCAGATATTTTTATATATATATGCACATGCATATTTTTTTGTGCTAGAACCAAGGCTTAATAGGTTCCTGGCTTAGAACTACCTGTCAGTGATCTACTTTTGAGTTGACAGACTGCAGTAACTCAAACCAGTGACATTGCTGGGGAGGTAAAGGCATATTTTAAATATTAACTGGTATGAAATATCTTGTTGAAACCTGTTGTTGACACACACTCTTCAACAACAACAGGAGTCTGTTTGCAAGCAGAAATAGGAACATGTGATGGTACAGCTGAACAAAATACACTTCTCCATATTATATGCGGTTGCTAAGGATATAAACCTATCAGTGAGATCTCATTTTAGGAGTTCAGAGAATGAGTAATAGCTCTATGACTAAGTATTAATGATATGGAGTGAAAAAGAAGCACTGTTGGGTAACAGAAGGTAGAATCATTTTACTATATACAGTGATGAACGCTACCTTGCACAAATAGTACAGCCTTGAAGCAGGGTGGGCGGAGGTGCAGCTGGGTGGGTGGCAGAAAAGAGGATTGAAAGAATATGATTTATGGGTGAGAAATACAATCCTGTAAATAAATTTTAACATTAGAAATTTAACACTAAAGATGCTGCAGACTGGGCTTTGCGTTTCCAAATGCTCCCTGCGTTCAGTTTTGGATTAACGACATTGTTATTTCCACAGCAACCATTAGTGACATTGCATAAAGGACTGCAGCTAGAGTTTCAATTCTTAGATAAGGTTATGGATTACTGCTATTCTAGTTTTAACTAGTTAAAATGATCCTACATCCTCCATCAATGCCTTTCTTCTTTTCTTCATGACATGTTTTTGCTAACATATACAAATAAGCATGTCATTTGTATGACTGATAACTATCTGAACAGCCCTGCCCAGGCTTTACAAATGTTGATTTCCTGACATAGCAGTAGAGATAACATATTATTCAAATGCTTTTAAATATTATTTTTAAGATTACTGGTGCTACCTTAGAAAAATAAGCACAGCTGATTATTTAATTGGAAACATCTGCATGATCCAGGTAATGGCCAGGAGGTTATTGGTGCAGTTCATGACATTTGTTTAAGAAGTGCACTAATGTGGTCACAGTCATTACAGGCAGGATAAACACAAATCAGCTTAAAACCAAGAAACACACATTACTATGAAGGAGTTGATCCCCGTTACACCCAAAAGATGGAATAGCACAGTGAATTACGGCAGGTCATTTCCACTTAAAATAAAAATACTTTCTTTCGTTATTATTCTATGAATAATTATAATTGAGCCATAATGTGACATTAAAAACTTGTATGAATGCTTTCTCTTCTGTCGGTTTTATTCACAAAATAAATATTTAGTTGTCCTGATCTAAATTGCCAGCTCAGAAAAGAAAGCCTGCAAGTGTGTTAAATCCATTTTCTTGTTGCATCCTCCAGCAGCAGCAAATTAAGGACAAGTTGTTCTCTCTCATGTATGCAACTGCTATGTCACTTCTTTCCCATTGTACATCTCTGCATTGAAGAAGCCGCATACTATTGAAATAAGTGATCTTGAGTTATTGCATTACCACACTAGCTCACAAGAGTGCAGTGTAGGGGCAGGTTGAAAGGATGTCGCAGCCGAGAATTGAAACGGCTGATTTTAGGTGGAAGAGCTTCAACAGTTTCTTTACAAATAATGAGAAACAGAAGCAGACTTAAAACTATCTAACTAGGTATTATACATGAGTAATATTTTTAATGTTATTTTTTATCTCTCTAGTTTGTATTTTGTGTACATATTTGTATACATTTTTTTTAAAAAAATACTTCATTCCTTTTCTCAAATTGTAAGATTTCAGTCACAATTTTAATAGAAATTTTGCTGTTACCTGCATTACATTTTTAAACTGATATTTAATAATGTAACTGATTATTTTACTGAAGATAAACCTAATCTAAAAAGCAAATATCTAACAATACATTTTAAAAACATTTTCTTTTGGGCTTTGTTTTACATAGCTCTTTTTAAGAATTTTATTTCCTTTAAAATAACAGCAATTTTGTATGCTTCCCTGCTATTGGCAGGAGGTGTGGAACTAGATGATCTTTAAGGTCCCTTCCAACCCAAACCATTCTATGATTCTATGTACAGCTTTTTAAGATGTTGTCATTTAATGAAGTACTGCAACACATCTAGTACACATAGATATAAATACTCTGAGTGGGCAGAGAATAACACCCAGCAAGATACATGTGCAAAATGCATGCTACAGTATTGATCAAATCAATTAACATCTATAAATAACAAGGAATCAATTTATACAATATGAATCTAGTTATTGGGCAACCTTGGCTCCAGATGTATAGCTCACATACTACTTTTATCCTGCTGATTGCATACATTAGACTCAACTAAATTAAATTCTCTGTGCCTTAAGCTAGATAAAGGACCTTTTCAGCAGTACATGCTTAGTAGCAGAACTCTGCTCCGTATTGTAGAAGCTGACCTAGCATAATCCAGTTTCTAAGTTAGATCCTTCCTGAGCTGCCTGACAGCACTTAAGGCATAGAGGATTTAAAAAAATTGTTAGTTCATTTCTCCCTCCCATCCACAACCTAAAGGATGAGTGAGTGATGTGGGCTATTTGTGGTGGTGATTTTTTTTTTTTAAATTGAGCTTATCTTTAGATCTGTTTGGCTAAAAGAGCGCTTGATGTATTTATAACTCTAGTGACATAGACCTTGATGGTGCTGGAGCACCCAAACTTACCTGCAAAAAATCCAGATAGCAGAAATGTGATAACAATAACTTCAGCTATTCCTCTGGATAATGTTTTTGAAAAATACATCAGAGACTGCCTGAACTAAAATGTGAGATTTTGAATAGTAAGGTGCTTTGCTCTCATGGCAAGGATCCCGTAGCCTACAAAGTCTGAATTCAAGCATGTTCCTCACGTCCTTTACTAGCAGTTCTAAGTGGAGAAAGTGGTTGTGACAGAATTTAACAGCAGCTTTGCTTTCAGAAGAAAGGGTCTTACAGTTTTGGCTTCTTGTTGTGATACTAATACCAGAAGGAAAATCCATTGTAACCCTCTTATATAATACAAGGCAAATAATGGTGAAAACAATTATAATGTTTTAGCTTTGATATGCTGCCCAACATTTGAGATGTTTTCAAACACTTTTACTCTGCTTCCAGATCTGTAAGTGTTTTTGGAGACCTAGTTCTGTCAAAAGGGAAATAGAGATAAAATATGTGTGGTATTGTTAATAGTACAAAGACAACAAAGTATAAAAACATCTTTAGAAATTAGTGCCACAGATTGAGGACATAGTGGCTTAAACCTATCTTTAGATAGTCTTTCTTTACAATCTATGTGCTCTTAAGATTTGTAGTATTCAGTAGACGGTTCTTTTGGCTGTAGATGGTCAAACAGAAAAACTGTACTCACAAGTTTTTTAATTGTTAGCATGTGTATTAATGTTTATGGAATTTGCTGAACTAAGAAAGAAGTATAAATAATGAACTTAAAGCAAACAAACCAAAGTTCTTACATTAATTACTGAAGAATAATGTTATAACACAAAGTTCAGTTGAAGGCAAGATACTAATTGAAGTGTACCCCAGGGACTGATACTGGGGCCAATACTGTTCAACCTCTTTGTTAATAACCTGGTGATGGGACAGAGTGCACCCTTAGCAGATTTGCAAAAAAAAATACAAAAAAAGTGAGGAGTTACTACACAATACTAAACACCAAGTGGTTACGCTGCCATTCAGATGGATCTGGACATGCTGGAGAATTGGGCAGAGAGGAAACTCATGATGGTCAACAAAAGGCAGTGCCGGGTGCTGCCTCAGTGCTGGAGGCCACGTGGCTGGAAAGTGGCTCTGCAGAGCAAGATTTTCTGAATCCTGGTAGACAGTAAGTCTGTATTCAGCATTGGTGATGTCATATCTGGAGTACAATGTCAACTTTTGGGCTCCTCAGTATAAGAAATACATGGACTGTAGTGAGTTCATAGAAGGACCACAAAGATCATCAAGGGATGGTGCTTGCAGTCTGGATAAGAGAAGACTCAGAAGAGATCTTGTTAATGCATGTAAGTACCTGCTGGGAGAGAATGAAGAAGAAGGAGCTAGACTCTTGTCAGTAGTGCCTGCTGATAGAACACAAGGCAATGGGCACAAATTAAAACACTTGAAATTCCGTATGAACAAAGCAAAAACCTTTTTTACTGTGAGTATGGTCAAACACTGGAATGGATTGCCCGGAGGAGTTGTGGAGTCTCCATCTGTGGAGATATTCAAATTTCGTCTGGACATGGTCCTTCATGACCTGTGACTGTGCTTGCACCAGGACTGCATGGTTGGACTACATTATCTCAAGAGGTCCAAAAGGATTCTGTGATTTCTCTTACCTTCAGATAGTATGGTGGGGAAAAAAATTATCACAATGGCTGTATATGTACATAGATCTCAGGCCGTTCTGCTTAATCAGATTGAAATGTAGAAAGAAGCTGCGGTGGAATCGATTGTTGGAGCAGCAGTGAATTGTAGTATTCAGTAGACGGATTCTGGTACCTTTTCTACCATGACTTTACTGCTCCATACAGATCCATGAAAGAAATTTTCCAGTTTCAGCTTTCATAGGTCCAGTCTGTCAGCAGTTGATGGAAAATATTCATCTGGCACTGAGGCGTGGCAGTAAAAAGAAAGACTGACCTAATAAGATGTTTACACAACACAATTTTCACTTAATACGAGCAGCATCGATGGGAACATTTACAGACAAACTGAGATATTTAATGCACTGAGAAATTCAAAACTGAGAACTGCACTAGTCATGGCAGCTAGATGGCCACTATGACATGGTTTCTTTGCTTTCAAGCCTTTAGATCTCAGGCCATCTCTTTTTTTTTTCTCCCCAGAATTTAAAGTCCCATCCTTACAAAGGGAGAAAACTGTAGCATAAATGTATTTTTGCCAAGTGCTTTTATTCATCAGTGCCAAATCAGCAAGATAAGATTTTATAGTGTATGACATTTTTTTCTTAGGCCTGATTTTTGCCGTTACGTTTATTAAAAATGCTTTTATGCTTTTTGCTAGAGTTTTCTGCCTAGTTGTAAGAATGTATAAAGTATCAGTTTTCTGCTATAGAAGATAGAAATTTTCTGCACTTGTAGTCGACTGCCAGTGGTGCAGCTACTGGCAGTAGATAATGTTTCAAGCATTTGCATCACTGAGCACATTTTACAGGCACTTTGAGTTATCCTACTGTGCATTGTGCCTCTTTTGACCAGAAATTGAATTTACTTGCAGGTCTCCATTTTATAAAATATAAAAAGATGAAAAAGATGTTCCGTTTCTGCTGAACTCAGTTTTGTGTGTTAAAGTCTCTCTTCTTAAGACAAGCTGAAAGACATTTGAATAGGGAAAATCCTTACTTTCCTTTCAAAAAATGAGGTGAAATACTTGGGGGGGAGGGTGCGCATGAGAGGGAGTTGGAGAATTGTTTTCAAGTAAAAACCATGATAAGCTGTAAAAACTAAGAAATCAGTTTAGCCTATGCAAGCATCTGAAAACAATAATTCATAGCACAGTGGAATGTCTACTGCAGACACAGAGAAGATCCTACATATATCAAATTCCCTGTGTATCTTAGTGTACTTTCGTCTTAGGTCTACTTGGATCAACATTTTTGTTGATTCTAGTTTCTAAATTGCCTTGCAGTGATTAGTAAGACTTTCAGAAACTAGAAACTTAGTGGACTGCTGAGTAATAAATGCATGCTCATAATTTTGATTGATCTAGATTTGAACTCGATTCAATTTTTTGAACTGTTCTCTAGTCTTCGTAAAGTTTCACTCATCTAATTTACTCTTAAGTACTTGCATCCCATTTCAGTACAGTTAATTCTGAAATGTGTAGTGAATGAATCTCTCAATTTCACTTGAAACTGGTGGCAATCAAATATTGCTTTTGTTTTGTGAGATAATTTTTTCTTCTTTCGCTCCATGTTTTTTATATTAAATTATTCAAAACAACTCTTTTCTAGGGTCCCATTAGGCGCTACATTATGAATTGTGAAGTTCTGTCAGGTCCAGTGCTGAGTACCATTCACCACCTTCTCTCATTAAAACTGTCAAGGAACAAATATACAGACAAAGGAGAAGTTTAAGGATATGTAGAAGAGATGCAGCTAACAATGTGCTCCTGCAGAGTAAGTTAATATTGATTTATTTTGAGAGGCTGTCACTGGTAAGTTCTTTTTTGACAGAGACTTTTTTAACTTGTTCAGGTCTAAGAAATAGGAAAAAAAGAGAAGGTTAGCCTAGAGAGGAGGAAGGGGGCATATTGGAATTCTGTGAATTCCTGGAATATGTTAAAATTTAGACAGTGACTTTTGTCTTGTGTTAGGATGCTACAGAATGTTTTGCAGTTTTTTTACTGTCCTTGTCAAACAGCTCTGTATGCAAGACAGTGATATTTATACTTTGAAAAAAACCCAATGTATTGTTTTTAGGATGGATTTATTTTTCAGTGTAAGAAGGCCTAGCTGCTCTTTCAGTAAGTCAGCAGACAGAGCATGCTTCGTGTGGGTACTGATATGTATGTCAGATCTTAAAATAGTAGGCTGTATATTCGTGTAAATAAAACAGAGGGAAAGGGCATTTACCCTGAAAGTATATAAGCAGTCAGAAAATTTCATGAAGAAACTGTTCCCTTTTTTGGTATTGAGTTCATTTAAATACGTTGAGTGAATACATCTTGTGAACACTTTTACAGTGGTAGACATCGTTCTTTCAGGAAATAGATTTTACATATAACAGGAATGAAACACTGGTGTCAGTGTAGCTTTGTTCTATTTGGTGCACTAGAATAAATAACTAGAAATTGAAGGGCATACCAGGACAGTACAAATTGTAAGGACTTTTCAACATTTAATTATATTAATTTATTTCCTTGTTAGTTTAATTATTTTGTAGGTGATTCATATGAAAACATTTCAGTTATTATTTACTTCAGTAATTAAATAAATGTTTTCTTGCTCTAAATTCCTACATTTGCCAACCCTCCCAAAAGGGTCATCTGTTTCTTAAAAGGGAGTATCATTTATTTGATTCACAAAATCATTAACACAAAAATGCAGAATAAGAATGTAACAGAACATTTTATATTTGCAGATGTTCCCACAGCAAACTAGAATTTAAATATGTCTTTATAGTCCTAAAATGTGTTCACACAAAATTCTGAAAAAGCATTTTAAATAGTGGCTAAAAAAAGCTTTATAAAATGTCAGAAGTACTATAAAGTTGTATTTGATGATAATATAGACATTATGTTACTAAAAGTGTATTGTTTGTATTGAAGTTGAAGGGGAGATAATCAGATTTGAAATATCTACAGAACTTCAGTATTAACTTAGGTGATTTTTTTCAAGGCTACAGAATATCAATTTAGATTTTAATTTTGTTTTGGTTTTAGTTTTTTTTTTCTCATCTTCCAATGAAATAATTTAACTTAACTGGGAAAGAAGGACATTTATTTTTCTCATGTGTGATTTAGGAATATTTGGGAGGTAATATTTAACAAAACTATGAAAATGTTCTTCAGTTTAATTAACTTCTCTTTTATTTTGTTGTTGTCATTCAGAGATACAATAATAATAAGAAACATAATTTTTTGAAGTCTTGTTAATTCATTTTTTTTCCTGATACTAAGGTATTCTATAACACCGAGTCAGTCAGACTTCTCACATATTTTCCCTGTAGTGCTAAAACATTAATAGTTAGATGGAGAATTCCTTCAAATTTTCTTTGTAGTTCTCTGTTGCAGGGTGACATATTATTTATTCTAGCTCCCTCATAATGACAAAGGATTATATACTTCTAATAAGTTTATAATAATATTCCAGTTCACTTAGGGACTCTTACTCAGATGTTGCAAAACTTGAATCTTTGTGTAATTTTTTTCTGCAGGTCCATTTTCCCATACACCATGTTTACAATAGTCTGATTCTAACTCGGCTCAGATTCAGATAAATCAGTGTGACTCAAGGACGTTAACTTGCCAAATATGTTACATCATGTGTGCATTTAAAGTGATTTTTAAGGGAAACTTATTAAAAACACACTTTTCTGGTGAATGAAAAGCAACAAATAAGACCGGAAGCCCTGGGCGCATAAATGAGTCCTTCTTTCAAGACTTCTCTCTTTTGGGAGCGGTAGAGTTAAGTTTTAGCTACATCATCCGTTTAGTTGATACTTTTTCAGAAATGTTCTATACATCATTAAAAAGAAATATATACAGAATGTTTTCCAGCTCTCATGCTGGTATTATATATGTTGCGCACTCTGTTTTATTGCTGATTTTTAATCCAGTGCAGTTTGGCTAGCACTGATTTCTGTGTTTGTAAATCTGAGGCATCCTTCCTATTTTGAAGAAGTCCTGTCCTACAGACTTTGAAAAGAAATGCTTAGTCACTTTCCTTTAAAATGTTCCCCATCTATTTAGTGACTTCTCTGTTATTCAGGAAAATGGACGAAAGAGGGGCAAATTATCAGCATCGCTGTTATTGTTGCTGAAAAAACACTAATGGAAATTATTTCCATTCTCTGTTATGATTATCTGAAGAAATCTTTTTGTTATCTCTTAGAAATTTTAGAAGCTATTAGTGATTTAAACCATTAATAGTGAATAGGAGAAGGGTATTTGAAATGGGTCATATTTGCATTATTTATTTTGAATCTTCCGCTTCTTGAATTAGGAAAAAAAGCCTGTTTAAAATATCATATAAAAACACAAGAAATATTTGATCAACGTTGATACAACAAAGAATAATTTATGTAGTCTAACTTCTTATTTACATACTAAAAATAAAATAATTGGAGATTTTGACTCTGGTGAAAGAATATTCTGTTTCTGTTTCATAGGATATTTTTCTTCTTTATCAGGTTGATTACAGGTAGCAGTCAAATCTAAAATATGGGCATTAGAATTAATTCATATGTACTTTGAAATTATTCAGCAAAAATGTTATAGGCATCCTGAAGGCTGGGAAACGTGAACAAATAGGTATTCAGCCTTAGAGGTACTTAGTGTTTATTTCTACATGGAATTTGTCCAACTCAGTATTTTTAAAGGAGGACATCCTATCAACATTTAATAAAAATAAGTATGATGTGTTTCTGAGAGAGAGGCTACAGACAAAAAGCAATGGGCAGTGCTCAAAGACAAAAGTATAGCTGGTGGTGGTTGAGCATGAAGAAAGAAGAATCCAGATCTAAAGATCCAGTTAGCTTTTACCCTTAAAATGTGCCCTAATAATTTACAAATAATACAATCATGATGCAAACCAGGTTTGGGGTTTTTTTAACATTAAAACACAGTAACAATTGAATGACTTTTTGGTAACTAGCAACTGAACAAATGACTTTCTACCTTTGTTTTGTGCCATGTAATGGCTTTAAACTGGAAGGGGGGAGATTTAGATTAGACATTAGGAAAAAATTCTTCACGATAAGGGTGGTGAGGCTCTGGTTCAGGTTGCCCAGGGAGGCTGCGGATATCCCCTCTGGAGGTGTTCAGGGCCAGGTTGGATGGAGTCATGAGCAGCCTGGTCTGGTGGGAGTGTCCCTGCCCACAGCACCGGGGTTGGGACTCGATGATCTTTAAGGTCCTTTCCAACCCAAACCATTCTATGATTCTATGCTTCTAGTGGTCTCAGAATTTTATGGGTCGATGTCTTAGAGCAGTTAGTGGTTGCTTTCCCCTCTTCTTAGAACACTAGTGGTCTGGTTTTATTCTGCTAACCCTAAATCTAAGCCTGTCCCTCCTTTCTCCATATCATGTAGGGCTTGTAAGGTTCCAGTCCTAGGAAGATTTATTTGTGCAAGGCTATGTATAAGCAAGGTTTTTTTATGTGTTGTACAGCCTCAAGGTTAACTTGCTTAAAATTTATGGATCTGCCAAACATTATTAAAAAATTATAATATATCCCATTTCTTGCAGGGATTTTAATCCTAATATTTTATCTAGTATTCTATTTATAATTCTGATAACTCCTCATGAGATTAAAAGAAGTGACATAAATCATACTTAAAGAAGAGGAGTGATTTTGTAGAGATTTAGCTCAAAGTTTTTGTATGTAAATATTCTGCAGGAACTCAGATTCTGTATTAGACTTTGCATCTGTTAATAGATTATGATGTTGAAGAGGATAGTGTGCAAACTATATTCCCTCATAACCTTCACATGTTAAAGTAAAAGGCATGTCTTCTGCATGCAAGAATATGTAGATGATAAACACATTGCTTCAGTATTCAGTTGGATAAAGTAATTAATATGTGATGTAGTTTTCACTCTTAAAAGAACTAACATTGTTCTTTGACTCTTCAGTTTGTCAACTTTTTTCTTTTCTTTCCTTCTCAAGTAAGTGTGCCAGAATGTGAGGCAAGATCATGTTCCAGTCTATAATAAAGATGCCTATGTTACTGTTGGCCCAAACCAGCCACATTGGATCCAAATGGGAATACTCACTTGCATTAGTAGCATCTCATTTACATTTACCTTTGGATACCTGCTATTTACATATTTATAATAGATTTCAGACCCTATAAGTATTTTCTTTTTTATAGTACTGATATTTTTTTTGTCTCAGAATGTCATGTAAGCCTATTAAAAGGCAAGGTATTTGATATCAACACAGTTACATTAATCAAATAAACTTGTTCTCTTGAAGCTGTTCTGATTCTCATCTTAACATCTAATTATAAACTGATTGCAGTCTTTAACTTCCTTTCTATGATTTTATCCAGGATCACTATTGAAGTATCCAGCATGTATTTTCATGGCTGCTCTCTTTCATCCTTTGAAAATGTTTTATATTAGTAAGATAAAAAGTCAAAGAAAGTTGTAATTAAAAATAAAGAAATAAAGAAATAAAGAAATTGGGACAATTCAAAGAGAAATATAGTGATCAGAAAGTACGTAAATATACAGTGAGGAAATACTAATATTGACATTTCTGCACTAGTGGCAAGCTCAGCCTCTATTCTTCTGTGTTCCTTTAATGCACCCAAGATCAGATATTTATATAGTCAGGTAATTTATTTGTATATTGCATAATCTTTGAGCTTTTAAATGTAAGGTCACAAAGAATGACAATGCAGAATTAATTTTAGAGGAGATTTAATTTCCTGTGACTACTATATTTCCTATCCTTCATCCTATCCTTTGTCAGTTATTTCTTTTATGAATTTTATAATCTTTGGAAGCACAAGTCTCAAGTATTTATAGTATCGTGCACGTGTCTGTAGGATGCCAGATTGTATCTTACATTAAAAAAAATAGTTTCATGGGAAAGAACCTATAACGGTTGTTTATGTATATGTTAAAGTGTGTTTGTGTTAAGTGGTGATATTTGGACATTTTGAGCATCTTGATGCAGAATGAATTAAAGAAAATAAGTAACAGCCCTTGCCAATGTCTGAAGTTCTGCAGGGCAGCTGTTAACAGAATATAGTCTTTTTAATTCAATACTTGTGCTTTAACTAAAAAGCCATCCTTTGGAGCTGTGAGAGGGATGGAGCTGAATTTGCTCAAAATAATTTGTTAATAAAACATACAAGAAGTTCTGGCACCTTTGTTTTCCAGAACATTTTTCAGGACACTGAGTTCTATAAATTATTTAGGTTCTTTAGGTTCTGTAAAAAATGAGTGCTGTAATGCCCCTTGATCCTTTGACAGTTTTTCCTGTATTTCCCTGGTTTAGAAGCTCTTTAGAACATAAATTGTTTTGGTTTATGCATCACTTTTCAGATTGTAATAAATAACATGTTCAATAACCAACAGTAAAACCATCGTGAAATACATAGTTAAGTAATAACAGATGCAATTACAATGATAAAAAGTTACAGATAGAAGAAAAGAGGAATAAGTTTGCCTGTATAAATACTTACTGATGTTTACGAGTCAGCTTTCATGTGAAATGTTTCTCTATTGCAAGTTGAGTGCCTGAATTTTAAATAAATTCCATACAAAAATATACAGGTCACTTTGTTCATCAGCTCAGAGCTTATTTCTCACTCTGTGGAATTACACTTCCTTTACATGGTTTATGATTTGAAAAAATTATCCAACTAAGTCTCCTGAAATATTTACCTCTACTCTTCTTGTGTATTTCTGCATGCATTTTGGTATCTGTGATTTGTTGTATTCTTAAAGAGTATGACTGTTAATTATTCTCTGTTATTTTGAATTCTGTTGTGACTTTGTATTGAATATTAGTTAATGCATAACTGTTTTATTCACAGAAATTGAAGGAAAATAAGTTTGTTCTTTCACACTTGTTTAAATTTTAATTGCCTTTTCAAGTAGCAAACAAGCTTCAAGCTAAGACTTGCAGATGTTGAAAACTAGGTCATCTTGTTTATGCACAACCTCCGCTGTACTGCCGAGTGATGGTCTATAAAAGCAAATTAGAAGAATTTTCCTAGGATTAGACGAGTCAATAAGAATGAGTATCCTTATTGCGTCCTGCCATAAACTAACCGTTATTTTTTGTTAGTTATTTTCCTATTATAATTCTTTTTTTTACTGGCTTGGATTTATTTTAACTCTCAGACTCTGGATGGGTAATTTTTAAGGAGGTTCTTCACTGAAAATGTGACACAGGGAATCAAAGTAAGACTGGTATTTAACCAGGATTGAGCTAGTGCATTCCATAGTTTGGTTTCCTTTGTAGGGTAACTTTGCACAGCACTGGTCACCATAAAGAGAATAGGATCGTGCCTGATTATGTGGTCATACCACCTTTTTAACCATGAGATTCATTTGAAATATGGTGACATAAAGATCTTTCTTTCCTTGACCTCATGTTGGTCATACCATATCCCAGTAAGCCATTCCTTTTGCTGAACAGGCTGATATTTCTTGTCTGCATGGCAAAACCTTATTATTTAATCATTAGTCAGAAGTATGAGGGTAAGTGGTAAAATGCTGACATCACAACTGGTTATATGGAGACAAAAGATGAAATTTTTGTTTAGTGTCATGATGATGGTTTATACTTAGCTTGAACCGTGTTTTAGTTTTGAGCTGTCATTTGCTGAGAGAATAAAAATTCAGGATCACATCTGCTAAACTAGGGTAAAAACTCAAAAGGTGTGGTGAGATTTTTGAAAATTTTGTTCTGCCTTATCCACACTGCCTCTTCTCAGCCAGTATCATCGGTGAATGGATCCTAGTCACTTAAAATACGACCTGGTTTCCTAATGAAGACCTACTTGCAGTTCAGTTTTGCTTTCTTTTTCTGAATCTCTTGGCTCTTTATAGCAGTAATGAGAAAATTAATCAGATCAGTGTTTTTTTATGTCAGCTTGGAAATAGCGCAAGAATAGTACTTCATTTACTCCTGCTAGTTTCCAGCCTTGTTTAGAACAAAAATGCAAGGTTTCATGAGAATTGGAAAAGTAAAAATTGGTAATGTTTTATTACTATGAATCTTTCCATACTGTTTGTCTCAGACTCTGTAAAAGATTAGAGGGCTCATGCTAAAACCCATACTAATGCTAACCTAAGAGACTGAGTGTTTGTCTCTGTGTTATAACTTTCTTTTGCATTTGTCACCTTTTTATTATTCTGCAATAGTACAGGAGTAGATATACTAGAATCCTCCTGCAATTCTTCGTAGGTTGAGCATATTGTCCACATGAAAGGCTTATAATCTCTTTCCGTTTCCCTGCCTCCTCCAGTTCTGCCTGCTATCTTTTCATCTGCTTCTATTTTAGAAACACATTAATATATGTAAATAGGTGATCATGTACAATTTGTGGATTACTTAGTGATTCCTTCACTTTCTGATAGTGTGTGGTGTTTACTCAAAACAGTAGCACTTTGAACTCAGTGGGGTGACAACAAAAATGAGGGAAGTTGAGTTTGTTATTTAGAACATTTTTCACTTGGAAAATTTATTTTATTATTTAAGATTATATTTTCAGAAATGACTAGGCTAAGTTGATAGTGTTATGTTGACTGAGTTTTTAACAAGACTTTTTCTTTATGGGAAATTACTGGCTTCTTTGAAATTAAATAACTAAAAACTGAAATAGGTTTTGTTTTATCTGAAATTTTCAGTGTTTCAATAGGCATAATTCTGTAGTAAGTAAATAGCATTTTGATGCCAATCTTTTCCTTTTCTTTGTACACTTCAACGTCACTATATAGTCTGCTATGCACGCCAAATCTTTGCCGAATCTTAATATCCCTTATTTCCCCCACTTCACCATGAGGGAAGAAATAACATTTCTTAGTTATTTTATTCATCACTCCTTTACAGATCAAGAAATATTACAAAGAAAAGCTTAAGGCTTGAGGCAAAGAGCACATTAAATAACAACCATGTGACTCAACTGTCTAAAGATTAAAAGAGGATTTAACCCTTGCTAGTATTTCATTGAAGTTTTAACCTGTGATATCTTTTATTTATTTATGCACAAATTTGAGTTGCATTACTTTAGTAACTATGCAATGCAGTCTGTACAAATGCCATGAAATCATTGGATAGGATGTGTAAAGTGGGGCAATAATCTCTTCATCTCATTGTCTTATTCTGAATTATTAAAACACATACACAGAAGATGTTCATAATACTGTGTACATTCTACCTACCAGATGGTGGATTGGAATTGTAGGCACAGGTGATATCTTTTCTTGGAACACTTAGTACAGCTGGCAAAGTGGCATTTAGTCTCAGAAGCCCCTTTTTTAGATCTGAAATAGAAACAAGAAAGTTAAACATTAAATCCTGTTGAGAATAATTGGTCTCAGAGTATATGAGACCTATGGAGTGAAGTGGGGAGGGAGGTTATAAGCAGGGAAGAGAGGTGCCAAGGTGATCATTTACTTGAGGAGAGTGATAGGTAAATTATAGCCTGTGGGACAAGAACATGTTTCAGTCAGTCAGCCGAGAAGCCAGAAATAACTTGACCTTCAAATTCCGTTTCTGATTTTGAATTTGGAAAGGAAGGAAAACAAATAGAACAGCACAACTTAGTGAATGATTTACTTAACTAAACTTGATTTACAATCCGAGTAAGTGTAATATAGGTCATAAGCACTGAAGCAGCAATACTATTTTAGCGCAATTTTAAAGGTATTTTCTTCAGAGGAGGTTTGCAGTTGTTTGAGTTGATCTGAAATAGCTTTTTGTGTATTCTGTGTTAATTTTTTTCACATAAAATACAAGAATAGGCTGGAGTTTTGTTTGTTTGTTAGTTTGACTGTTCTGGCAGAGATATTCTTGATGGCATTTATCTTTTTATAATATAATTGACTTACTTTACAGACTGTGTATCACACAGACTCCGTGAAGTCTTTTGAAATCAAAGTAGTTAAAAGTTAATGACAGCGTATTATGTGTGGTATTGTAACTCTTACTGCTGATTCTTTTTGCAGAATATCTGTTTTCTGGGTTAAAACTAGCTAACTGCATGAGCCGTCATGGGTCTGTCTTTCCAGCTGTAGTTACACTATTTATTCCTTTTCTTAGAAATTCATGATGTATTGTAAAAGCCATTAAATTAGAAAGTAATTCACAGTGTTCTGTTTTGATACTGCTGTTCAGATTTTACTAGTGTTGTCACACTGGCTTGTTCATGGATGATTTGGTTTCAGAATATTTTTTTCTGATGTCCATTTCATACCGTTCTCCTTTAAAAAAAATATAAAAGCATGATTTTTATAAATAGTTTGCTGATGCTGTGTGTCCAATGTTGCCACATTATCTCTAGGATATGCCTACAATATTTAAGAAAAGTATTTGTGAGAGGAATCTGGTATTTTTGTGGCTCATCAGTATTAGAACTTACTGAAACTACACTATCTCTTGATCAAAAGGCATCCATGAGGTACATGGTATGACGATGATTTGCGTAGCACTGGCTTGATAATATTTGCAGGACAACACACCTCCCATCCCCCTCAGTGTACTGAGTAGAGTGCTTAGCTATTTTAAGTTTATCTTCTTTTGATTCGTGCAAAACTGAACTCGCTACCTGTTTACCATGGTAACTGTCTCTTGATAAACCTGTTGCCTTATCTCTATGAGTCACTCTTGACATGTGTGATCTGAATTGTTCAGAACGGCGTAGAAGCATCTTTACACCGTCTAATGGGTAGGCATGAGGCATGGTTACATGTAGGTGGCAGGAACAGAATTGCTACATTCAAGTTAGAGATTCAGACTTAATATACGTTTGACCATGGGAGGACATCCGTATAATCTCTAGTACCTGTAAATAAGCCATTGTTGTCACCTTTGTGTATGTAACACTGCTGAATGCTTGTATATAAAATTCTCTGAACTGCATTTTGTATATGTATATATAATATATGCACTTAATAAGGGAAGACAAAGTTAAGGTAACTGAAGAAATTTATTTCATTTGATATTCAGTGTCACTGTGTAAAGCATTTTTAGAATATTTTTACATTCAGATATCACTCCAAAATCAGTGTAGGGTGCCATGATGGGTACAAGCAATACAGTAAGTGTTTTTATTCAAAATCACATCCCATATCTAGAATCTGGAGTTGCAAACATACTTAATTTTAAAGTGAACTGAACCAAAGTCTTGACAATAATTCCTCAGAAAGATTGGTAGCTAAAAATCCACATATTAGTTTTGTGGCAGATTTCTGTTTCTGATATTCAACTGAAATTAAGCAATGACACATGATGTAACTGATATGACACTCATAAAATGTGGCAGTAAAAATCCAGGTGGATTGTACAAATAAATTGTAAAATTATGTATTTGTGTCATATGTGAATTTGCTTATTTGTTATAGTACTTTCTTTTTAAAAGTGGAAAAAGATATTCTTGTCTTTGACATGATGGGTGTAATGATTTTTTGCATGGCTAAGGCAACATTTTGACTCATCAGGCTACTAGACTAATCTGCCATGAAAATATTTAATGTCATCACTAAATCAAGCATATTATTATATTGGCCTATCCCACTCACTCCACCAAATCAGCTACTCTGGAGGTGAGCGGTGACAAAAAGAGGTCTTCTGCTGATCTTTTTTTCCCTGTGTCATGGTTTTTATACCTAGCCATATTTTATTCAGGGACTGAAAAACAGCAGCATAATCTGGAATGTCGTCTTGTCTGACTACTGCTAGGATTGTTATCTTTGACGGGGTAAACAGCAAAAAGCTCCATAGACCTTCTCAGCCTGCAAATATATCCCAAATGTTCAATACAAAATGATTTTTCACTTTTGTCTTTTTCCTTTGAATAGCTTTTTTGTTTGTTTGGAGGGAGGGACACAAAAACTATTGAGCCATGCTTTCTATTGTTGTTTCCTCAAGCTTTTGCTCACTTTGTTGAGTGAAGCTGGCTATTTTGCTTCAGCTAACCCATAAAGAGTCCAGGTTTCTAACCCAAGAATGAAACTGATTCCTCAATCCTGGTTAAGAAAAGCTACATCATGTCTCTAGCAATGATGGTTTGAAATACTATTTGTCTGTACTGTAAGTCCATTTAATTGTTTTTGTTAAAGCACCCTAACTACTTTTTGCTAAAACATAACCATAGCTTTGACCTCTAATTGTTCAAAAACTGAAGTGTATTAGACACATGACATCTCCATACTAGAGTATTACTCCTATGTGGTAGAAAAACTCCTAAGAAAGTACCACAGAAAACCTATAGCTTTGTATTTGAGCAGTCATTATGACCAGAGATGAGGAAAAGTGTCTTAATGAAGGATTGATTATATGGAAATAAATTATCTGTATGTAAAGTAGAAAAATGTTTTATTGCTAATTTAATAAAGAGTTTACACAGGTCATGACTATATATTTTCATTGGAATGAAAACAAATAATAATGCGTGTAAAGTGTGACAGCAGTTTGGGAGTTTCTGCCAGGGAAGATTTCATGAGGCTATTGAAATTAGTCACCAATTAAACTAATGTAATTGCATGATATTGTTTTGTATCAATGTAACAATATTCCACACAGGAAGGAAAGAAGGGGTCTTTCTATTTGCACATTTGGGAATTTTATTTTCTTTGATGGTCATAATTTGTTGACAGTTATATATACAGGCAGAGCCTTCTGATGTTTCTACCATTTTAGATGCTATTTGGACTTTGCATTTGCATTGATACTTGCTCTGTGCTACGTCCAATTTAACTGGTAGCCAAAGCAGTAATAAAGTTGTTACTCAGCAACTCATAAAAGTGTACTTTACAACTTGTGTTAAAATCAAATGCAGTAGTAGTTCTAGATGAACTTAATTTATTAATAGATAAGTTTATTAGCCCAGAATAAAACCCAAATCTTGTTGTAGAGCTAGATAAAATTCACTGCTAGGTTTTGATTCCATTTCACATTGAAGAGATGATAAGTTTTCTTGACTGTTCTTTCTTCCTGTGTTTGGAAGAAAGACTCTGAATCGTTTTTTTCTTTTCTGAATTAAACTAGTTTATGGCCTTTTTAAATCATAATTTATAACTACATTGTTAATTTTTCAGAGTGATCAAGAGTCTAACCCAGAGTATGTGCTGAAGTAGAATTAGTTCTATATCTCGGTAACATTGCTTATTGTCACTTATTTATTACTAATTGTTACTTATTTGGATGTACAATAGTCACTGTGTATGTGTTACTTACCAGATGGTAGAACGTGTTTGTATCTCCCATTTTTCATTCAGAGATCTTTTACTGTGTACTCTTAGACAATTAATATAAAAATACAAGATATTAATTTGTCTGTAATAAATTGTCTAGTAGGTATTAAAACCCAGTGTATTGTGGTATATACCCACAAGATGGCAGATTAACTTTAGCTTATATGACCTTCAGCATTTTCTGAATTTTGTTTTTAGACATGAAGCCTTAAGTTTTATTGATGCCAGAAAGCTTCTGCCTATTAAATGGGTATATCTTGAGAAGAGAGGAAGTGTAGGCAGGTTGCATAAGCACGTCCCCTTTGTGCAGTGGTAACGATTAGTCAAAATTGAACTAATTAACACTCTTTTCATTCTTCCTAACTTCATCAAAACTCTGTCTTCTCTGCTAAGCACTTGAGAGTTAAAATGCCTACTCTTGACAAATGATGTAGTAAAGGATGGAAGAATGTCTTCTGCACTGTCTTACACACTGAAAGAAGTTGTCCACAGTGTTGGGAAGGCCGTCTCGTGTGAATGACCTAAGTGTCCAGTAGCTCCTCCCCATTTAGGGAACTAGAGATCCACCCCGATTCAGCAGAGCAGTTTCTGGAAAATCTATGTATGGTCTCTGATGGTAAATCTAAACCACAACACAGAGAATTCTGCAGCTTGCCTTTTAGTCATCACCTTATAGTCACACATTTCAGGGAACTCATTGAATAGTGAAAATCCCTACCAGCCTGCATTTCTTTCCTGGACAAGCCCAGCGTGCTGGGAAGAGAAAGGAAATATTCACTGTGTCTTGCCCAGTGAGACATCAAGCTATGGTAGGGGCATGCATCCACATCTGAGAGCTGTGAAGTGCTGCCTAATTCCACAATATATGCATAACCTGAGGGACAGACTACGTATATGGGATGAGAAGAAGGAGTTCCATCTCCTGCATGTGTCAGGATGCATTTCAGCTGCTTATTTCATTATACTGTTTACTTTTTCCCTCCACTGAATGACACCCTGATAGCAATTTAGCCAGCTTCTCTGTGATTTTTGGTCAGCTGATGTTTAGAGTCTCATAAACTGGCAAAATGCTGCAAGCTGGACACTATTAACTGCAGGCAAACAACATACGATAATCTGCCTGCAATTCCCTGGAACAATGTGTAGTAGGCCATTGTAAAATCTGTTTCTGTAATACCTGCATATTAGACTTTTGGACATAAAGCGTCCCTTTTATGATTTTATGCTCAAAATTACATTTTTTAACAATGAAACGTCCATTCATGTAAAATTTCAAGCCACTGTTTGTTTTATTGATTCATTTTCATAAGCCTTTATTAATAAATCTGGGACTTTCTTTAGACTTTATACTTAGAAAACTGGTTTGGTTTTCTTTGGTTTCTCTTAGGAGGAGGGTAGTTGGAAATGTGCTGTATGTGTTCAGCAGCAGCAAAACAAAGCTTTGTATTCTGGCTCATCACCTCCATTGCAGGGGCAGACAGGTGGTGATGTCCTGTCACCATGACTACGTGCAGCCCTTAGGGAGGGCTCTTGTAAAATGATAGTAAGCCCTGAATTGGGGGAAGGGCATCAAGATAGAGTCTTCTAGTTGTGGGTTCTTTTGTATAGGTTGCACTTGATTACACGCCTACCCTGTCGCATACATGTGTGCTCCCTGAAATCCAGGAATTTGAAAGAATACATCACTGCAGACAGTGTGACAGCAGCTGCTCACATTTACCATTTCAAGTCTTTACATAGATTGAAAAGGCAAAAGGACAACTACAGTCAGACTGCCTGAGCGTTTGCATTGTATTGACTGGATTTTCCCAACGTTAGGCAATTTAGAAGGAAAGATATACCTATGCTGAGGTGAAAGCAGGTTAATGTGGCAGCGCTTTAGGGCATTGGGAAGGGAGGACTCCGTGGCTGTGACCATATCTAGTGACAGAAAGTAAAAATGCCATGGTAGGACATGTTAATGAGAGTAAATAGAAGTCCTTCAGCTCTGTCTTTCTTCAGTATATCCTGACAATTTAGGCAGGTAGCATTAAGAAGTCGGACTGTATCTAGCACACACAGACCACAAGCTTTCCCTTATGAAGAGGGTCTAATACCATTTTTGTGATTAAATGTGGTTTGACTTTGTTGAAGTCATAGCTGAATAATTGATTGCCTCTTTGGCTTCAGATTCGAGTGGCTCAAAAAGTGCCACCTAATGAATTGCCAGTATTTTCGCAGAATCATATGATGGTTTTGGTTGGAAAAGACCTTTAAGATCATCAAGTCCAACCATCAATCCAGTGCTGCCAAGTCTGCTACTGGACCAGGTCCCCAAGTACAATATCTCATCTTCTAAACACTTCCAGGGATGGTGACTCAACTACCTCCCTGGGCAGCCTATTCCAATGCTTGACAAGCCTTTCAGTTAAGAAATTCCTCCTACTATCCCACTTAAGTCTCCCCTGGCACATCTTGAGGCCATTTCTGCTCATCCTGTAACTAGCTACCAGGGAGAAGAGACCAACCCCCACTTCACTACAACCTCCTTGTAACTGTAGAGACCAGTAAGATCTCCCCTCAGTCTCCTTTCCTCCAAACTAAACAACCCCAGCTTCCTCAGCCGCTCCTCATAAGACTTGTGTTCCAGACTCTTCATCAGCTTCATTGCCTTCCTTTAGACACACTCCAGCATCTCAGTATTCATCTTGTAGTGAGGGACCCAAAATTGAACACAGTATCTCAGGTGCAGCCTCACCAGCGCCGAGTATAGGGGAAGGATCACTTCCCTAGTCCTGCTGCCCCCACTTCTTGGGCATTCTTGGGCACACTGCTGGCTCATATTCAGCTGGCCACTACTCTCCAAGCCTGTAGTGTTTCATGGATTTGTTGTGACTCAAGGGCAGGAACTGGCACTTCAGCCTTGTTGAACCTCCTGCAATTGGCCTTGGCCCATTGATCCAGCCTGTTCAGGTCCCTCTGTAGAGCCTACCTATCCCACTAAAGGTGCCCTTGATTCTCTCATCCATGTCACTGATAAAGACATGAAACAGAACTGGGCCCAGTACTGAGCCCAGAGGAACACCGCTTGTGACTGGCTGCCAGCTGGATTTGACTTCGTTCACCACAACCCTTTGTGCCCAGCCAGCCAGCCAGTGTTTTACCCAGTGAAGCGTATGCCCATGCAAGCCATGAGTCGCCAGCTTCTCTCTTTTCCCTGTACATGCTTTTGTGGCCCAACCTTGTTTAAACTTCTGAGGTCTGCCAAGACCGCAGCTGGAGTTGATGTTGCTGCAGAATATTTGTCATTTCAGTTCCACTCTTCCTTTGCAGCAGTGCAGATAAACATGTCTGCTCATGGAGAAAGTGATGTATTTTGAGTAAGGAGAGAGAAACTTCAGAGGGGTATAAGAGAGTTAAATAACATAAACTGAAAAATGGTTAAGGGCAGTCAAACTTGAAGGGATAGAACAACCTAAAGAAAGCTGGCCTTGTGGTACACCTTATAGTTTACACGGCTGAAATTTTACTTCAAGGACCATGCGTCTCTCTGTATGTCCACGTGTAATACCTGGTGAATCTGAGTTGTGGAAAAGAGTTTGTAATCTGTGATGTTACTAATATTAAGCAGTGTTGGAATTTTCAGCCTAAAGTTCAGCTAGGAATGCAGGAATGCTGTACACAGACAACAGGAAGGTCTCCCTGACTTAAATTTAACACAAGCAGACAGAAAGAATCAGTGTAATGCATGAGGAGAGTAAAGATGTGAAAAAACCCTGCCTTTTTAATAGTGAATTAATTAGAGGGAATTAACTAAATTGGATAAAAGGCTCCAACTAGTACTTTCTTGAAGTGTAAAAGTAACCATGGTGAGTGATGAGAGTTACCACCTGGATCTTATGTTCCCTAGAGAAGAGACTCTATGTATGTTTTCAGTGCTGTGGAGGAATGTGGGAGCAGTGGGTGAAATGCAGAGAGCAATTGGTTTCCTTTGTACTTCATCTTCTGATGAAGCAGATCCTTCAGACTACTCTTTGCTCTTAGTGGTTCCGCAACAGACAGAAGCAGTGGCCTAGAAAATATAGAAATATCATTTTACTGTTAAATATTAACAATCTGTAGCTTCAGCTAGAAAAATTCTGCAGAATGATGAGTTGAGGGCAGCCATGCTGGTAAGCTGTGTTGTCTTCCAAAATTGTCAGGTACATATTTTTATCTGAAGTACAACAAGGAGCATTCTTGAATAGATCTACAGTCTCTAAAATAGAAGTAGAATGGTTAGTACCAGAAACAGAGGCTTGCAAGATCACTTTGAAAGTTTACTAGCCCAGCCATCAAAGTGTCTTGCCTGCTCTATTAACAGTCGAATAGCACAAATCATGTAGCTAAAAGCCATTACTTGTTCTGGGCAAGTATTCTGAGACTAATAAAACAATGGGAGGGGGCTTTGTTTCTGAGTTACCTACTAAGTTTTAGGCCTTGTTCTTGCATCTCAGTCTTGAAGATGCATGAAGTATCAACACCCGAGTTCTGATGAACTCAGATCACAACATGCAAAAAAAAAAGCTGTAATCTTGCTGGATCTGGGCATTGAGAATTCCCATATAGAGCTGCCCCTGGAGGCCAAGTACCCTTTAAGGTTCTCTGTACTCCGTCTGTATTTCCATGTGTATGGCCAGTAATTGCAATATTGTTTCATGTCCCCATTTGGAACTCCTGAAATTTTCTGGTGTGTACCAGAAAGCTGGAGGGCATGGGCAGAGAATGCAGGTAATTTAAATACCACTGCTGCCTTTCCGCATTAAATGGAGCAGTTCTGCACTAAATGGAGCAGTTACAGGCTTTTATGTCTAAAACATATTGAAAATATACATGTAAATCAAGCATTTAAAAATATAGGCTCTGCCTTAAAATGCTACCTTGTGAAATGAAGATAATGCTAAAATAAAAATCATTGCTTGTCCTCATTTCTGCACAAACTCTGCAACACATGAATTAAGGATGTGCCTGGTGCAGATGGGAGATGTTAGTAACATCCTTTCTTCACAGAGCACATTCATGGAAGTAGCATATGCTCTGCCAGTTTTGTCCCTTGTCACTTGCAGAGTTTGAAAAGAATGTGCTGTTCCCTGGTGCCTGGAGTTGCAGTAGCAAAATCCCATCCAAAGAATAAATGATACCTATGATATGTGTCCTGCATGTTAGGACCTGACTACACTAAATAAAGCTACTATCCCTTTTTTCTTATGTATCATTTTGTACTTAAGTATTTTATTTAATGTCTCTTAATTGTGAAAGGAAATTTATACAGCTTTCTGGTTGCATACTTTTGCTTGTTTCTCAGATCTTTCTCTGCTTATTTGCATGAAAAGGTAGGATAAGGTCTTTGGTGTTCAGCAGAGACAAAAAGCTGTTATTTTTTCTAGGTCAATCAATTTCCTTCTTAGATCAGAGCTGGGATCTCTGCAGTGTATATCAGCACTGCGCTTCTCGCAGAGTCTTAAAATTAGACCCGTCACTGTCATCTCCCTGTAAGAGCAACAAGAGAAAAAGTGTGAAGAAGCGTAAATTTTTGTGGCTGTTGAACTCAGTCAATCAGTTCCAGTTCTCTGGGAAAGAAACTCGTAACACAACACTTTTACAATGTTTGTATGACATAATTAAAAAAAATGTGCATGTTATATTTGAACATAGCTGCTTTTGGGTTGCTGGATTTAATATCACTGTATTAGACTGAGGAAAAAACCAGCATGACCCACTTTGATTTAGGATGGCCAATTTCACTCATTAAGACTGTACTTGGTTTGTACTTTGCGGTAAGCACATACGGGGGGGTGATGCCTTCTGAAAGCAAACTTGAGATTTCTGCGTTAGGAGACTGATGGGGCAGTGTTTGTGATCCATGTACAGGCTACAGTGGTTTTAGAATAAAGAGAAAATAACCCTCTGATACTGAATTTCTTAGGAGAGGCTTATAGTTTTGTAAAAAAACAGGAATGCCATGTGAGGTCTGGTAAATGCTTTTTGTATTTTTATGTTTCCTATAAGACCAGCAAATGCCTTTTAAGGCTGATACCATTTTTCCCCTTGCCCCTTAAGTATGGGTCTTGAGAAAAAACATTAAATGGCTTTTCTGATACAGGAAATGTACTTAAAGTGTACAATGCTTAGGAACAGATACCTACTTTACTACTATAAATTGTTCATGATATGTCTTTTCTTATATGCATCAAACAGCACTTGCTGCAGATATTAATGTGCTTTGTCTTTTCTCCTGAGAAATGGTAATTCGCTTCAGTTTACTTTGGCTACTGCAGTACAATTTATTTTCTTAGCATAGCTGAGGCTCACATTGCAGCATATTTTCTTCTATGAGGGTGAAGTATTTAATTTGTAAAGTGATGGAGGGTATGCATTGCATTACGACGACAAAGCTGATCCCTGCTCTGTGGTGTTTAATGGAAACATCACAGCACTCCACCATCCCCCATACCTTGTCCTATCTTGTTGTTAAATTGTATATGAACTAATCTTGATCTTTTAGAAAACATCCATTTTAACCATCTCAGTAATTTGAACAAATGATTAATGAACTGTGCTACTATTTACTTTGTCTATTTATAATGAATTATTTCTATGATTTTCAGCGTCAGTCACATGGTGATATTTCTCTTTTCTGAGTCTTATCTCTGTCTGGAGAACCAAGCATTCTTCAAACAGGCAACAAATAGAAAACAATGAAAATGTATTTTAACTATAAGGTTTTGTTCTTAGTTCAGTAATAATTTTTACTGCTCAAATTTCTTTATGGTTTTGGAAATTTATCTATGTAGATGAAGGACTAAAAAGATGAGCATAAAAATTACAACAAATGACATTTTAAGAGAGTTAAGCACTTTAATGTAGATATATTCACACAATTCACATAGCAATAATAATGATGTAACATGTATATGATATACTGGAGATGAACCCTCTGAGTGAGATCTTTCTTGATTTTATTAATTCTCATCATAATTTTACCTCCTAATTGCCTTTTTTCCACCAGTAAAGTACAGTACACAATTATAATGGACTAAGAAGTGCTCGGTACTCACAGTTTCTTTTAATGAATTTCACAATAAATACATTTGACTACTGGAGATCTTAACTTGCCATAATGGCAGCCCCGCTTATTGTTATTGCAACCAGTCTGCTCCTTTTCAGAGGAAATGGGTTTTATTTGCCAACACACACTGAGCTTTCCTCCTTTTGTAATATTACCTCAGTGCTGAATTAGCTTCAGTTAATTCTGCAAGCTCATTACTCTTTTATGACTGTGCAATGTTAGTGCTGCTGCATTAGCTCATGTAAAGCGCTAGGACTTCTGGGAACACCAGCTTGGGAACAGCATTAAGCTGTGCTGCCCTATGAATTAATTTGCAATGTACTGAATAAGAATATGTCTGCTTTCTGGGCATCCATGTGGAAAGTTCTTAATCTAAAAACTCATTAAATTAAAGCAGCGAGTAATGAACTTATACTGCAGAGTGACCTAGCTCTACTGTCAGCATTACTAATATTCTCATTTTGGCATAAGGTGACAGATAAGACACCTTCCACATAGTGGAAGGCATTTTGTCTGTGGTTGGACATGTTGAAAATTCACCTGTTCATGTATATTGCTCAGTATAGTCATACAAGGAGGATTTTGCTAGCCAATAAAGGAGCCTTCTTTGCTAGCTGGAAACTGTGGAGCAGGGCTGCAAGTGCAACGTGGTAGCAGTATAAAACTATGCTTGACTGGGATAGCCATCACTACTGGCTTGTCTAGTAGCGTGTAGGGAGTTCTTTCAAGTGTCATTTCTGATCAAATGCTCTGGAAGCATAGGAAAGGAGCATGTAATAAGAGATTTAAATTAGACAAATTCTATTGATTTCTGTGGAAAAAGTAATAGGTAGAAGGGAAGATGAGTTTCAATGAAGCAGCCAAGGGTAATTAGAAGGACATTGATGCCCTCAAAGCAGTGACCTTTTTTTCCAGTTTGTGTTAAACAAAGACCCTCAGATATTCCTGCTGCTCCAGGACAAAAGCATTGTTAATGTTTTCGCACATACACTACTTGATAATTAATTCTGGGTACAATAATCTTACTTTTACAGAGTACTGTGAGAGACTTCAGGTTCCTGAAAATGAATCATAAACTGCCATTCCTCATCAGAACACTTGTTAACCTATTCACACAGCATAAGTTGTGCAGATTTTAGGTGCTGTTTTGAACAGGTAATATGAATACGTATGAGTAAAATACAATTGTTGAGACGTCAGGGACCAAAGGAGGAGAAGAGCTCCAAAAGTCTCTGAAAAAAAAAAATTGAATCATTTATGAGATTAGATAAGATAGTCAGAGGAGTGCTGGAATAAATGTACATAACTTTGACTTCAAGGATTTACATATTGACATTAACACGATGTGATTAGAGGATTCTCTAATTCAGGCCTGGAGGCCAGGTACTTGTAAGGATGCCCAGAAAAGTGTGGAAGGCCATGTCTTGAGCTTTAACCCTGTATCCTGAGAGGACCAGGGACCAGCTCCAGGAACTAATGGTATGAACAGGCTAGATAGTTCTTGTGTTCTTGGTAAGACATTTTGTCTGGTGTAGGTAAAGTCATTTCTGTAAGCAAATATGGCTTCTATATTGCACGGTATAACAACTCAGAGGCTCTGCCTGCAGTGGTTGCTGATGCTTATCATATTAGAGATTTTAATAGATTGTACTTTTAGAATATTCCATCAGTTATTTCAGGTCTAAACAAGCAATTTTCTACTTGGCCCAAATATGGTTAATATGCCATAATATCCACAGATGAAGAAAACAGTGAAAACATGCCAGTGAGCAATCTCCAGGAATATTCTACTTACTGCTAATTTCATAATATGAAATTATAAATTCAATAAGATAATATTGTGCTTCAGTGTACTATATCTTAATGCCCTTGAATAGCACGTAGACAGCCATTAGAAGTCAGAAGTTACTATGTGACATCCAGATGTTCTGACTATGAGCACTGGTTAACATAGCTGAGTTTCAGTTGGGGTCGCTTTCTTGTGAGATCGAGTGAAATGGTATTTCTTACTTTTGAGAATTACTGGAATAAAAAGAATAACTGTACAATTAAAACAACTTACATGAGTTTGCAGTGAGTCCTTTGGCTGAATGTTATACAGGACCAACCAGAGGAACTTTGTTGAAGAGTTTATTTTCATATTAAAGTCTGTAGGGAGCTTTGGTAGCAGCAATGTGGTATACTTTTTTATCTTTCTTTAACAAACAGAAGGACAGAGACAAAATAAAAATAATAAAAAATGAAATCTTTATTTTTTTACTCATTTGTAATATTGTTTACGTTGCTTATGATAATAACAATTGCCTTTATGGTTCGGAAAGGTATTATTATGATAATGACAGTTACTTTGTGATTCAAACGGGCTCTTCAGGATCAATAGAAAGGCTGTTGGGGCAAAATGTGTAGGTGTCCATTATTGTCCCCAGACAGCAAGCTGGTGACAAAGAAGTAGAAATCAACGGGGCATCGAGTTCCCAGATATTTTAAAATGGTTTTACATAAAAAAAACCTAAAATGTGAAGAGTAAGGTATTTAGCTCTAGTGATACAGAAAGTATTAGTACCAAAGCTAGTTTTTATCTTTCTCTAACCAACAGAAGGACAGAGACAAAGAAAACTAAATATCATAAAAAATGAAATCTTTATTTTTGGCTCATTTGTAATATTGTTTACGTTGTTTATGATAACAATTTCCTGCATGCATTTCACCAACACATTACAAGTCAAAAGCATTTGAAAAAGAAAGATTCTACATTTAATGTTAGCTTGTGTGTGAAACACAAAATATCCTGATGTCCTTGATTACATAAATGTGCCATTTTGTTCTTGGGAAATATTGTGGATCCTATTTGTACAGGTCTAGTGCAGCATGATTAAAAAAAGAATAAGAATAGGCTATGTAAACAGACATTGCAAAATAGCAAGGATTTCATGAACAATGAGACTATCCTGGAACTTTTGATGAAAACAGCTCTAGAAATTTGCACATTCCCCTAATACTTTCCTTGCTATGTCCTGGTATCAGATATACTATTTGAAACAAGCTGGGTTCCAGATTTACACAATTTACTTCACATTGAAATATATGCAAATATAATATTAAAACAAGATAGTCTACAAATAGTCACTTTTTTCTCACAGTTGATGATGCCAGTTTGAAATTGCTGTGGTTAGAAAGTAAGCCAAGTGAATGAGGAAAGAAATATAAGAAACAGTGATCTAAACTTGAAGACACTTGTCTTATATACACATCTCTTGCCAGATGGTATTTCTTTACATTATTTATATATGCTAACCACATTTTCAACAGATTAAATAGTTTGCAATATGGCCTGTACAGTCTGATTCTACACCATAGAGTAGCCACTTCAAATTTAAAATGCAGAACTAAAGAAGCTCATGAATTAAGCTCAAACTATTGCTTAACGTTTAGAAAGAATGAGGTCTGGTTGGATGATTTGATTCACTTCACCACTGACACTTGGCTTCCCATAGTGGAGACTGTGGACAGTGGAAGGAGCAAGATACAGCAGCAAAAGCATTGACATGCATCAGTGATACTCTCCAAACTATCTATAATGACAGAGAATACAACATGTCCTATTGAGCTCTGGCAAATTACCCATACTGGGGTACATTATCTGATGCAATTCAATGTGGCAAAGCTATTTAATTCTATGCTCAAGTATGCACGACAGTATGCCGTTAATATTTACATGGAAAAAGGTATTTTATTGATCCATTTGGTGTTGGCCATAATGAGAGAAGATAGTAACTAAAGAACAGCCTAGGGAAAAAAATTAGCTGTTTTTAAAAAAAGAAAAAAGAACTCCCAAGTATATTTTGGTGAAGCTATTTTTCCAGTGCAGAAACAGCACAATATTTTTTAAGCAGTGATTATTTCAACAAAACCAAGAACTTGTTCATGTTTAATGAAAATAAGTCATTGCAGTTTCCTGTAAATTAGAGGAGACTTTCCAGGCACATTAATCTGGATGCACATAATCTGAATGCAGCCATACAAGTAGTCAGAACGTCTCAAATTTAAGAGCAACCCTGAAACATGGAAGTTCTTAAAATCTTTAGCGTTGTGTGTGCAATGTCGTATTTTTATTTATGCTTGATTGACAAGTACAGCATGCCTATGCAAATCACTTCTATCTGTACATTATAGAGAATCTGAGAGTAGAACTCCTGGTCCTCATACCTCTTTCCCCAACATAAAACCTATTACAAAAATAGTCACATATAATAGTAAACAACTTATGAATTAAAAAATGATAAATACACTAATACTGATTTTGTAAAAAAAATGACAAATGTAGCAGTTGCATTACAAAACGTGAGAAGAATTACTGTTCTACGTGTTCTGCAGTACGTGAAACACAAAGAAGTACCACTTTGCACTCATTTTGTGCTCCATGTTCTCTCTGGAGCCACTTTTCCCCTAATTCTTAGCAGTGTCAGCTGTAGTGAAAACAGTAACCTCTTGTCAAGTTTGTTTACCCTGATTCACAGAGTCACAGGTTGGTGATGAAGTTTCACTGTTTTGTTATAGGCACTGACCTTAGGTGTATATATAATGTATATATATGCACACGCGCGCGCACACACACACATATATATGTAAAAACTGTCAGTTTGGCATGTACCTCCTACAGGAGTCCTGTTGATGCTTCATTCTCAAAGACTGTAAACAAGTTGTCTCACAAGCAAAATTCTTAGATCTTTATTTTTTTTTTTCCCTGACATCTTTACCTTTGTAGTTCTTTTCTGCTTTATCTTTTTCGTATTTTTCATTTTCTGGCTTTGTTACACTGTCATAAGAAGGTGGGGAAGTTGTAGAGGAACTCTCATCCGTTTTTTCTGGAGTGGAGTTCACATTTAGTTTATCAATAATTATCTCTTTTATAATTGGTCCATCTCCTTCTTTGTTTTTATTTCTGTTATATATACTAGACACCTTTTTGACTTTTTGCCTTAAAAGATGACATCTGAACGCACGCTGAATAATAACAGCAGATACCTCCTCCTGTTTTCGTTTCAATGTGGTTGTAATTGGTTCATAGGAGACTTTTGAAGGATTGGCTGCCATGAACCGATCTTCCATCTGTATTCTGAGGGCGTCCATCTCCCCACTTTCCCCCAAAACACGCTTTGTGAAAGCAAACAAGATGTCAAGGCAGTGAATTCTGTCACCACTTACCATAGGTAGATCCATTGCAATGAGCTGGACTTTGTTAGGTTTGGCTATAAGAAGAGGAGGATCTAACGAAGCTGCAAAATCTGATAGTTTACTGTATTCTATGAATTGTGTTGCATCAGGATCAAACTTCTCCCAGACTTCATAGAACATCTCAAAGTCATCCTCACTCAAGGGTTCAGCACTTTCTTCAGTAGCAACGCTGAAATTCTCCAAAATCACGGCAATGTACATGTTCACCACTACCAGAAATGATATGATAATGTAGCTGACAAAGAAGAAAATCCCAACGGAAGGGTTGCCGCAGTCGCCCTTCACAGAGCTCCCTGGATGATCTTTGTGGGGGTCACAGTCTGGCTCCCCACTGTTAAGAATTGGGGCTAGCAAACCATCCCAGCCAGCAGATGTGGTAATTTGAAACAGGCAGATCATGCTGTTGCCAAACGTTTCAAAGTTGAACATGTCATCAATCCCAACCTCCCTCTTAACGTAGGCAAAGTTGGACATGCCAAATATCGCATAGATAAACATGACCAGGAACAGCAGCAGACCAATGTTGAACAAAGCAGGAAGAGACATCATCAAAGCAAAAAGCAGAGTGCGGATTCCCTTAGCGCCCTTAATGAGACGCAGGATTCGACCGATTCTGGCAAGTCGGATGACTCTGAATAATGTGGGGGATACAAAATATTTCTCAATCATCTCAGCTAAGAACATACCTAGAGAAAAAAAAAGTGAATATTTAAAATATAATTTTAAATTTATTCATTACCTATAGACATATTTATCTATCAATCAGTATAGGGAGTCTATGTTATAGCAAAACATGATACAAGTTATTATGTTTTATTGAAAGCTGTTATTAAGGTGAAAGAACCTTCCTTATATTGAAATGTTATATAGGAGAAGGGAAATAAGCTTTCAGTTATTCCTGAAGCAGCCTGTAAAGAGAAGTTTCTGTTTTAGATATAATTAGTTCTTCAACCTAAGCCTATTACAACTCTCTTTAATAAAGACTATATCGGCTTAACTTCTGCAAATTAGTGATTTTTTTTTATCTGAGGATGTATACTGATTCACCACAGCCTCTCCCAGGTGTACCACTCTTTTAAGTTTTGTCACAGAACTAATTTGCACCTTGGAGAGTTAGCAAGATTTTAGTTGACAGAAATCTAAATATTCACCAAGACCTTAGTTAGCAAAAGCAATTAAAAATCTCACCGTCTTCACATACTTTTCAATTTTAGTATTGAAAGTAAATTTATGGTTAGTTCACATATACCACTGAGCATTCCACTTTATATTTGTACATGTTGATCTAACGTGAATGTGCCAAATTGTTCCTTTATGTCTTTTGATGTGGATGACTGTGAATCTTATATGCAACATTTCATATATTGTATGCTATGAAATACAAAGATCTGAATCAACATACAGGAAACTGATAATTTCATATTCAGCATCATAATATTCTTGAAATAAACGTTCCCTTTTCCTTAATTCTTTCTTGAAGGGGGATTGTACTTACCTACTATGGAGAGAATGACAACCACAAAATCAAAAATATTCCAGCCTATAGTGAAGTAGTAATGGCGAAGTGAAATCAATTTCAGGACAAATTCTCCAGTGAAGAGGATAATGAACACAAGGTTAATCCAGGATAAAATTGTTTCCATTTCCTTACTCTGGTCATCTGTTTCTACCATCATTGTGACCATGTTGAGGCAGATGAGTATCATGATGCTAATGTCAAATACTTGTTTGGTTACAAAATCAAAGACCATGCCTTGGAATTTGTTCTGAAAAAAAAATAAATAGGAGTACAGTTTACACTGTGGTAATAGTTGTCTTTACAAATGCCAAATGAAAAAGGAAGTCCCTGCAAGATTTAGGAGTTCAGAGCAAGGCACATTCACAATACATCTGTTCATGTATAGCAAACCCTTGCTGTTGAGCAGATCAGGAATTATCCCACTGTTGGCTGAAGCGATGGGGAAACAAGTAAATAATAACAATAGTAATAACATTGGAAATGGATATTATTGCTGTTAAAAAGGTGGTATATCTTCATACTCAGCAAGAGTACTGGCCAAATAAAAAATCATTTTCTTATCTTGTCTTTTAGAATACTAACCCCCAGAGATATCTTTCTCTTCCTTTAACTAATTGTTCTTGGTGAGATTGCTGGACAGTTACACATCAAACACACCACGACTGCAACATCCTAGTTTTCTTTTCGTACTTAGCTAAATGTTTATTGCCATATGTCTGTCCTTATAAAGACTATTTTTAATCACTGTGTGCATAACGTGCAACAAGTTTGGTTTTTTTTTTCCCAAACACTGTATGAGTTTGGTAAATAACAGAGTAGTTTCTTGTGTTAGAGACAAATTTATTCTAGTTTATTCTTTACTCCCTAGGGCATTCTGTTTTTCACATTAGGTGACCACTGCCCCCTTCTGTCTTCAGCAACAAGGGCCAGTGCAACCCTATTTCCTACAAATTCTCTGTGAGGAGAAAACAGAAAATTAAGTTTATCAATGGGTAACAAGAACTAATAAAGGATCCAATCAACTGTACTTTTCTAGATCAGGCAAGGAATTATGACATTTATTGTATTTAGCCTATTAAATTCTGCAGTTCAAACTTCAGAGTGTATATTTTTAAATGAAACATGAACGATCTAGTCTGCTGAATTAAATAAAAAAAGGGGACAAATACTACCTTTACTAGAAAATAAATTGAAAGATTTTTCTTTCCAGACATATAATGTTCTCTTGTTTCCTAAAATCATATTCCTGTATGTGTATTTAATATTAGGGATAATAAAATCAAATCACTCTTACCACTGGCCTCGGTATAGGTTTCTGTGGCTTCTTGGATCCCAGTTTTTTCATTGCATTGTAATATTTCTTCTGTTCTTCTGTCATAAATATATCCTGACCTCCAAAGTAAAGACATAATATCAAAACTAATTACTCATATGTCCATACATACAACATTTAACTAAAGTATTACTCTATAATATTACATTTATATGTGATTTATTGAGGTTTTTTTAGGTATTTGTAGAGTGGATGCTCAAATGCGTTTCTAATGCACAAAAAAAATCCCTTACTGGTGTCTTGTCAGGCTGAGAGTAGAGTTTTTTTCAGCGTCTTTGTGCTTGCTTTTGCTGACATGGCTAAAATACTTCTTACTATACTAATGCTGTTAAATAACTTGCTGATGAGGATATGTTTAGTGCATAGAAGCCTGACTAGTGCCTTATATGTCCTAAATTTTAGATAGAATTTTAGGATTACAGCTAGCCAGGTCTAAAAGTGAAGTAACTTAGAAGCACAACTTGTGTCAAATGACAGTATTTGGGTCTAATCTGACAGCTAAAAAACTTCCTTTGATATGAACTTAAGAAAAGTAATCCAAATCATGCCATAGCAAATTATTAATTAAAATACCAGTGGAACTAACTCAAATTAGCCTTTGTTTGCAGATGCAAATGCTGCCAGTCAGATGTGCAACTCACTGACAGAATTTTAGTATGTAGTAAATTGTGGTTATTGATGAGTCAGAAGCAAGCCAGATGGAAACACAATGTTAAAGTCACTGTCTGCTAAGCTGAATATTGAAGCTCAAAGAATGGCATAATTGACAAAAACTGAGGAAGTAGCCCCAGACGTATATCTTCAAACGGAATATTTTAAAAGGCTAAAGAAGGTTTTCACAAGGAAAAATATCTGTAGCTCACAATTGACTTTTACAATACATTCTGTTTGCTACTGCTGCTTTTTATTAGGTGATCAAATAAACCCAAATCACATGAAACTGCTTTTTCATAGCATACAAAGATTTAGAATGATACTGAGGCTCTAAGTGGTTTTGGCAGTTGAAGGCTAAGAATCAAAATACTTTAAATGTGCTTATTCATATTTTTTTTTATTTTTAAAGTTATTTTAAACAACATTATATGCATTTTCGATACAATTATCTAAACATGCTTGTTTGTCCAATGTATGTGGAAAAATTTATTCTTCCTTTTATACTTTGCTTTATTTCTGCCATTAATTTATAGATTGTATTTGTGTCTAACAAGTTCACCTCATTTCTGATAAAAGTACTATAAAAATAGATCTCTTTTATACTTTTTTTTACTTGTATCTTTAAGCCTATTCATGTGTGGTCTGTCATACTTAACCCACTGTTAAATCAGTTTTCCAAACTATTATCAATTGAATGAACACGCCATCTTGTATCTTCATTGAGTGTCAACAGTTTATAAGGTTGATTAAAATAAATGTATCTTAATTCTTTAAAGTTAATTTAAAAATTAACTCTTCTACAGCAGATAATGTTACATCTAATCAAAAGAACAATGCACATTCCCTTTTAGCAATTTACACAATTTACCAACTCATGATTTGTCCTTCTTCACTTATTAAAATGCTGAAATGCAAAGGTCAAAATCACATCCACAGATTTAACACAGATTATGTTAAGAAAAGAGACATTTTTATTCAAGGACTTGGAAAATACTTCAGATTTTTATTTGCTTTACATAAAAAATATTAATTCATTATAGCTATTAATTTTTAGCACTATGGAAATGTTTTAAATACTTATCTTCTTTTTTTGTTGGTTGAAGTTGTCTATAATGACACCGATGAAAAGGTTCAAGGTAAAGAATGATCCAAATATGATAAAGATGACAAAATAAAGATACATATACAAGTTGTCCTCATATTTAGGTTGATCTTCTACCTACAAAATATTACAAATTTTATTACCTATGAAAATACTAGGTGTAAAAAACAATGCATATAATTTATGAATAGGTATGTGTTATCTCAGATAGAAAAGCTATAAATTGCACTGAGTTATTAAAATTACCCAACATGTCAATTCCAATGAATACATGGACACCTAGAAGCTGACAGAATGATTACTCATGAAATTTTACAGTAAATGTGCACACAGATACATTTATGTATGTATTTATACACAAAGTTCCTCATATAGAAGGAAGAAGCAATGTGTGGCTGAGAGCAGTCATTAGTACTAATCTAAATATTTTATATTGTGTTCAGTATATGTTCATGCAGCAGAATAAATACATTTTACTATCCCATAAATCTTCCCAGAACTCTTTTGGTCTTACATGTGTGGTCTTATATCCAGCTAAGAACAGATGCTTTTGATAAATTTCTAGTGAGTACATGTTTTGTAAAATCCATTAAATTGTCACAAATTCCGAAGGAGGATTTTCTTACTGTCTTGATCCTTCTGGATTCCGCATCTCAATGCCTACAACTCTACTGCACAATGTGCCAGGGTGCAGAAATACTGAAGTTAATGAGATAGGGTGTATTACTCTGGGAGTTGATTATCACTGTGTGATGATGGATATTACTAATGTACCTATAACCTAGGTTGTATGGAACTGTGTTGCACTTTTTTGTTCAAGGTAAAAATAGTATTGGTTTTGTAGCCAAGGTAAAATTCTTATCCCTAGGAAACTTAACAGATGATCTTCAACCTTAAAATATAAGTATATAAAATATAAATATAAAACTTTAAATAGCTAGATAACACAAGTGCTCAACCTAAAGAAATAACAAAATGCACAATTTACAATTGTAAACCACGATTAATATACTAAATATATAATAATGATATTATTTAAACTTAAATTAATTCATACTCATGATTACCAAAGGAAATGGTTAAAAAACCTCTTCTTTGTTTTTTTTTTCCATTAACGTTGGCTTTTCAAAAACAAGTCCAATTAACTTAATTTAACTTATTTGGCTAGACAGAAGGAAATGTGATTAATTCTTTCCACTACAAATTCTGAGATTCATGATGTTACATAAAAGTTACTTTCTAGAAAAAATATATCTGGAAAAATACGTATTGGTGCGGATTATAATTCTTAACGTTATTCTATGTGTAGCTGTTTGAATTCTATTCTCTATAGCAGAATATAACAAACAGATGGTCTTTGAAAGTCTTACACTTACATCTCGTGAATCAACAGCAGCATACATAATATCCATCCATCCTTTGAAAGTAGCCTAGAAATAAAATACAGTTGTTTATCATCCCTATAAAAAATCATGAAGTGGAAAATAACTAGGACACAGTATTTTGGGACTTAATTTTTAATGAAATCATATCTAAATTTATAAACCATTTTTAATAACACAGGCATAATAAAATATTTTTCATAGTAATACTATTTTTTCAGAAATTATTCTTTAAGTTTTAAAAAATATTAAAAATTGGGCTCTGAATATCTCAGCAAGGGCACGATCAGTTTGGAGCTGCAGAAGCTTGCTTTGTAGTTGAAGAATAGTAGGCTCAGATAGACATTACTGTTGGAGATGTTCAGGTAGAATCTACTAGAATCACTCATGGGGACATTTTATCGAGTTTACAGCATGAATTCATGGAGTCAGCAATACAAATTCTGGACAGATATTAACATGCATCTGAATACTGAATTTCCATGGTATTTTTAGAAATGTTTTCATCCTATGTAATTAAAAGGATTAGACTCTCTTTGTAACCAAAATATACATTGGTTCTTGAGGGATAAAATTTACAGAAGACCCAAAAAGTAAACTGTGAAAGAACTGTGATTAACTTTTATAAAACTTTGGGCTGAATTCCTATAGAGGCTTAGTCTAGGTAGAATAAAGAGTAAAAGAGGTCTGCCATCATTGCTCTAAGGAAATGATTTTCATGGACAAATAACATCAGCTTTCCGAGGAACACCAAAGGGTTGGTGTGATATGCTTTTTGAAGTTGTGAGTGGCTGCTCATTAGCTAGAATTCCCAAGCTTATTCGCAATAAAGAAAAAACAAGCTAAAATGCCTGTGCAATGAACAGATAAAGAGCATCTGTTCTGATGAGATTCAGGAGAGGAATCATTCTATGGAGTATTATATGGATCTGTGCTTGCCAGAAGTAGCTCTCATGCTTTGGTACAGCTACTGGTTTTCACAGTAGGAATGTTGCACTTTGAGAGTATTTGTGTACTCCTGAATCTTTCGGTGCAATACAAATTTATTAAGAAGTTATGCTTGGAAGCAGGCTTTGTAGATCATTCCAGTTCATTTGACAATTGATAGCCATTAGGTGCACTTTGCATAGCACCACTAGAAGAAAAGCAGAGTTAGAAAAGAGCAATAAATACAGGAGAAGAGTGGAAGAAGAAAGTTAATGGAGACAACCAGCTGAAGAGGTGAGATAATATATGCTCAAGGATCCTTATCTCTGCAGGAAAAAATAAAGGGCAGAAGGTAATATTTGAAAAAGAAAACAATGAAAAATCAGAACAAAAAGTAATAAAGAAAGAGAAGAGCAAAAGTATCCACAGTAGTAGTGTAGTAATTAAAGACCAACACTGTCTGGATGTGTGACACAGATGACATTTAGACACAGCTTCAAGAGACTAGAAGTTTTCCTTATACATCTTCAGAGGCAAGTATTAGTAATAAGATGGTTCATTTTAATCTCTACTGCAAGGGAAGCAATGAGATCTGAAGTCAGAGAATTAGAACCATCATTCAGTACTACTGCTTAGCGCAAGAGAGTCACATTGCGTTTAGAGGCAAAACATTTTAAGCCAGGTAGTTAATTTGGGAATCAAGGTCAGGTAGGGATACTGACTTGCTCCAGGATAGAAGGAACAAGCATATTTCTTAGATAACTTGGTGATATCAGAGTAGTAACAATCCCATGACTCTTCTGACATCTTTTCATATAGTGAAGCTTTATGTCAAGTTATAGACAAGTTCTTCTACAGAGCTCAATCATGTAAACATAATTGCTTGCTTTCTTGCTTGTGTTTTGTGTTATCAGAAGCTCTGTTCTAAGCCAAGGGGCCTATAAATAGCTAAGGTCTTTATTCCTCTGCCATAAATAAAAAGTATGTTCAGTACCCAGCACAAAGACTTCTCTTTACCACAGTCCATAGGAAAAGGACTTGAATGGGAAATGCAATTTACAGACTTCATAAAAGTAGCAGTAATTAATACAATGAATATGCCATGCAATACAATAACATCTGATACTTCACAGGGATAATACTAAAAGTAATATAATATTTATTTAGTGTATTATAATGACTCTTTAACAAGCATTAATGGAATATGATAGTTATAAATCATGAGTATTTTCTATGATAAAAGTATTTTCCATTTTCCTGTGTTACCCTTTTACCTATTTACTCTTTAATGTCTTTGTAGTTTCATGTACTTCTTAATGAAATATATTGATTTTAGTAGCAAGTGCTGCTTATCTGCAAACATTAAGAGAAGGCATTATATGATTAATCAAACCTAATACTCAGTTAGGATATGTTTATTGGTAACTATCCATATTCTTCTTGTGGGCAGCTCCTACTTCTCTCAAATTATTTCACACCTCTTACACAAGTATTATGATAGTAAAGAATTGCCTCCATGCTACATAAAATATTGGGTGCCCCAATCCCAGGTCTGGCATTATTTATGATTCCTTTTCCTAAACACATTTCCAGGTCTGGAAAATCAAGTCCCCATTAAACAAATATCTGCACTGGAGACACCAGGTTAATATTTTTTTATTTTTGCTGTCTTACTTACAAACTTGTTCCTTAGACAAGTATAGACATGAGGAAAAATCCCCCCAACCTTGACCAGGATGTTGGCAAAATAAACATTATTTCACAGTGCTCCAAATGCCTGGATTAATGAATTGTGACTGTGAAAGAATGTTGCTGTGGATGTGTAATGAAACCTATGAACAGATTACGTGGGAGGCATTGGCAGTAGTTGCTTGCTTCAGGCCAGGCAATCACTTAGAATGTCTGCCCTTTTTTAAGCTGGTGTCTGCCCTCCTGTCTTACAAGATAACTGAGCTCTTAAAGGCGAGGAGAGACCTTTTTCATAGTTAGAGAGACCTCCGAGCCTTATCCACCATGGCAAGACTCATGAAATGCATTCCTGAAGTTTATACTGTACACCACTAAAAAGATTCTTGTACCTTTTTCACTTATTATTTTCACATTATTATGATCATGCTGAGATTGTATTCCATAGCCTTGGAATAGAAAGTTTCTGTACTATCATTAATACAATAATTACAGATAACAATGCAATAGAGTTGTGTAAGCTGTGAAGAAATTATTCCACTCCTTAATGGTCTTAACTTGCCCATTTTTTGTAGACTTTTCTAAAAAAGAGCAAAAAGAAAATATATAAATTTACTTACTACTTGAAGCAGAGCAAGATATCCAGCTCCTACATTATCAAAGTTTACTTTCACATTTTTCCATCGGGCACTTTGATTATTTTTTATGAGTTCCTCACACTGAGTATAATTGTTGACCTCACTGACATCAAACATCTCACCAGTTGTGGTATTGACACAGTGATAGAATTTGCCAGCAAACAGATTTACTCCCATGATGCTAAAGATGAGCCAGAATATAAGACAAACCAGCAGTACATTCATGATGGATGGAATTGCTCCTACAAGGGCATTTACAACCACCTAGTGTACAAATTAGACAAAATAGCCACTTAGTTTATGAACAGAAAAATAAAAATACTTTTAAAATATTAAAACAGTATTAAAATGGAATGGATAGTTAAAATATTACATTAAATTTTTTGGGGGGAAACATTATTTAAGATTCAATAAAAACATTAATGTGATTGCAAAAAGCAAGAAATAAAATAATATGGAAACCAAGACAAAGCAAAGTCTGAAAAAAACTCAAAAAGCAAAAGAAAACCTGTTAGTAGCAAGATGGATTCTTAGAATTTGTGTGCTCTAGAGAAAAAGAAAGAAAGAAATGTTAAATTCCAACAATACAAATAAAAATCTATAAATAGAAAATAAAATCAAAGAATGATGATGTAGAAGACTGATTAAAAATGTCTGCATGTAAAACTAGCATCACTAATGATTTTATTCTCAGAAACTTTATGCATATATTGGCACCAGTGTATTTTAGCATCTTCATACCATGTAACATAATTATGTATATCTTACTTAGTTTTTATTAACAACATGTTCTGTGAGTCTTTTTTTTAAATTGCCTGGCTCGCTATAGTTGCTCTTACACTCCTCTGTTAGGGTTTTTTTTAATTGGTTGCATTTAATACAGTTCACCTACTCTGCATGGGCAACTGGAAAGATCACATGAAATCCCTTGAAAAACATTTCTCTTTACTTATTGTGATTGAACTAAAAGAAAGCTGCAGATATTCAGACAATTTCCTACCAAATCAGTAGAGACTGCAATAGTTTTTTTGTGTATGGTTTTGAAAATAGTATTCTTTAATTCACTAATTTGACTGAAAGTAGTCTAAGATCAATAGAGGTTTTGCCAATTTATTAAATAGGGAATTAGGTGTTGTTTTCAATGCAAATCATGCAAAACATAGTGGTTATGGTGAAGTGTCACGGGATACAGTCGACTACACTGGCTGGTGTGGCCACCTCTAGAATATCAGCAGCCTCAATCCAGACAGAAACCTCACTATTTATTTGGACTCTTAACACCTGTGACCAAACTATATACATGTATTGCAGCATCTGGGTATTTTGAGGTGAAAGATTAAAAGGAGATTTCTCAATAACATTATCTTGTTAATTTTTTATGCATCAGATTTTTTTCCCAGAAATACCACAGTCTGCATTTTCAGCATGCAGCTTGTAACAGTTTTGGTTTGGTTTTTTTTGTCAGACTGGCAGAATACAAAAATAACAATTTTTTTTATCGGGAAGGATTTAGGAGAGGTTAAGATGGCAGCAGATGCATTCATATGAAGGACACTACTTGTGAAATTATTTCCTGTAATTCTCCTATACTTCTAACTCCATCCTTATTTTAAATATCTATTCTGAGAACCTTATTCTAATACTACAGCTTTTATTGTGGGATTTTTTTTCGCCAGGCCAGTAGACAGGGAACCACAGAGAGGCTATAGTTTCTGGTGTGTCACTGTTGTAGCTTTTTCACCTTTCTTTGTTTTGGTTTGGTTTCATTTGGTTTGGTTTTTGGCTAATGCTGTTCCATCCTGAACCACTGTCAAACTAACAGGATAGAAGTCAGCTAGAGAAATTTATAAAATAAAGTCCCCAGCTAAACTGGAAAAAAAGACCCAAACACACTGTTCTAAAATTTCTCATGTCCTTTTACTTTTCTATATAGGTTTACAAATCAATGGAAATTTTAACAGTCAGGGGGCTGGGATAATACAACCATGCAGCAGTAAGAAGGCAAATTTAATAAGCTCAGGGTCTGCAGATGTAAGCTGTGCGTCTTGTGTGTAAAGACACGTTGGAAGGCCTTTTTTCCAAATATTTTTGTATGTATTGATATTCTGGAGTTCTTTGCAGAACCCATGACTGTCACACTTATACATTAATTTTTGTATGCATACATTCATTTTCTCTCACCCTCATTCCTTCAAATCGTGACAAGGCTCTTAGAGGTCTTAAAGCTCTTAATGTCCGAAGCGATTTAATGGCACCAAGTTCAGAATATCCCAAAGCATTGGCTATTAAACTAACCAATGAGACCTATAAAAATACAGACAAAAATTATTATTATAAACATTATTCTGCACTATTTAAAAATAACACAGATTCAATCAACAGAAAGATCTACAATGACAAATAAAAGAATACCATTCTTGCTTGCAGAGACATTGGAAGCCCTTTCCCACAGTTTTCGTACTTGCTGGAAAGGCAAGAGGTCATACAAAGGCATGTTTTTAAAAGGAATGTATGCTATTAAATGTCTGTTATAGGTGGATAGGGTTTAAGAGTTAGATGGAAGCACACTATTAGTGAAGGACAAAACAGACATACTTTCAGTAACTTCATTAAGGTTCAACCTTCCAAACAGTTTAAAACTCAGAATACATTAGGATAGTTTATTAATTACTGACAATATTATTAATGTCTATAATAAGTAATAATATGCTAAATAATGTAGTGGTTAATTAGCTTTTGTTATAAATATTACTTCTAAGTCAAACACTCGGTTCATAGCAACAATAGCCAGGGTATCTATGAAATACAAATTGACAGAGGTGGTACTTTCTCACTTGCCTGACAACCCTCTCAATGTTTTTTTTTTCTCTTGTAAGTACAGAAAAATTTTATGAGATAGATATTAGCAGATGCTATCATTATAACAGTAAGTGCTTTATTATCTGCAACAGTAGTGAGATCCTGATTCACATCACTGGGATTTTATTATAAGCCAGTCCACTTCAAGAAGGAGCAATTAATTTGCTTCTGAAATGGAACCAAGTTTTAAAGAGTGTTAATGTGAAAGAATTTAATTTACTTATTTTGAGCAGTTTTAGAGACATGAGTGGGGAAATACCATACCTCACACATTTTATTCAGTTCTACCACCAAAAGCATAGAAGGCACATAAAGGAACATAGGCATACTTCAGTGCTTGAAAAAATCCTTCAAATGTTCATTTCTGTACCTCAGTCTAGAGAGCTCTTCAAATAATTAGCTGTACAGAAATAGGCATTCATACATAATGGTGGTAAGATTTTGCCCATTATATGAAAATATGTTTTCATGTTACTTGTAGAACAATTAGATGAGTCATAAACACAAGAGTTAGAAGATTGTGTCTCAAAAGGACAACCTGAGAGCAGATAGAAATAAATTATTTGTTACTATGTTGGTATGTAATCTAACAGAAAATAGTATGTTTGTGAATTGATACCACTGCACCTTTCAACTGGATTACATGTCAGGATGTAATTCTTTTTATCAAAGGAAAGGCTTATTTTATTGTTGTAATGGATAAGTTTGTAAAGGAATTTGTTGTGATTTATAAGCATATTAAGAAGAAATTCTTACTGATTTTCTGTAGTCTGTTACTGAAGTCTGTTCAATTACAAGAGATAACATTGTTTCTGCCATTACATTAACTATTGTCATTGTTATTAATAACTGTCATTAATACAATTTATTTGTCCTGCGATTCTACACTGACAGAGTTCTTTTTTATCCTTAGCTTCTCTTAATATGTTCCAGAGATAACAAGTCATGGAATTATCTGTATCAATTATCAATAACATACCCAGACAAGGCAATAAACTTTACTGTAAAGACAACACAGATTAAAATATTAAAAGTAAAAAATATCTCTCACTGGGAGAGCAAGACATCGCTTTAAAAATTGAACTCACATTAATGGCTCCGTCATTTCATACTGTTCTCCTCAAACTAGCACTGTGCCTTATCTATCTTTCACAAACAGGACTCCATACAGGCTATTTCTATAGCTGTAGCTCCTGTAGCTGTGTATATTGGCAGATTTTAGGTTATGTTTGTAAGACATTCTCCAGCCTAGTTTGTGCTCTCCATTTCAACCTATCTGCAGCTTTCTTACCATGGTGCTAGTGCTCTTACATCATAAACCTGAAGTTGTTTCACAGAGAAATACTCATCTATTGTAAACAACACATTTTCCTCTGAAGGACAGTTCAAAGAGAGGCAAAGATTTGCTTGGAATTCTTTGATATTAATTCCATTGTATATACAACATAAGCATATACAGCTGTTCCACCTGTTTTGTTGCTAGTAGGTGAGAAAATAAAGGTTTCTATGCACTGATACATAGATTAATTTCTTTCTTTTGAGACAGGAATGCATGCAGATGCAGTAATTTTAAGAAATGAAAATTAACTCAAAATGGTGGAAAGAATTTCTGCATTTATCTCCTAAAACTGGAGAGTCGCATGTCCACATTTTTGCATATGGTTATTCTAATGCAGACTACCAGTTGCAAAAAAAAATATTTTGAAACTTAGCAGTCACAATTAGCTCTGCTGGAGATCTTTGGTCAGGATTGTCATCCGAGTAAGATCATTGTTTATACCATTCTACACTGACTTTATTTCTATTTAGGCCTAAAATTTTAATCCATATGCATTTTGTACTACTTCGTGAGGTGGCTAATTTATGTGATTTGATTCCAGGTCCTCAGTGGTATATGGTCCTACTCACTTCAAACACTGCTTATCCTATCTTTCATGTCGTTTAATTGTACAGGTGTTACACTTAACTAGGAATATAAAAAACTGTAAGATTTGGAAAAAAAACCCCATAAATAGTCTTCTTTCTGTTGAGAAGCTAATGATTTTTCTTATTTTTTAAAAGACAGATACTCTATTACTTGTTTTCCAGGTAGGCGTTTTTGACAGGGCACTGGACTCCAGGTGGCCTTTCTTATGCCTTACTTAACCTTTCTTATGGTATGGTTCTATGCTATGATCGTATCATTTTTTCTATGTGTACTTGGTGAATAATTCTTAAATGATGGTATTTTCCTGGTAAGTATTCAAAACTCATTTTGTTCAGATACATTATTACAAACTGATTCTGTTCCCTAATTCACTGGAAAAGTCTTAGGTTTCATGCGTATATCTGAATATCTCTTTGAATTAATTAATCAATTTAATTTATTTCTGGATTATCCAGTGTTATCATAGTGTACCATGTTAGGATACACATAAAGATATAGGAGACTGTCTAGGAAGACAAAGTGACATCTTTTTCTGTATCTCATTTCCCACCACATTAATGTGCTCATCTTCATATTTCTTCTTGTTTTTATTTGTCAGGGCAGCAGTTGCCTCTTACTCTGTACATACAACAATTAGTATATTAGCCTAATGTGTGGATGTTGCTGCTGAATTAATTTTTCTGAAAAGCTAATAAAAAGGTAAAGAGTATGGTTTAATTCAATTACTTTAACTGCTTTAACAAAAAAGCATGAAACATTGTTAGCTATATGAAGAAATATATAACCTTTTATGTACTATACAACAAACTCAACTGGAGCGTTGTCTTGCTAAGTTTAATTGTTCAATAACTGTACCCAGGAATTTTATCAGGCATGAACAACTTCAGGAAGGGCAAAGATTTCACTCCACTTGCAGATTCATTACTGCCCCACATGCAAATATGTGATTTGTTTGAAATGTTACTCATTTCCATTTCATTCAAGTACAATTTATTAACACAATAATTTAGAAATAAGTTGTCTATACCAAATTATAGGATTACCTTATCAAGTTTAAAAATATACAGCATAAAATAGTCTCCACTTAAGATTATCTGAGGTTACGTATCATAGAAGAAAGATACACAAGTAAATTTAATAACTGACAAACTCATTGCGTATTCCCAGATTTCCTATCTCCTTCCTTGATGTCTATCTCCTAGCTTTGTATGTGACAAAACATACAAATAATAAACTCATGACAGGCAGCTTCTGGGAAAGGGGGCAAGAGGAAAAGCCAAGGTACAGGATGACATGCTTTATAGCATCTAGTTGTGATGAGTTAGCAAGATAGTGCTGTCTCAAGCCTTTACTGGATAACTCTGCCAGAATTAGCCTCCCTGAAATAAGCTAATATGTCTCTGTTTTTCAGCTGCGTGCATCCACTGATAAGTGTCAACTAATTCAACTAATATTTCTCAGATTGTGATTTGGGACAGATAAGGCACTCCACCCAAGTATCTGGTCCTTGCTACAGATACTGTTGCATATAGCAGAAGAGCGGGGCAGAGAGTTGGCATGATAAGGCCTTACACTGAGGTAGCTAGATGTACCAAGAGTCATCTATCACGGCTGTAAACTGACAGAGCTGAACATTGCCATTATTTCTATAATTATTAAAATCTAATTTGCTTGCAATCACTGAGAACAGCTATGGCATTTTTTCACAATGAGAGATTCAGGTATGTAAGATATTAAAGATCAAAGCCCTAATGGACTATCAGTGTTTACTTGAATGATCTTAGAGAATGGAATTAAACAATTTGATTAATTTTAGTCACTTCTAATGAAGAAGGGCTCACTGATATTCTCACTGGGAAAATACTACTAAATCACACCTGTTTAAACTGCCTTTTAAAGCAGTGTATATTCTCTGTTTTTCTATAGGAAGATGACATGAGGCCATATATTCCTTTCAAGTGCTGTCTGGTGGTGCTAAAGGAATTGCTGAATTAGCCTTAGGCACAGTAAGACATTTTGTATCACATTCTGGAACACAATATAATTCTTCAAAAGTAGAAGGTTCCAGTCTCATTTAGTCATGCTTTTGTTTATATCATGAAAAGCTATGAGGAAGAAGTTTACCAAATAAGCTACTTCACTTTTGATTATTTTCTTTATAATTCTGAGCGCCTGCTCAGATAACAGCATATCTGAGGCTAAACTACTGTTAAGAAGCCATGGAGTGTGGCTTAGAATAATCTGTTTAGGTTTATGTTACAAAAAGAATAATTAAACCGAGTTGTAGTACTACTATCTAAAAAAATCCATTCTTAACATAATCCTGTAAAGGAGTGCTTGGCTTCTGCATTAACAACCTCTTAAGAAAACGATTCTAGTGCAGATTTTGAGGACAGAGCTAGAGATTGTAGATTTTAGAGAGTATAACAAAACTGATTTGGCAGGTTAAAAAAAAAATCTTCCATTTTGAGTTATGGGCCAATCTAGCTAGGTTTTTTTCCTCTGGGAGTCACAAATCCAATACATTTCTGTTATATAGTCATAAAGAATATATATTTAAAGGACCAGGATTTATGCAAACTTCTCCAGAAGTGTGGGTGGAAATTACTATAGATGCATATTCATATATGCCAGTTCTAGATTGAGGACATGTATAGCCAATGAACTGGGTCAGATAATGTGTGAGGGCAAGAGACCAAAATATTCTGGGAGTAAAACCGGCTTTGATCCTTTCTGACAACATAAGCAAGGCCTTTGCACAGAAATATATCACAGCTGGGAAGGCAGCCAAAAACCCTTGTATTCTCTTCTATCATATATACTGCCAAATCATAGCTGATTTAACTATTGCAGATTGTCAGCCCATTAAAACTGATTAATTTTTAGACGAAATAGCCACTGTCTTTCTGTTTTACTAAAAATGATAGCAGTACAGTTTTGAGGCATGAAGTTCTGAGAACTCAGATGAAATCTGGACCAAATGTATTGTTTCATCTGCAAAGCTTCAATGTTTGTAGAAGAAACCTGCAGAATGTAGTATCTTATTTACTAAGGAATAAGGTCATATGATCAGAGTCCATTAAAATAGCGTTTCAAAATCAGATTTCTTCCTCATAAAATCCAAAGTTTGATACATCTCAGATACGAAATTATTAACCATGAAGAATGAACAAACTGATGGCCAGCCATCTTTTTCCTTCTGGCATGTAAATGTACATCAAATAACACATCCAGATCACTGCAGACTATTTCTTATGCAGCATAACTACACAATGTGAATATTTTGGTATGTTTATAAGAAAAGTACTTAGTAGTATTGAGTTTTACAACATAAAGGACTTTACTACAGTGAATTTTACAATATTAAAGACTGGGTACTTACATCAACAATCAAGAAGTCCAACCAGCACCAAGCATTAGTAAAATATATTTGAAAACCATATGCTACCCATTTTAAAAGCATTTCCAAAATGAAAATATATGTAAAAACTTTGTCAGCATATTCCAGCATGGTCTTGATAGTTTTGCGCTGTTCAATATATATATCTTCAAAAGCCTATGAAAAAAATATATTCAAGGTATTACTAATGTATCACAGAATATGCATGATAAAAGAGTAAATAAATAATGATAAAAAAGTAGGTCGGAGTTAATCTTTCCCCTTGTTCTTCTGCATTTTCTTATTCTACATGTTTCTTATCTTTAACCATACTACAAATTGGAGCAACTTTATGTATTCTACTCTGTCTGGGGTTGAATATATAACTATTTCACCAATAAATTCAAAGCATGAATTTTCATCCACTGTGCTATGAAGAAAATTTCACATACACACAAAAAGTCCCCTTTCTGTTCTAGATATGTATTATATACTCCTTTCTAAAAAGCAGTTAGGAAAATTACATTTCTCTCCTCTATCAACTCCACTTACGTCTAAAAGTCAAATTCAAAGTCAAATTCAAGAGCAATGTATTTGCTAGAACGTACACTATGCATATTGATACCGTAGGAAATGTTCAACTTGAGTAAAGCTGGAAAGGTGGCTAACAAATCTTGTTGGAAAGTGGTTATGTTTAATTTGCTGTCACACTCTTCCCTATCTCCTGACTCCAAAAATGGAACAGAATGAAGTAACTTTTTTTGTATGGTCTTTTGTAAGCATAATCCAAGAAATGGCTGAGCCTAGAAGAAATCAAAGACTTTAAACCATACGTTTAGCTACATATTTACAGTTAACAATGGTCTTTTGACCTCAAATCTTTTGAAGAACATGCTGAAAATTGGCAGACAATTTAAATCTTGAGCAGCTGTACTGGCTTAAGTACAACTGCATCAGGTTTACAGTGGTAAACCCAAAGTATTACTAAAAAAGTGCATGTGAAATTCAGCAAACTTTTTAAAGTTTAGGCCAAGTTTCCTTCCATCCTGCAATGATGGAAATCAGGAAGTTTTATACAGCTCCAAGTAAAACAGGTCTTTTCTGAAGCAAATTTAAATTTTGGTGATGCTTCTAAGAAGATATCTAAATATTTCAGCATATGCCTTTTTTTTCTACTTACTAGTGCTCCACTGCTGAGGAGAATCATGAAGACAATGAAAGTCTCAAACCAGTTGTGCTCAACTATGCTGTAACAGGTTTTTCTAAGATTCCACCAAATTTTTCCTTTGCCATCCTCTATACTTACTTGACAACATGGAAATTTCTGCACACAACCTGCATTAGATTAAGAGATATTAAGATCCAAAAGCAAATTATTTCAAAGTCAGTATTTACTGTGATATCAATATTGCTAGCAGCTTTAAAAAAATTAATAATAATTTTTTAATTAAACACTGTAATCCTCTTTTATAAGATACTGAATTTATGAGTTTAGATAAGTAATTTGGGGAGAAATCAGACATAGTTTTTTATTATTAGACATATCAGACATAATTATAAATAAAGTCAATCCAAAAGACATTGTTTTTGACTGATGGTATTTAACTGTTCCATTTGATGATGGAGTCTCACAAAAAATGTTACGCATTTCAAAGACCAGTTAAAATAACTGAAAAGCATTTTATTAATAGAAAAGTTAATGAAGATTCTTAGTTACAAGATACATGCAGTGGCCAGGCCGATAAATCTACTTAAAGCCTAGAGAAGCCTTGGTTTTGGTATCTCCTTTCCAGCATTCTAGGCTGAGTATATTCTTTCAATTGTTGAGATCATGGAGGCCACCAGATTTGAAAGTCTCAAGAGCTTAATTAAGTCTAGTAATAATGCCATTTTACTTATACATCTGTCAAGTCATGATTTTACAACCTTCTGTAAAACAGGCTTCTGGTTCAAGAGATTCTTCACTTTCAATTTCTGCTTGCTCGCCCTCTCCAGGAGGGGCGATATCCACTGTGCTGCCTTCTGATGAACTGGATGCATTTAGTTTCTGCAAGTAACAGAACAATTTTTTTCTCATTAGATACATATTCTGTAAAAAATTATACTGAATCAAATCATGCCAGTCTCTGACTTTTGAAAAATGCTAAAGTTCTACCGATAAATATGCACCACACTAAGTAAAAACATAGTAATGAGATATACATTGTATAGTTCTGTTTCCTGGTTTATCTTCTCATAGGGAACAATTAAATATACTTGGGCTACTAACTTAATCCATGTATAGGAATTCTGAAGTATTCTCAGTAGTATTAAACCCGAAGAGCTTGCATGTGCCACACTCTCGAGTTATTTCTTTTTCCTTACTATATTGGATTACACTGAAAATGTGTCTTAGTTTTTGCAGGAAAATTAACTAAAAGAAATTTCCACATATGTCTTCATGTCCACTGCAGATGGTGTTTTCACAAACACACACCATATCTGGATTAAAAAGTTGTAAATTTAAAGGCATTTAATGGCAAATTTCTGCATAGTTTAATTTTTGCAGAAAGCACAAATTATCAGATCCAAAATCTCTTCTTTGTATTCCAGTTTCCTGTGCATATTGAGAGACTTCCTGAGGTCCTTTCCATCTAGAATTTTACTACTTTGTGTACAGTGAAATAATATCCTCCTTACTAGAGTAAAAGCACTTCCAGATCTGAAAACTGCGAGATCTGGAGAGTGATATAAAGCAACTGAAATTCAATAGCTTTTTACCAAGTACATTGCAATTTGGATCAGGTCAAACTATTTATCAGTCATGTAAGACTGCCCATAATTTTGTCCTTTTAAGAAAGCATATTTTGAAAGGACAAACCTGCTAAAGGTGGACTCTAATATAATAATAGGACTAGAGTTCGTAACTTGTTTTACTTGTCAATACTGTTTGTACATTTAATTGCTTTCAACCAAAATACATTCTTTTTTACTATGAAATAATGTTTGTGATTGGAAAGCAAAATTTAAAAAAGAATGGAGGTGAAATATATCTGGTTTATTCCATGTAGCAGTGATACATGGGAGTTTTGAGGAACATCTATAATGCACCTCTAACTTAAATAATTTAAATTGTACAGGCACTGATGTAACAAAAAATATATTTGGTCACAGATTAGGTTTGTGGTTTCAGCTAAGCAGATCTATCTGGTCGTGCCCTTGATGATCCTTCTATACAATTTTTTTGAGAGAATGCTTAATACCAAGTACTTTCCATGTTTGTTTTTCAAGATGGTGCCATTTTTAGAATATATAAAAAAATACTCTTCAGATTATTTGAATTATTTTTTCAAATAAATAATAAACAATAACTTTTAAAAGAGGCATTTCCATGTATTCTTTTCTTCAGAAACACTGCTGCAAATTAAAACTAGTTATTTAACACTTCAGTTAAAACTCTGTTCCTTCAGGAAAATGCATTGGGAACTAAGAGCTTTCTTCTGCCAGAAATCAAGTAAACGGCATACATATCTTTATATAATTTGGTAACCAATTCTTTCCTCATATTCAACTCTTACATAAGATGAATGAAGTTAAAAAAATTATGTTGGGTGACAGATAATTCCAGAGTTATGTTTCAAGAAGTTGCCCTTCACATACACCCCCAAATGTATTCAATGCAGGGTCAGTCAGACCTCAGGTTGTGTGGCTGTTACTGCATTGTGACCAAAAATAAATTATTTGTCACATAATAGAAAAGATTTCTGACTAGAATACAGGCATGAGTTCGAAAATCATTCTTTCCCCTTTTAAATATTATGATCTATCATACACGGAAAATCATGTTGACAAATGTGAAAACATTTGTATAAATACATTGAAATTTTGATGTTTTCGATGCTTAATTTTTGCTTAGTAAACATATTAAAAGAGTATGTTTCCTTTTTCATACTGCTCTTCCTCTATTGTTTCCAAAATTTATATATGTAAAATGGTTACAGCTGTATTGCCTCTAAGTGGAAACATTTTTTTACTGGTCATGTAGATCAGTAAGTCCAAAATAAAATATTGTCTACCTCACATAGTGAGAATATTTAAAACTCTGCTTTCTGTATTACATTTACAGACCAAAATGCCCATTAATTTACACTATATAAAGCATTATTAGCATACCACGTTATTATCCACATATAAGGCTCTCTTTTTTTAAAAGGAAATAAGATTTGTGAATTAATCCTCTTACTATGTATCATTGTAATACAAAGAAATAAGAAGTCTGAAACCTGTCATTGAAATTATAGGCAGTTTCTTCATTAAATAAAAAAAAATTTGTGAAAATAATAATCTGTCATATTAAAGTTAGGAAATTTAGAACTAATTTATCGTCTGATCCATCATCATTAAATCAATTAATAATAGCAAGATAAAGGTTCATAGTAAGTGTAAATTAAGTTTTTAATCTACATAAGTGCCAATTAAAAGGCAGTCATTTTTTTAACCACTTCTTCCCATGCAAACTCTGTTGGAGATAGTCCTGTCAGCATAGCTGATAAAAAACAAGTGACAAAAGTGCAATCTCAAACAATTGTCTTATTAAAAAATCCTCATTGTTAATAAACTTCCTCTTCTTTGCTTCAGGACCCTAAATTAGGAAAGAATCATTGCATTTTAAATAAGGTGACTTTAATGGAATTTTTTTTTAGAAGTAAAACTAATAAAACTAATAGGAAACTCAAGATACATGACGGATTAACACAATCTTCTTTTCACCTCATAAATGTGATTATCAGCCTCTAGAACACGCCATGTCCTGTAAATACTTATTTGCATCTTCAATGATATCACATTTTCCTTTACAAGGATACATTAGAAAGCAATTGCTTATGATGCAGCATTCTCAAGGCCTGAATCAGCAAAACAACATGCTTGACTAGAGCAGAAGCCTGAGCAATACTGTGGAAATCACACACAAGAATAACATAAAAAAAAGACTACCTGAATGGGTTTACATTTTTCTGAAAACAGTATTATAAATGTTATTGTATAGAATATAACATTAAAAAATGCTTTATCACCAACCCAAACACTTGGTTAATATATGTATGATCAGCCTCCATACTGTCCTTTCCGAGCAGTGCATCTCTTTTCAAAAGCTTAGATCAGTAAAACAAGCTTTGACCAACAGCATGTAAATGTGCCCATTTACAAGAAAATGCATTCACTGAAGACCTGGTCTTGCTCTCATTTGATTTTATTCTAGATTTCAATAAAAGCAAGAGCAGGCTGCTAAAATTTTAAGCTTTACAAACGGCTTCATGATTCAAGTGACAATAAAATAACGGGATTCAGCCATTACAAATTTGCCTTTAGTAATTCAGCCATATGGTTTTACCCTTTAAATCTTGAAAGCTGCACTGTAATTGAGTGACAAAACAGAAAATAATGGGGATCAGTGACTCCAACGTGATTCTAAACTGACTTTAAATCTCAGATCTTATGTTATTTGACTTTTATATAACATTAAGAAAACCACTTTAAGGAAATCTCTTTCCTTAGAGTTTTATTTGGTTTGAAGCATATCTTGGTTTAAAATTCATTATGTAAAATCTGAAATTTTCAGAATAAACACCAATATTAATTTTTTTTTGGCATCTCTGGACAATTTATATTACAATAGAATATAGTTATATAGTATAGGTGGATCATGCTACATGATGATCAATTACCCTTTTGAAGCCAGTGAGATTCTGCCTGAAGGCAACAGCTTTGAATGCTGCTGTTGGATGGAAATCTCAATCCCAACAAAATTTTGTTGCCAAGATTTACTAGGATAATTTGACCTCCTTACTTTCATGTAACTTTGACTCCTATGCAATATTCACTCTCCCTATTTCTGAAGGCTCTGTCAGTTATGTATAAATGGGGATTATACTTGCCTATAATGAAAAAAATTTAGATGGAATTTTTGAAAAATTATGCCAACTATTCGATAGTCTTTCTAATTTACATCAAATAAAGTCCCCCAGCTCAGTCAGGCTGCTGTTGTGAAACACATACCAAAATACCACTATTTATGAAGGACTTTAATAAGAAAAGTTTATTTGTTAAATGCTTTGCTCTGAGTTTTTTTAAGGGGGCTTGTTCGCTAAGTAGAATGTTAGCAATTATGAAACTATTTGCTCTGTTTACAGTTCATAAAACTCAAGATATGCACTGCCCAAATGAATAGAAAATGTAGTTTGTAGCATCTTGAAGATTTGCATTACAGTGCATTCAGGTTTAAAAGTATAACAGCGTAACTTTTATTTGAATAGCTTCTGTAATAGTTTAAGTGTTATTCATAAAGGAGCTGAAGTTATGGCAGCAATCATTACATAAATCATTTAACACATTTCATTAAACATTTACATTTATAAGGGCTGAATCAAAAAGGGTTGTTTTTATTTTTAAAAAACTATGCATGCTCCCTTTTTCTTTGTTTTCTTTAACGTATAACATTCCAGTACTTTTATGGTCCATACTTCAAAACCTGTAGAGCATGCAGTTATTGCTAAATACTGTATTAAAATATCCAGAAAAAACATTAGCAGAGTTAAAAAATGTTGGGGTTGCCAATCCCACCTGACCATGCTGTGATGTGAGTCCCATGACTCAGCAAAGAGGCAAAGAGCAGCTGTGCATGTTTCTACTATCTTGCAATGGATAGGGAAGGTACATAGCTGAAGAGCATGCAGGCCAGTCAATATCCATTTAAAAGTGATTATATATATATATACATATATATGTATAACTTGCTTAGGTAACCTGTGTGAAAGTGGTGACACGTTGCTCTACCTGGTTAAAAAGCACCAGAGCTGCATTCTTGATTGCTCCAGCTTGGTTTTACCCCTGTGAGAAGTAAGAATGGTAGGCAGTGAAGTTCAATACACAGGATCTCTAGTTTTCCTCTTTTTGGAATCTCTAATTCAAACACGGATTTAGCACAATTAAAACATAATTATTAAATATTTTATGATCAATTGGCAAAAAGGGAAACACATACCACTTGAAATGTTCATCAGACTTTTCTACAGAACTTGTTAGTTTATTTTAGAGAAATAAGAAATGCAGAAGCTAGACCTAATAATCCGCACTCTGAACTTGTGATTTGTGAATAAAAATACAATGAATCTAATTCATAAAGACATGGTTAGCAGATTTGGAAAGTGTTCCAGTATTTATATAGTGCTTAATGCATATTAATGAAAATTTTAAGGGTTTTTTTTGTTTAATATTCTAGTGTTCATTTAACTGACTATGTGATTATCTCTATTATTTGCAAAAAAAATGTACCTATAGTAAGCAAAATACTTTGAAGGTGCATGTCTTCCCATTTCTCCTTTATCCTCTAATAATGGTGGTAAAACGTATAGATCTCAATGAAAATAAAGTTCCTTAATTTCTATTCAAATTAAATGTTATGAAGTATCATATTGTACAAGTTTCTACTTTAGATTTAGCATGCTATACATTTCTGACTCTACAGTCTCTCTCCAATCGTTCAAAAGAGGATTGGATTTGTGTTTGGACAATGGCCCATCATTGTATCCAGAGATATGATTTCTTTCCTTTCTTATCCACAGCTAGTCCATAACTTAGGAGAATCTCTGACTTTTGAAGATAGTGTTCCATAACCGGTCAGTTTTAGAAAAGCAGAATGTAGACTGTTGGATGTTTTAAAAGAAACATGATAGAATATTATCCAACAAATTGATCAAATCACTTCTGGGTAAGTTGTGGCTAATAAATTTATTGAAACTTAATTAATTTTTGAAATGCAATAACTGTGTTCCTGTCTTTTTACTTCACCTAGTCACAAAGGCACTAGTGAAGCCAATCAGAAAAGTGAACTTATTCATTGTTTTGAAAATTCAGTGGATTAGATGATGAAGGCTATTTTTATTTTATTTAAAACCATCTGTTGTGATTTCAGAATTTAATTGACTAGCTTTACTTCTCCAATTTGCATTTGTACTTACTGTACATATACTGTAGATATAAAGGCTTTTGGTATTCTGAATGATAGAGGCCTATCATTTTCTGTTACGAAATAAGCTTTCCACAACTGATGAAATTATTTTTCTGTGTTGAAATCCAAAAGTTTATTTATAAAGTTGTGATTCAGGTATAATGAACAGTTGTTAAATGGTACAGAAAGACAATAGTTGGGAGTTTTCTGTTTGGTAAGATTAACATAGTCCATTCATTTCACTGATTAGCAGGCATATTTTATAATAGAATCAGCATCCACAATGCTAACTTTAGATTATCCCCTTTTGTTACTTCTAATTTTCTTACTACCTTTACAGTTAATTATCTTGAGCATCTTATGTTCAGAGCAGAAATCTGTTATTTCTGGTGGTTATTTCATTGAGTATCACACCTCTGTCCTCTGATAGCAGATATTGACAAAATCTTCATTCAAAGTATCAATGAAATGTTTGCTTCTTTCAGGTACTTTCAGCCAACTGTTACTCTAAAGTAGTGGGTAACTTTAAAATATATTAAATGTTATTGTAATGTTTTATCAAGACAGAGGCTTCCCCAAATTTCTAGTGATATGTATTAGAAAGATCTGTTTAGATCTGGAAGTCGCAGCAAGGTTCCAGAATAGATCCTGTCAGACTTGGGAAGTTATTAACTAGGAAATTACTTAGAAAGTGTTTTTATGAAAGAAGGAGGAAACAAAAAAAAAAACCCAAAAAAAGAATCAGACTTCCAAAAGATATTTGGTATCTATGGCTATTTTGTACTGTAGTGCATCTGATAATAAAAATAGGAAAAATTATGATTTGTTCCTCAGTCACCCACAGTTACAATTTCTATAGTAACCTGCTCTTGACGAATTCCTCACGAGCACACAGATCCTTCCCCACTTCGATCATGACCTTCTATTGCTGATAGACTTTCAATAATCATTCTGTTCCTAACATCAGTGGCAGCCAGTAAGAAACCAGAAAACAATGGGTCATTTTCAGTTTCTGTGCAGATCTAGCTTTCCCCAACTCTGCTGTTAAATATAAAGTTATTAAAGGTGATACTTCTTGAGGGTATTTTAAGTGTTAAGTACTGCCACAGTAAAAGCAGGGAAAGTTCTGCTCCATCTCTTACCCCTCCTTTCGCAGACCATGTCCCTCCTACCAGGAATTTTGTCTCAGTGGTATCCCTTGAGAGACAAAATAAAGCAAATGATGTTGTCCTCTTCTAGAGAGGTAACTTAAACACTGCACCAATATACTATTTTGTCTTCCTCAAAAGACAATCAGAAGGAAGCAAAAGATTCAACAGTACTGTTGACTTGGTAGGAGAAGATTGGGAATCTTCACAAATTCCTGTCACACATCCAAACATCTGTTCATGTATCACCAAAGCAAGTGAAATTTTAGACACACACTCAAAAAAAGCACTTTATCCTTTCCTTAAAAAACATCCAGAAGTAATGTAATAAGGAATCCAGAACAAGAACCACAATTAATATAGAAGTCACAACTTTCAGGGCACTGGTAAGAAGTTCCAATATGCACACTTGCATTGTACGAATACATTCAAACAATTAAATGCTGAACTGTTGTGTGTGAGCAGAATTCTTAAGGGAAGCATTATAGTTCCAGCTTCACAATGGTAGTAATTATTATTACACTCTATGGAAATCTTGGGGCTTCACTGTTCTGAATGTATCCTATCCCCACTAAAAATTTCTCTACAGGTTCTTGATACGTACACTGTCCATCATTAAACTGGTGGATTTCCCACAGTCACTTGAAATTCTCACTTTCAAATTGCTCGTACAGATTTTGGATTTGATTCTCTTCCTGAAGACATGCGTGTTCATCTAAAGCCCCTTAAAAAAGGCAAAATCCCTTTTGATTTATCATGGTCCTAGATCTTCAGGATGGCCTTAGAAGAAAAAAGTATGTTGACTGAACCAAGCAAAGATGGGAATGAACAGAGCAATTGACTTGTGAAAGTCACCTGAAACTGGTATCATTCAGAACTTCTCAGCGCAATAAGGGCTGAATTATCCTATTTCCTTGGGTTGTACTTGCATCATATATTCACTGGGAAAGCAGAGGAGTTTCTGCCTTTGCATTGCATTTGGTTTGGTCCTCAGGTGTCCTGATAGAATATACCACAGAACATTGTAAACTGAACCATTAAGTCTATTTTAAAGAAAAAATAAACAATACCCATGGGATGATGTCATTTACCTTACATCGCTGCAAAGACGTGCCTTATAGTAGAGACCTGCAAGCACTGTAGCAGAGAAAGGGGTAAAGGCTACCAGGGGATAAGGAGCCAGGAGTGCATGGGAAATTCACAAGTCAGCTCCGCTGCTGAGGCTAATATGTCACGTAACCACACATTTAGCATCTGCACAGCTTATAAGCCTCCCACCTTCCTAATGCAAATTACAAACTTTTAGAATTAACATATTCAGGAAACTTTTAGGTATGTAATTTCATAAGGTGGAGTTACTAGGAAGGCACTCATCGCTGTATTTATCAAAACTAGCCACAAGTAAAGCAGAAAAATTATAGTAAAGTGGCATTTGAAAGAACATTAGAATATATAGAAAGACTTGGACTAGTTTGCTAAACTTTTATTGGAAAAAATAATTAACTTTTATTAGATCAGCTTACATGAAGAATACTTAACTCTCAAACCCAGAGTCACTTTGGGTTTAAACACTAGTTGAGCTCATAAATTAATTAATTACACTTCCTGATTGTCTTAGATTCTTAAATTGCCATGGATAAGAACTACTGCTACAATATCTTATACATCTGCATTGAAAATATTTTTCTCATAACTGAGCAACTCAGTGAGATGATAGAATATCTTGCTCTTAATCTTAAAATCGTTACAAAGAGTAACCTTCTTTGCAGTTGCAAATTAACACACACTCTTTCTATTTCTCTATGTTCCTTAGCCAAAAACCCCATACTATGATTAACTTTATCATGGCTATCTGTTGATGTTATGTCGTATAATTCGGTATTGCTGAGGAATACAGCATTATTTGCAAATACGGCAGCTATACAGCTATGACACTTATGGATGCAGGGCTTCTCTATAGAACGATTTTCTTTATGGTAAACAAACTCTTATATTACTGAATTGTCACACAACATCATAGCTTCATAATCTAACTGAAAACATCTCGATCCTTTAAACCTCACAGTTCCTACATTTCTAATGGCATAGGATATAATTATATTCTGCTAATTCATTTCTTAGCTTGTCATTGATCATTACTCCAACATACAAAGTTTTCCTTGAATACCATTACCACCTGTTCTTGATCACTTCTGGTATACGAGCCACTAACATTTTGAGTCATGTAGCTTCTGGTTTTTAGATCAACTTCTCTCTTTGCACAATAACAATAGAATAAGGTTTTCAAGTAAACTGTTTCCACACACATCTATATTACAAGATTTTTCTGCTCTCTATGACATTGACTGGTATCTGGATTGTTTCAATTCAGCCACCCATAGTCTCTGAACCCCAAATCTGCATGAATGTTACTCATAAAACTTTTAGATAATCCTAAAAATTTAGGCAATGTACCACTGATTTATGATGTCAGGGTTCATTTTTAGAACTATCCTAAATAAAGAAAAAAAAAATTTCTCCACTATATGGATAGGCAAAGCTGTATACTCCTGAACTCCTGATTGCTCCTTAGGCTTATACCATACTCTTATTCCATAAATCCAGATCACATTATAGGTACTACAGAGAGAATGCTTTATGGAATGTGTGCTAGTTCTAAAAACCTGATAAAATTGTGAAAGAAATAATCAGATATAAAAGGATACATCTTCCAAATGCTATTAAAAATATAAACTCTAAGGACCCGCTAGTATATCATCACATAATTTTTTTTCTTGAATTACAATTACATAAAATATAAAATATATTTACATGATATAAGACAGTTTTTAAACAATTCTAAGTATGTAATTAAGAAATATGTAAATCTATGAATACAGTTTAATTGTTAAGATCCAAAATATCCTACCTGCTTGCTTTCTTCCATATCAGATTCACTGCTAAATTCTTCTGTATTTAAATTTTCAAAATCTGATTCCCCGACAGCAATGGGCACTGTCACAGTGAGGCCTGGGTTGTTTATGAATGACATGTAATCATTTTCATCGATTACATATTTTTCCACACTGCTGCCTGTGCCTACTCCACTGGTGGTTCCATTCCCGTCTTTAAGATAATTCAGATCTTTGCTTATTTCAACAGCAGTATGATTGGAAATGCAGCTGTCTTTCTTGTTGTTTAGCTCTTCAAGTGCTTTGATTTCCTCTAAAGCTTTCTTCTTTCTAACAAAAGCTTTTTGGATGAACTCCTGTATCTTTTTTTTAACATAATCTATTCCCTTCTGTATCCTTGCCACAGCAATCTGTAGATTGTTCATTTCATTATCATCATCTGTAGCAGCAAGGTTGTCTGAACTAAATGAGCTCAGCAGCAAGGCCAGAAACAGATTCAATACCTAAAAGATGAGAGAATACATCTGTATAGTAGATACATACATGTAAGAAGTGACTACTTTTACTGGATACTGTCAAATAGCACTCATTGTTTTGAAAAACAACATTCACTAATTTTAGAGAACCATATAGCAGCTTAAATTACAAAAGAACTCCATACTTGTTTTGTTCAGTATTCACTCAGAAGATGAAAACAGACAAACTAATTCCAATTATTTTAAACTTTTTGATCTTTGTTTGAAGCAGCATGGTTGCTTAGACTCTAAAGTAAAAAAAAAAATTACAAAAATTCTAGGTATACACATTAATCAGAGGTTTCAAAGGCTTCTGTCTAAATCTCTTAAAATCACTTGGAATTTAAGTAGAATTAAATAAATATGAGTCGCAGTATTAGATGAGTTTCTATGATGCAGATATTTTAGAAATTTATATCAGTTAACACTATAATAATCTACTTATACTTTCTAACCAAGATTATACCACAAGACTGATTTTCTGTTAATTTCAGGTTTGTCTTAAATTCTATAAAGCTTGTCATAAAAAGATGAAAGAAATATTTAAAAATTAATTTTACACTTTTATGTCTATTATTTATAACAATACTCTATTATTTGTAACTAGATTTTTTTCTTTTTTCACTTGGCAAAATTTGAAAATTTTGTTTGCTGTTAAACATGTAGGAATACAATGGATTGCTTTCAATAGGTAACAATCTTAGAACTGGTAGTGCCTGAGAACTGCAGTTTCTTCCCTCAAAATTAAACATCTTTACTCTTGTTTTAATATAATCTCCTATAAACTGTAACTATTTCACTAAAGCTTACAAGCAATTAATAATTTCATAGTTTCAGTCTGGTATACCATCAGGCATCAAAAGTTGCCATGATATGGCAAAACAGCATGAATAAACCCCCATAGTTAATTGTGTTAGGTCTCTCATTTGTACTCTCTCTGAGGTTCAGTCCTTCAGACTTTCACAATTCCAGAAAAGAACCCTGAAGGTAAAAAGATACTTGGAAGAAAGACAATATGAATCTGAAACAGTGTTTCTGTGCTGAGGCTAATACTAAAAAAAGAATTAGTTGAGTAGTTTACTGATCATCTGATCATAAATAACTTTCTGGGGCTCTGTACATTTTTGCTGATATAATGTCAAGATTGCAAAGTAATGTAAACAAGTCAGATACAAACACTTTGAATTCTATTTTATAAAAATTTAAGTCATATTAAAATACATCACTAAAGGAAAAGAATTTTGACAAGTAATGAAACATAGTTTTTATGCATATCAGAATGAGCTGGAAAGGTTAATAGTGAAAGAAACCTAAGAATAAAGTAAAAGTGTAAGTAGTGCATTCCAGTTATAATCCTGATTTCTCAGAAGTTCTTTTCAATTCAATATTTATCATTTGAACCTTTGGCATTTTAACTTGTCAGCTTGAATTTTTTTTTCTATAAAGGTTTCTTCTATAATTTATAGTTAGAAACTTTCAAATACATTTTCAGGATTGACATCCAATCACTCTGTATTTTGTTTCTGGTTTTTACACCTAAACAGACCAAAAAGTTCAGTACTTGAAATCAAGATATTCTATATACAAACATCTGCATTATATTTTCTTTTTATTAAGTCAAGTCATAAGTGTTATTGGTGGAATTAGCTTTAATGGGTGTAAGAAAGTCTGTTATATGTTTTTTTTCTCTGAAGAAGCAGTTATGCAAGAGCTGGTGCAGCATAAGCTTAATTATTTCAAGAGTAGTTAGGAAGAGATTTAGATTTATACAGCACCTCTCAATTAGCTGCCGCACTCCCATGATAGGGTGTAAACCTAAATCGCTGGACCCACACAGAAATGAGTGAAAAGAGGAAGAAGGGAATCATCGTATGTTTTTACCCAAAATGTGGCACATTCAGATTTAATTTTGAATTCTAAACAGAGGTTTGCCAAACATTCTCATTGGTTAGCTGTGTTATGTACATTTTGCATCAGAGTTAATGTTAAAAAATGTTCATCACATACCACTAGGTTTCCAATCACCATGACCAGCATGAAAACAATAAGGCACATGGTTTGGCCTGCAACTTCCATGCAGTCCCACATCGTTTCTATCCATTCTCCACACAGCACTCGAAACACAATCAAGAAAGAGTGGAAAAAGTCATGCATGTGCCAGCGTGGAAGTTCACAATCGCTAGAGATCTTGCAGACACATTCCTTGTAGCTTTTCCCAAATAGCTGCATCCCAACCACAGCGAAAATAAACACAATGATGGCCAGCACCAGGGTCAGATTCCCCAAAGCCCCCACTGAGTTGCCAATAATCTTAATCAGCATATTTAGTGTTGGCCAAGATTTTGCCAATTTGAAAACTCGAAGCTGAAAAACAAAAATGCAGAGGAATCATTAGTGTTAGTTATGAAATAGAAGCTAGGTCCAATTTGCTTAGCAGAGCATGTCAGTCTCTGTAAATTAATTTGTTCTTCAGTAGGAACGTATTATTTTTTAATGGAAACCAGGGAGAATGGAGTTTGGTATTTGCTTAAACTGCAGTGTTCAACATTTCATCTTAGTGATGCACAGAAAAACACCCAATAATTTGTGTTGGTACCACATTTGATTTCAGTATTTTTAAATGTGCACTTACAGATGATTACTGAACAATTCTTCATTTTAGAAGTTTGTACTCTTTCCATCACCTTTGCTACACCCTCTTTGCTGGCTTGGTTCCACATTTGCCTCAGCACCACATTAGGTCTTCCAGGCTTAGTTAGAGGGCAATTTTTGAAATAACAATTTGATGATGATAGAGTGATGTCTATTCAAATCATAAACACTAAGTTAAAAATAATACTCAGTAACCAAACTGTGGTATATGGGGTTGGGCACCGTTGCAACTGATGCTAATAAACTAAGTTACTACTTCCTACTACATCTATTAGGAAATTACCTAGGTTTTCAAGTAATGTGATAGCTGTTTGTAACACGGAATTTTAAATCATAAATCTTATACCTCCTCTAAACATACCTATAAATTAGTTTGTGTACAATGCTATTTGCTATTAAAAAGACATTTCTAGTTAGAAGCTCAATAATATTTCAATTCCATTTTTATCCTAAAGTCAGATTGTTATGAATCTGTTATATGTAACAGAGCTACTAAGTGGTTATTCTCGGTGCCCATTAAATTAAATGTCAAGAGAGGATCTGCTTAGGCGCTTTATGAGTAAAACAAAATTTTTACAAAATAAAGACTAAAAATGTTATCATTCTTTATGCTTGTGGAAACATACGTTTTTAAGATATTCAGCTTTGATGAAACTTAATGAAATCAGTATAATAAAGATTTACAAAATTCTTAAAAGCTGGCAGTAAGTCATGCTGGCAAAGGATATCTGTAGGATAGGATATCAATAGGATAATTCATTACCAAAAGATATCAAAGGATATCAACTGACAAACACCTTAAACCTGTACTTATCAAAGACAGCTTGTAAATTAGGCATATACGAAAAATAGCATGAGACATTTAAGTATATAATATATCTTTACAATTCTTTTAATTAATACAGACATCAGTGTATTTTTTTGAGTGAGACAATTGCATGCAAATATTTAATTCTCAAGGTACCTACCAATCTGAATGACCGAAGAACAGATAATCCTTCGACATTTGCAAGACCGAGCTCCATTAAACTAAGGCTAACAATAATACCATCAAAAATATTCCAGCCTTCTTGGAAATAATAATAAGGGTCCATGGCGATTATCTTTAGTACCATTTCTGCTGTGAATATCCCAGTGAATACCTAAAACAGAACATAAGTAATTAGTTGAGTTATGAGAAATTTGTATACCCTAGTAAACTTTTCTAATCCAGAATGAGTTCTCATACCTGTTTCTAAACCCATACCTGTTACTATAAAACCTGCTGATTGCTGTCTCCAAATGGCAACTAAGTACTCTGCCATTGACTTGTGATAGTTCTTTATCCAGCTCATTCTCAGCCCTCCCACAGCAAGTTTTGTGGAAGCAAAGCTGACTTTTTCCAACACTATGTAACCACACTCATGATTACATTTTAATTTAAGAAGATTAGGAAGTGGATATGCTGCGGAAACATTCACCACTGTCAAAATGTAAATATTAACATTTTTAGAAGTGTATACTTTTGAGAAACTAGAAATATAGCAAGAAACACTATAATATTAAATCGATATATGAAAGATGTTACCATGTAATCAGAAGGTAACAGGTATTTCTACGTGTGACAAAGAAAATGCAACAAATAAGATTATTCGTAAAAGACTGTCATATTTGTCAAACTGATTAAAAAAAAGCAATGAAACGCATTCCATTTTAAAATATTTCCTCCACAAATCAACCCATTCAGTCCACAAACTACTTTTTATTGAGCATAATTGCATCCTCAAATACAGAAAAATATCTTTTAACAGAAGTAATCTCAATTTTTAGCATTATTTAGGACTTCTGAATACTAAATGAATTTCAGTATAATGAAAATGAAGCCTTGTATTTTAGAACTATTCCTTTCTTCCCATTAAAATGCTACAGAAAAGGCCATCATATTTGTTATATTTAATTTATCCTCAAACAGACCGTGTTGTCACAATCAGAGAGTAAATTAACATATTTTGAATGGAGATCACAAAATTAAGGTTAATAGATTAATACAGTGAGGAACAGAGAATGTAATTGAAGCCAATAGGAAAAGTATTCACTGCATGTATGTAATCCTAATTCAGGATAATGAATAGTTACAAAGGTAGTTAAAGTATGACTGTTGGTAGCTTAGAGTAAAAACCATAAAAATATGAGATAGGAAAAGGCAGAAGACCTTGTAAGTATAAATAGTTATAGAGAAATAATTCTAACAATATGAGAGACCAACATTTTAAAATACCATAGTCTGTAATCTGTGATGCATGTAAGAATATGCCAGCAATTAAATTTTTGTCCAGGAAAAAGGAAACTATAATGCACACAAGAACACATATAGTAAGTTTAATTTTAGTTCTATTTTTAAAAAAAAGTCATAGAAGAATGTATTACCAGTACATACAAGAAAAGTGTTTAGACTTTAAGATCTACTCTGAGTAATCTGTTACTGCTCCATTTAAATATTAGCAGACATTTCAAAACTGAACTTTTAATTAGTTCAGAACATTTGGTTGTTTTTTATTTTCAGGACTGCTTGCTGAATGAGTCAATCCAGACCTCTCCTGTGTAAACTATTGGTAGTTATGTCAGCTGGCAAAAAAATTAAAAATGTATGAATCTTCTGAAAGAAATACTTGCAAGGTTCAGTCCTCTGCTTCCTGAGCATTAGAATCAAATGGAGAGGAACAGAGAAAAACATTCAAGTGTTATGCCACATTAAGGTATCTGCTCAGAAAAAAAATTACATGTAACCCTTAATCTCTGCATCAGGTTAAAATTAGGAAAGTCATCACTAATAAAACTTACAGATATAAGGTGCTGTTTTTAAGAGAATAAATAATAATCTTCTAGTTTATTAGGTATTTTTAGTTACCTAAAATGGCAAAGGACTTACTGCTAACAAGAAATATGTCTTTCTTGGAAATGTACTTTCATTGTACTTTAGCTGAAAAAATTCAAAGAGAAATTCTAATATCTGAATATTTCATCAATATCTTGCAGAATAAAAATATTTTATGTGAGGGCTTATCAGGACCATGGTAAAAATTAGATAAGCTACTGTAACATTTTAAATAAAAAACCCAAGGTAGACTTCAAGAAATCTGACAACCCAGTGAAGACTGCACTTCCACACATATTCAGTTATTCCATTATAGTAGTCACAAAATAGATTCATGGTAGTTAAAGGCTCCAGCAAAAATCACTTTATCTACGGAAATCATATATACAGCTTCTAAGCCTATTATAAAAAACCTGGAACAAATTTAAAATTATTCCAGAAATTAAAATTAATTTGAAGACCAATGAAGTGCATTTATGCATTCCTTCTTTTAGAAAAGGATATTTTTACACCAAGTAGTGCATGACAAACAACTTACCAGGTTTCCCACAGAAAGGACACTGCTAAACTGTTCTGTCATTGGATAATGTTCCATGGCCATAAACAAGGTGTTTAAAACAATGCAAATTGTTATAGCAAGATCAACAAATGGATCCATCACAACTAAATTGACGACGTGTTTTACTTTTAACCATGGACTCCAGCAATCCCAGATCAAGAAAGTATTTGCAAATCTGTACCAGCATGGTGGGCATTTCTGTCTAGATTCTTCAAGCTCTGAAAAAAAAAAAAATCCCCAAATCATGGATATTCCAGTTATATTCTCTGGAAGTTCTTGTTTAAAATATGAATATGTTAAAAGATTAAATCATTCAAATAAATAGTTTACACTAACATGAGATTTCCCTCACCTATGTTTAGATCTCTTAAAGTTAAGCATCTAATTTATTTAAGTTCCTCTACAACCAGTGGCTGGAGAAGTAATCTCTAAAGAGTGAATCATCTCAGATACCTATCTAAAGAGAGACATATGTTTGTCTTTCTTATGACAGTAGGGTGAGCCTAGACATTTAGTTTAGGTTTGCTGAGTTGCTTAGAGCAGCTGTCTTAATTTTGGATATTAAAAGTCAACATGACTCCATTGTCAGTGAGCTGATGTATATAATTTGTATAAGCTTCATAATACATAAAATTTTTGTGTTAGGCACATTATATACATGCATGTTTTCATTTGAGATAGCGAATATATTATATTTGCTACTACACTGAACTGCTACAATGCCGTAACATAAATTGCTTGGTACACATACTTATCATTGATTATTTGAATTAATATTTTTAATATACAGAATGCCCATTTCCTTATCTTAAAAATTATCATTTGACTTTGTTTGACAATGTCTTATGCAGTTAGTGTCTCTCAAGTGAGAAACAGAAGGTCAGTACTTAGCAGAATAACTCTGCTCTCCATTAGAATCTTTACCGACTATTTTTTCTTCCATTTCATTGTCAATATTGTCAAAGTTACAGAAGAATAGTCACTTCTACTGAGTTAATAGTAAGGATGAATGAGTGAAGTGATGGGATGTTTGGAGGCAGCCCAGAAGGAAGATCGGTATTTGCTTAAGTAAGAAATACTTAGACTACAAAATATGTAAGAAATGGCCACTACATTTTTGATAAAATAACTGCATAATGACATCAACCCAAATCTGAAATTTGCTAGTTTCCAGACACTCCTTAGAGAACAGGGAGGTCTCTATCATCATGGCACTTACCGATGATTTTGCTAAAACAAGAAACATGCTGTTTTACAGTATTTGCTAATAAAGATTTAGTACTAAATTCTACACTTTGATGACCGGCACATTGATTTTTGTCTCTAATATTGTCCTATATGGGTGAAATTATGGGAAGTTAAAAGGTAGTTGCCACAGCTCTCAAACTCACTGAAACTAACAAGCTCTGAAACTAACAAGCTCTCCCATTACATCCGACTGTAGCCTTCAGGCAGAAAAGGGTGTCATAAGTAGTGAAAGTCTTCTATAATCTTCCAAAGGAATATATGGATTGGGTGGCATAATCACATTTCTGAATATGTAGCTCAGAATTCTGAGAGGTAGGATGGGACTGGCCTTGGACAAAAGTGTCCACTCACACTGGATGCTGAGTGGACAGAGAAGACTCCATTGCTTGCTCCTAGCAACTTCTGAAATAGTGGAAACCAGATGTGGGTAGGAGGTGACTATCAGGATGATATTGTTTACATTGGCATGTTTTTTTCTGACCAGAAGAATGGAAGGACAAACTACTCAGCTGGAGCAAGAGAGCAGCACTCTCTAAGGAGATAGCGTCTCTACTTGGGAGAACTAAGAATTGCACACCAAGAATCAAGAGATACCAATGGTTCATGCTTGCACTAAATTAGGAAGATATATGCAGAAAGATATACGTTTGTGGGAATACCTTGTGAATCATTTTAGAAGAAAATAGCAATATATGAGGTCTGACACAAAAACCTCAAAACTAACACTATAGCTTGGGAACCAAAAGTGGAAGGGGAGAGACAAAGAGATGATTATAGAACATGTTTCAGCGTATCACAGAAAGACAAGGCTCAACTCTATCACTTCACACAGTACAAGTGGCTGTGTGTTCAAATACAGGTTGTTTCTTACCCTTAGTCAGAAAATGTTGTGTGCCTGCCCGTAATCCTTCATCTTGAAGCAGTTTTAGTTAGTAACAACATGACTGTACTTGAGCACCCACTCTACTCACCAGACCTGGCTCCCTCTTCCCAAAGATCAAGTTGGTGCTCAAAGGAACCCATTTGTTGTTGGTAGAAGATGTGAAAGCAAAAACAATGGAGAACTTCAATAGCCTTTCAGAGAATGTTCTGTGGAATTGCTTTGAAAACTGGCAGCATCATATGCAGCTATGTGTCAACTCAGAAGGCAACTATTTTGAAGGTGATTGTAGTTGATTTTCTTAATTTGTTACATAAAAAGTGTGACAGGCACAGTCTCTGGGTTTTTTTTCTGTCAGACTCGTAAGCCTTCTATTTCTGACTACAGTTAGTTTGGGATCTATTTGTTTATCTGAGAGTAAAGGGCTTCAGAACTCACTTTAAAAAGTATATTTCAATTCTCACTTAAAGTAGTCTTAAGAACACTGTAAATTTTCTTGGTAATTTCTTGTCCTTTTACAATATATGTTGTAGGATATCTGCATAATTTGAGTAACGGCTGCCACATCGTGCCAGTATCCAGTAGATGATAGATTCTTCAAGCTTACAAATTATTTTAATGGCATATATATGAAGTGTAGGTGTACTCAGTTTCCATTAAAAAGCAAAACACTTCCAAGAACGTATGCTTTTTCATAAAATAAATATATTTTTTTATATGATATACTTACGTAAGAAAGTTTAAGAAATGCTTAAGGAAGGCAATTCTTGTGCATTAGCATGGTTGATTACAGTTCATTGTTTTCTTTGAACTATCTTTTTTATTCCAACTTCCTATTGTCTATACTTGGATTTTAAGCCTAAGAGATGTACTGTACTGGTACTTCACTGCATTTATCATAGCAACATGTATCTTATTTGTTTTTTCCTGTTAATGTCTTATTAGAAGAAAATCCCTCTATTCTCTGTTTTGAGCTCTGGCAGTCCCCTGACTATGATTATTTTGTTTGTTTTAGTCCGCTCAACAGAGTAATATTTTGGAATGTGTCACGAAAAATAAATGACTAAGCATTTAGAATGTGTCTCAAAAGCCTTTTGTAGCTTATGATCAGAAATTTCACATGTCCAGTTTTACATTTACAAAGGAAATTATGTAAATAATCACTCTGCACATGTAGTTAGGAGAAATTCACTGAACTGCCTGTCAGATAAAATGCATCAATTACCTTCCATTGTATTTGTAAGTATGCTGGCTATACTCATTGCTCTTTGTCTTGCAGCAGAATCTTCCAGCATTTCCATGGAAATTTGATAAGAACTCAGTCTTCTTTTTCTTATTTCTGTTTCTGTAGTGGTGCCCTGTAAATGAAATACTCAGGAATTAAACCATCCTTTTCAACAGCCAATTAATAATATTTACTGTATAAATATTGTAGTAATAATAATAATCATCTTTGTGCAGCATACTAGACTTTTCTTACACACTGATGGTTTCTGTTCCTGTAGTAATTTTCTTGACCTTTATTGAGGAACTCAGTGGGAGTTTTGTACAGTGCTGTGAATAATCAAGTGGGGAACACAATACCAAGGCCATGTGGAACCATAAATGGTTCTCATTTAAATCACTCAGTGAACAAAATTTTTGCTAGGTATCTTTTTGCCAGTGATTATCATCATTCTTTCAAGAAAAAATGATCAAAGTTGAAACCTGCCACCTTAATTTCCAGCAGCTAGTCACATTAAATAATTAAAGTGAGACTACAGAAAGAAGTGAACTATTATTTAAGAAAGTAACTCTGATACAAGAAGCGGGAGCATAATTCTAGGAATTAATTATCTCTCTAATACTAAGTACTGCGCTCCTAACATGATAAACTTGATTGGAAAATTTATATGAGAAAAAAATCACATCTTATTCAATATTTCTTCTACTCAATTCTCTCCCACCACAATGCACATACATGATTTGCGATATATTCTTGCAATGAATATGCTAATCCTCACTGTTTTCTATGGCTTCCAATTACCTTTTTAAAGCAATAATACCTGGCTCTGATTTAAATATACCTAACGTGTCACTACTCTGTAGCATGTAGGTGTCCTTACAGTTGCTTTGCTTTTCTTCTGGTGTGTGGCCTAGGAATCTAAGCATAGGAGTGAAATTTAAAAGTCCCTAAATCTCAGTTCCTGCTCTACCACTAATTCTGGGATTCATGGAAACCACTCACTCTTCTTCTCATTCTTCTGTCCTCATCCAGAAAAAGAATAAAAAAGCCTGCAGAACTCGTAAGGGATTTTAAGGTTGTTTTAGTGTGAAGATGAAAAAACATTTTTGAGCATTTGCTAGTTCTGTTTCTTCAGATAAGACTCTTGAGTTAAATCGCTAAATCTTTTCTCAGGTGAATGTATTTCTGTAATAGAACTATATACACATAACCTCTGAGGTAATCTGAATTTCTGGTATGAAGGTCTATGTCAAGATAGAAGAGAAACAAAAATAAAAGAATTGCGTAATAATGGTAATGAAATCTCAAATCTTATTTATAATAAAAACATATTTCAGGTTAAATACAATAATATTATAGCCACAAAAATACCATAGTGAATCCATATTAAAATACTATGTATGAAAAGCTTGCTTTTCTGGAAGTTTGGAAGAACATCTTAGCTTTAAGAAGTCTGAAACCAAAATTGAAATGCAATGTAATTGCAAAGGTATGTAGGAATTTTAAGTATATTTCTCATTGAAGTTATGAGAAAAATTTCTACAAAATAAATTCAGTAAGGTGGTGTATTTATTAACTCACAGGAGTAGTAATTGCATTCTGCTTAATTTTGCAGGTGTTTTCCTATATATATTTCCAAGTTATATCCTTAGATATAGATCAGATGTCTGCTTTTGTTGATGAGATGAAACTATATACAAATGGCCACATCCAGTTTATGATTTTTTTCTTTCTATCTTGCTGAAGGCAAGGAGAATATAATACTTTACTGAGGTTCAGCCATAGGAGGTTGAGGACTTTTTTTCCTTCTGTTCTGTTATTTAGAAACTATTGCAAATTATAATATTTCTCACAGCTCTAAGAAATGATAAGGCATGCAGAGATGAGCAGTAAGAAAAAAATCCATGCCTGAACCAAATAGTAATAATTACTGGTTTACTTATAATTACCTCTGGCATAAGTTGACCAGTAGGTGAAGTTAGAGTTGAAGGTCCTCCAACTAAGGACACTACTCCATTGCAGTCCACAGTGCTGTGCATCTTCCCATTGACTGGAAGCGCTGGTACCATTCTAGATGACACACTCGCCTGACTAATATTACTGTTGCGCCGTTCTCCATGTCGATTTGGAACAAAGAGAGAATCTCTTCTGCTCTCATTGTCTTCCAGAGTGCTGTGTTCATCATCAGCAAAGTCATTTTCAGATCCTATATCCTTTGCACGACCTCTGAAGCTGAAAATGCTTGTTTTGCTGTTGCGCCTTGGTGAGAACAGGGAACCACGAATGCTCAGCAAAGACTGTAAGAGATTTAAAACAAATCAAAACAAATCAGCATTAGAACTAAAGTTCTAAATTCTTGGCTTTTCAAAGAATAGTTACAGTTCTGGAGATGGATAGTCACTCTTTCTTCAATAGTATCAGAGTGTTCATTAGGGGGATGTACTCATTAGGGGACCTGATATAGAGGAGGAAAATTCTTTTTAAGGTAATACAGCAGGACTGAGAAAAAGTTGTGCAGAAGACTTAAGTAAGACTGGGCAGTTTTGAGCAAAGAAGGCAGGTTGAAACGATATGCACTTGTGACTGTGTGGAAACAATTCTCAACATCACTGTCAAGGTTTTGTGGGTATTTGTCTTTTATTCCTTCTTCTATTAGAGGACAGAGCTAAAAATCTTTTACTTTTCTTCCCTTCTTCATCCCCTGGATTCCTAAGGATAAAAACTGATAATGCTTGCCAATCATTGTTTTCCAGTCTATTTGCTAGAGACAGAAAGTGGTCTTTAGTATTAAATTCAGTCTAAGTTGATCTGAAGAACTTGTTTACCCTCTTTAGAATAGGCTCAACAGTGTGGTAACAACATATGCAGTAGTCGAAGACTAGAAGACAAGGCAACAGCTTGGGGAAGCTCCAGGTGCAGTGTGAATATGACTAGTAGCGTTCCTGGGCATAGCACTCCGAGGGCTATAGCAGGCTGCACACCTACCAGGAGGTACCATTTGGCCACCAGGCGGTTCAAACCAAGTATTCACCAGGGACACAGTTACCTAAAGATATCCCCTTACAAATGAGAAAAATAAATCAGTGGTTGTTCGTAATTCATCTTTTAATTACAGTAGATGCTGGTTAATGGAATGTTCTTCTCCCTTACTACATATTTTATTAAAAGCATTCATGAATAAATAAAATGAGTACTAATTGTGGAAAAAAGAAATCTTCCATTAAGCTTTCTTCAATTCTGCATTTGTACAAATCTTCACATCTCGGTACATCAAAAGTCTGGTTTGAGATGATTCTCAACTTTTCACTAGTTTTGCAGGTGGAAAATGCATATGTAATAGCAGTGGGTTCTATCCTAAGATACTGAATTGAAAGTGAAAACTGCACTATAATATATAAGCCAATATTAATACTGCAAAAATCAAATACTGAATATAAACACATATCGATACATATCCATCTCTGTATATGCATACTCAGATTTATATATAACCATAATGTGTGTGCTTAACTGGTAGTACTGCCTGTTATAAAGGCTGGCAGGTGTTTACCGTTATGAGATTTTTTTAGTCTGCTCTTACAGCTCTACCAAATTTTAATAATTTGGGCTGAAATTTTCTGTGCTGGCTGTCAGCCTCAGGCTGAGTTACTTGAAGAGCATCAGCCAAATGGTTTTGCTAACCCATTTCTGTAAACTTGGATGGAGAAAAAGCACTGTTTTGCTTATACTGAAAGATAATTTTCCCTAAAAAAAAATGCTCTAACTGCTATAGAACATGACACTGAATTCTGACAAAGTGGTAAAGTAATTACTGCACCCTTTGTACATTTCTTTATAAATTAATTTGGACATCCCACAGTCCTTCAAGAAATCACACGCTCACTAGTTTTCTAGACTACCACTGCTACCCTTGGTTTTTTTTAGAGAATGTTTCCATGGTTGCTATGTGTTGTTTTTTGTCCCATCTTTCCAATATGTGTTATCATGCTTTGAGCACAGCTAAATGTATCAGGCCCCTCAGGAATTTAGGAGGTACGATGCTGGCTCTGAAAGTCCCTTCTGGATTGAGACAAAAGACACAAGCCAAAGTGGCTGCAATTCTAACACAGGTAGGGGCAGAAACCTATGTGTCTACACACTCCTGGAAAGTAAATCTGAAAGGAAACTTGAATTTTCTTGCAACTGCATAATTCATTTACACATGGAATAGTGCATCAAAGGACAAAACCTCTATAGGAGCCAACTGGGCAGAATATCTTCCCTTACCATTCTGCTGCATTGTTTCCTGCTCTGCAACACTATTTCACCAAGGAGTTAACTGCATGACTAACAAGAGAAACCAGCTCTTCCTTTATTAGTTCTACTCCCTGTGTTCCTTCTACTCTCGTGGCAGCTCAGTTTTATTTCAGTTATACAAGGGGAACATTTGTCCTAAAACATTTTTACAACTGCAAAAACAATTGCCAAGATAATCTTTAATTAATAAGTTATCCTCGTTTAGATTATTTATTTGATACAAGCCTCTCTGTATTTAAAAATATTAAATTAATTTTTAAAAAATTATTTCAGACAGTCAGTTATTTCCTTTCTGTTGTGGAATGATGTGTCAAAATAACCTGTTTCCTGTATTTTGCACTATTTCACCATTTTCTTCTTTTCTTTCAAATCTAAGACATATACAATTTTTTCACTTGATTTTACTGGATTTTAATTATTTATTCTGAAACATGAATTCACATTTAATTTTAATGTTATCAAAGTCATCTGAAATGCCTTGCTTTCCTAAGCTTCTTAGCTCCTGTGGAAATGTCACAGTTTATGATAACTGCAAGGATGAAAACTTTCTGAGAGTTTCAGAGTATGAACAAATACATGCAAAAATGCTTTACTCTATGCTAATATCTCTACAATTCTCCTTTTCTTAGTACACATGCTTCTGTATTAAGTATTCTGTGCACCAAAAAATGTATTTAATATAAAGATAATATATTCTTTAATCAGTCTTTTCACCAGAATTATATAAAAGAGCATCAGGGAATTTAGAGTAGACAACAGAGAGCAGTCAAAGCAAAGGACTAGCATTCAGAAACTCCTTTCTGCTAAGACTTTGTCAGTGACTCTTCTTTACTGTGTTCAAGTCACTCACCATCCTCATTTGTGAGGATGCATCATATGTATCTCAGCACTCTCAGTGAGGCACAGTGTGAGATCTGAGATGATATTTTTGTCTGCACCTCCTTGTATCAGCCTGTCTCAATGTCCATTCAAATTAATGAAAGATTTTTTTGGAGCACCTTTGGCCAAAGAAGCATAGTAGTACATTTTATTAGATTGGAAATGCACTTTTACAATATTACTCAAAGAAGTTGATATAGATTTAATAATTTGGTTTTATTACCTTTTATTTATTTATTATCCAGAGAACAATCTGGTCATTCTTCTTAATTAAAATAAACATTGCTTCAATTCCTTAGAAATGCAAATGTATCTTTTTCAGACCAGGCATCATCCATAATACTTGAGTTATTACTGAGGCTTTGTCTCAAATTAAGCTTTCTTACCCTCAGTGTGTGTATATCAATGTGAAATATTTCTGCCACTGATTCTCGTATTTTATACCAGTCTGTAAACATTAATATGAACATTAAATAGGATAAACATTGGTAGTTAAACATTGGTAGTATTGGTAGCTAAATGTGATCTGTTGGCTGAGAGCAGACACGATCATTTTGAAGAGATGCATTTTGGGTGATTTTTCTACAAATAGCATAACTGTATGTAGACTTGAAACAAGCAAAGTATCCTTAAGCGATGGAAAAGATCTTGCAGGAGATCCTTTGATTTAAGGGAGTAGAGCTTTGAAGTTTGGACTAAATGATTTCCACAGGTCCTTCCTAAACTATTTTTTCTATGATTGCAATGGTTCTCCATCTAGTATAATGAATTTCTAATGAAAAGAACAGCATGACTAAATTCATATAAATACAAGCCCAAGCAATCCCTATGTATTTTGTCATTATCATGGAGTACTAGAGCTACTTTTCTCATTAGCTACCATTTAAAGAAGCTATTTAAGGAAAAGAATATAAACTAATGGTTTATAGTGTGGGACGTCTCCCTGTACTCAGCACTAGTCAGGCCTCATCTGGAATATTGTGTACAGTTCTGGGCCCCCCAGTTTGGGAAAGATGTTAGGATACTGGAATGTGTTCAGAGGAGGGCAACGAAGATGGTGAAAGGGGCTGGAGCATAAGCCCTACGAGGAGCGACTGAGGGAGTTGGGGCTGTTTAGTCTAAAGAAGAGGAGGCTCAGGGGAGACCTCATTGCTCTCTACAACTACCTAAAAGGAGATTGTAGTCGGGCAGGGGTTGGTCTCTTCTCTCAGGTGACCAGTGACAGAACTAGAGGGCATGGACTCAAGCTTCGTCAGGGAAAGTTTAGGCTTGATGTGAGGAAGAAGTTCTTCACTGACAGGGTGATTGGCCATTGGAATGCGCTGCCCAGGGAGGTGGTGGAGTCATCGGCCCTGGAGGTGTTTAAGGGGAGATTGGATGAGGCACTGAGTGCCATGGTTTAGACGATGGTTGGTGTTAGTGTTGGTGTTAATGTTGGGTTATAGGTTGGACTTGATGATCTCAGAGGTCCTTTCCAACCTTGTGATACTGTGATACTGTATGGTTGATTAGTGCAAATATATGAACACTAAGCAAAGAATCTTTGATTCTTTCTGCAATCTACCAGATACATCTTCAGAAATATGTTTTCAAAAATGTTTTAATTAAGTTTACAGTTATCTCTATCATGTTCTTTTTATCCCTTTGCTAATAGAATGAATCAACCAATATCAAACTGTAACACTGTTAACGGTACTACCCCGGTTTTTCCTTCCTTCATCTCTTACATAACTTCCAATATGTAAAGTTTCTGTAACATCAGTCAAAACCATATTAGAATGATTTAATAAACAAAGAGTGCTGTACCTGGTGGGGAGATGTGAACCTTTTTTCATATGTCAGTTGACTTCCTTCTGTGGAAAAGCGGAAACTTTTCCTTCTGATACTGTCTTCTGACTCGGATTTGGTGAACTTATCGATATCTTCCTTGTCCTCTGCCTCAGACATTTCTTTTTGTCTTCTTTTTTTCCTTCTGTTTCTTCTTTCTTTAGCACTCTTTGAGCTCAACTTTGATGCTTCCGAAGAACTTTCCAAGAGTTCTCCTAATCCCCCTACACCACTGAAATCTCTTGATGCAACTGATGCTGCTGCTACTGCTGCTGTTGCCTGTTAGGTTACAAAGCAAGGTAGTCTTAATAGGCCAAAAATGAACAATTTATAGACTTTTATCAAATGTTTTTATTATCACTGTGGGAATATTGCTGGTTGTAAACCTTGAGTATGCAAATATACGCAAACAAATTGAACTGAAGACTAAACTACTGTGTTTTATAGCTCCTCGTTTTTTAGCAGCATGAGTTATTTGAAGCATTAACTTCAGTGGAACAAAAGCATCACTATTCCTTAAAGACCTGCTGCACAAGGAACCGCTCTAAAATTGAGGTAGCCAAAAAAGTATAAACATGGGGTTTTTTCATGTATTTCAGATTGCTTCCCCGTTTTCTCTTGAGAAAAGCCCCACATCATGCTCTAATTCAGCTGATCTCTTCTGAGTTCTTACACAGAAATCTAATCCCTAACATCCACCACAAGAGTAAATGTATCATAATCCAACTAGTAGCCTGCAAGTAGTGGAATCCAGCCTTTCCTCTCTGTCTTCACAGCAAGGCCACTCTCCTCACTTTCCTTCTACCTTCACTGGCAACAGGCACAAACTCCGGACCTTTCTTCAAGCCCTCTTGCCGTCAGTCTTCATGGTTCCCTTCCCACATTTCCCACTGTAACAGCAGTCTAGGTCCTAGTTATAGATACAGAAAGGTCCATTTATTGCTTGTTGCTGCAGTGGCCAGAGAGAAGAAAAAGTTTAGAGAATGGTTAGATTAATTCTCTGATGGAAAGCAATGAGATGCCTTACTGGAGCAAACAGTCATCACAAAAAACCAGAACCATTATCTTCAGCTGCAGTCTGGAGGGTTATTCGTGGTCGTAAATACACAACTCGTCAAAATAGTGCACAGGATAAGCAAGCTGAATGATGTAGATTATAGTGAAGGGATGTAAATCAGAAAAACACGATGGTTTTATAACACTGAACCTGATTTGGTTTATTGGGAAAACCAGTTCATTTAATCATCAAATAAAGGAAGAATTGAGAGTGTGTCCAGATCTCTTCCTGGAAAGAACTGTCTGGGAGATTTCTATGAAATTCTGCAGTGAAATATATGTTTTTGAAGCTGATAGGCTGCTGTGAGTTTTCAAAAAAAGGGTGGTGTGAGAAATGGCAAGACACTATGGTTATATAACAAAGATGACTAGGAATTGTCCAGCAAAACCTATTATATTCAATGCCAAGTATTTCAGGAATGATGAGATATCTCTCTACAGCAAGAAAGGATAGTTTGAAAGCTCATAGGATGAATTAATGACTTTCTGCACCACAATGTACAACCCATGCTATACAAGTGAACTTGATACAGACTTGTTCTACTAAATGGCATACTAAAAAGATTCTGAAGTGTTTATCAATTAGAAGAGTGATACTAAAAATTTTGTCATACTGGTTTCCAACTATCGTCCTTCAAATTCTCTTAACAGAGACAAAGGCAGCAGATGCTAAAGCACCACCCATCTAATTCATAATGCTAACACCCAAGGGTCAATCAAGAGGAGCAATTCAAAGATCATTGTAATAAGTTAGGTTGTGGATGAATAGGTTCAGTGTCAAGGGAGTGAAGAAGTGGTTCCAACACTCATTTCCATCTCAGCAACCAGTTCAGTAGCTAAGTGATCTATTTTGTAATGCATATTTTCTACTAATATTTTCTTACACCAAAGGGACCTTGACTGTAATGCTTCTTTTCTTATAATTAATTGGGTGGTCATTCATTTTAAAAAGTAACAACTTTCCAGGGCCTTTCTCCAATCTTCCTTGTAGTCTGTTTTGTACAGTTCTCTTCCTCATATTTCAGGATCAGCTTCACCTCTGTCCCCATTCTCAAACACTGAAACATCTAGGTGAACCTCCTGATATCTTTCATATAATGTGATATAGTGTATTTCATGGATCAAAATATCAGATTTAATATATATGCATATATACACACTTCACTGATATTTAACTTTTTTAATTTGAATTTGAATTTTGCAGGATTCTGCCTTTTTTTAGTGATTTGGAAGTGATAAGGTTTAATGACTAAAGTAGAGATATGCTAATCAGATTTCACAGGTCAAGCATAAAGATGTCTTTTCAAGAAAAAGATTGTTTCACTTTCTATTAGAACTTTATAGAGTTATTTGTAGTGAATTTGTAGTGAAAGTATCTGTAAAATACTACCTGTAGCTTCATAGACAATTCTAATTTGATAGTATTTTATAAATGCTGTCCTGTTGAAAATGACTGTATACTAGATAAAAAGCAATAGAAAATCAGTCCAGAAATAAGACAGACATCTGACTCATGAAGATGAATTCCTGCATGTATTTTACTTGCAGAAAGAAAATCTCACACAAAAGTGTCTAATAAAATGCCTTTTTCTCATAAAATTTTAAATATTTTTCTCTTTTCAAAGAAAACTTTACTTTAGAAGAGTTTGAAAGTAATATCTTTGATATAAATATTTCTAGTCTGTTCTTAGAATATATGAGCTTCTTATTGACTTCAGTGAGCTTGAATTAGGGATATTCTTAACTACCTTGCTGGATCGAACCCTAAAAGAACACTGATTACAATCGATCTTTCTATTTTCGGACTATTAAGTGTAGCAAGCCTGGCAATTCTCACTCACACCATAAACATCACTAGACTTTTTTCATTCTAGGCATAATATTTGTAACATAAAAGCATCATGAACTATGACTACTTAAAGTCACGTTTCTAAGACACTCTTACCACAAATATTTTACTTTTAGTGAACATAGGAGCATTCTTTTATGGATCATTAGATTGCATTTTGCTGTTTGCTCAGTTCCTGATTTTCACTGGCTGTTTCCACATTTTTAAATTGCGTAGTAAACAGGACTTTTCATTTTGTAATTCATTGCACAATTTTAACATTTTTTAATTCATAAAGATGATTATCCTTGCCTCAAGAATAAGGCTGTTCAGAAAGCACGGTTTCCGTCATTACCTGAGCTTCTTCTTGTTGCTTCTTCAGTTGTTCCAGCATCTGTTGAAATTCTGCCTCTTTCTGTTCTGCTTCTTCCATGGTTGCTTGATTCTGTTCTTCGTAGGCCATGGCAACCACAGCCAGGATCAAGTTGATCAGATAGAAAGATCCCAGAAAAATCACCAGAACAAAAAATATCATGTATGTTTTCCCAGCAGCACGCAGTGTCTGGGGAGTAGAAACCATATTTATATATTACTCCACCATTTATCTTTGTTACTGCAACTGCAATATGCTTTCAGCTCATGTAAAATTAAGCTTATTTATATAATTTTGTATGTCACCTACAGTTTACTTTTTATGTCAGAAAAATTTCTTACCAATTGATACAGGTTTTCCCAGAAGTCCTGGGTCATTAGCCGAAAGAGTGACAAAAAAGCCCAGCTGAAGGTGTCAAAACTTGTGTAACCATAGTTGGGGTTTCTACCAGCTTTCACACATATATATCCCTCTGGACACTGCCTATGTGAAAACCATACAGGAAGTACTTAGTCAAAACTTTTATTTCCTTTTAGAACTTACTTAGTATCTTTTGAAACAATAAGTATTATTCTTCCACAGGAAACAATTAATTACAATTTAATTCATTCAGAAAAAAAAATTCCGAAGAAACAAACGAATAAGAGAGTAAATGAAAGATACTCTTTCTCTGTGATCACTGGTTGAAATGACCTAAATATTTAAATCCTCCTCAGACCCATTTTGCAAGTAGAATCTTTATTCCAAATGAATAATTTCCTGTCAGAATTAATTGCTAAAATGTTGTTAAGGTTACAGACAGTTTAAACAATATTATTAGCTAAATCCAATTGTACTGTTAGGAATCTCCCACATAATGCTCAGATGTATTTTTTTAATAAGCTTCTTCACTGTTGCCAGTTAGGTGTTGGAACTCATCTAACAATCCTAAGCTCATAGTTGTGTATGTGCAGGGTTTGCTAGTAATAAAAAAGAGATAGGCTTGAAAAAAAAAGTCTTAAATTACGAAGTCACTACTGTGCTTCCTTAATATTTTGCATATGGTCTTTCTCAGTACTAAATTTGGCTTTCATCCTACTTTCAGCAATCAGTACATCTCCGAAACAGGTTTTACAGGAGTTGAGTTTTTATCATTAACATCGACACCATTTTGCCATCAAGCAAGAATAAAGGCTATTAATGAGTGTTTTGTTTAGCTAGAGAGAACAGTATTTTGACTTAGGAAGAAATGATTGTTTAGCAGCAAAACTCTGTAAGGTTTGTAACTGCTAAATATGCAGTTGCAACTGCTACACTTAGGTTTCATGTTATTGCTTTTTCAACAGAACATAACAGAGGATTTTTGAAGGGGTCTTACCCTGCATCAGAGCTATTTCCACAAAGTAGGGCATCTCTTTGTCCTTCCAAAATGTAAAAATGAGCTGTGTAGAAAGTATTAGAAATACATGTGAGTAAATCAAATGAACTTGAAAATACTACAAAGTAAAATAAATATAAATTGTAGAAGAACCAAATTGACTGGCTGGTTATTACTTTGTAGTTTGTTTAAGATCCCTTCTGGTTATTGTATTTCTTTATTTGTTTATTGATCTCTGTCAGTCAGTGACTGAAAACAGTTCTATATAAGGCAGAAATATAAATGATTCAATATTCTTTGCTTGATCACAAATAGTTACATACTACAGCCACAAATATATTAAAATGTTATATCAGTCATTCTTACTTTCATCTTCAATGTAATCCTTCCAGTTAAATGTGCTCACTGTCATATTAACAAAGGTACCATTTTCATCGATTGTGCTATTAAAGTAGGAAATAACAGTTGTTTCAAAAGTAGAATTATCTGGAGGCCACTGCAGGCATTTATTCCTCAAGTTGCCCATGAACAGCTGCAGCCCTATTAGTGCAAATACACTCAGACAAAACACAGTCAGGATCATAACATCCGAGAGCTTCTTCACAGATTGAATCAGGGCTCCTACAATAGTCTTTAGGCCTGCAAAGAGAAAAGATCCACAGATTTATTAAATGTATCTTTGCCCTTCCCATATAATTAAGATGTCATGCAGACACTTTAAAGGAATTAATTTTTCTTTTTCAAAAAGTAAAGCTTCATGAGCAGCCTCAGAGCTTGTGAAGATGCATGAAAGAAAAAGATTCTTTTTTATGAATATACAATGTACATATATTCCAATAAATTGAGTATATAACATTATTCTGAAGCAGGAAATTTTATCAATCATATTACAGTTTTGATTTTATGTCTTGATTTTTCTTTGCACATAATATTATGGCAATAATTCAGTTTCCAGTTAATATTAAATATGACTTTAAAACAGTGTGAAGATAGAATTAGATAGAATGCAAATATTTTTGAGAAAAAAACCTCACATTTGTGTTTGATAAATTTTCCTGTGCAAGATTTATCTCCTTTTTGGTACCTTTTTCTGTTGTTGTTACTTGATTGTCTTTAAGATTAATGCAATTTTAAGTGGTAAAAGAAAGGAAAAAATTCAAAATCAAGAAAGCCATACGCTAAAGCTTTTTTAATGTAAAAGACAGCTTATCATAATAAAATGAAGAAAAACAAAGCAAAATAACCCACAGGGCTCATATTTTGGTTCATGCAAGAATCTGTTAAACTCAAAGGCTGATTTTGCAAAATAAAAGAAACTAATGCTGAAAAGACAAAGAATCATGATCCTGACTTATGGCCATGCCTTTTTTTTTCTTTTTCTTTTTCTTTTTGGCAACATGAGCAGCAAATAGCGAGACATATGCTCAGAAGAAGTGAATTCGACTTCAATGGAACAGAAGTCAGCCTCAGTGTTTAACCTTGCTCTCACCTGGAATGACTGATATTGTTTTCAAAGCTCGGAGAACTCTGAATGTTCTCAACGCTGAGACATTGCCCAGGTCCACAAATTCTGTCACATATCTGTAATAGGGGAGTTCACACACAAACACAATGACAGCACACAAATAACAATTGGAGTTACGAAGGGCCTAACACCTTACACCAACTACTTCTTACCTGGAATTACAGAAATAGTTTTCAAAGCTCTCAATACTCTGAAAGTTCGAAGAGCTGAAACATTGCCTAGGTTTACAAATTCTGTTACATACCTGTAGAATTAAATCACAGTTATTCAGAATTGAGGCAGAGCTTATACTAATTACGTGGGTCTACAAAACCTCTGTGGCAACATTAGTGATCATACTCCAAAATTCACCTCTCTTCAGTACAATTTGCTTTTACAATTATTTATTTTCATCAATTTAGCTTAAATTTCATTGAAGTGAAACACTGATTTATAGTTGAACAGCTAATTAAACTAATTAGTTTGTAATAGGATGGTGACATGAAGTCAAAGGGATGGCTTCCATTCTGATGAGCAGAAAAATGTAGGACATGAAATTAGTGTCCCTCAGCAGTAATTACAAAGGCAGCTGACACTCCATGCTGGCATATTTTGCTTTGATTTACGAGTACTAAATACGTGATGCAATATCTAAACTTCACAGGATGAAGGAATTAAATACTTTTAAATCAATGTATTTATTATAATAATATTTGCCACTAATTTCATGCCCTAAATGTTTAAAAAGTTTGTGAACCACTTACGCCATTAAAATGACACTGAAGTCAAGCCAGTTCCATGGGTCTCGCAGAAAAGTAAAACCTTCTAAGCAGAAGCCCCTTGCAAGAATTTTGATAAGTGATTCAAAGGTATAAATTCCAGTGAAAGTGTACCTGAAAAGCATCAAAGCAGGAATAATGGATTTTTGGACACTTATGCTAATAGACAGAGTCATTCTTTATCAAAGATTACTTGCAAGAAAAGAAAAGTATTTAGAAATGAAAGGAGCAAATATACTATATATACTATTAATTTTCTAAAAACTTCATTTAATCTCAGTTTTGTGCTTACAAACAATTTCAGACTAGTATTTATAGATAGATTTCTGACTTTGATATTTATATATACATTCTCTGGCATTCACAGGGCTGCCTCTTTGCTTGCATTCACAAATCCGGTAGACATCTATGTGTTATAAAACATGAATCAAAAATCAGAGAGGTTTGGGAAAATCAGTTCTGGATAATAACTATTCTCATGGCTATAATAGAAGTTTATTTCGCAAATAAACATTAAATATAATAGAAGCATGCCCAGACTGTTTTTCTTGAAGATGTGGAGCATGATTAGCAGTTTACCTGGTGTGGAATAACCATTCATTTATAGACATATAAATGTAGAATAGTCAGTTATAACTGGAGTAATGCAGGGACTTCCTGAGACCTGTGTGGGTCTGTGTGGGCCTCCAGAATAAATAAAATCTACCTACAGACACTACTGCTTTCCTTTCAGACTCTCAGCAACCCTGACAAGCCACAGCCACTGTTGAGCACACCAGGAATGGGTGCATACTAGTGCAGTTTCTACCATGCAGCATTCAGAGTAAGATTCTTTAATACAGCGAAATAAATAAATAGAAATCAATAATGGCAATTGGAGAACATAAGGCAATGAAAGAAACCACAGGTAGTTAGAACTATGTTTTCATGAGTAGTAGTATTTCAAAGAAAAAACATAATATTTCAAAGGAAAACATGTATCTGTATTTTGTTAGAGAACAAATATGCATGGTTAACCATGAACAAGAAAGGGAAACAGAGATACTTTGTCCTTTCCTTACTTCTGTGAGCTCTTTGTTGCTCCTTCATAGGTAAGGCCCTTTCCAGTGGTATGAGCTTCTTGAGGTTTGGGTGTTGTGTGTGCTAGCTGTGGCTGGCACTGGTGGGCTCACGTCAGTGAGCCATGATGAATGTTGCACTGTGCTAAGATCATGGATACTCAAGCAATGTATGGGTGGACAATGACATGCAACAATTTTACATGCACGTTTGAAGTTCTGGAGCTTGTTTTCCCGTTTTCCCATTTCAAAACACCCAAGGTAAAATTCACGGTATAAGTTCAGGTACTTTTCAGAAATAAAGTACAATGTATTGCTCTTAAGCAATTAAATTATTCAGGAGGAAACAAGAAAAAATATTGATAATCTCATGAAAGCTGATTCTTCACAACTCTGGAAAAGACCATTCTGACATGGAACTTTCCAAAACTTCTTATTCAGAGACACACAAAAACAAAGTAGTAAAAACGAAGAAGTAAAAATGTTTAACTTACTCTACATTCTTTGTCCAGTCTGGAGGGTTACTCATGGTCATAAATACACAGTTGGTCAAAATAGTGCACATGATAAGCATGCTGAATAATGTAGATTAGAGTCAAGAGATATAACTCAGAAAAATACGACAGTTTTATAACACTGAAATACCAGAGAATATTAAGTAAATAAATATACATACAAGTAACATGACATTCTAAAAAAATCTGGAAATAAGTCTTTGTACGTAATTTTATCTATTTTAAATGGTATGCCATCTGGCATGTTATGGTGCACTTGCTGTAAAACAATGCATTACTTTTAAAATTATGGCTGTTTTCGGATTTAAATGAAACTTAAACAAATCCTTTAGTCTGTAAAAATATAAAATGAGTACCCAAGCATAATTACTCAATCAGTAATCAGTAATTGAATCAGAGATATCACTCTAAAAGATATTTAAGCATATGTTGGTTGTTTATGCCCAAGTTGTTATTTGGACATTATTGAAATATATTTGAAAGTATTCTTGTTCATGCTGACCTGGATGTTTTATAGGACACATATCACAATGCTGAAAAAGTATGCCTGAAAAAGCAGCTTTTTACTCATTCTCTTTTGTCCTTGATAAGTGAGTCTAGTTCATGAATAGTACTACTGGTCTGGGTAAAAGTGTGACCTTAGAGATGTTCAAGTGCAATGGTTTGTTACTAATTTGGCCTTAGCTGTAGGGCACAGTATGGGATCAGGTCTCCTTTTGTATATGAAGCCTGATATTTAAACTCTGACACCTTTAGGTTCAGTAAAGAATTCTCTTGGTATGAATGAAGGTCATAGTGCAATTCACATATGATATTGCTGCTTTTTAAGTGTGATCAGCACACATTTACTTAGACTAGTACACCCATTTGGACATTGTTTGTATATCCATATGAAATTAAATGTCAATCCTTAAATAAACACTAAGAAAAAAGGATATGAATGTACCAAAATCTTGATAGCAATTTTTCTGATGGGATTAAAAGGAGTTAAAATATACAAGGCAGATGTGGCACTGAATCGGAAAATTGCCTTTCCCTTATTCAATACTATGAAAGTCTGAAAAAAAGGAACACAAAATTAAAATACAGTATTGACTACATAAATGTCGCATTTCAGCACTAAAATATTTTCAATTTTATTTCTAATGAAGTCTTTAATTAAAGTCAGAGTTTCAAATTAATAAAATGCATTCTACCCTGTAAGCAAACACTGACCAAAACAAAACAGCAAAAGGGAAATTCTAAATACCTGTTTATATTTGGAAAAATACTTGACAGAATTATATGTGTATGGTGACAAGGACAAACACCTGTCACTAAACAATTAACCATAATTTTAAAATAGCTTTGCTTTCATTCTAGATTTCAGTATAAATTATGTCTATCTCCTAAAATGTGTATGTGAAAAAATACAAGGTATTAATAAATTGCCAGCTGACATAATTCTAAACAGTCTGAGACAAGCATACACCAAAATCTGGCATCCTGAAAAAACAAATCTTTTCTTCAAAGAGATCCTGTTTTCACTTTCAACAATATCCTCTTATTTTTGCTATATGTAAGCACTAAATTTAGGTAGTTATTATCCTTTAAAGTTTGGCCAGATAAACCTACTGTTCGTGTTCACTTTCATACTGTTCCTCTTGGCAGTCATCGCCTAAGTGTTTTCATTTTTATTCCAAGTGTATTTGTGTGTGAGATTTACTTGCATCTTTGGTGCTGCTTGAAATTTCTTCAGGACATGACTATTCTCCATTCCTTTTGCTCTTTGTCAACGGTAATGGCTCTGCTTTGTGTTACCATAATAGAGTCTTTCTTACGCTCTCAGCAGAGCTATATAGTATCACTGTTCTCCATGTTGATTTCCATTCTCTGTAAAAATTTGGCTGTGAATGCTGCCCTCCCCATGGCCTTTACTGCCTATCTGGTCTGCCATCTCTGGGACAGAAAGCAAACCTCTTACAGTGGGAAAACTGGTAAAGGAGTGTTGGCAGTGTCGGTTCATAGAATGACACCAAGCGTAACATTAAGGATGACGGAGAATGGATTCACGCTCACTGGTATTTCTTTCTGCCCTACAGTCTTTCACTCCGCTAGAAATGGTAGAAAGATGTTGCCTGTCCCAAGGTCACTGCTGCAGTAAAGCCTAAAGACAGACTACAGATCACATACGATTTTCTCTGCACTGACAAGTCGATGATTAAGAGTAGTTTCTGCTATAAGCTGGCAGAGGGATGACTAATTCTAGTTCATCATTTTAAGTGTCCATTTATTTTCTGTTGAGCACATTAGGCTGGTACATAACATAAACACAGATATCACCTGTGACAGAAGATTCTGCAGTTTACTAATTATTCTCAGAGACTATCGAGTCCATCAGTAGTCTGAGTTTTTACACTTCTGTTCCAAGAAATCTGAGTAACTTTTCTTATTATTGGGGGTTAGAAATTATACTTCAGTACTTCTTAGGTTTCCTGATATTTCATTTGCAGAAGACTTGTTTAGAAATATTTAGTCCTAAATTAAGTTATGGAACTTCATTCCTAAATTGTTTTGCAGCTTGTCAAGAAAAGAGCTTAGTGCACACAATTTTATAAGTAAGAATCTGCATGGAACTGCTGATTTAACCAAACCCATATAAATGAAAATAACCATTGGCAACGCTTCTTCTCTAAGCTTTCATTTCTTTACATTTCCTTGATAATGTTAATATTTGTATGATCTATAGTACTGTTTATTCAACTTTGGCAGCTCAAGTTATGCAAGTACATATGGATTGTGCTTTACTTTCCATTTACTTTCCTATTACTGAAGCCATAATTTTTGAAATAGTTTTGTGAACCAAAGGCAACCACAAATTTAGCCACAAATCTGACAGCACTGTTGGCGTGGTTTTTTTCCTAACAAACAAAATAACTTTCTTTATAGTTTAAAATACTTTACGTCTTCATTTTTGCATAAAGTTTCTTATCTGGATGGCAGCCTGGAATGCCCCAAGCCACCATCAGAGCAACTGTGTACACTTCCTTCTCTGTTCCAGGGAGAGAAGGAAAGATAATTCTTAGCACTTGTTCATAAAACACCTGCATTTTCTAATTTACCGTTATTATCCATAGCTTCATCTTCCTTCATTCACCTTACCCAAAACACCTATTAGGAACTGGGAGAACATCTTGATGCTTCTAAAGGAGCATGCAGAAATAAGTCAATACAGAGTATAGATGAGAACCTACGCTTACAGCTGTACCTTTCACTAATCTGTGCAGGACATAAGGTGTTTTTAATGATTCCCAGGGTGGACAATTACAGGTCCTGGAGGAATTTAACGCAGTCTAGAACTAATCTCAGATATGGAGAAAGACTGATTGTTCCCTGTCTTTCTCTTAAGTTATATAACCTCAGTCTCTTTCCAGATTGTACGTTTCATTGCTGCAAGACCAAAATCCACATACTGTACTGCATATCCTGACTTTTAGAAAGGTCAAGCGGTAAACTTTTTACTTGAATGGATCTGTTTGAACCAGCCTTTCTATCTCCAAGACCCTGGCTTCTGGATCATGTGAAAATAAGGACTTTGTATGACTGCAAGTCGGAAGAGGAAGTACAGCTTTTAGGAGTTTCAGTTCTTCATGGAACACAACTGTGCTATTAGTGGTCCAGTTGTGTTATAGCCTTGCACATGTAACTCAGGCACATTGCTTTTCTCTCACAACATGCAACTCTTCATTCTGCTCTTTCTGCATGAAAACTGTCAAATAGTCTTCAAAGCCAAGCTGTCTTTCTTTTAAATTCTATCTTCAAAAGTTAGCTTTCCTGTGGTGTCTGCCACAGACTTCTAATTCACAGCTGTGCAGCAGAGAACTATCATAGCAATCCCAAGCACCTCAAGCAACAGTTTTCATTGTGGTAGTTTTATATAGATTTACATGGAGTCTCTATATGCTATGTATATAGATATATTTTACACATACGTATGTAGATATATGTTTACATAAGCTATATATCTTTAACAGAAGCAAAGACAACGGTTGCAGTCCTTTATTTCATTAACTTGGTGGATGCTAACTGGTTATCTACAGTCATCTCCACTGCAAAAGCATGCTTGGAACACCTTGTTTGTCATAATCAGTCTTACCGCTACATTGAAATCAGAAAATTCCAGTCATGTTCTCAAGTTCAGGCAAGACCAAGGAAGCTATAGCTTCCTTACACTGAGGTAAGTAACAAGTAACTCAATGGAAGCTGAAGGATTCACAATATAGAAGAGCAAAAATCAGTTGTTAGTTAGTGGGTTGACGGCTCTAATGATCATATTTTGTGATTAAACTTTTCTAATGAAGGAAATCATATTCTCTTTTGTGCAAAAGATTATTCACTCACTTTTTTATTGATATAATATGGATCCAGGTCTTCCAAAGGCTCAGAAACCATTCCTGGAGGTATGTCACCGTAAATAAATGGCAGTGTCTTTCCTGCCTCCAAGTCACTGTTTGGTTTTGGACCATTTTCGTCATCATCGTCTGCATGTTCTTGCTTGGGGTTTTTAGCCTTCTCTTCTGCAGAACGCTTTTCAATAGCTGCGAGAGAATCTCTAGTAAAATAGCGGAAGCTTTCAGGTCCTGGTGGTACCAGCAGTGCCTGTGCCATGTTTTCATCCTGCAAATTTAATTACTTCTAGCTTCTTGCATAAGAATGACCTAAAAAATAAAATTAGATCATTTTGGAAAACTCGATTGTACCAACAGAACAACACCCCCCCCCCCAACATTTGCTCAGAAAGGCTTTCCAAGCCTGAAATAAAAGCAGGATATTTCAAAGATGAATAAAAATTAAAAGCAACTGTTCAGAATTTAATTAGATATTTTATAAATTTTTTTCATCTTTTTCTTGCTGTTCTAGAAAAAGACACTACTTCCCACAAACATGGCTTTGCCTCTGTCCTTAGACTCTCCCAAGTTAAAGCAAAATACTGATACAAGTTAAAGCAAAATACTGATACAAGTGTTTTAACAGTATGTCTTTTTTAAACAGCAAGTGTGAATGCATCTTCTGTGAAGTACTCTTGAAAACTGTAAACCTATACTTTACTAGTTAATACATTTTATCGTCCCATATTTTTCAAGTATCAATAATTCAACCATGTAAAGGTAAATTCTTTCATTAAATGAAAAAGAAGTTTTTGTATGATTAATGCTGTTTAAATGACAGCAACTGAATTATGGGAGGAACAAGCATTATTCTTTCTTACTGCCCATTTCCTGTGCTGAAGGTTAATGTTAGATACCAAAGCAGGTTATGTTGCATTTATTGACTGTCTGAGTTGTGATTCAAAACCACAAACCTTTTAAGTAAAATCAAACAGGATGCACGATCAAGACCATGTGGGAACAGAATGCTGCTCCTGATTTTTTGCAAGGCAAGTGTCATAATATTATTTCAGACTAAAACTAGTTTGAAATGTAATACTCTGGTTCCCTATGAATGTCTTCAGTGCCAGTACTGGCTGATGTAATCCCTGCTGCTTTTCCCTGCTCTCTGCACTAAATTCTCCACTGTACAACACATGTCTTTATGAAGCCCTGCAGTGCATTGGCCGGAAGTAATGCTTTTGTCTTTCTTCCAAGTCCTTCTGCATCAGGACCATTTGCTTAAACTGAGGCACTGCACAACACAGTGGACAAGTTTGAATAGCTGGAGGGAGGAATGGCAGAAGGAAGGCTGATATGGTTAAGGCACTGTGCCACCAAGTAAGAAATGAGCCTTGATATCTACTTTGCAAAAATTTGTTCCATAACGTAGTAATAATTTTAATTATGAAAACCAATTTTTTGAGTGAGTTTCAGTGCCTGAAATGAGTTCAAACCGTGTTTTCTGTACATGAAGCCCTGTAGCGTTCTCTGTGTTGCCTCAAGAATCTGCAACACCTGTACTCTGGAGTTGCCATGTCTATATTTTGTACTTGTATTAATTTGCATTCATTCCATAATCTTTATTCTAAAGCTTCTTGCCTGTCTGAAGTAGTCTTTAGAAATCATACACACAAAAAAAAGTCATAATAAAGAACTTATGATATAATGGATTCCTTTTCCAATGATCCCCAAAACCCCAAATCCTGTAAGAAGGTAGAGGGGGATGTTAAAAGTGCTTGAAGAATCTACAATAGAAAACTGAAGGAAAGGAATGAGTTACTTTAATGTGTAGAATCATAGAGATCATGAGGGGCTGGAGGTACTGATGCAGTATAGATGGAAAAATAAATTGTTAAGCCAGCCAGAGTCTCCAACAGGCAATCTTATCACATCTTGCCATACTGGAAGTTTTCCTGATAATTTTTACTTTGTAAAAGACAGAAGCCTTTATTAATTTTTTATTAATGTATCTCCTAATTATAAGGATCTTAACTAAAAATTGTCCCTTAGTCGAGAATTAAAAGCAGATATATTCTCTAGATACAGTCCACACTCTTTTAATTAATACTTTTTCCCATCAAGGATTAATAAATTTAAGATGATTTTTGAGATTTCTCTTTAGTCTCTCTGACTAAATGATTATTTTGTTACAAATTTTACAGGTCTGTGATTCAAGTTGTTGAACTAGGTGTCTTTTCTATGAAACTAGTCTTAAAAGGTGCACCCTACTAGAATGTCATCAGTGGATACATTTTTTCTTTATAGTTCAGTGCATTCGGTTAGGCTGCTTTTTATCCATCAACAGTTACAGTTATGAATACTATAACAAAATACATTGTCCTCACTAGACTATATGTATTTACATTGCTAGAAGTCCACAAAGGGAACAATGAATGATTGGGAAAGCAAATATTAAAAAAAAAAAAGAGTTTCACTCTATTTCTTAGACATTCATAAAATATTCTTTAAAAAGATTTTTTTTACAAGTTGGAAACATCACTTGTGTCCTGCCTCCACTACTTTCTAATATAGTTATACCTTTCCTGGCTGCTCCTATTATGCAGGAAGTTTTCTCCTGTAATAAATACACCCCAAGTGTTTCCATTCAGATTATAGAGGTTACTATAACAACACACAAATACGTGTTTGATTACTGTTGCTATACATGCAGTAGTTAAACAGAACAATGAAATAGAAGTAATGTTCCCTGCACTGAGCTCGGAACAAACTCTTAGCAACCCCTGAACTATGAAACACGTGGTTTTCAGTGATAACTTCCCTCTTCTTCCTTCACTTAAACTGCCAGGAGATGAGTGATACTGGGTAGAATTGAGACAACCACAGAATTCTACCTAATTATTTCAGAATAGCTTTCATTATGAAACTATCTTTAAAGGAACAGTCTCAAAAATACATGTAAAACCTTAGTGCTCCAGGCCCCTCAATCCTTCAGACAGTTTAGCAAAAAGATTTTCAAGTATTTTAAATACAATTTGGGCCTGGATACCATATGTATAATTATATACAGTTCAATAGATTTCAATAGAATCTCCAATTTATTAGTGACATGCTCTTGCTAAATAAATCTATTTAGCTGTATTTGGGCATTGCGTTCCATAAATCCTTATCCAGTTCTCCTTCCATCCTTCCTTTAAATAATAAGATTGAACAATAAACACTATCCATATGTTCTTAATTATACACCTATTTCTGTTAATTATATTACTCCTATGGATAACTTGTTAAATTTTATTTTTAATATAATTATCTTATTATTATTTACACAGAAGGTGACTCAGAAAGTAACTGAAATATCTGTGCTAAAAATGTGAAATCAATTTTCGTATGTCTCTGAAAAAGTCAGAAGAGTGGCCTGAAGTATCTGCTTTTATGATATGTTAAGTCAGGCAAACAGTGAAATTGAAAGTATCAGTGAAAGAAAGAGGTAGATACTGTGAATATTTATTAAAATCATCAAGTTATCTAACTGGTTATTTGCATTCTGCATGAAATGGTCCACATATACCCTTCAAAATTTTCAAAGTGGAGAAATAACAAACCTTGTAGTGTTTCTTAATGGCTGTTTTTTTTGCTTTTACAACACTGGCATCAAAATTATTTTCCTGCTAAAACCTTGTAAAAGCTGACTACTGAAATTTCAATTCCATTAAAACTGATACACTGGCACCTAATATATGTATTTGACTAGAGCTGGAATAAGTGCAAGGCTAGCCAATGGAATCTCTAAAATGACCAAAAATCATAATTTTCTTATGCTAATCTTTTATTTGAGGGGATGTAATTTGGGAGTAACATCTTCCTCTGTGCCAAATACAGCAATAGCCTCTCAGATCCTAACATCTGGATTAAAAACTCTGCTCTAAACCACTAGTGTCAATAAGACTACCTGTCTTACATTAGGCCAGCAAAATACTTGTCCAAATCAAAAAAGTGAGGCTTCCATTGTAGGAGAGACAGAAACAACAGTGCTAGTGGTACCACTACAGCATCATCTCAAGATTATTTTCTGCACATTTAGAACAGATTTGTAACAGATTTGTAACAGATTTGAGCTGATGTCATCAACTCAAAATACCACTGTCCTGAGGAGGAAAGGAGTAGGGAGGCACCTGTAAAAATCAGGTGTTGTTTTTCTGGAAGTAAAGATAAGTTATGTTTAAGGAACTATGCTCTGATCAAATTCCAAATTGGGTAATGCTGCATTCAAGTTATTGAAATTTCACATGGCATTTACGCACAGAGGCTAATTTCACAAAAAAACCCTATCCTCTTATCTGCTGAAATGATTTGAAGTGGGTTTTTTTACAGTTATAGGTTATTATCTTTTCATAACTAACATTTACCTTGTTTTTCCTGGCATCTTTTCACTATTTTTCGCTGATTTAAAAATATTTGAATGAGAAACAGAACTCCAAAAAGAAAAATAGAGCCCCAAAATGTCGCTGCTATAATTCAAAGTGTTAGAGGCAATGTAATGCAGAGTTAATTGAGATATTTAGAGATATATAGTCAAAACTATCCATGGGTCCCAAGCGAAGGAATCCATGAATGCTGATTCCGCTAAAGTAGGAATTTTCAAGGAAAGAAGTGACTTCCTCAAAGCTGAAAACAGCCTCCAGCATGCAGCACCTGCTCAGAACCTGCCTCTTCTTTAAACTGTTATCTACTAATTTAAGCTGTGATAATTTGTGTTTACATGTCCTAACTGACTAATATGTAGCATTTGTTATCCCTTTTTTCCATTCCTTCCAACATTTATCATTCATCTATTGTGTCATTTTCCTTAGACTATAATTTATCTGTAGCAATAACTATAATTTTTGTCTGGATTTGTACAGTCAGCCTCAGTATCCTGTAGGCATTAGTGTTACATAACTATTCAAAATAAAAATAATGAAATCACCACCAGGTATTTATTAATAAAATTCATAAATCACAGAAGACAAAAATGCTTACTTATGTGAGAATACAAAATCAAATAATAAGTGCATGTAGCAGAAACACTACTTCCTTAATAAAACCTTACTTTAAGAAGATTTAGAATGTGTTAGTGATATGTGGCTGAATATGAAGTAGTTCACATTGACTGAAACCTGACCGAAGAACAGTAAATATAGGAAATGCTAATGAATTAATATTAGTCTGGTGCTTCAGTAGTGTTGCATGCAATTTTATTTAATGTCCTCAGTACTGTCTTGCAATATGCATGAAAGCACATTAACTAAATCTTAAGTACCCCAACTTCAACAAAGGAAATTACTGTAAGAGTTTGGAAATCTGGGCAGAAAATAACACATGAGGTTCAGTCTGACTTCTAAAAGACAAGGCAAATGGGTAAACACTCAAAACACATTAGAATAGAGACTGGTAAGCAAGATGCAGTAGCTACTTCTTGGGATATCTTTGGATACCGCTCACTAATGGGTAGTCTTTCCCCCAGTTTATTTGCCTGTTTGTGCCCACTGCTATTCCACATTCATCTTTTTTCTTCCCTCTCTGCCTCACTGCAACATTTTCTTTTGCATTATTTTTTTTCATGTTTCTTCTGTCCTCCCACTTAGGAGTGGACATCGTGGCTTATGCTTCTTACATCAAGGCTAATGTATGGTGTACCTAGCAAGCTGGAGCACTCAAAAAAAAGTAGGTTATGTAAAGAAATGAACCTGGACTCCTCAGATACGTACGTGCAAGTTGTAGAACCCCTAAAATAGACCATTTGAACTGTTTATTTATAAAAGTTGAAAAAAATTCCAGGAATTCTTTAAATGCAGGCCTGTCTTGTATTTTCTTTAACACCATAAGCTGCCTCTGAGAAGATGTGAAAAGAGATCAAGTGTGAATGCTTGGAAGTAGTGGAAAAAATTGAGGAAGGCCAAATGAAAACCTTATGCAATTTAAGAGAAAAAAGAAGGGTCTCTTTCTTAGCGCATCAACATAGTTAGAGTACAATACTTAACAAATATTTTACATCTTCTAATGTTAAATATCCTTACATTCTAATGAAAATAGATGCAATGCATAACACAAATTTCTTCAACTAAACCTCATTAAAGATGTTTGTTTCATTTTCCCGCTGATATTTTAGTGAACATATATGGCCATTTTATGAAGTGAAATTTTTGGCTAAGAAGACAAAAAATGGTCTTACCTTATTTTTTCTAAGAAATGCCAAATCTCAGAATTTATCCACTGGATCTTTTGCTATCAGGAAAAAAACAAAAAGGCTGCATTTCTAGCAGAAAATGAAATTGGTAAGAAAATTTCTCTTTGGGAGCTGAAGCTTCTTCAAGACTGAAGTTTCTTCAAGTCTTTCTCATTCTTTGTTCCAAAGATTCTCAAAATTAAACATGGTAGACAAATATGAGTACGTATTCACACACACATTTTTCCAACCTACGAGCAAAGAAACGTAGCAAAAGCAGAATGGAACATGGGTTAGTCCACAAAACCTAACACAGACCAGAAGTATATTTAAGAATAAACTTTAAGCAATACGAGTTTCAAAAATTTCATTTATTGTTTTACCTTCATGCTTTAACTAAACGGGTCTTGTTGAAATTACTGCATGACTGCTGCAGTCTTCAGTAGACACAGGATAACTGTGCCCAGACTAACAGGGTTGTTCTCATCTGTCATTTAGGGAACTACACAGTGTATCATTGCTCCCCAGTGGATTTACCGTCTTTAACTGGGAATAAAAGTTTATTCAGTCTATACTTGCATGAAAATATGGACACTTCTACACGCTATTTCTCTTAGAGAATGTTGGTATAAGTGTTTTTCTTCCATCAGAAGAATTGTTCTTCCATCTCAAGCAATGAAATAGCAGAAAAAAAGATAATTTCTTCTCCAAGTTCTTCAATTTAAAGATTGCATTATTACAAGAGCTGACCAAAGATTGGCTATGGCTTCCTCAGTCTTTATAGCTTCAATAATCTGAGTATATAGTTCATGAAATGTAAATAGCCTACTTACAGCTTGCAAACTTTAGTCTTCAGCCATTGAGACTGAGATGAGTCATTTATTCTCATTTGAACTAGATGTATTTCTGCCTCTTTTCATACTGTTTTTATGTTGTTTTTTTGTTTTTATTCCTAGAGAAGAAAAGAAAAAATAAGACATCTCTCTCGTAGGTCTCTGCTCCTGCCAAAGCAGTTCTTAATGATACTTTTCTTCAAGTGGAGTGAGAATGAGCAGCCACTGTAGAAACTCGGTAGATAAAATAAAGAAAACCTGTGTAGTCACAGATAGGGTCAAGAGAACACAGAAGGTGGGAAAATACAAAGTGAAAGCTTTCTACTAGACCACTGCTTCTCTTATTTAGAAAGACAGACAATCTCCAAGTACTTCTACAGAAAATATATTTAAGATATTAACCTAAAATTTACCTTGTCCTAGTTAGTATTAATCTAGAATTACATTGTCACAAAGATAGAATAACTGATACCACAATTAGAGCTTCCCTTTGTTTAGTAATGCAACATAAAGTCATTCCAATGATTGCTAACAGCAAACTCTTTCAGTGTCCTGGTCATTTTGAGTAAAGGCCTGATTCAGCGCATCTTACTATTGTGAGTCACTACTGGAGAGGCTCCACTGAAGACATCTGAAAGCTGTGTCTCTAGTACTACCCTCAGGGGATCATGACTCTCATACTGCCACCAATGATACTTATTCACCAATGCGTATTTCCACTAAATGTAGCTTTCCCTAGGGGCACATAGGGGATTTCCCCATCCCTTTGCCTAGTGGGTGCATCTGGATTCTGCCTCTGAAGCAGCATTGTGGCTGAAATCTAATCTCATGGTCAGATACAGTGCAAATAAGCAAAATGTGTAAGTTCTGTTGCTTCCAGACTTTTAAATAATATGAAAGGCGTACTATAACTTCCTAATTAGTAATACTAAGCATTCATTTAACATTTATTTTCCAAACAGAGGATGTAACTTCTAACCAGTTGTTAAAATATTTGCCAGTTTGCAAAATGTTAATCTTTGCTGAGGAATTAATCTTTAATGTGAAAATTGTTAATAAGACTAGCAGTGCAGGTAATTTCAATAATTCTGTATTTTGAATTCAAGCCCAAGGCAGTCACAGAGAACTTTTTTTCCACATGTAACCTAGTCTCCTGTACTGGCTGTATCTCCAATGCATAAGGAACGCAGTTTTGTATCTACTGATGATATACATGATGGTAGCATAGTAGTGTCAGTGGCACTCACAGCAAAAATTGAAGGAAGAAGGTTGGCAGAATTGTGAGCCACTTGTCCTGAGTTTATAAGAGACCTAGGCCATGCCAAAGTAATTTCTTTAGATTCATTAAGGTTGGAAAAGACCTCTAAGATTGTCAAGTCCAACCATCAGCCCAACACCATGACGCCCACTAAACCATGTCCTGAAGTGCCATGTCTACATGGTTTTTGAACACCTCCAGAGACAGAGACTTCATCTCTTTCATGGGCAGCCTGTTCAGCCTTCATCTTGTATAGTTTTAAGCTTCTTTTTTTTTTCCTTTTTTTCTGTATCACGAAGATATTTGCTACACTTTTTTTACTTTTTTTTGATCTAGTGGGTCTCATCCCAAGACTAGAAATTTCCATAGGCAGGTCCAGATTTTACAATTTTACTGTAGCTGAAGGTGATGATAAGAGAATTGTTTTGTCTGTTATCATGTGACTAAAATTGGTTTTGTTTGGGGTAGATTATCCCAATTCAGCTTCCAAGACTGAATCATAGGTAAAATCTCAGGGCTAGTCAGAGGTGATTTCTGAGGGGCAGACTATATACTAATTCCTATTGGACTCTTTCCTGAACTATTCTGTCTATATGGTATCAATATTTATTTTAAGACTGGTTACAATATCCTTCAAATTTTGAGACATGACATTGTTTAAAAAGAATTTTCAAACTCTATCCTCATGCACTTGAGCTCTCTTTCAATGTAACAATGAGCTGGAAAAGATAGTTGCATATTATGGTCACGTTGTCCCATGGCAAAATATGTTGACTCCATCTGAAATGTGATTTAGAAAAGAAATTGGGTTATTAAAAATTAGCCACTCTTATAAAGATCTTTATACTACGATACACCAGTGATGGCTTCATCTAAATGAAATCTCATTTTAGAGACAAATGCCAGACAATGAACAGAAATTGGGCAACTATAGAGATATTTGAAGTGTTAAGCATTTATAAAAATCTTAACCTGGTTTTAGATTAACAAGAAACAGCATTATCCACAAAACTACTTGTCCAGATTCAGAATTATTTGTTGCATATTCCCCATACTCTAGATTCAACTAATTTGTAATCCTTTTTGTACTCAAAATTTAAATGTGCTGACAAGTGAAACACTGGAACATGCACCAGTACCACTGTGGAAGTGTTAAAGAAGTCACAATAAAATATCAGTCAGCAATATATACCAGTAGGGATTTTGCTTTGTAAAAAAAAAACAAAGCTCTGTTTGTAAAGTAATAGTCTCTTCTAATTTTTTCGCTGAAAACCTATGAAAATGCATATACAACACAAAATATTGCTTCAAAACCTAAAAAGAAATAACAAACTAAACTCAGAAAATTAACTGAATCATTAAGAACCATGCAGCTGGGACACTCCCATAGTCTTACTAAACCCCAGAAACTAATCAATACAAAATATGAAAGAATACACTTTGTGTAGCACAAGATTAATGGATTATATTTAGACTTTGACAGTTGTCTAGGAAACTGAAAGGGGAAAAAATTGGAACTTCTAACTGAGAAGTTTATGCATAATTCTTGGCTGAATGTGATCATTTCTATACAAGGAGGAAAACGCACAGAAAATCAACATGAAAATGGAGTGCTTTATACTTGTGGGTCCACATAGCCTATGAAAAATGTACATGGCTTTTTTCAAGGCATTCAGTGAGGCATCATGGAAGTGCCTAATAATATCTAAACAAGGCCTAAGTTTGTAATGTTTTCCAAATGGATTATGGAAGCAAGATTTTGATCTAGTCACTACATGTGTGTAGTAAATCCCAAGAAGCATAACCTATGATGTACAATTTCTGCTACCTCTTTAAAATATGTTTCTTGTAATGTTGAAATGTAAGTGTATTAACTAAATATAGCACTAATTAGATTTAAGTAGCTTTAAGTAATTACGTCACACACTAAAGCAACACATGACAAGATGATGCCTTTACTACACAGTTACAGCTTCACTTGGTAGGAAGAAACACCTTCCTAACACAGGCTGAGGATTTTTTATATCACTGTTGGTCTGAACTTCTGTCTCAGGTCAGACTTTTTCACAAGAGCATTTTGACCTTAAATATTAGTGACAAGTTTTTTTTCAGCTATTTCATCTGAATGAAAAGTAAACATCAGAATTACCCTCTCTGTTCTTTTGGTTCAATCTGACCTTGGACTCTTGGGCTGTTTTGAAATGAACTACTTATTTCTATCATCAAGTTTATTTCACTTAGACCTAAAATAACATCATAAATATATTGTCTTTCTTTCTTTAAACCTGAGCAATTTTGCTTTCATCTGTTGTACACAAGTTTTACAGATGATCTGGCTTTAAGTTAAAATAAAATGAAAAAGCATTTTTAAAAAACATTCAAAGCTGTTTGTGATGAGCGGAATTTGCTTTGCTCCTTGATAGGCTGTAGGAGTGCAAGTTAGGTATATGCCTTCACTCATTGTTTAAAAGTGCTCCCTCTCTATGTAAGATAAAAGTTATCACAGTAAACTTGATTTTTTTGACACAGTTTAGATTTAGGGAGTTCTTTTCATCTAAAATGTGCTTTTCAAAGCAGAACACACTCAAACATCTGTTCATATAAGAACAATTTATCTGTGGTTAAAAAACTGACTGTGAAGTTAGGTTAACTTTTATAACATATATAAGGCTTCCTCACTCCTGTAAGCATTCCTTATGTTCTAATTTTGTAGTCTACCAGCTTGATCCATACTACTTAACCACTGCACAATCACAGATCCATTCAAAAGTAAGTGCTCTTAACACTAGTAACTGTAGAGAAATGTCAGTACTTAAGGAAATCAAGCTGGCATTATGTGAACTGCAACTGAGAAAAAAAAAATCCTGTGGTTTTAGGTGGTACAGAGGTGAATTCACCTTCTGGTTTACAAGACCACCACACATATATTTCAAAAAACATACAAAAGGATAAAAATATTGTATCAGTCCTGGCACAGTTACACACACAGTTGTTCTTTGTGAGTTTTGAGAAGACAGTGAGAGTTGTTTGCTAAGAACATGCATTCATTTTAACATCTGAAAACTTCTTATTTGGATGTATCTAAAACCAGACCAAAGCATTTCATTTTCTGAGGATATATTTTAAAGAACATAAATGTGGAATTCTTCAGTGTGCCCAAATATTAAAAAGATGATACAGCAGCACATATCAAAGGGCAGAGTTTTCAGGATACTTGGACCAATGTAGGCAAGAACTTGGGACGTGTGCCCAGATTCAGGCTACATGAGCTTGGGAAGTTTCTGCTTTTATCCCAAGACTACGAGACAGTTGAAGGATGTGATTTATGAGATATTGTAGGAGGTTTTTTTCCTCAACAAATACAGTAGCCAGGCCACATAGTAGTATGTTGCCCTACATAAAAAGAACTATTTTTCCTATGAACAACTGTTTTCCTTTTATTCCTTGCTCATTTTGATTCATCATCTGAATTTCTTTAATGATTTTGAATACAAAGATTTAACTTCTTAGAAACCTATACATAATCATATACAATAATATATCGTTAAGTTTTGCTAGCCTCAAACTTCACACACATTAAAAAGGAAGTTTCTCACTTCAGATTGTTCTCAAATTACGCTAAAATACCAGAAACATTGCTCATATAAAAAAGGAGGGCCTATTATTAAATAAGCAATGTCTACTTTAAGCATAAATCATCTGTAAATGGAAATTGCCTCCTATGTATTTCTATGCAATGAGTTTCCAGTTGAGTGATTATACTGGAGTATAGTAAAGGGGATCACAGAGTCCATAGTAATGATACTCTTCCATGCCATTTGGCATCTGTGATATCCTTTCAGATTTCTAGAGCCCCTCATACTTTCATTCAGAAAATCCTGTTAAGAAATATGAGGATGTGTCTGATGCAGTGCATGTATGGGAAGTCAGCTGCATGTGCTGTTCAGCTGATCTATACATATGTAGTAACTTCAACAGATGCTAAACAGATCAGCTTTGCTGAGCAGGTAGCTCTACCGTATGCAATTGATAGATCTGGGATGTGCCAGACTCACTGCATACGGACGACACAGCCAATACATACAAAATGTGATCATTTGATACGGATATATGACATCCAGTAAGTTCATGGATCGAGTCAGGAAAATAGAGTAGGAGAAAGGAAAACAATTCCAGGCTGAAAAAGGGTCCTGTGCACATTGTAGCCCTATAATTACTCTTGCCTAAATAAAACTACGCAGTAAGAAGAGATCAATAACAATAATGAATGAATGATTAGACAAATAATTAATCTGAGCATAAAATAACTTTTTCCTTAAGGTTTTTACATGTGGTAGAGTTTCATAAAAGCTTAAGCTCTTTAACTAAATGTTAACTTTGTAGTTGTATTTTTTACTGTAGAGCACATTCTATGATCTGTCTTAGATGGTAAAGTAAGTGAACAGAATTTTTTTGTAGGAAGACCTTACAAAGATTGGTGACCACTTTAAAGTTTAGCAACAATTTGAAAATACTGTTTTGGGGTAGATTTGCTGGTATTTTGGGGTTTTGGTTGGTTTTTGTTTCTGTTTGGGTTTTTTTTTTTAGTAACGGAAAGAAATCATTTGGGGATGGATAATGAAAAAAAATCAGAGACCAGATACTTTTGTAACCTATCAATTAGTTTATTTACTCTTGTTTAGGACTACAGTGTTAGCATGCACTTGTTATGGTTCCTTAAGAGCATATGGTGCACGTACTCTATATTTATATTTTTAAGTGATACGATCCCTGCCTGAGCTGCTCTTATCCCTAGTCCCTCTGCTTTAGCTCATCATAAGACAAGGAAAATCAAGCAATAGCACTATCACAATAATAGACTAGATATTCCAGCTGTCCATAAAGAAAATTGTGATAAAAGCAGATGAATCGGTTGTTAGATGCCAGCTCCAATATCAAGGTCCTATGGGAGGGCAGTCAATACCAAACTTAGAGATGCCATTGGCAATGTGATTCAGAGCTTTTAATCAGAGTGGTAGCACTAATGAGTAACAACATCTTTCCACTGGAGAGGATGCAGTTTCCTATAGATGGATTTTATGGTGGCTGACACTTCATTTGATGGGCTCAGCGATGCCACAGCTCAGTGAGCTGTACATTTGTTCTGTAAGCAGTTTGAACTAGTGAGCGTAAATTTTACTATGATAGTTTAAACCTCTTTATTTATTCAAATGAGCATGAAAAAACAATATTTCCTGCAAATGCCAACAGTATATGTTACTGATTAACAGCTGTAAGGTAAAAAAATGTAAAAGAGTTACACTAAGTGGCAAATAAGCTAAGTAGACTTTTGAAAGTTAAATTTGTAGCTTCTATGTAGAATTTTCTGAGAAAGAATGGAGTTCCTGAAACTTACTTTCAATAGTCATTTTCAGACTTCAACAAATAGATCATCTTAACAAATACAGAACTAAATACCAGCAACTTATATTTTTTCCCTTAGGTTTAACTCAAGCAATTTTTTATTTGTCACCTTAGGGTAAGAAAAGCATATGAGGTAAAAGGGCCAGGATTTGCACTTTAGAGAACAAGGTCACTACTTTCTTGCCTTATAGAAAGAACCCTCTTAGTATCTGCTGGTCTCTGATCAATCAAAAGTTGTGGGACACTAGCAATGTAATTTATACATAGCACGCACATAGCAATATATAGAGCTAAGAACATCAGCAGAAAAAAAAAGTGGATACCACCAGTCAGAAAGTCCCATCTTACATCCTACCACCCTTTTTGCTTCTGAGGGCAAATAAATTTCAGTCTCTGCCTAATCTTCAAAAGGTGCAAGTTAACTCATCTAATACTATCATCCGATGAATTAAAAGAGGTGAAAACACGAAAGGTGTCATCAGCATATTGATTAAAGCCCAGATCATCAGTATGGGCTCTTAACTTCTGCTCATTAGAGGCAAAAATCATAAGCTAACAACACAAGTATATTTTCTATAAATATTGAGGCCTAACAAACAACCTATCCATTTAACAGGTGCTATGAATCTTCAAATTACTGTAGCAGCTCACATTCTAGTCTTTAAGAGCCTTCCCACCCAAAATAGAGATGTACAAGAGAGCAAAAATTAAATTCTAAACTGTTAGAGTTAAAAAATCATCTTCTGAAACTGTTTTCTTGACAAATCAAGTATGAAAGCACAAACGTATGTTTTTAAAATAAACATCACCATTATTCTTCTTATTATATTTTGAAGTTATACAAGGAGGCCACAGGCACATTGCTCTGGCATCATAAAAAATGCAAATTAAAAACTTAATTCTTTCCTATCACGACTGAAAGTACAGACCTCACTTGCTACTCCTGAGTACCACCCGAGACCCAATCCTGCTTTCTTTTTCTTAGATGGATTGAGATGGTTATTTGTAAACAGTGGGCTCCTTATTCTGATGTATGGAGGTTTAGGCTTTTTTAATTATTTCTACTGCTTTTTCTTGGAAATTATTTCCAAATTAAAACTATGATAACATATATGTATATAGTTAATTGAGCATATATCCTTATAACCACTCCTGAGAAAAGACCTTCAATAGGTATTTTCCCTTTACCTTTAATAAGTGACTACTTTAATTACTGCTGCTAACAATGAATGAGGCAATAGATAAATGGAGATAACATGAAATATAATAATTCTTGTGCTCATTTCTTTCAAACAATCCTATTAAGAAGCATATATTAAGCTAGACAATAATGTTACAAACAAAATGTGAACTGTATCATCTGTATGGACCTCTGGTTAATTAACAGTTGGTGAGCCCCTTCTCTCATAGACAGGCACACAACCACATAAAAAATTACACAGAAAGAAAATATTTCTATCTAATAAGGGAATTTCTTCAAATACCACATACATATATTGAAAATAGCCATAACAAGTCAAATAGATTTTATTCCTGGATCATCAGAATCTGAGATGTTCAGTATCTTATGAGACCCAGTGTTCCTGTGCCTGAATATCATCAGATTTTTCTTCTTAGGCAACAAGGTCGTTTCTGTAAAATGCCAGGAATTAATTTAGTATACCTTGATTATAAAATGATCTGATTTTACAAGTAAGGGTACTGCACTGCAACATTACATTAAGAGTAAAAGGCCAGATACCAGATTTAACGAGGTTAAGATGAAAAAAATCACACCATCATCACAATCGGCCAGTACAAAATGGCTTTGAATTCCCCATTCCATTTCTGTCTCTACCCTAACAGCAAATCAGAGGGTACAATCCAATTCTGAAACATGGAAAAGATCATATTGCTAAGATTTATTATGAATACAATTAAATGTTTTGCCAGCTTACCTGATTGAAAGAGAATGACAAATCACTGCAAAGCCCAGCATCCAAAAATAATATGATAATATATGTCTTCTCCTGATATAGTCCAGATTTCCATCCACAAAGCTTTACTAATTAATTATAATTTCTGTATTCTCAGTGCAAAGGAAAACACAGAGACCTTTCCAGAATCCTCCTTGATTCTGCCTCCGCTTCCTGTTCTCAGTCTCACTCTATGGTATCCAACGTATATCAGAAAACAGCTTATTAGGAGAAGGGGGGGTGAAGGGTGGGAGAATGGAGGGGGAGAAGTGAAAAAAAATGCAGCACCTAACGTGGCAGCTCCACCTACTGGTAAAGATAATGAATACGTACAAAGAATCAGCTTATGAGGCATCTTTATCCCAGTTTGTTCAGATCTACACTTCAAACAGCTCCTCTGTAGTAAATTCCTTCAGGCAAGAAGCACAACAGACAAACAAAACTGCACAAATTATTGAATAACCTATTTTAAAACTTTTTCTTACAATAATTAAATTTAAAAAGATTTGTCTATATACACTCAGTAGAAAATTTTGTTTTAAATTTGCTGTTTCCTTTAGAAATCCATGGGAAGAGAGGAATGTGTGAATAAGAGAGCATAGACAGACTGCAACTAACTGGTGTATGCTGAACTTGCTGAATATCTTGATACTGTCTTATTCATTTAATACTACTATGCACTTTTGGCATCATGTTAATTTATTTTATGTGCATGAAAATGCACTACGCTTATGTAAAAGCAGAGCTCAATGTCTTTCCCTTAGATAGGACTCCTGGCCATGTGAGATATACATCTCTTCGCCTAGAATTCCGCTGGCCATCCTGGGAAGAATTATTAGAGCAGTGGCTCCAACGTTGCCTGGTCCACAGGCAACAGTATTGAGTGAATAATGTGCTTCAGGCAACATATTATTTTGTCCTGCATGTCAGTTTGAGGAGTATTGTCTGTGGAAAACAAGATGTAAAAACGCTGAGCAATGTCAGCAAGTGTGTGGAATACATTGACTCATAGCCTTGGGTTAGAGACCACTACAGTTCGCAACTAATTTAATTTCAAGCTACCAACTTTGTTCAGTCATGTGGAATTTAATGAACAAACATTATTCCACAAAACAAGAAAAAAGGGTCTAAGCGACAATGAATATTTTGCTCTCTGGTAGCTCTTGCATTTTCTTTAAGTACCTCTTCAATAGAGGCTAAAGATAACCCCATTCTGTGTCCCATTGGTCACATACTTTGTTTTGGAAGCGAGGACTTCAAGGCAGCCAGCATGTGTCCAGCCTGATGGCCACTACTGAATCACAACTGTACAAACCAGTAGTAGTGGTAACAACTGCATACAACTGATGTCCCTTATCTCTAATATCATGCAGATAACCCTATTTAAATTAGCATGCTTAAATCAAAATCCTTAAGCATTTGTGTCAATTTGTGAGCAGTCCTGTTGATTTCAGTTAAGCTTGCTGCGTGCTTGACACATGTAAATATCACATTCCTGAATTCAGCTAATAGCAGCATACAGAAATACATTTTCAGAGGATGTATGTACTCTGTATGTACAAAACAATGTCTGTATATTAAATGGAAGAGATATTCCCCTAGCAGCTACATAACTTTCCTTGTCTGTTTTTGTAAAACTGGAGCACATGGAGACACTGCTGATGACACTGTTAATGCAAATCCTCCCTTTTATTTCGAAAAGATTTTGAGGGTGTGAACCTATACCCCAGTTTGATAAGAAAAAAGAAAAATGTTCTCCTTTTAATATTTCAGACTTTCAGAATTTAAGAAGGAATGTATTTTTAAGAAAATTGTTCATTGCCAAAAAAGCAGGGGGTTTGCTTTTGTAGGATTATGGGAATTTATCAAAGCCAGGAATGAACAGAAGCTGGTGTCTTGATTTTAAACTTCTTAGGAACATTGTTTGGCAACCATATTGTGTTTTAAAAATCAAACCAGTCCCTAGATAGGATTTTTATTTGCTTACAGGCTGTATTTATTTTATTTATTATTTTTAATCTTAAAAATTTTTCTTAGTGGTCTTCAGAACTTTTCTTTAGAAAGCCTTTATGTCTTAGCCCAAATGCAACTGTCATCTAGTAACATCCTTCTTAAGGATGAGTTACACGTGTTGAATCTGTTTTTCATAGAAAAGTAATGAAATTCTAATCTACACAACAATTTCAACCTTATTAAAAAATAGGAAACATAGTCCCTAATATCACCAGTGTAATTCCAACAGTAAAAGGGTGTATAGAGAGCAGTTTTTAACCAGAACTGGTTCAGGGATTTGATTCTCTGGTAAGTTTTATAACAGCATATTCTTAGAATGACTAGGTTTTGTGTGCTGATATTTCAAACAATGGTTAAATTAATGTTGTATTATTAGAGAAACCTCAGTCCTGCTTGTTTGTGGTAGCGCCTTTATCTTGATTGAAGCCTTCTGTGATGTACTGGTTGGTATAATAACTATGCGCAATGTACTCATCTATACCAAGACAGCCTTCTCATAGGTCTAGGTCTAGGTCTGATGTTAGAGAAATGTTTCACTCTAAAAAAAAAAAAATCCAGAAAAGAAAAGTTTTGTTTGTAGAAATGATCATGTCACCAAGTCACAGAAAATATTTATGTATGAATATGGCTTACACATGGCTTACATTTTTCTTTCATCCATGTATAGGATTGCCTGTATAGTGATTCAAATTCATTGAAAACAGTCAGTCTTCAATTACTAAAACACAGTTTGAATCATGTTAATAATTCCTTTGCATTTTTTGTAATCTATCGCATGAATACGATAGATTATACATCTATAATACATCTATACGATAAATACATCAAACCATCCTACACAGAGCAAACAAACACAATACCTCCGAATTTTTAAACATAAAAATTAATTTTTAAAAAAGATCTTTCACCATAGATCTATCTAAAATGTATATATTAGATACATACTATATCTATCAAATGTACACATACTACATATAGCAAATCCCTTTCCCTCCTTTCCTCTGCCTCACTAGATCCCACTGAACAATTGACTGTGATATCTGAAAATCAGAAGTGGTCATTTAGAAGACAACAACAAACAGACTGCTTTGACAAATGTAATTTATAACACTGCCAGCCTGGCACTTGTTTCAGTTTGAATTATTAGTACAACTTTTAATGAATCATCACTGAAAGTTCATTTCAGAAATTATAGACAAAAACATAACTTGAAAAGCCCTGACATTTCTAAATAATCTGTCTGGGAATCTTGCCTCAGGTGCAGTTATGCTCTCAGTAAGTGAATAAATGCGAAGCTATTCAGTCACTTTTAACTAAACAGCTGAAACAGAAGTGTTGAAATACCTTAGTTGCAAAGAGAAAAATAATTTTGAACTGTTAAACATGAATGAATAGAGCCCCTGTACGAGGTCTCACATAAGGGCAGGTACATAACTCACATGTAACTTCTCAGTAAAGAGGAGCCAGACAACACATCTCAAGTCCACGACCTTGCTGTATCATCAGTAATAACACAACATTCTGTTTCTATAGGATCACTTAAAAGTATAAGGACTTCATAGAAATGTAAGCCTTTGACTGGTAATAACAGGCCATAGAACAAGCCACCTGAAAAAAACCTCTGCTTTAAGGTATTCATAATAATATCAGAATGTGATCAGCAATCTGTACTTTAATGATTGTAGCTTTCATTAATAACACAAAATTATTTTAACATTAATGTTCTAAATAATAGTTAGACTCCTCCTATTTTTGTAGAAAAACAATACAAAGGCCATACCCAAATTACCTCAAACAATAATTTCATCATTTTAGTAAAAATTACTTAAAAATAAGTCTCAAAGTATAAACCACTTCAACCACCTACCATACGTGCCTAAGTGTTTTCAAAATATTGATCTCTAGTTACAATTTTCCTGTCATTCTGATGAGTTACAATCACAACAATAAAATTATTGTGATTTGAAACAAAACACACACAACAATCACAGCTTAGAGATGTCTTAAAATATTCACATTGCATATACTATATGTGTGTATATATATGCACACACACTTTGTGTAGTACATAGAAAGAGCAGGGATCTTATGTAGGTATGTTTTGAATAAATAAGATCATCATCTGAGACTGGTATCTGTTTAGTCTGGTGGTCTAATAGTGGCTAGTACAACAGGCTTCTAAGTTCAAGATAATTAGCAGCAGACAACAGTAAAATAACTAGTCAATACAAAGATTTTTTTTCTTATGCCAATGATCCTCAAGCTATAGGTGGATCTAGCTGACACACTACTTGATTGCAGGAGCTTCGCAGCCAACTTGGCATTTTTAAATAATGAGAGAGTTGGTGAAAAGTTCTATAGGTCAACTGGAAAGATGTAACTTTCCTCACAATGTATGTGCTAGATGTTTCTATCCTCTAGCATGTAGCAGGCACTACATCTGCTGCCACTACAGAAGTACTTTAGCAATTTCTGAGTGCTAGGAGCAATAGTCCTTCTAATCTTGTTAATCTTGCACGATAAGACTTTTTATTTTATGTCTATTTCCATGTAAGACAGGAGAGTCTTAGAAGGCAACTAATTCATAAGGAAATAATTTTATGCATGACATATGATACACCTTAAGAAATTGCAGAACTACAGGCCAACAGCAAGGGGGATTCTGGAAGACACTAGATATTCATGTGAGTAATAACAGAACAGGGAGCAGGCACTGACTCAGATAATAAGGATTCAGTATCCAAGGCTTGCAAGCTTCTTGTATAACTTTCAGAACATAATGTATGTTCACATCTCTAATGCTCATCTATGGAAAGGGGAGAATAATTCCTGACTTCAGAAGAGGCTATAGGATAAATTAATTTTGTTAGCTATACCATGCTGTAGAGAATAAGACTGAAGAAGTATCTTAATATTCCCTTTAATGTCCAAATAGGCCAATCAGGCCAAGGAAGCTATTATTTTAGGCACTACATATTCACAGGACACAGACTGTAACAGACAAAATAATGAACAAAGACAAAATGCAAGCAAGCAGTTTCAGAGTGAGCAAATACAATTTCAGAGAGACAGATTTTAAGAGGTGGACAAATGAATTAAATGATACCTCAGCAACAAGTGCAGTAGTGCTTTCAGAGCTAGTAAGAAAATCTAATAATGTTCTCCCAGGACACCTATAAACACAGAGATTGCATTCATATGTTTTCATTCCATTTATTGCTACTGAGTCATGTGGTTTAATTGGTCAGACGAAAGGTAATCATCACTTGGAGAGAGGGGAGGTTTTGTTAAGCAAACCTCAAGTTATGATTTATTTATTTGCTAGCCTTTTAAAGCTGGTATGCCTAGAAGAATTGTTCTGTTTAATAACATATGCTTGCCAAGTTGATTTTGCATTAGAAAGTTTCTCTGCATCTCACACTATGCCTAATAGTTATCTGCGCTGAAAATAGTACCTTTATAATTAAACCATTAAAATATACTACACTGAAAGAGATGTCACAGAATTGCAAAATTAATCTAATAAAAATAACTCAAAGAAAATAACTCTATAAAATAAAATACAAATAACTCCAAGAAAAATAACTTCACTTTGATCTGCTTTGGCCAAGATCGATAAAGATACAGAACATGGAAACTGTTTAGTGCACTGAATCATGAAGTAAGCTAAGTAATTTAATGCCTTAATGGTACTGACTATAGGCATACACATTTCAGAGAACAAAGATGGAAATGTATGCACTTTCAAAAATTGTTGCACAAAGTCCTTTTTAAATCTGTCTTCACCATTTGTCTTTAAAAGTGACTTCAGTGTTTACGCCTAAGCAGGCAAGAAATGACTGGATTTATATTTTGAAAATATTATGAATGTGACTTAAAATATCCCCTTCTTCAAAATATGAAGTAGTTTTATTAAAAAGAAAAATTTTCAGAAATCTTTTAAATTCCAAAGCTATCTTTCTTCTTAGGCAGAGGTAAAAACACTGGCAACATGCAATAACACACCTTAGGTGCAAAGATTTTAGATATGAACAAAATGTAACAAAACTAAAAGATTGCTGATGTTCAGTAGTCACCAGGATAATTTCTGTTAAACTAAGTCTTAAACAGGGAAAAAAATATGCTTCATATTTAGAATAATCTTAAAGGTCAATTTCACTTTAATGAGTATTTTGCAAAGGTGCCTCTCGGAATTTAAAGAATAATAGGCTTTATGATTTCATCAGAACTAAATAACAAAGGCTGATAACTTTTGATTGAGATTAATTTTTGTCTTTTAATAAGGTGACACATCAAGAAACCATGAATCTCTTCACTCTGCTGATCTGTCTTTTGCATCAGATTAAAACTTGGATTTTGCTTAAAGATAGGGATCTAGAGTTTGAGAGTTGAGATTTATGCATAAAAAGGACAAAAAGGAAAAGTAAGAGCCCTAAATATGTGAAATAGCTATTTCTTTGAGGGATGTAAAGAACAGGCGTAGATAAGTGTCTGTTGGCCAGAATAGCTACTGGCATTACTCCTCAGGCTTAACATCCCATGCACTGTGGAAACTGGAGTTTGACTTTTTGCTCCATATCTTCTGGGTAAATGTTCTTGCATGATTTAATAGAATGGTTATTTTTTATGCAGATGACTGTTAGCCATGCTCTGAGAGGCAAAGACAAATTTCTGGTAGAAATGAGCTCTATCAGCATGGTTGAATAAGCAGAAAGATTCTTCTAGCTATCCCAGTTTTAAGGCGTTTAAATTTAAAAAAAAAAAAGAGAGAGAAAAAAATAGATTTATTCAATGGATATTTGTTTTCATTACTATATTATTACTATTAATATGATTACTAGCACCATGAATAAACCATGTTTGTAGGTGTTGTTGGAGAGTGTTAATAGATTCCAAATCAGGTCTGAGACATTCACTGGAATTCGTTGATTCTCACACAGCTCTTCTGGATTCTTCACAGAAAAACTTTATTTCTTACATACTCATAACTGGGCACGTTTGTGCCACTGATAAGTGCAGGTTTTTTAAGAAAATGTAAACTTAGAAAACTCCTGTGAATTACAGCAATGATTTTTCTTTTTGTTTTTAACTTATCGTGACATTTTATTGTGGTATGTGGGAGATATTATAACATCTCATTTTTATTGTGTTCTTCACAGAGAATATAGAAAAGCAAGGCTAGGTTTCCCAATAAGCTTTACCATTAAGATGTAATTGTCATATACCTACAGATTTAAGAACAATATTTTTATCTCATTTTTAATATTTCAGATTTTATTAATTTAAATTTTCTTTTGTTTTTTCTTAGATAGCTTAGGCATTTTTTTTAGTTTATCAAGTTGGTTAAATTAATAATCAATTATGTTGATTAATGTTACATATTCCAATAAAATGATACTTTTGTGAAAAGTACATTCAATAAGTGACTAAATTAAAGTAGACTTTAGAATATCAGCGTCATGAATTTAGGCCTGTAATGTTATACACACTTTGGACTTCAGGCATTTTGAAGTGCAAGGTCTTCGTGGAATGCCAAATGAGCTTCAGCACCACGGAGAGCGCCCAAGCCTTACGTTTAATCTTGGCTCTAGGAGTTAGAATTGTCAGTGCTTTCCGGTGAAATCCTTTTTCAAGGTATAAAAATTACATTTTATATAAAATAGTATTATAGAGCAAAATTCCCTTAAAACAACTTCAAATGAGAGTGTATTTGTTTTGTGACAATAGGATTTCTAAAACACTCAGTCCCTGCTCACACAATAGGTTTTTTGACCTGTTTTGACATATTATTATCATTACTCGAACTATTTTAGTACTTGGGAGCTCTTTCATGGTCCAAGATCCCATTGTAGAGATTGAAAAAGTATAGAAATCGATCTTTTTCCTGACAAACTGACACTCCAAGGTCTTGTGATAACTGTGATAAATGGTTCAAGCTGAAACAAATGAGTTACTACTGAAAGGGATAGACTCTCCAGAAGCTTCACTGTGTTGATGTTAATTATTTTTGTGATGAGTTAGATCAAGAATCCAAATTCAAAATTCAATGGCTTTCATCTAGATTCATTCCTAGTTAACTCTTGCAAATTTTCCTCCCCCAAAGCCATGTTTCGGTGCAATGAGAATTTTCCTCCACAGCTGAGGATTGTTGAGACAGCCCTGCATACGGCATGGCTGGTAACATAGCAGGAGTAAGTGATAGAAAACTTTTAAGGAAATAGAGAGGTAAAAGTAGACACACTCAGTATAAGGCATCCTTTAGTAACAGTAAATCCAACGTTGCCATTGTGGGGATTGTGGCTAGAGACATTTATGGTGAGGTAGTCAACCTTCATATTAGTTTTTTATGACTAATAGTATCCAGAATGCCGAAGAGCAGTTTCAAGATGCTATAAAATTTAAGAGAGCCTTGGATGAAAATAAGTAAAACAGATCACTATAAAACCCCTTTATTGAGAAATAATGTAATAATCCTGATTAAATCCAAGCATCCATTGCTTTTGCCTTACATAACAATTTCCCCACTGCTCTGGCTTTCAATAAATAAGTGAAGCAAGAGCACTTATTTTCTACTCTTTTGTAGTGGTGGGTACTGAATAAAGATGACCTTTTTTTTGAAACATAATGTGCATTAGTACATAGTAAAATAAAGATACCTGGAAGAACCTTGCGTTTACTGCAATTATTTATATACAGATGTATCCAAATACTTGCTTTGTTAATTAAAAAAAAGAATCACACAGGTTAAATCTCAAATTTTTTTTAAAAAAACATGCAAACATTCACTAGTCTTAACCTATTTACTTTATTTTAAAGCTTTATAGTCAAGGGCTGATATACGATTTTAAATTAAATTACAGTTGTTTTGATAGGGGGAAGAATCCAGCTGAGCTCACTTCCTTGCCAGTAGGTGGAGCTAGCACGTAACATGCTGCCTCCTTGTTTCCTCCCCCTCCTCTCTTCTCCCCCTCCCCGCTTCTTTTCCTCCCCACAACCAATTTTCTGATCGATGCTGGGATTCAAAGAGTGAATCCCAGAACAGGAAGCAGACGAAGAGACTACACAATACTGCAGAGGTTCCTTTGTTGTTTTGATGGGGAGGCTCTGTCTTCATTTCTTTCCTTTTTCATTTCAGTGAAATTAAGACTTTACAAGCTTCTTTGCCCAAGAACCTGAACCTGCACTAGAAGGAGCCTCATCTACAAGTGTATGGATATTTCTTATGCCATGATTTGTAATTCTCTTTTAATCAGGTAAGACAACATGATATTTAATTAAAAAGCTTCAGCAACAAATTCCAGTTGTTTTGCACTGAGATTCTTCTCTTGTGGTGCCACACCTAGTTTTCGATTAATATTAATAGAGCAAGAGGGGAGGAAAAAATAGCCATCTTTGCAACTGCATGAATTTTTCATAGTATTTAATTGGGTCTTGGCGCAATTTGGAGGGTTTTTTTTATTTCTCTGGTCCTAGATTTTTAAGATTATATGTTTATTATTAGAATTACTTCTGAGTTTTTATTTTTTCATCCTAATTGTGATAATTTGTTGGTGTTGTTTTGAAGTCGTCATCCACAAGTGTCTTCTTTCTCTATTGGAGATTATATTGGTGCTGTATCCAGAATGCAAATTCAATGTATTTTAAAGCATATGAATACATGCCTGGGATTACCCAGTTTTAATGCAGGAATGTGCTGCTGCTTCTTTATACCATCTTCAGTCAGAGGCTTTCTTTACATCTGAGATTATTCTCTTTTTTTTTTTTTACTATGAGGTATAGGAGATTTACAAGATTCTCCCCTCCCTCATCTCCCAAAACAGCCTCTCTCTGATGGAAGATAGAATGGAGGACTTGCCTGTGACTAAACATGGTTTTGCACTGCTGAAAATATCATATGAAACCCGTGTGTTTTGTGAATCGTTTTATATATTAAAAAATGTATTTTTAATTTTAAAACCCTCATTCAATACTGCATGAGAAAGAAAAATATTCTTTTAATTATTTTTTTAGATGCATGATACACACTGGGAAAGACAGCAGAATGACTCAGGAGGTGGGAAGCTCATGCTGCATCCCCTGACTCTTCTTTCAAATCTTCTGGGTTTTTTTCTTTACCTTCCCTTAAATACAACAACAATTTATTTAGTCAGGAAAAGCAACATAGAAATGCATTGACTTACACAGTCACAGATCAGAGAAAGGGCTTGGTAGCCAGTCTGTGAGAGAAAAGAATGTGTGATTCACTTAAATGCATTTTGTTTTCTATTATAAGGTTGTATGTAGGAAAGCACTGAATCAAAATTTTCACACACCTGTGTAAAGGTAAACTGTTTCTTCTAGCAGTGATTAATGAAGGAATGGAAAATTGCCTGTTGGGATTTGAATGCTAGATGCTGCCTTGACTTTAGACATTTCCTCAGATAGATGTGAAGCGTTAAGAAGGCTCTCACATATTCTTGCCGTCTATGCCTGCTTAGGTGTATTTTCCTGATCAATGTTTCCAATATGTGCATATGGCTATAACCGCGTCCAAATGATCTGCAGTTTTCTCCAGTGACAAATGCATTAAATAAATGATGCTCTCATGTCTACAGGCCCCAATTCAGCAACAAACAGGCATGCAGTGGGATGACTCACATTCTTAATATTAGGCACATGGATAAGTACCTGGCTCTGTTCTCTTGATCTTTAAACTGCACTAATGTTCAGAGAGAGAATAACTTCTTTTTTAAACACAGAGATGTTGCAGTGCTCATAAAATGCAGGTAGTAGGCCAAAGTAGCATACAGCTTCAAAGGCAAGCTATGAATTTACTCTTACATGTAAAAAATAAAAAGAAAATCCACTAGGTTGTTATAAACCTTAAAAGAAAAATATTGAAATTGAATTCTTACAGATTTTGAGTACATTAATTGTGAACATTACTCTTTGGGAAGCATATCATATCAAAGAATGATCCAGTTGCCTCTTAGTAGCAATGGCTAAGTTGGATGTTTCTGGAGGAGTTCAAGAGAAAGCTGTCCCTAAGAGAAAGCTGGCTCACCCTACCTTTTCTGAAACTTAATTTTGGGGTATATTTAAGCCTTCTTCTTACTTTTGTTCATCTGAATTACTCTAATTAAAGTGAACTGAGCATAAGCCCAGCAGCAATTACGCTGCCAGCACTGCTTGCTTGGTTTCTTATTCACAGTCCTTGATGAATGGATTTGCTATGGATTTGCTGGGTCATTACCTGCAGCCCTGCCCTACTGCTGTGTTCGTCCTAAACTTTCCCACCAAGGGGACAGAGAGGACACTGAAATCTAATATAGCCTGTCTGTTTGAATTGTACTAGGCACCAACAAATGCAACTGTACTCCCTCCTTATGCATGCAGCTCTCATCTGGAGCACAAAAATCATGAACCACTTCCATTGTTTTAAGGGGGTGCACACACTCACACAATTTTTGCCAGAGATGTGGATCTTTTGCGGTGACAGTCCTTGGTCCTGTACTCTCCCAGAGTGAGGACAGCCTCTTGTCTGTCAGGGCCTCCCTCTTCCTCTCTTTGCCTGCAGCCCTGGCTTGCTGAGCAAGCAGGCATCAGGCAGCCCAGAGGCCTCCTTTCTAGAGGCTTCCTGAAGCCACTCGAAAGAATCCATTTTTTGTCCCTCCTCGCGTCTTGCCAACATCCACCTGTCTGAGCAATGCTGGTTAAAAGACATTTCTGCCAATGGTGGCCTAAATCTCCTGTTCTTCTGTTGTTGCATTTGAAAGACACATAATGTACCTGATTTCAAAGAAGTATTACTGAGGGGAGGCAAAGGATGTTGTGAATCACTAAATATCATAAATACCATAAGGATACGAATCATTAAAATAGCTAAGAAGGAAATTAATGATTCTGTAGTCACTGCATGTTTGGAAAGATACGCAGTAAAGAAGGTCTGGGACCAAAATACTGAGGACAATGCAAAGAAATACTGAATAATTATATTCATGTTGTTCAGTTCAAATTCCTATTGTTTCCCAGCTTGCAACTCTACCTCTCTTATTTCTGCTCCTATTGTTCCTTTTTCTACCCTTACCTCCAATTTAAGTTAGGCTGCTTCCTCTTTCTGCCTTTTACTGTTTGAGACCAGCAGGAGGGCTCTGCTTCTGCTCCTAGTTTCAGCATTTGATGCCTCAGCACCTATCATTATAAACTGCACTTAAGGGACTGCTATGCTAGGCAGAAACACAGTCAACATGTGGCAGCTCTGTAAGTATTTATTACAAGCTGCTAAGAAGCTTTTTCTGAGCATATTTAGAAATCATTGTAGAAGTGCTCAGTGGCCAGATTTCAATAAATTTAAAACAGGCACAACAAAATGCAAACTTTTTTATTGCCTAAGAAGCCTAGTTTACATAATTCAGGGTAGGGATTGAAGCAAATGTTCTAAAAAAAAAAGCCTGGAAATATATTTTAATGCTGCAGTATTATCATCTTACTCATTAAATAGTCACAACAAGAGTTTTTAATCTTCCTATTGAAAAAACCAACAACATAGATTCATTTTTAAACTTGTGGATTAGTGAAACAATACTTGCAAACTTTTCCCAATAAGCAGACTACAAATGTACTTTTTCTATTAAATGGTGAATCTTTTGTTTTTATAAGCTTTCAAGCTGAAAGAAATAAGTATCGTTAAGACACATAGATCCGCTTTGTCAAGTCAAACTTTTCTTTCCAACTTCATTGAAAGAAGTATCTCTCCATTTATAGTGTCATTAAAGAATGAAAAAAGGATGAGGCCGATACCATAAACAAATTCAGTCTCAACAATTACGGTTTGGCAAAGCTGAAGGTGCTGGAAAGAGGTTCTCATGATGGAAACTACTAAGGAAACAAAACTCTGTTAGCTCTATTCATACTATATAGAAAAAAAAGTTTTAGAAACCTAAAAATCAGCAATAACTTATTTTTTGGGTGTCTCTACTTGAAGTCAGTGATTGTTTCTATATGACATTTTCTTAGATTTTGTGTAATTGCGATCGCAGTGGCTTCTTGATTCTCAGCTTGCCTTAAATGTGGGCAGAATCTGATTTGGGCCAGATGAATTCTTCTTTTGACCTGCTAATGCTAGCCAGTTTTCACTCATTTTCTCTCCAGAGCTCCTCACATATACCTCCTATTATGTGGTGAAAGTGCAGGCTTCCCCAATCAAGAAAGAGAACATGTTCAATAAAAGGATGATTGCTCCATGCAGTATGTAGTTACCTTGGGCAAACTGATATCTGATACCATGTAACATTAGTAGACATACGATTTAAGACGACGGATGTCCAGGTTTTGAACGTACAGCATGTCTTCTCGTGGTCTAACATGGACCTGTCATATGATGGGAAATGCCTGCCAGGTGGTGATGCTTGTCTGATCTTAAATGGAGTTTTAACGCACAGCTTTTGAGTACATGTAGATGTCAAATGACCCACTCCAGCCAAAAAAAATTGGATACCATTCAATCCTGCAGTAAAAAGCATGACTGCAGTAGGTTTATCCAGGTCTTAGCTTAGTCCTTTGGTTTCAAAGGCAGTGTATGTGCTTTAGGGAACTTTACAAACCTACCTCATTTTGGTTACTCATTTGGCCTGCTAGCCTACCACTCCAGAGCTTCACGATCACTAGTACTGAAATAACTACATTAATGCTACAATATTTCCACATCTACTGCTGTCATTCCTCTGACAGTAGTGCAAATTTTGCTTTAGTTAAATTATTACAGCATGCCTTCAGAGTGGGTCAGAAATGGTCTTCCTGTTTGAATGGGTGTTATTCATACACTATCTTTTTCTATACCGTCCTCACCATGTCTCACCCTCCTTTGCAGTGTAACTGCAAAATCCTCAGCAGAGTTTGAACCTGATGTAGTTTTGTTGGATGATAAATGTAAATTACTAACTCTGAAATAAGAAGTCTGACTCAAGTTCACTGAAGCAATACACTGTGTTCTAAACCCATCCATTTGTCTGGGTAAGATCACAGATATATTAGGAGTCAGATTCCACATATGTATACAAAATGGAGTCATGTGCATGCAGAAAAATTTGACAGTCTGTGATCTTGAGAACAGTGGCCAGAGTTTAAGTCATCATAAACTGCATCCAGATAGAGCAAGGTCAGAAAGAGGTGTCTTTTTTCTAAACACTGTGGTTTGAATTTGCTGTTTAAAAATGCGTTCCAGAAACAGGTGCCAACAAAAAGAAGGTTGAAGTAGCGCCTGAGTATCTGAACAGGTGATGCACTTATAAGGAAGAATATGGCAAATTCCTATACTACAACTATTATGAAATGAAAACTCTGCCCAGGATATTTGAAATTTGACAACCTGTCTTGAAGTATACTCATTGTATTTTGTTTATTAGTAAACATTTGTACCAAATAGAAATGAGTAGAATATCCTACCTCTTCGGCCACCAGGCGAGCTTTGCTAGATCAGTTTTCACCCCTGGAAGTCTCTGGAGACATTATTCTAACTGGGACTGTGGCACACAAGGTCATATCACAAGAGTATCACAGGTGTATTTGCAGAGTATGTGAGCTACTGTTTTCTCTTTACTGAGAGTCAGTAATGAAATCATGGAAACTAAAAGACAAAAATTTATACCAGGCAGAATGAAAAAATCTTTCATTTGTAGTTGTGTTAGCCTGAAAGCAGACGTGGGACAAACACTGCACATTTGTTTACAGATTGAGAATTCAGTCTTGATCCTGATGGCAAATGCAGTGCAGGGGCAGGATTCCATTTTCTAGAATGGGAAGTACCACAAAAGTGCTGATGGTAGGCAGCCTTCTAGGTACCACGATAATACTACTGAAAAATTCTCCTAGTGAAGTAATGAGAATATGCTTGGAAAATACCAGTGCAGGATGATCTAACATTTTAATTTGGTTTCTGGAAAATACCAATAGACAAAATGGAAAGCACCCAGTTTTACTGTCAGTAGCAATGGTAACATGCAAATCTTGGAGTTATTAAGGAAATCAATTTGACTAGGAAGCAATATACTGTAAGTGTTATTGGGCCACATTTATGAGAGTCACTTTTCAATAGAGAAATATTTTACATCTTGCAAACAGTTTGCTTCTGTAGTTTTGTTGGCTAAACCTTTGCAGCAGTCAGAATATTTTCAAGTTATTGTTTCAAATGATTTGGTTTTTTACAATATTTTCAGTTCAAGTGAACATTTAAAAGTGTTCCACAGCCTTTTACAACATTTGGAACTGTGAAAAGATACAGCTCTTGACAGCTGTAGTTTTTATGGATTACATGATCTCTGATCTGAAGCAAATCTTTGACCCTCTAAGCCAAGCTATAGGCAAGTTAGCCTTCTCAGAGAGCGAAGTCTGTTACTCGACTCCACCAGTATCCTTCAGAAAAAAGAATACTAAATTTGAATGTAAGTCTCAGGGTATGAAGCTGATGACCTTTAATACTATATAGGACACTTGGGTGCTATTACTCATGCTGATATCTTTCTCTTTGGTGCAGCAGAGGCTGGGAACCCAGAAGCATTCCCCATTGCTGGGAAAGGAATTATACTGCTTTTCTCAGTATTGACCTCACTTCCAAATTAGTTTAAGGATTCACACATTCTCAAAATAATCTGTCCCTAGTGAGAAAGACGATGGATATGATGTAGAAATTGAGTGAGCTGGTATATATATTGCGAAGATGGGCAAACAGCTCTGAAACTGTAATAAGGAAAGGAAATATCCCCTGGAATCTAGAGAAGAGAGATTGCTAAGTGGAAAGCAATCGAATGGGGGGGAAGAAATTTTAGGAGGGTACAAAAGTTCATTTCCTATGAGAAAAAGGCAGAATCTATTGTAAAGGAAATACTGAAATGTATATCCATGTTCCTGTACAGAGATGAGCAATGTGGCATGCATGGCTCCAGTGGGAAGATATCGCAGTGGTACAGCTCCAGGTCACAGGTGATACTGCGAGCAAGGAAGGCTTATGAGACCTCTTTGGGGAGCTCTTGCATTCCCTCTAATCGGAACCCGTTTTGCTAGTGGGAAAGGAAAAGCTCTCCTGAGGAGGTTCTCAACACCTGCTCCCTTGCTTTATTCACATGTACCAACAAATGCAAATGGAATATAGTCAAAGAAAATTTACAGTTAGAAAATTATTCCAAACTGGAGTAAATTGTCAAACTCCACGGAACAAATCTGTTCCAAATCACCCAACTATAATGGGCTGCAATTGTATTTTAACTTGGACTTTTGTAGATTAGACTGAACAATTCTTCTTTTGCTCATAATTATAAAATATTAGAGTGAACAGCCCCACCTTTCCTTTTTTTAAGTTATCTCAAAATTGAATCTCCTTTTTTCAAAGATAATGACTGAACTTTACAGCTGTTCTCTTTGGTTCTCTTTGGTTTGTTTCATGAGGTTTTTCCCTCTTATGAATAAAATTGGGAGCTAAAATAGTTTAGTTTTGGGCAGATATGTGGTGTAACTCTTCAGCTTTCCATTTCTGGCATATTCCCATACTTAAAAAGAGAAGTGTCGCAGAAGTTTTCTTAACTTCACTACCCAGGAAACTGATACATAAAACAAGGCACTCATTTTACTGCAATATTTTGCCATCAGGTAACTTACTAACAGATTCTCATGAATTTGGCATTCTATGTTCCAGCCAAGGCTCATATTAAATCAGAGGACTCTTAAAAGCCATACTGTGCAGAATGTCAGACTAAACACTCATAACAGGCTCCTCTGTTCCTACATTTATGAACCTGTGTTGCTCCCTCAGGCCCTTCAAGTTTCCTGATGGAATAGTGATATTACCTTTCTGCTCTTACTTAACTGCCTATATCTGCCATATGTACTTTTTCCCTCAGGAAAACTTGGTCCATAAAGATGTTTTTATACTGTTCAGAATATTCTCAATTAAAGTCTTGATCTGACAGTTATGTTAGCAGGACACTGTGAAAGGCAAGCAGAAAGTGTGCCTGGCAACCTGTTTCATGAGGGTTTTAATGGCATTTCTATTTAATTGTGGGCCAATTAACTACTCTGTTTCCCTTCAGATTAAAAAAATCTTCCTAATTTAATAGAGAGTTGTTTAATGCTTCCTAATGTTTTATATCCGACTGAGCTTTTCATTACTCAGAGAAACAAACATGCTGGTCAAGTCACCAGGGAGTAGTGGTGATGTTTGCTGTCTTCTTTTGCATGGGAGGCAGAGGATGAAGCTATAGCTCTTCAGTTTTCTAATGCTTCCTGTATGATGGTCTGGGAAATGCTATAGAACCTCTTGGCTGTGTTCTGCACAAGTCATCAACCACATTATTCATCATGGGATCTAATTGCTTGCCATTTGGTTTCATTTTTCCTTTTTGGTTGCCAAATTTTGAATATACATCCAGTTTCACACCAGTGACACCTTCATTTAAAAGACACAGTTACTCAAGTGTAGAGATGCCTGCAGTGTGAAATTTTGGACAGATGCCAGAGCTGTAATAAATATCAGAATTTCTGTATTTAATATATATGCTAAGTACTACAGCAGTATACTCAATTCTCACCCTGCCTGTCATGGTTTAACCCTAGCTAGCAATTAAGCATCCCACAGCTACTTACTCACTCCCTCCATCTCCCCACCCTGGTGGGATGAGGGAGAAAATAGGAAGAGTAAAAGTCAGGAATTCATGGGTTGAGATAAAAACAGTTTATAATTGAAATAATAATTAAAAATTGCAATGAAAAGAAAAACAAAAAGAGAGAGAGAAGTAAAACCCAAGAAAGACAAGTGATGCAAATTAAAAACAATTGCTCATTACCAAGCGACCAATGCTCAGCCTGTTCCTGAGCAGCAGTCCCCACCTCCCAGCCATTTCCCCCAATTTATATGCTGAGCGTGATGTCATAAGGTATGGAATATCCCTGTGGCCAGTCTGGTACAGTTGTCTTGGCTATACCCCCCCCCCCCCAGCTTCTTGTGCGCCTCCAGCCTCCTCGCTGACAGGGCATGAGAAGCTAAAAAGTCCTTGACTTAGTATAGAAACTGCTTAGAAAAACTAAAATATCAGTCTGTTATTATTTTTATTCTCTACTAAATCCAAAACATAGCAGTGTTTTGTATTCAATACCAGCTATTAGGAAGAAAATTAACTCTATCCCAGTCCAAACCAGGACACTGTTAATGTGTATCAGTAGGCAAACCACATATATTTTCCTATGTCATTCTGTTTCCAAAACCAGACATGGTTCTGTTTCTGAAAATATAAAATGGGAATAATGTTAATAGATGAAAAATAAGTGGCTGACATTTAATGAAAAAGCATGGAAGTGCAAGGTTCCACTAAATATTTCACATTTTATTAACTGCATTAGAAGTAAGTTAGTAAGTAGCAGAGTCAAGTAGTCAGTTATGGGACACTGAATTAAGATTGTTCTTTACATTCTGGAAAATAGACATATGATTTGTAGCCACCTGTGGACAGTGTGATTGAGTAACTGTGTAGGATTCATCTTATCTCTCTCCCTTTACACTCAGTGGAAAGAAAGAGGCACTTCTAGGGCACAACTTGCCTCATCTCACAGTCAAGCTCTAAAATAGGTCAGAAGAATTGCCTGTTAAAGGACTCATTTTTCTGAAGTGAATATGAAAGGAGTTCAAACCGGCTTAGATGTGGATGCCTACAGATACAGACATCTGATGCCAGGGAAGTTGAATCCTACTCGTGACACAGGCAGAGGTAACATCCAGTTCTCCAAGACAGCACACAGACCTTACACAAAATCCAGTACTTTTTGCCTACATAGTTATCCTTTTTCCCTTCTCCACTAGTCATTTCTCCCAATCCAATGAACCAAGCACCAATGAATCAAGGAAGTCACCTCCAGAAATACACACTACTTCTAAGAGCTTGCCCATATTGTGTACTATAGAAGACAGTGAATGTTGCATTATAGTATCTGCTGACAAATGGACCAAAAGTAAGACAGATATCAATTCTAGCACATGTTGTCATTTGAGTCCTTCTTCCTGCAGCAATAGGTGTTTTTTATTGAAGTGTTCGTACACAATTTAGGAAGACCACATTGATACCCATATGAATGATCAGAATACCTTCTGATCATAACTTCAAATATATGTTTATACATGCCTCACTGACCTCTGGAATTCTTACCTTTACAGTTCTTTATAAACTCATTTTCAGATCTTATTGTCCATACTCCAGTCCAGTTATCTAAGCTTTATATTCTCTCTCTTGTCCATTCAGTCTAAGCTTTTTTGCTTTGTACTATCTTGGCTTCCACTATTATACTGGCTCCACCTTATACCCCTTGCCTTTTCCTTTACTTTTTTCCCAGCCTGGTCTCCTGTGAGGTCAAACTGATCAACCTAGATGAGTTTCTCAGTCATAATCTACAAGTATTTGAGCTTCTCGTATCTCTCCAGCCAGCCTCCAGGGCTACTACAGCTAATTTTGAGATAATCTCTTTATCCAGGCAGACAGTTCTTCACATATCATTTCCCTGGAGGTTTTTTTCTGCTGCCAGTCTTCAGTCCCAGATACATCTCCCTTTCTTCTTACCTTCTGCATTTTCCTTCTTTATTTTCTTGTGGGTTTTTTTTATTTAATAACCAATGTACGGGATCAATAAGAACACAAAGACAAAAGCATTCCCACTCTTAGGTCAGCATAGTCCACAGAGAGACAGACTTGAGCAGCAGGAAAAGCCTCTCAGCTGGTCACTTAAACATTAACAGAAAATATATAATATCTGGAATTCACACCTTTAAACCTCTGGAATGTTCTTCCAAATAGCTGCAAACTAGTTTTTCAAAATTTTTCAACTTTGGAGAAGTATTATAGATATCACTCCGAAAGAAAAGCCCAAAAAGCAGAATGCTGTTCTGCAAAAAGCTCTGCAAGACTTCATATTGAAATCTGTCAGCTATAAAATTTTAAAGATATATATGTCAGTAGCTTTATCTTGGAAATAGTTGCATTATCTGAGTTGAAACTTCCCCCCCCAAAAAAAATCAGCCTAAGCACTTAAAGATGGCATAATCAAGCAGGCAAAAGAAGGGAAAAAAATAAAAGGAAAACAGGACAGGTCAGGCATAAACACTACCGCCAGCCCCATCTGTAATTATCATTAAACATGACAACCCGTAACTAGTAGCTGGCTTGGACCCATCTGCAGTCTATCCCTAAGGATATAGTAACAACTGCTAACAAACCATCATAAGACTAAAAGAAAATTTAAAAGTAAATATGAGACGTCTATGACTTAATTTCCAGCATCACTGAAACCACTTTGCTTCCAGCTTATCTGAAGTGGTGCTTCCCTGGAACAAAGCCAGGTCTTCCATTCCACCATCCCAATGGCAAAGGGAGTCTGGTGGAGACAATGCATGGGGAATTGGGATTTTTAGTTGTGATTTTTGCTGTTTCTATGTGCTTTGGAGATGACAAGTTTCCAGATGTGACTACATAGTAGGACATGCAGGTAGGGGCATGAGTAGTGCTGATTAGGACATACAGTCCATGGCATCCTGCCCTTGGAGGCTGATAGATATCTGGGGAGTTAATGCTTTTTTCAAGCTGCATTAACTCCTGCAGAATATCCTCGGCAGCTGGTGCTGCGCAGCTGCAGGGAGCCTGTCAGCAGCAGCACAGTTCCTGGGGGAAAATTCTCATGTTATCCATGGAGACGTTTCTTTCCCCCATGTGGGATGCTCCTCAGGCTTTCCATGTCTATTGGGTTTTGGGTTTAGAAAGAAGTTCCTCAGAGGCAGTTGCATTTGTCACGGATATGCCATACAGATTCAGATGCTCTTTGTTTATTTTGCAAAGTTCCAAGTTAGATACGTACCTCCTGATACTCTCTCATATAGACCAAATCTAAACTCGGGGTTATGTGGAGTGTGGTGGAGGAGGGTTTTTTTTTGTTAAAAACACACCAACAGCTTGAAATAAGGACAATATCTTTTAACAGCGAAGATGACGTAAAAACAGTCCCTGCACCCCACTCCCCATGTCCGTTTCTATGGTTTTGCAGTCACCATTTCCTATTTAAAAAACAAACCAAACCACCCCCACACGAAGAAGGGGTGAGGGCTGCCTGCAGGCAGCGAGGAGCATGGCTGACTGTCTGTATCCAGTGCAGACGATAAACAAACTTAACAGCGGAGGGATGATGATCCCCCGGCTCCTTCCCGCCATGGCAACAGAGCCTGGGTTCGGCACCATCCCTGCTCATCTCGTGGGACAGAAGGGACCTCGCTCGCCCCGGGCTGGTCTAGACCAGAGCCGCAGCTGCTCCCAGCTGGTGACTCTGGGATTCTCCTCATCCCCACGGAGGTGGCCCCCTTCTCCACAGCAACACCCCCGCCCTTCCTTTCCTGCCTCGCTGCAACCCTGCGGCGTTGCACCCTGCGCTAAATGAATCACAGAATCGCTTGGTTGGAAAAGACCTTTGAGATCATCGAGTCCAACCGCACCTGTCCACTACTAACCCCTATCCCCGACCACCTCATCTACCCGTGTTTTAAATGCCTGCTCTTTTCCACCCCTCCTGCTTCTCCCGTTTGATTAGGTCCTGCTGGAGCAAGCAGGGGAACCTTTCCTTCTGGATGAAGCCATCTGCGGGGCAGGTTTTCCCCGGGAGCCCCCTCAACCCCGCAACGCCGCTGCCGCAGCCGCCGCGCCCGTTGCCGAGCAACCGCCCGCCCGCTCGCTGTCGGCGCGCCCCGCCGCCATTGCAGAGGCTTCGCAACCCGGCACCGCCCCGCCAAGCACGCTTGTTTTCGCTCGGTGTTGTCGTTTGCAACTAGATGGGGCTGCACGTCTTCCCCTGTCGCCCCGCGGTCTCCCGCACTCCGCCCCGTCCTGCGCGCCCCTGCCCGCTCTCCTGCTGCTCGACTCTGCCCGGAGAGTGTGGAAGCGCTTTGGGGGTCAAGGAGAGGGCGGTTGCAGCAGCTTAGTGAGGTGGCGGGGTCCTTGACCCTTGGTGCTTGGCTGGAGCGGGGTGTGGCTCGGGACAGCAGTCAGAGCCTGATCTGGGCTTCGTAAGCAGTGTGGAACGATGCAGGTTTTCCATCACTTGTTTGCAATAGAGTCGCAGAATGCTTTGGGTTGGAAGGGACCCTAAAGTCCATCCGGTTCCAACCCTCCTGCAATGGGCAGGGATGCCTCCCACTAGACCAGGCTGCTCAAAGCCCCATCCAAACTGGCCTTGAACAATTCCAAGAACGGGGCATCCACAGCTTCCCCAGGCAACCTGTCCCAGTGTCTCCCCACCCTCAGCATGAAGAATTTCTTCCTAATGGCTAATCTAAATTGTCCCCCTTCCAATTCAAATTCACTACTTGCCCTTCCCAGCTTTCCTGTTGGCCCCATCAGGTATTGGAAGACCACTATAAGGTCTCCTCAAAGTCTTCTCCAGGCTGAACAACCCCAACTCTCTCAGCCTCTCCCCATAGCAGAGGTGCTCCAGCCCTCTGATCATCTTCATAGCCCACTTCTGGACCCGTTCCAACAGTTCTATCTCCTTCTTATGTTAGGGAATCCAGAACTGGACACAGTACTCCAGGTGGGGTCTCACAAGAATGGAGTATAGGGGGAGAAACCAGTAAGAAGTTGTAAAAGTTGAAAGACACAATGTTTTCCATGATTGCTTGTCAGTAGGTTCAGAATCGTGATTTACGTTGTTCATCCAAAATTGCTAGGTAGTTGTAAGGGGGGATATTAAAATCTTCTATCTGCCTGATGTCCTTTATCCAAAAGGTTATAAATTGTATTGATTGAATTTTTTGTAGCCATGTTGTAGTTGAGATTAATTAGATTTCATTCTAAACTTTACTTAATGCCCATACTGGGAATGTTAAACTCAGGGTTCTGGTTTGTTAGGAAAGAAATCACAGCATGTTTTATTAACAGTGTAAGTAGTCAGCAGATTCTCCTATTCAGGCATCTGGAAATATCTAACTCATCCCATACATATGGCACTTCAGTTATCGTTACATCTTTGAATTGTACAGTCACTCTCCCCACACAAACACACTAAAAATGGATATATCTCTAGCCTGACACTTACTTATACAAGAATGTACTTGTGGGGATACATTTCTTACAACGGATATGAGAACAAAGAGTCATGTAATGAAAAGTCCACCTCAGCTGGAAGGCTGAAAGGCCTTAATCACTTAACCAGCTTCATTAGGGATTTGGTATATATTCTTGCATTACTTTGTCTCCCACATTGCTGTTTGCTTTGGAGTCCGTATATTTCTCTCTTTGTAAAAGGAAACTTGAACTGTTGTTTTGAATCTTTCTCAGGTCTGAATTGCCCTTCATTTCTCCTGTTATGGAACACCTTAGGAGCTCATCTGAATCTGGCAGAAAGCTTATTTCACTGTTTATACCAAAAAAAAGTTAAGAAAAAACTGTGTATACCGAAAAAAAGTTAAGACAACCAAGTTGTCTAATGCTAGGAAGAAGGACTTTAAGGGCCTCTTATATAGCTTTTTTGTTCATTCACTGACATTTGACAGGAAATCAGCAATTGGGCAGAGACCATTTCTAATAAAAGAGGAAAATGGGGTATGTAACTATAACCAAATGCTTGTCATTGCCAGTTACTGGCTAACAGGAAGTAAATGATCAACTGAGTTTTACCAATGTATTTTTCATACTTCATTGTATGAAAAGTACATATTGTACATCCAAGTACATCTACTTGGAGCCCTATGAGCAGCATCCTGAAATAAGTTTTAAAAAAAAAATGGTAAGAATATTGATTTGAAGGAACCTCTAGACTTTCCCAATAGAAATCTTTATATACCTATTTTCACATTAGATGATCCTTACCACACATTTTGCATAAAATGCTGTCCTGATGTCATGATGTCCATGTTGAAAGGCAGAGGGTGATCCTGGTCACCTCCTGACCTCAGAAGAGCAGCCCTGAGGCTGCTGTAACTGAATGCTAGCTCAATTTGATCTCTAGATTTGATAGTGTTTAGACATTTTAATAAACCTTTTTCTTGTCCTACCTGTACTGGGTTCTACACCAGGTACAGGGTCTGTGCTGATATTTGTTGACTTTACAATTGTTAGATCTCTGTTCAACATCAGAGATCCATTATTCATACTCTGGGACCTTAAGCCCTACTGAGTTTTGCAGTTAGGAAAAGGACTAAAATTTGGAAGACCCCGTAGATAGCCATCTAGTCCTTTGCGCTTTAAAAGTGAGGGGACATACTTTTCTTTAGTATGATGGATCAGCTTTTTGGTCTGGCTGAAATCTGACCACTTATTTATAGTTTTCTGCCAGACCAGTGAGCTGATCTGGCCAAAATGCAGAGATGCAGAAGCACTCAAGCCAGCACAGTGGGAAATGACCAGGATGGAAAGTGGGTGGAGAATAGGGCTGTCCCATCTGACAGTGCCATTTCATATTGTCTGAAGATTTTCGACACCTGCATTGTAAAGGATGACTTGCTAGTTATACGTTCATTTAAAATTTTGGACAACGTGTAGGAAGCTGTATTTTTATATAGCTCTTCTTAGAACTGTTTGGAGAAATTTGTTGTGTTGAAACACTTCATATCTCATAATTCAGCATATACATACTGCATGAAGAAAGGGCTGTCAGAGCTCTGAGTACTGAACGTACAATGCAGCGTACTATGAGATACACAAGCCTCAAGCACAGGAAAATGGATTTTTATTTGCTGTCTACTAATTTCAGCAGTGGAGCATTGAGACCATAAATCTTAGCAGAGATACTGTACCAGCTGTAAACCTCCAGCCAGATCAGTCACCAGTCACATGTTATACAATCTTTCATGCAGTGCCATGGGGTGCTGCAACATCCAGAAGGACTACAGCCCTTTGAAATAGAACAGGTTTTTTTCCAGTTTTTATTTTACTCATGTGTAGGAATAGCAAGGTGCAAGTAAGAGAATGGACTACAAAATAGCTTTTCTAAAGCTAATTGTTTTTAATTTCTTTTGGTCAGGCTACGGGAAAAGGAAAATACTGGAGAAGGAGAGAGGTTAGTAGAGAAACTGGGGATGGATCCTCCTATTCTACACCAGTGCTTCCTTAGACACTCTCATCTATTTCTCTGTAGAGATGTCCTTGGGGCTTTCCACCTATGATGTCACTTTTTTCTATCCTGCACCCCACTGACTCTCGAAGAACTTTCTCAGCCAACAATGACTAAAATAAAAATTCCTTTTCTGCTTCTCTGGTATATAAACAATAGTTCTTGCTCCCTTGAGGCCTGGGGAGAAACATAACAGATGGAGGAGCACAAAAAAATGAGAAATCTACTCTTAAGACCTTGAAATAGTGAGGGCCTGTTACAAGTTTCTTGATTTTCTTCCTGATCAGTTTTGCTACAAATCTCACGCTCATCACTGATGTTTCTTTTTACAAGATATAGCCTTTCTTAAAGCCTTTGAATGATTGCAGTGTTTGTATGCTGTTCATTCTCTATTTTCACTGGTTATTTCACAAACTTATAAATCCAAGCAATTGCTTTTTTTTTTTTTGCAAGACTAACAGTTTTCACTATGCTTGATTTGTGACTCAGTAAGTACTCTAGAGCTTTTCCTGCAGAGCTATAGCTGGGGGTTTATTCCTCATCCTGTAATTTTTCAGCTATTCATTCTTGCCTAAATATAAAACGTAGGACTTGTGTCTCTTAAATTGCACCATTTTTTTGAGAGCTTTCTGTTATTTGTCAGGACTTTTAAAATTCTAATTCTATTATCCTATTTACCTAAAGCCCTCCCAGTTTCATGTCATCTGCAAGGCTAGCAAACATGTTTTCAGTCACCTAGGATCGCCATGAATAATTTAGTAGTATAGTAAGTGTTCAGTGGCATGGGGGGAAGAGTTGACAGGAATTTCTTTAGATTCAGTGTGTTTGATTAAATGTATACTATTTTTGCAAAGAAAAAAATCCGTTTTCCCTCTTCTACCCCTTTTGCTCTTTAAATGCAAAAAATACTATTTCATTTAGAGCAAGAACACAAACCAGATTTTTTTAAAGTTCTTAGGGTACTATTAACACATTTTGCAAACTACAGCAAAGACCACAGTGACCTACACTTTGGTCATAGTTATTCATCATCATTATAATTTTGGGACAGTTTTTATTTAAAATTTAATTAATTGTTTCCAAAAAGAAAGTGGAAATAGGCCAATGTAATTTTCTCCTATCACAGAGTTGGGAGGCATTGTCAAAGAATGAGAAAGCTATTATACAGAAAGGACTAGATGAGTTTGATGACTGGTGTTACTGGAATGAGATGAAATTCAGAACTATAAATGAAGTAATGCATTTAGGGACAATTCTGATATAGTAGAGGAACACACAGCTGGAAAGAAAAATGATCACAGAAGCACAGAATGACAGCAAGTTTCCACTTGTGCATTTTAATGTTCCACTTTAACATTGCACAAAGACAGCTAATTTTTACAGACTTCTGAGGACACACTGGTAATCTATTTTCCTTGTGATTTTATTAAACAGGATTGTCTGTAAATGAAGTGCTCCTAGACAGCCAAGAGAAAACTTGGAAATTTCTTTCAACTCCATCCTGTCAAAATCATTCACCCTTGTGTACAGTTCCTTTATATATGACACTGAACCCTATTTCAACTCTACCTTTTATATGGGCCATGAGTATTTCATCAAATGATTAAAAACCAGTCAACTTCAAGCTTTCAGATGTGCCATAGTAGTGGGAAGGTGGATGTCACCGGTGACAAAGTTACTTATAAAATGTTCAGATGGCTGTAGGTGGGAAACTATACAGCATTTGGAAGTTACCTGTTACCATAATTTTTCCTATTCCATGTTAAATTTTTGGTACATTTTGACCATGTTATTAAGCAGAAGTAAATGGCTTCTTGAAGGTCTGAATCCCTAGATACAGGAATGTGTTGCTTGAAAAGTTTGAAAAAGATTTGGGTACATGTGAGAGATGGAGGGAAGGGCAGAGGGGAAAGAGAGGCTAAAAACATGATAATGATGCAGTGGGAGAAAAAGAATGAAAACCAGTAACAATAGATATGCAGAAAGCAGAAGAGAAAAAAGAAGTAGGATTGTGTTTAGGTGGAGTGGTGTCCATGTACCCATTGATTTGCCACATGGAAGGGCTTACAGTGTTCCTCATCATCTAGTCTCGCTCCCTGCTACAGTGGGTGGTTTCTGTACAGTAATTCACCACTGCAGTGAACACTTAAAATTGCTGTCCTTCCCTCTCATTGCTGGCTCTCCTGCATTTAGAGAGAATGCACATCAAATATATTGTATACATTTATTTTAGAAAATTGATAGAAGCTATAGTCTAAAATAAGTTAGACTGCTGATAATACTGCATCAGCAAGTGCTTTGGTTGTACACTGTGCAACCTCCATTTTTCTGTTTCTCTTACTTTACCGTCCCTCCTACTTTCTTTCTGTATCACCTTCATAGTTTTAACAGCTATGGTCTCATCAGCAGTAGCTGCTATCTATTCAAAAGATTTTTTGAGAATCCTGAGACATGTCTGGTTATATAAAATCGTGTATTTTAGTCCCAGAGACTCATTGGAAGCGAGTGCTCGAGCATGCAAAAATTCCTTACCGTCTGACAAGAATTTATGTATGTCTATCATTACCATCTAGTGGCATTAAGAGTTATAGCACTCAGTAGGCTCGCACAGGAAATGTCGGATTTGACTTCAGTAACCAGGATCCTTCAGCAGGAAGTTAGGTGTGGTCTTCAGAAGGAGACTTCAAAAAAAAAAATAAATGAAAAGACATGATGAAATTTTAGCTGCAGTCTCCTTTGGTGCAATTCCAAACCCACATAAGTGCAAGATTCTTCACTGGTAATTAATTTTTAATTCTTTCCTGCACTATTAAAACAGGATTCTGCCTTTCCTTCCCTGTAATTAACAATAAAATCCGAAAAGATTCTGCAGCAGGACCACTATCATTTCCCTAATTAACCCTTCTGCTGCTACCAGTCAGTGCAGCTTCCATCAGCAGTTTGCTACAGACCGTCCATGACAGAATGCACCAGGTGCGTTTGCCTGCAATGGAAGAGCATGCTCATCAGGAGAACTGCAGGATTTGGGATGTGTGTGGATGTCTGTGTAGGTGTAAATGGCTATGTGCCAGGTTGAAAAGGAGGAGAAAGCATCGTGTTGCAGTTTATTTAGCGGGCTTCAAAAATAATGCATTTGTTGCAGCTGGAGCATGTGTGTTTAGTGAGCCAGTAAAATAGGATCATGCTGATTGTATGATAACTGTTGTATTGTTTTGATAATTGTTTCTTGAGTATATTGTCTTACTCAGAAGTTGTTACTTTTTACTGCATTTGATGTATTTTTAATATACTTACTCGGGAGAGGAACTCTTGAGAAAAATTCTTGAAAGCTACGCTAGAGATCCTGTTTATCATTTCAGCTCAAAGTATTTACATTTGGAATATTTTCACCTGTTCTTTTTAACTGGACTATGTGGAGACATTAAGAAGAGATGGTTCTGCGCTTGTTACCGAAAATTGTGAAAAATATGTACAACTGATATGGTATCAGACGTAAAAGATCTGAGTGCAGTACGTAATAATTAAAGGTCATTTTTGTTTAATTCAGCAATTCTTCCAATGCACAGCATGTTGCCAGGTGGGGGATCTGAATACAGGTGCTTATGCCTGAATCTTGTTTCCTGAGCTGGCAGCTCTGCAGAGGCAGCATATTTGTACTCAAAGAGTATTTTCAACTCATCCCTGTGGCCTTACATGGCAGTGGCAGATCCTAGGAGTCATTTCTGGTCCTTCTAGCGAGAGGGAAGGTTGATCCAAGGTGCAGCTTTCAGGATAATAAGGAGGTGAATTCTCTGGAGTCTCATTCCTGAACACTTCAACTTCAGAACTGTTGATTCTTCACACTGAGGTGTCAAAAATATCTCCTATTTTATTTACACGAATGGATAACATTATCCTTGATAAAGGCAAGAAGATGTTATTACCTTGTATATGACATTTTTTTAAACGATCCAAAGAATTGGTATTCTATCATCTCGAGCATTATGTGAATTTTAAACTAAATTTTTAAGGAGCTTCAAGACAACTCTAGGAGGCCAACTGCAAAGGAAAATGGTTTGTCTTGAAATAAAACCAAATGAAAATATCCATTTCACAGTGGCCTTCTCTTGAGTGATTATTACTGAATTTAATATGATGTCCCACAGAAAATTCTATGAAGGTGTATTTCTTTACATTGGTTGTAGCTATTTGTGTTGCTCTATTTTTTTCTGTGTTTTTTATATTTACAGCACTTTTTTGTTGGAGAGGTTAAACAGTAATTAAGAGGTGCAGGATGAAAAGATGGCACAATCAGTGCTGGTACCACCAGGACCTGACAGCTTCCGCTATTTCACAAGAGAATCGCTTGCAGCTATTGAGCAGCGTATCAATGAAGAAAAAGCTAAAAAATCCAAACAAGAACGCAAAGATGAGGATGATGAAGATGGCCCAAAGCCAAATAGCGACTTGGAGGCAGGAAAGACACTGCCGTTTATTTATGGTGACATACCTCCAGGAATGGTGTCCGAGCCCTTGGAAGACATGGACCCATATTATATCAATAAAAAAGTGAGTGTCTTTTATATTTCTATCAGACTTTAAAAATATCAAAATATAAGGAATCCTTTCACAGACATGATGTTTCCAGTATTTTGGACCTAATCTTTACATATAATACATTCCCCCAGCAGTTGATTTTGTTGGTAGAAATCTCAATTGTAAGAACAAAAGTTAGTAATGAAAGTTCATGGGACCTAGTCTGTAGGTAGAGATGCATTTGTGTTTATTTTAATATACCTTGTATTTTACTAAAATTTTTTACTTTCAGTGTTTTATACACAGAAAAATTGAAGAAGTAGCACAAGGGTTATTGTTAGAATTATTATTTTATTAATTGTTGTATTATAGATGTCAAAGGGGAAGATCTTCACTACGAAACCCATCTCAAAGATAGCTAGAAACCTTCTCACTCTCTTTCTTCACTGTCATGTGGGAAGCCTAGGTTGCATTCTCTTGTTGCTGGGAGGGGTAGGGAAGTATGTAATGCTTATTTCTCAGTATGTGCTGAAGATCTTCCTCTTCCATTGTGTACTCTATAGAGTCATCATATATCCAACTTACATAATCATCTGGGTGAAAAATTTTTCATATCCATATTTATATTGTTCTATGATTCTTATCAAAGAGGAGGTGTTTAAAAGAGGGAAATAAATAAGGATGAGGTAAGAATTCCTCTTGGACTGTTGACAGAATGTTACATAATTTTGATAATATTTTATAAAGCTATTCATTTTTTAAAAATAAAACCACATATTTCCTTTTTGTTTAACACAACAATAGTTGTTGAGGCCAAGCACAAAAGTGCTGAACTTTAGACTTTTGACCAGATGGCCTTGGGTTTCCTCCAGAATTACAGTCCCTCAGATCTTGGCATCATATGTATTGCACCATCATTATTTCTACCAGTAAAGGAGAAATTACTGATATTTTTTGTGTGCGCATGTCTTTGTATTTTTTCTTGTGAGCTTTCTTTTCTTCCCTGTGGAAATTAGCTAGTGAATAAAAATAAGTGAATTGGAAAAAAAAAACAACCCACATGAAAGCAAAAATGCTACTTCAAAAAAAAAAAAGGAAGAGAAGCCCCAAGGATTTTTAGGAATCAAACTATGTACAAAAATGCAAATGAAGATACTTCCTGCAAGAATTAGGGGTGTTCCTCACCAGTAATATGTTGAAACAATAATGTAAGTATACCATGATAAGCTAAACAGAGAGAACAGCTTTTAAAAAATCAGCTGTAACTTAAATGTTCATTGCAGGATTTCTAAAACTCAATTCATGCTATGGAGAATTGTGAGTTAAATTTGAAAAAAAAAAAGGTTTTCAATTAAATATTGTGTTCTGCTTTGTTTACCCAAGTGATTTACCCTGTTGAAGTCTGTAAGTAAGGTAAATGAAATTTGGGTCAAAGTGCTGGTCCCTTTCCTTCTTTTTCCCAATTCTGTGGTGGTAAATATCTAAATTCCATGCTGGAAATCCTAAAGTTAGCATGCACATTATCGAACTTTGGAAACTAGAAAAGTAATTTTGCAATTATCTGTGGACGTGAAGTAAAATCCTGCTGAACTGCTTGTTGCTGATGAGAAATGCATAGCAGTTGTCTTGATCTTTCCCAAAAACATGTAGTTTCTAGTGGCAGATGTACAACTCCAAACTATACATGCACTGCAATTGTAATTTCTCCTATTATTTTTCTTGGTGTTCTTTGCATATCTTTGAACATTCTTGTTTAGGTCAGGCTCCATTTTAATTTTTTAATGTGTCTTGATGAGTCAGTGTTGAACAAATGATGCTTCATCAGCAGTTTTGCCAGAGTGAAGGGAAGAGAAAATATTTTAAAACCCCTAATTTGAGGGGAGGTTTTCTTGAACTCCAGGAAGAATAGTAATACAGTTGAAAAGCAGTGGTAGCAAAGACAGTACATTACAAATCAATCCTTTCTCTTCTACAATTAAGGATCAAAGTATGGCTTGAGAATCAATGGGTATGTGGGAATGAAAATATGTTCAATTTGGAAGGGCTGAAATATATGATATCAGGCAGGGGAGGCATTATATTCTCAGGATTTCGGCTGCTGTATTTGGCACACCTGATCAGCGAGTAGAGAATGATATTTACAAATGCTGCCTTCTGATTCCAGCTGAGGCAGATCATGGCTACTGGCAGTGCTCCAGGTTTGCATGGGTTGTGTTAGCTTTGGGCTTTTTAGGGCTGCCACAATGCAGCTAGTTTCACTTACCTTCAATGAGCACAGGATTTCCCCCATGTATATAAGGAAGAGATGACAGAAATAGATAGGAATTTCCTCAAATGCATGGAAATCTAGATAATTTTAAAACTTACTGTGTGTTAAATAAGGCCTTTGTTCTTCTTTATTTCCCAGGTTTTAAGAAAACTATTACATTCATAAATGCTTTTTTAATGTTGGCAGTATGCATGAGTTATTGCTGAAACTGTGGAGAGACAGTGAAAATACATGGATTATTGAATTCTGTATTAGGTAACAGTAAAGCATGACATGAGAAAAATAGACAGAATTGCAGGTATGAAACTCTCCCAAGAATAGTTGAAAAAAGAAGTAAAATGTACAGGGTACAGCAAAAACTATCCAGTACATTAGTGTTATTTTGAAAAATTGATTATCAAACACTTAATTTCCTTAGGTTCATGATGATCACTCTTGAAATTTAGATCACTTTGTATGACTTTGTAGTACTTTGATGTGATAATTAATGCTGGTTATTTGATTCAGGGAATGCTGAAGGTCAATAGCTCTCAATTTTTAAAGTTACATACCTCAGTGTATATATTATAGGGTACAAAAAATATAGTAATGATTCAAATATTATATATAATTATACCTTATATACCTGTCTTTGTTTTCCAGCTAACAATATCAGAATTACTTATGCTTTCTAAATAAACTTATTCTAATGTTTTCGTGTCATTATATGTATAGTGATTTGGCTGGACTCTACTGTGTGTAAACTGTACAAGGGGACTGTGATTGTGGGGGAGGTGTAAATGGAAGAAGAGTTTGACCAAATATGATTAAGATGAATGGGTTTGAACTTGTAACCTGCTTGTAACTTGGTATCTGTTAAATGCTGTTTTTCATTCTGTGTTTCTTTTTCCAGACCTTTATAGTATTGAATAAAGGGAAGGCAATATTCCGATTCAGTGCCACTTCTGCCCTGTACATGTTAACTCCTTTCAATCCTCTTAGAAAAATAGCTATTAAGATTTTGGTACATTCATATCCTTTTCAAGTTGTTAGTCTAAAACAGTAGTGTATGAAATGTTAGTACTTAATTCATTCTCTGGCACGTGTCCCAGGAACAATAGGATCTATACTGTTTTGTCCCTCCTCTCTCTACTGTGTCTGCCTTCTGCTGTTTTTCCAAATCCTTTTTCACATTTCTGCTCATTGCTGGATCTTAGTATAGTAATATCAGTAGCCAGACAACCAGTCATTTTTCTTCACAATTTTTTTTGTGTTTTGTTTCTTCCTCCACCTATTTTTTCCTTCCCTCTAATTTTTTCCTATAACCATCACATCTTTTTTCATCTTTTGCCCCCCTCCACATTTTTTATAAACTGCAGATATATTGCTCAAAATAATTTCAGTTCTTCACTGACATTTCATGTTCAAAATCAAATCTTTGATCCTAAGTTTGTGTTTGCGTGAATATTTAGTGAAAATATGGTTTCATTATTCCTTTTCTTTTCATTTTCTGATTCAGATCACAGTTGTAGAAGGATAGGCTGATACAACAACCTAGGTTACTTGTTTTATTATACATCCTTAGTCCTATATGTATCTTACCTGTCTATTTTATTTCTTGATCATTATTGCATTATGCACTCATAATCCTGTAGATCTTTTAGTTTCAGTCTTCAGATAGATCATGAAATTTCCACATTGCAGATTGAAATCTGCAAGGCTAAATAATCATAATGACTTACCTATTATTTTCTCTTTTTCAGTATTTTGATAGCTGGCTATAGTAGGTATCCCACTTGTCTGATCCAAATTCTGGTATGAGCGATGAGGGTGTTGACTCCATCAAGCCTGCTTACTTAAGGAACAAATATAAATGTTTGCACGCTTACATTTTACAAGAATCCAACATAAGCACAATGAAAGCAATTTTGTGTAGCATTACATATCGGGATCCTAAGAGCATGTAGAATAAATCTTGAAAGGATTTTTTAAAAATCTAGGTATAATGGAAGTCTGATAATTACAGGGTTTTTTTGTGTTGGATGATGTTATTAATGGCTAGCCTACAAATGACTCAGAATCAATCATGATTCTATGATTCTAGTCTATGATTCTATGATGCTACATACCCTCCTTTTGTATTTGCTTGCTAGAGGTGTCACTACAAATAATTATTTGTCAATTAGTCTTTAGCATAGTTATACAATATTGTTCAATTACCTGGAATAATGGAAGACCATGGACTGTGATGGTGGTGAAGAGCTAGAGTCACCAAAGTCAGACTGTTAAAGTTGTGGTAAGATACATTCTAGTTATTTCTCCAATGATGAATAATAGTGAGGTTTTGCAACTATAAGAGGACATTTCATCAAAAGGACTTTGAAAACCTCTGTAAAGTATAGGCTTCTGAAACACTCATATAACACATTATTTTGTATGGTTTTTAAAATACCTTTCTTTCTCTTCTGCTCCATTCATATATGTATTACGTAGTAAGAAGCTGGACTCTGAGTAAAGGATTTGAAATATATTTACTGAGCAGAAAACCTAAAGAACTGTGGAGTGGTAATGCCACTGTTGTTTGACGGTTCAGAAGGCAGAAGTATTTACTGGCATTTGAATTTCTTTTTCTTCATTAATGTAGACATGCAAAGAAAACCATGAGGGGAACCTCACAGTACTTCCGACTCCATTAATTTCTGTTTAGGAGCACCGTGTGAACCTACATTTTAGTTACAGAAGCTAAATCTTTTGTCAAAATCCAGCTTTGTCCTCTTTCTGGTTTTAGGTGACGGTGCCATCATGTGGACATTTTGTGCATAATCTGTGTGGCTTTCATTTTGCTGTTTGTTTTTTCATTTCTGAGAAAGATGTCGTCAGTCCTGAGAATAAAATGTTGTAGATCCAGAGCACTTCTGTTAAATGCAATGAAGTTATTTATGACTTGGACCTGTTCTGGAATTCTTTTTAGATTTCTTTTTTTTTTTGAGAATATGATGTTTTCTCCTCTCCACCAACTTTTATATATATAAACCAAACAGTAATAAAGTAGTTCTCTCTCTAAAATTTCCCTATGCTTTTCCCAACTGTATATTAACTAGATTTCAATATATGTAGTATAATGGTAAGCAAAAATGTTGGTACATGACAGATTTTATGCTGAAACATAAAAAAAAATCATGAAGAAAATGTATTTTTCACTGTTTTATATGCATGAAGTAAATCAGATTTGTCTAGATAATCCAAAATAAATGTGTTTTGTGTTATTACACTTAAGTTGGAAGCTACTACTCCAAACTTTCACGTTTAATTCAAAAGAAAACGTCTAAGGTCTTCTTAAAATTAAGCGTTGGGGTTTTTTTAATCGTTTTTAAGATTTTCTGATTTTTAGTATGTGATTGTTCTTTTTTAACTATAAAGCAGTGAATATGAAAGCTTTAACATATTCAAGGCTTTTCCCTGAGTGTTAACAGTGCAGTAGAGATAAATAGCTCCTGATAGTGGAAATCTGCCAAAGCAGCATGTTATTTGATACTCTTTTTATGAGATTCTCTGGCTTACATTCCTTAACTCTTAACCTACATTATTCAGCATGCTTATTATGTGCACTATTTTGACCAACTGTGTATTTATGACCATGAGTAACCCTCCAGACTGGACAAAGAATGTAGAGTAAGTTAAATAGATTTTCTTTGAATAATATTCAGTAATCTGAAACAAACTGCTGTAAATTGTTTTATATTGGGATGGCATCACTGGCAACAGGAACCTTGTTGGCATGTTTTTTCAACAGCTATTTTCTATGCTAGTTTCTTCTGCATAATATCAAATATATTTTACAAGACTTCCCTTGTTACAAGTTGTTCCATGTCCATCTTCTATTTGCAGGACTAGATGGGGAATGTAAGAATAAAAACTAGTCTTATGACCATACAAAATATTTTCCACTGCCTTCAATATTGCGGCTGTGTGGGGGAATACACTGTTGCATCTCTGTTGCAATAATGGATTCAGATGAAGGGATTGTCTAATAGTTCACTGTTCACTTTAGTGCGGCTTTCCTTTCCCAAAGACAACCTAACAATGGAAAGCTTGTAGGAAAAATAAACTATTAAAATTAAGTGTACTTCCCATAGGAAGTGGAAAGGTGATGTCAACTACTTGCTGCCGATATACAATTGCTGCATATTTTTGTGGTAGTTCCAAGGCTGTCGACCAGAGTGTGAACCACTGCTCTTCATGGTGCTTCATTTTTGCAGTAGTTTTTTATGCTTCTGCTTCTTCTTCATTCCTAACTGCTTTGGATAATACGTACCTGCTTAATTGTCAGTAATCAAAAGTGAAATCACAGGGCTATTAAGGTCAGCAGAGGCATTCTCATTTTGAGTTCAATATGAACATACATGTATTCAGGATGTCTAACATATAGTAAATATTTATGAATAAAGATAGTCAGCTTGAATATTTCTTCATGTCATTATATTTTGCCATTTAGATATGCAACAGAAGTGCTTCTCATCTGTTGAGTAAAGTTATGTGGGAAAGAAATTTTTTATTTAGAAATTGAACTGAAAAAATTCACATTGGAAAATTGGTTCCAGGTTGACTCAAGTCTGAAACCCTTTTAAGTAGTATAATTTGAATTATTTTCTATTAAAGGTACAAATTAAACTAAATTTCAAGATGACATCATTTGGAGATAAAAAATTCTAATTACTCAGAATGCCAGAATTAAATATTTGTACATTTTACATTTCAATGACATTTTTTAGTCAAAATGAGTACCTGAATTTAATTGACATTTGCAAGTATTTTTCATTATTCTTGCACAGAATTTTGTATCTGAAAGCACTCATTTCATTCTAGTGCTATGCCTACCTTGCTGAAGGTGACGTACTGGATATACCTACTCTGTAACTAAGTCAGTGAGGGATGATGAGGGTTGGCACATTGTCAGCTCATGGTACTAAGCAATATTTCAGCTTGACAGTAACATAAAAGAAAAATTTCTGAAATCCTAACATAATCCATTTGTGTGTTTGGTTGTAATATGGATTCAGATTGGACATGAGCTTGCGCTTGTGAAGTAACTGGGAATCTTGCACCTGTCTCATTGGTATAGATTATAGATTTTGAACTTAAGCTGTGGGTTGTCATTTAATATTTTAATAATAATTTGATTCCTCCTCCTTCCTTATGGAATAAATTCAGTAGATGTTTAAAGTTGGTTGTAATTTCCATTAAATTCTTATGCCACTTAAAGAAGACAGGAATAAAGCAACTAGAGAGCATAGCATATAACAATAACATGAATATGTTTTTATAAACTCTGTCTTGTATATTTTCCTCAGATACACATTCACTGGAATTTATACCTTTGAATCACTTATTAAAATTCTTGCAAGGGGCTTCTGTTTAGAAGATTTTACATTTCTTCGAGACCCATGGAACTGGCTTGATTTCACTGTCATTACATTTGCGTAAGTCTTCTACTTATTTTTTTTAATCTTTCTGATAGTGACTAAAAATTGCCTCATGTTTTGTCAGCCAGAACATTTGGAGCCTGGACTTCCTGCAGTTTCAATATGTTTCTTCTACCTCTTTTACACATTTTAGTATTTCTAACTAAGCATGTGCTGCAGAGGCCAGCATAGTGTGACAGCCAGTTAGGATTGTGAATGCCATCAGCCTGAACTGTTCATATCCTGTCTCCTTCCTGCATACCAGAATTTGACTTCCTGCTATAAGCTGACCAATTTAGGTTTCAAACATCGAATCAATATGTGGTTTATTTTTATAAAAGTTAATTTAATTTTATGGTCAGAAGCATATTTATAACACAGGCAAAATACAGTGAATGGTGAAGAGGTCTTGATCAAAGACACAAACAAATAGGATAAAATCTGCCTCAATTCTGAGTAACTGTGATTTAATTCTACAGGTATGTAACAGAATTTGTAAACCTAGGCAATGTTTCAGCTCTTCGAACTTTCAGAGTATTGAGAGCTTTGAAAACTATTTCTGTAATTCCAGGTAAGAAGTAGTTGGTGTAAGGTTTTAGGCCCCTTGTATCTCCAACTGTTATTTGTGTGCTGTCATTGTGTTTGTGTGTGAACTCCCCTATTACAGATATGTGACAGAATTTGTGGACCTGGGCAATGTCTCAGCGTTGAGAACATTCAGAGTTCTCCGAGCTTTGAAAACAATATCAGTCATTCCAGGTGAGAGCTAGGTTAAACACTGAGGCTGACTTTTGTTCCACAAAGACTTTACTCATGTTTTTAAAGCATACACCTTGTTTGCTACACATTGTTAACAAAATAAAATTAAAAAAGCATGAATCAAGACATGTAATTTTATTTAAATTGATTCTTGCTTTTCTTATATTAGTTGTATTTTAAAAAAATCAGCCTTTGAGTTTAACAAATTCTTGCATGAGATATTTGCAGTAAGCAGCCTATGTGATTTGCATCTTATGACATCAAGCTTTCCTTTACATGTTTTAAATAGAAGTTAATTTTAAGCTTTCATACTGATGCAAATTTTATCATTTATTACAGGCACTTGATATAGCAACTTAATTCAGTTTTAAATCATGTATAAAAAATTAAAAACTAAAGGGTAGCATGGGCCATGCATGGGGTAATGTTTTAAAGATGTCTTTCTTCTCCAAACCATCACCCCTCTTATATTATAAGAAGATTATTATGAGGATGTCATTCAAATATGCACTTATAATGTCTTTGTAATGGGTTTACTATTGCAGAATACTTTTTAAGGGATTCATTTAAGAAAGGTTTGGGCAAGAAGCATCAGCAAAAGCAAACAATGCTTTTCTGTATAGGATTGAGATATAGCATGAATAATGAAACCACTTATTTTGGCATAAACAATGTGTTTGGTATTATCTTCTTTTTATTTCTGTACACTGTAAAATAAGTATAAACTTACAGCTTTGCATTCATCTTCACAAGTAATAAGGCTTTTCATGAAAATTATTGTATCACAAATATTAGACTCATTTATTTGTCATTTTGCACGAAAACTTTATCTTGTCAGGAAAAATCAGATCTTTTTTGTGTGTATATAGTCTCTGTTTAGCATCATAAAAAAGATCTTTTCTCTTTGCAGGTTTGAAGACTATCGTGGGAGCCCTAATTCAATCTGTGAAGAAGCTCTCGGATGTTATGATCCTGACTGTGTTTTGTCTGAGTGTATTTGCACTAATAGGGCTGCAGCTGTTCATGGGCAACTTGAGGAATAAATGCCTGCAGTGGCCTCCAGATAATTCTACTTTTGAAACAACTGTTATTTCCTACTTTAATAGCTCTGTAGGTGAAAATGGTACACTTATTAATACAACAATGACAACATTTAACTGGGATGAGTACATCGAAGACAGAAGTAAGAGTTAACTATCATCTACTGCATTGAATTTCTGAATTCTTTAAATAGATACAAAAGCATCAGTATTTTTATATTGCAATTAAAATGGTGGAATCTGGCCAAGAAACATAAAAGGACTCATTTTGAGTAGTAAATAAAAGAACAGTCATAATGTAGATTAACATACTCATAATATTGTACTTGGTATCAAAATATCTTTTTACCTTTTACTGGATATGACTTTTGGAGTAAACCCATATTGCAGCACAAAGTAGAAATATCCATGCTAGCTTCAAGCCTCCTGAACCAGTATGACAGTCGTAATCCTATAGCTACATTAGTGCAAGATAATGCCCAATATCATAAATCCACATTTCAACATCAGTTAGCTGTGAATCCTGTCATAGCATGTAAAAGCAGCTGCCTTCTTTCTTCTTGGTGAGTGTTTCTGCACCACATTCCCTTGCACACCACAGATATGAGCATATTCGTAATTCATCCCATGCTGCTGCTTCTAGCAAAATGGGAACTAGATTCCATATTATGTATCTTTTGATTTGTTTCTTATCTGTGGAAAAAAAAGAAATTAGAATTTTGGTCTCCTTTTTACTTTCACTGATTTATGTAGTTAATGTCGCTACTGTGTTAAAACAATTGTTTTGAAATTCAGATAGAACTACTCTGAACGTAACTGTAGTTTGTTGCTGTTCTGTCTTTCACAATGGTAAATAGCTTCAGTCTCCTATTTGCCTATTCAGTGTCTCCTAGTTTAGTGTATTTAGGGTATTAATTTTGCAATTAGGCAGAATCTTAATGTATTTATAGTTTATAAAAATGTTGCCTGTATCACTGACAGTTAGGAAACCTCAGTTTAACAGGTAAATGCTTTTGGCCCCAAGTGTCATTAACTTACAATCTTTTCACATACTTATCATCTCAGCATGCTTGTAGTATCATTGAAATGTCATGTTGAAGAAGATTTTGGAAAAGAACTTATTCTTAAAAACACCTGAAAAATAGATTCCATTCCGTTCCCCTTTAGCCACTTCTGATATTAAGTCACTCAAATGGGAAGGTTTTTCTAAATAATTGACATAAATTTTCCTAATTTCAGATGGAATATTTTACAACTTCTCCCATGAACTTAGAGAGAAGATAATCCTAGGCTACTCTGTATTAGTCTTTATGATGTTTTAAAACTGCTATCATCTTTATTTCTGGTCATTTCTAGACCAAAAAGACTGTTGATTGTTTTGCATTTTCTCTACTTATTTTCATATTTGTTCCTGTTTTGGACTCTTTCCATTTAGCCCGATATTTTGGCTTTCCTTTTTTATTTGCGTTTTTTTTGTTTGGATTTTTTTTTAATGAGATGGTCAAATCTGGTACTTACTTTTCTGACCAAATCAGAAGTAATTATTTCATGTGCCATATATGGAACATTCCTATTAACACATTTCAAAATTTACATTATTTTTATATCAAAACCATATTTTTGATTCACAGTCAACTTGTGGTTCATGACAGTCGCTGTGTCTTTTCGTACAGAAGTGGCTGCAGCCTGATTTTGCATTTATGTATTTGATTTTGCCTTGTTAACTGTAGCATTTTCCACTTGTCTCTGTTGAAATAAATCCAGTTGCTTTTGGACCAGCTTGTCAGTTTGTAAAGGTCATTCTGAATTTCAATCATCTTCTCTCCTAGCTTGATGTCTTCAGAATACTTGATGTATTTTTTTCTACTATTTCATGTCTTGAGTTTGTAATGAAACTTGTTATGAAAACCGTGTGTAGCGTGGATCCCTGGGAGATCTTCAGAAAGATGACTTTATGAATTGACATTGGGCTACTGGCAACTGCTCTCTGAGAATTTTTTTCAAATATTTTGTGATGATTCCTGCCGGAACATATCTCCATTATTTGCTTAGGAACTGTCATGTAGGACTTATAGCTATGACTGTTGACCTGTTATTAAGTTGGCAGGAGATAGGACTAGTTTTATATATGGCATATTTTTTATTAAATCATATTGACTATTTTTATTACTTTATTATCATTATCTTTGAATGGAAACAAATATTATTGGCTGAGAGTTAAGCTGACTGGATAGTTTAACTGGATCCTCTGCTTACCAAGAAGTGGAGCTGTGCCACATGAGAATGTAAATTAGGCCCACTGACAATTCCAAAAATTCAGCTTGATGCCTATTTGCCTCTTTAAAATTTTTAGGCTTTTTAAGGAAGTGTTAGATCTCTTATGAGGCATGACTACATGAGCACTAGAATGTCTGAAAGTCCACTGTCTCTTCTCTGATAGCTGAGAATAGATTGCAGATGCATTAATTATGCATATAACATCTCTCACTCTGTTTAAAATAAGCAGGTTCTGTGCTGTCTCTAACACATACTGGTGATGACAGAACAGGAGTAATCAATAGGAACTGGTTGCAATTCCGTCTCTTTCTCTTTAGCATCAGCGCTTGGTTAGTTCATGTGAGCTAAGTTGGTCCGTGCCAGCTGGCAGTGAATCTCAAGGAACCTTATGCTTCCTGGGAACAGCCAGAACATACCTAATTTTGGCAACTTTATCCTAATACACCACCTGATCCAAAAATCTGCACTAGAGATTCCCATTTTACCATAAGAATCCCAAACTAGGAATTAATGGCAAATTGGTTTTCCCCTTCTGTCTCAAAGCAGAACAAAGAAAAGAATGTGTGTGTCGCTTTTAAGTCTACCATCTCTTTAAATTATGTTTGACTTTATTTTAATAGCCTATTAACAAAGTACATCAAGTACATCCCTCTGCTGTAGAATTTGGTGTAGTAATTTTTTGTAATGTACAATAAAAGCTTGGTTTCTCACTCAGCTACTCAAGTCAAGATCCAGTTAGCAATTTCTTGTGTATGTTGTGTTGTGTTTTCATGCTGCAAAAATTTCAGTACTTTTTCAAGTAATATTTGGATAAAATATCATGTATTGAATAAATTAATAACACTAAATGGTATGTAAAATACGTGAACAAAGGCAGGGAATTGCCCTCGTCTTTTGTCTTGTTTTCCTTGTATTTTTTGATATACACAACTTGTTAAGCCACCCATTATAGCTGATTCATTTGGATAGATTAATGAGAATTAGCTATATTTTCTAACGAAACACCAACTTCCAGACTCTATAGAAAGTAATTTTCCTGTAAAAACAGAATTTTCCATGCTTCTTAAATTCTTCCTCATTTATATATTGCAATTAAACTGTTTGTTAGCTCTGTTTATTTCTTTAAAGTGTGCAAGCCTATATCTTTGCTCAGTTTCCATTAGGTATAAGTGGTGTCTTTCTCACTTTTTTCATTATTTTTTTTTTAAACAGGTCATTTCTACTTCTTGGAAGGACAAAATGATGCTCTGCTGTGTGGCAACAGCTCAGATGCAGGGTAAGAAAACAGGCATCATTTTACATTGTGCCTCAATTAATTAAAAAATAATTAGCTACTTAGAATAGGTCAGGTGGTCAACCTTAGTATCAACAGTACTGTAGAGCTGCAAATTACCAATGTTTTGCGTTGAAGCTGTATATAAATATAGCCATCTAGGTGATCTGAGTTTCTTTAGCATCTTAGGCTAATTTTGTAAAGGTAGCCACATGAATGGTATGTGCATAAATGTTGCTGCCAGCTTGCTGACAACTTTGTATCATCAGCCATGCTAGCTGAAATTCATCTTTTGTCCTAGTGGAGACGTGCTGATATGACAAATTGTGGGGAAGAGGAGTTTTATTGTTAAAGCATTGAAATATCATTAGGAAATGGAATTAAAAATTGAAAACTAATAAGACATATATTTTTATCTTAAGCATGTAGAATAAAATTTTACTTGTTCAGAATTTCATTTGTGACTGGTACTCCTAAACAATTTTGTGATTTACTATAGCATATCGTAATTTAGAGTAGTTGTTAAAAAAAGCATTTCCTCTTCTTTTGTAGTCAATGCCCAGAAGGATATATATGTGTGAAAGCTGGTAGAAACCCCAACTATGGCTACACAAGTTTTGATACATTCAGTTGGGCATTCTTGTCACTGTTTCGATTGATGACTCAGGACTTTTGGGAGAATCTTTACCAGCTGGTGAGGACTTACTAAAATAAACAGCACCATCACAAATACCATTACTACATAGTACTTGCATAGTTATTTTCATTCACATGTCACTAAGACTTTTGGGACAGAAGTCATCTTTTATTTCATATTTGTAAGCTGTCTAAAACAATAGAGGCCTTGTTCATGATTTAGGTTCCCATGTGCTACTCAAATACATAATAAGAAATAGCTGCTATGAAAATGGTTAAGCATTATTGTTCCTTTTCACAAACGAGTAAATGAACTTAAGTTGTTAAATCTTACCCAAAGTTGCTATAAGTAAATGTTTTGCAGTCTAGTACGAATATGCTGTCTTTGAAAAGGTTACATCTTCTCCCTGAACTATCCATACCCTTAACCTGAAGGACAGTGATGTTGTGCAGGATGACATTTTGAATACTGCACTGCCTTTGTGGCACTGTAGTTCGGGACTGATGAGACACAAAGGTAAGATGCTGGTTAGTGGCCCCACTACCATTTGATTTAAAGGCTATAATACAGGCGTATAGTGGGGGCATCAACTCCTACTACAGATTCACATTGGTAGAAGTTCTGAAGTATTCAAGCTGCAGAATCTTATTTACCTTGACCACAGTAGACACAAAATTTGGATTTTTGCACATGTAGCCAGGATATAATATTATTTGTATATGGAAAAAGTAACTAAATAATCTTGTGCTAACATAAAGCAATCTTATAATGTATTTCTAGATTCTAACACAGATGCTACCATATTATACAACAGTATTTACAAGACTGCTGAAAATGTGTATTATCTATTTTTCCCCAGACACTGCGTGCTGCTGGGAAAACATACATGATATTTTTTGTTTTGGTCATTTTCCTGGGTTCTTTCTACCTGATCAACTTGATCCTGGCTGTGGTTGCCATGGCCTATGAAGAACAGAACCAAGCAACCATGGAAGAAGCAGAACAGAAAGAGGCAGAATTTCAGCAAATGCTAGAACAACTGAAAAAGCAACAGGAAGAAGCTCAGGTATACCTGTAAAATTCCTTGCCCACATATGAGAATATTTTTACTCCTAACAATATATTACCTCCAGTCAAATAAATACCTTTATTTTGCAAACAATCTTTAATATTTTCCATTGCAAAATTTCTGCTGGCTTGAGTGAATCTATTAATTTGTGACAAAAATTATAAACAATCAGCTAAAATACTGGATTTTCAAATTGGAGATGGAAATTAACTTCTTTACTGAGCACTTGAACAAGTTGCCCAGAGTGCTTGCGGAATCACCATCTTTGGAGACAGCTGAAAGCCATCTGGAAATGGACCTGGGCAACAAGCTTTAGGTGACCCTGTCTGTGCTGGACAGTTGGGCATGATGACCTCTGGAGGTTCCTTTCCAACCTCAACCATTCTGTGATTGTGTGAAATGGAGATAGAGTTGTGGGAAAAACAACCCAGGAATTCTGCTTAGTTATGTAACAGAAGCAAAACTATTGTAGGTGCTGTGGGAGAAATATTTTACTTTGGCATGTGGCTTTTTGTACTCATTCCCAGGCTTTCACAGGAGAAAGCCATAGTGTTCCAGTTTAAAAGAAAACTGGAAAAAGTGGAGAAACTGGAGAAAATGCTTCTGTGGTACAGACATCATGATTACATACTGCTTGGAAATTCCTTTTCATTTTTTGAAGACTCTGAAATCTTAATAGGATAACTGATGATGTCTCCTTGGCATGGGGCCTCATAGGGTAGAATTTGAACTATGTCTTCAATGTAAGCACATGAGTAAAGCCAGCAATAGGAGTTTTTGTTTGTTTAGTTGGTTTGTGGGGAGTTTTTTTAACTTGTAAATAAATGTTAATCAAATGCTCCAAAACTGTTTGAAACTTTTAAACAGAGACAGGTCTTTAATAGCCTGCAGTTTAATTCAAATCTCTGATTATGATTTGCAGAACTGAGATAAACAATGTTATACCAGGTCTTCAATAGACTAGAGAATATTCAAAATTCAGCAAAATGGTGTAAAAAAGGGTTGCTTACTGTTAGCAGGGATTTTTCCTGTTGCTTGAGCCTTGATTCCTTACTCTTACATAGCATTTCAGGTGAAAAATTTGTTGCAACATATTGCTCTAATCTAAAACAGATGCTTGTTACCTTGATTCTCTGACAGCACTGTTTTCCCTTGGGCTGCTCTAACTCCTGGTTTATGGATCAGTGGAAAATTATGGTTCCTGTGGTATTTCACAAATTATACTTCTTATGATATGTTTGGTTCAGTGAAGTGGAATCATTGCTTTTATTTCAAAATCACTATTTTTTAAGAATGGCAATAAATTTAAAATAATGAGTGGTGCATGTTTGTGTAAATGTTATAAATTGCATATGTGCTTGTATATATAGGCAGCAGCAGCAGCTGCAGCAGCTGACTCAAGAGATTTTAGTGGAGTAGGCGGAATAGGTGGATTCTCCGAAAGTTCTTCTGAGGCATCAAAACTGAGCTCAAAGAGTGCTAAAGAAAGAAGGAATAGAAGAAAGAAAAAAAAGCAAAAAGAGCAATCTGAAGGCGAGGAGAAGGATGGAGAAGAATTTCACAAATCTGAATCAGAGGACAGCATCAAAAGGAAAGGTTTCCGATTTTCCATTGAGGGGAACAGACTGACATATGAAAAGAGATTCTCTTCCCCACACCAGGTACCATAGTATTATTACCTCTTAAACACCTTTGTTGCCTACTCATTATATAAACAAAACCATGTAAAGTAGTTTGGTTGATTCTTGCAAAACCTACCACAGATTCTTTAATATCTTAAATCAAAGAATGAGCAAATCAATACTTCCAGCCAAAGATGAAACTGTAAGAATTTGAGAGATCCTGTTTTTATCCTGAATTTATGTGTGAAAAATAAAAATAATGTATATTAATTAAAGTGAGTTGTATTTGATGTTACTTAATGCAAATGGACCTATCTCCTCATCAAGATGGATGTATTCAGCATGATCAGTGGCTTCAAAATTTGGTGCATACATAAAAAGGAATTTCATATTTTAAATGAGAAAAAAACTAAATTTGGGATGAAAAAAACCCAGTAGAAATTGCATAAATGTGAGCGTGAACAAATTTTGTGTGAGAGAGACCATTAATTGTGATATCTTAAAGAAGGTGGAACTACCTGTCACAATGTGTCCTTGCATGTGTTCTCTTACACTGAAACAGTAGTGACTCAGTGCCATCTGCATCGCCCATCTAGACATTTATTTAATTTGGTAGTTTTGTTATGTTATCCCTTCTGTACTTTCCAGAGTTCCTCTTCATTTGCCCACCTCCGAATCTCCCTTCGGCACTTCAAGTCCAGATCTCACACCCATTCAGTCCTTTTTCTGCCCCTTTGTGTGCCTCAATATGCCTCTTCCTTTTATCTGCACCTTCTTGATTCTCCCTGGTCATTATGACTTGCTTCCTCTCTCTTTTTAGTTACTATTGCTAAACTCGTTCCTTCCTTTTAAATCCTCTTCTTTTAGTGTCTGTGGAAAGCCTGTTTCATCCCTGAATAGATCATGAACATACATATTCTCATCATCTCATCATGTATCACTTCCTCCAGTTCCCATTCTCAAAGAAGCTCAGACCACTTCATCCAATATTTTCTTATTAAGGACTGTCTTCCTTACAGCAGACTGTGGTGAGAATATAATGTTTCTGCCAAGTTAACTTCTCCTTCCACTTTCTAATGTATTTCCTTTTTTAATAGTACTGCATCCTTCCCTGTCCCCCTCTGTCTTCCACTTGGTCTGCCACCATTTTATGTTGTTAGCTGTCTAACTAATCTCTATAAGACTTCATTGCTGAATTTCGTTAGTTCATAATTCATTCTGTTTGTTATACCAATTTTCACATCAATTTTGACTTCCACTTCATGTTGAAGACCCATCTGATACAACCCTTAGGTTCATATTCTTGCTTGTGTCTTCATTCAAACTGCAGTCTTATTCAACTGCAGCTCAATTCACCCATCTTGTAAGAAAAGAAGCATTCCTCATGTAACTTCTCTTACGTTTTCATCTCCAGGTTCAATTAGAGTTGTTTAATATGAAAGCCTAGCAATCCCTTCTCCTCCAGTTTTCCAACCCTAGTTCCTTTTCACTCTGGGTTCTAGCCACTACACAGAAATTCCACTCACCAGTTTAATAAACTTTTACTAGACAGAACTCAGGTTTGTATCTCATCTTTGACATTTTCCTTGACATTTCACTTGCATTCAGTATAACTGACCATTATGTTCTTCTTGAAAACGTATTCTTCCTAACATTCATAATTTTGTCTCCTCTGAATTCTCCTTGTTTAGTTGTGATTTAGAAGCTCCTTTTTCCCCTTTGACAGTTTTCTAAGGGATTTCCACAAGGTGTTTTGCTAGTTCCCTTCTTTCTTTTTCTTTTTTTTCTTACATTTTTTTTTTTAAAAGAAGCTCTACTCTGGACCCACAACTGTGAATCACTTTTAACTTGAACCTCTTTTCATGTCCCAATTACTGCTGTATTCATCAAGAATGTTCTTGCAAATAGCACTAACCAAACTCACTGCTTTTATCTAATCTGCTAGTAAACATATCTACTTAAAGATATATTTTAATACTATAAAACATATATGCCTACAGTTCTTCCCAAGCCACCTTGTCTACTTAAAGTAAACAAGTCAAGTCCCATCTCTGACTGACCAATGCCAGGCTCCATTACCTCCTGTTAAATTTTCAAACTAGTTTCTTTGAGCTCTTTCTGGTATGCTGCCCCTCATGCTTGGAAGAAGCTCCCATGAATTTCCACAGAACACTTCATTGCTTTCCTCAAATCCCTCTTTAAAACTCTCTTTTACCATGCTGCCTACAGAAAGCTTGACAGGGAAGTGACTTCAGGTGAGCTAAGACCACTGTTTATCATATCCATCTATGCTGGCTCCTTGTATTCCCTCTCTTTTTGTATCCATCTGTTGTGTTACACTTAGATGATAAGTTCTTTGCAGACTGCCTTTCTGTTCTGTATTTTGCAGTACTTAGAACAATGGGGCTCAGGTCCATAAAGATAAGGTGCAAAAGAGAAACAAAGACACTGCTTTGTTATGTATCTTCTCTGCTATTCATAGAGGTCCGAGTGAGATCAGGGGCTAATGCTAATCAATGAAGTCAAAAGAATCACTACTATGAATTAAAGAACATGTATAATTATTTGCAAGATTAGAACATTATTTTGACTCTGATCCTGAAATATCCTCCCATAGCAGAACATTTACTCACATGAGTAAACTGATGAAGATTAGTGGGGCTATTCATACAAAATTACTTGCATATCTTTGCATATTCAGCATAGCTAAGACTTACAAAAATTAAAAACCTTTTTCTGGCCTGCTTGACTAAAATCTGAAAAAATATGTATGTTTTTTAAACTAGGCAGTATTTGGGAGCTACCTCTGTGTGCAGAAATTTGACTAAAGTTTTATTTACTCAACCAGCCAGCCTGGGGTAAATTGCGTCTAGATGTGCTTATTCAGTTTAGGAACAGTTAGTAATAAAAGAGGCAGAGAAAGCAATTCTGTTAAGCAGTTTCTTTTTCTCTAATTAAACCAAATTATTTAATATATCCAAAGTAGTAAAATAACTAGTCTTTGTCTGTCACTTATGTGCTCTTTGTTTACTATCCAAAAGGTAGTGTATTGGGGAGGGGCTGTACCAGTTCATTTCTTTGTAGATGACATTACCCTTTAAGACTTATTAACACTGTGGCTCTTTCCCCTGTACGAAAATATTATATTTAAAAGGATTTTCATCTGACAATCTTTGTTTTTATTTGCCTACAGTCTTTGCTGAGCATTCGTGGCTCCCTGTTTTCCCCAAGGCGCAATAGCAGAACAAGTCTTTTCAGCTTCAGAGGTCGAGCAAAGGATGTAGGATCAGAAAATGACTTTGCTGACGATGAACACAGCACTTTTGAAGACAATGAGAGCAGAAGAGATTCTCTCTTTGTTCCTCATAGACATGGTGAACGGCGCAACAGTAACATTAGTCAGGCCAGTAGGTCATCCAGGACAGTACCTCCACTTCCAGCAAATGGGAAGATGCACAGCACGGTGGATTGCAATGGAGTGGTTTCTTTAGTCGGTGGGCCACCAGCTCTGACGTCACCTACTGGACAGCTTCTACCAGAGGTGATGATTGATAAAGCAGCCACTGCTAGCAATGTAAGGAAGTCTGCAATAGTTCAGGCATGATGTCATCTCCCTGTATGATCCGCTACTATTTCTACAAAATTCAGTCACTTGGGAATGATTTCCTTTCTGGCCAAGATATGAATACTCCTTTCATATATTCCAATTATAAGCTAAACTGAAAATATATGCTAATTTACTGGGAATCAACAGGACACATTGAATAAATGTAATATATGTAGTTTTATACCCATTGATTCATTATGCTAACTGAAGACTTAACTGGAAGATTCTCTATTCATATATCGGACAGCATAACAAAATGAAAAAATAATTACGTTTACTTAATGGAATATATTAAATGAGTATAACTTGCCGCTGACCATATATGAAACTTTTGATATAACACTGATAATACAATTTACGTGGCTCGTGATATTGTTCCTGTCACATAATCAATTCCTCTAGGTTTTTTATTTTTGATATGTCAACATTTTTTTTCTTTGATTTTGTTTGTAAACCTGTGCTAGAAAATTGATAATTTATTCTAAATTAAGATTTATTGTAAGAAAATACACTTACTTTTTGTGCTTTTACTGCTATCGCTGTGGGCTATGTATTTCCATGTTTATAAAAAGAACTCAGTGCCTAATTATGTTTATGGCAGAGCTCACTGACAAGCATTGGGGAACTTTTTATAGTCTCAAAACTGTTTATAATCTAAAATCTGTTTTAATGTCTCAGCCTTGTTTCAGCAAATTACTTAAAAACATACTTTTTGAGCACAAGAGGAACCCTACTGATGTATTTGACTATTTGCTATATACAAAGTTAGGCATGCGGTAGTGTATTGCAAAACCTCAACATAAATGGAGCACAATGCAGGACAACAGAGTGTTTAAAACTGTTATACTTTTATAATATTTTACATTGTTATTAAATGAACAATCAATAGACTATTTTATCAGCGTTTTATTTTCAGGGCACTACTACGGAAACTGACTTAAGAAAGAGACGATCTAGTTCTTATCACGTTCCTATGGACTACCTAACAGATCCCAGTGGAAGGCAAAGAGCAATGAGTATAGCCAGCATGCTTACAAATACCATGGAAGGTATGTAACACAGAAATTTTCTACAACAATACCATAAAGTGCTATTAAATGTTTGACACATTGAGTACTAGAGATGTTTTAAGGCAGCTATTTAAGGCTAAAGTGTACAGGCAAGATAAGATTTGTATTTAGAGGTAGTGTGGTTTTTTTAAAAGATGAACTGATATATCTGGAAAAGCCGTCAAGTGTTCAATATCCTAATAAGTTTGAGGTGGAAGCAGAAAACTTCCAAGTTAAATGCAAGCAGAAAGTAACTGATCAATGCAGCGTTTCTCTAGAGAAGTTATGTTTTGGGGTAAAAGCTCTTTTTAGGTTACTGAAGGGGCTATGCTTCTTGCAGAACAATCGCCTACCAATTCACCATATGTGCAGGAAGGATTACCTTGTTCTTTCTGTAAGGCTAAGTACAATGAATCTGATTATGCCCAAAATAGCAAATGGGGATGTAATAATGAGCAGTTTTGTAGATGTGGACCATAATACTGTCTAAATAGTAGTCGGACTTCAGGTTTGTTCTAAATGTTTATCTTTCATGAGGAAAATTTTAAATATTTTATTGATTCTGTCTGTAGAAACATAGAATGTTTTGAGTTGGACACCTTACTCTATGGACACCTTACTCTATATCAGGTTGCTCAAAGCCTCTTCCAGGCTGGCCTTGGGCACTTCCTGGCCTTGAATACTTCCAGGGAGGGGAGATTCACAACTTCTCTGAGAAACCTCTTCCAGTATTTCACCACTCTCATAGTAACGAATTTCTTCCTTATATCTAATCTAAATATACCCTCTTTCAGTTTAAAACCATTACCCCATGTCTTGTAACTATATTCCCCTATAAAGAGCCCCTCCCCAGCTTTCCTGAGGTCCCCTTCAGGTACTGGAAAGCTGATGCTGGAAGGTCACCCTGGAGCCCTCTTTTCTCTAGGCTAAAGCAGCCAAATTCTCTCATAGGGGAGTTCCTTCAGCCCTCTGATCATCTTTGTGGCCCTCCTCTGGACCTGTTCTAAAAGGTCCATATCTTTCTTATCTTGGGGACCCCAGAGCTAAGCACAGTACTCCAGGGTGGTATTTTATGATGGCAGAGTAAAGGGGGAGGAGAATCACCTTCCTCGACCTTTTGGAAACACTTCTTTTGATGCAGCCTAGGATGAGATTGACTTTCTGGGCTGTGAACACACGTTGCTAGCACATATTCATCCACCAATACCCCCAAGTCTTTGTCCACAGGGCTGCTTTTAATGCATGCATGACATGGCCTTTACACCAGATTTCTAACACAAATTTGTATTTTACATCCTATTTAGCATTTGCTTGTGAATGTTTATTTTACCTATTGAATATTTAGTATTCTTTTTACATCAAATTTAAAACATAGTGGGACAGATTATTTTTAATTCTAATGTCTTTTGACTGACAGTAGCATTGGTTTCAAAAGGTTTGCAATATCAACACAGGGTATCAACAGTACCTTAGAAAACAACATTAAGGCCTCGAGGAAATTTCCGCGTAATACTGCAATAGAGAAATGCTTAAAATGTTATTTTCATTTTTTTTCTCTAGAACTGGAAGAATCCAGGCAGAAGTGTCCACCATGCTGGTATAAATTTGCTAACACCTGCTTGATTTGGGACTGCTGTACTCCCTGGCTGAAAGTCAAACATATTGTAAATTTGATTGTGATGGACCCATTTGTTGATCTGGCCATTACTATCTGCATTGTCCTGAACACCCTCTTCATGGCCATGGAGCACTATCCAATGACAGAACAGTTTAGTGGTGTGCTTTCAGTAGGAAATCTTGTAAGTCTTTCACAATGTGCCATGTATCTCAAATACCTTTTTCTTATGTAATTCTGTGACCGATGTACATATATTTAAAAGAAAATGTTGACTAGATATTTAGAGGCTTGAGATGGTTGAATTTATAGTTAAGCTGTACTGAATCCCTCTTTATTGACATTTGTGGATTTTGCCACTCTTGCTTTATGAAGCAAAAGATTTTAAGATTTATTTAGTCGGTATTAGATTTTGATTTTTAAAACTTCCAGCTTCTATAATTAAAACTGATTAAAGGGAGTTATCTTATTTTTCTTCTTGGATGGATACTTACAAATCGTAAGGACTTTCAGTTCCATTCCCACACCTGTTCCATTTTTCACTAGCACCTCCTGAGTTTGGAAATTGTAGAGGTAAAAGATCCAGTAAGCATGGCAGATATACTGCAGTCCCAGAGGAAATAGTGGAATGGTGTGACAGTGCCTTCTGCAGGTCATCCTCAACTTTCAGTATAATTTTTTTTCTTAATAACATAATTGTCCCTCTCATAAAATTGACTCTATCCCTAGAAGCCACAAGATTTCCCAAGGACAAAGATGAGATCTAAGGAGGAAAAACTGAGCATTAAACCCAGAAGGGGTTCTGTGTATCAGTATTTATACATGCATATTAGCATGCATATTCCCATTTAAATCTTTTTCTTTGGAAACCAAACATTGTGATGCATATATAATTTTAAATCAGAATTTAATTCCTAACTCAAATCTATGGCAGTATAGAGAAGCTATTCAGATTTGTCATGGATTCCTTGCTGAAGATTTAACTCATCCAAAATTGATACCATTAGTTGGTTTTTTTTTTTAATATTCTCTCATTAAACTGGAGCAAGATACTGTGTTTTCCTTGCAGGTGTTTACTGGAATTTTCACAGCAGAAATGTTTCTCAAGATAATTGCCATGGACCCTTATTATTATTTCCAAGAAGGCTGGAATATTTTTGATGGTTTTATTGTGAGTCTTAGTTTAATGGAGCTTGGCCTTGCAAATGTAGAAGGATTATCTGTCCTTCGATCATTCCGTTTGGTAAATATAATAAATAAAATATATTTATATGTTCTATTTTTGTATTTGTGCATGTATGTTGTGCGTTCTTCATTTGTACTTTGTACATTTGGCTAAGACACAAGGTCTTTTCGTAAGAATTGACAAAATACTGAATTGCATACCTGCTAGATGGCATCTATCTGTCAAGTTTGGTTTACATATTATCTTAGTAACATCTATGGTTTCTTCAAGACATTGACGCAATCAATTCTGTTCTTGCACTAAGTGTTCCTTAAACATTAACTTTTTTTAATAGTAGTATCTCTTAGAGTCTTTTTCTCCCTAGATGAGGGATTAAAAAAAATCAGGTGCCACAGGCACTCACTATTTGTGACTGAAGATTAGTACATCATTTAATAAACAATGGATTAATTAATAAAAGTTTATTGACAGTTTTAGCTGATATACTGCCATTACCAATATGCTTACATGGTTAGTTTCAGAAGAGAGTAGTGCTAAGATTTTTCTTTAGACAGGGATTTTTCACTACCAGCCTTCATGCCATCCTCTGCAGAAGTCCACCTGCTGTCTAACAGCTCTTCTGTTCTGTATAGCATTATATTGCATTTTGCTTTAAGTCTAATATCTATAGGGATTGACTTCTCAGTAATAGGATTCTGGTACTATGTTTGCATCTATATATTTTATTTATGTCTCATCCCATTAAATAATATTTAGTTTTTGATTTCTTTTAGTATTCTTCTCTTTAAATTGTATGAACACTTGCTGCATCTTTTCAAATATTTTCATTTTTATTTGTTTCATGTCATCTTTTAACATAACACTTCTGTTGGTTTGTTTTTATCAATATTGTATGACAAACTTTGTAACACACCTCATGCTTATTTTAGATGACAGAAAAGATAATGTTAAAGATACTTGCAAGTAATTTGTATACCTGTCATTAACAATTCTAGCTTGTTTCTCCTTCTAGGGAAACCACTTCTTCCATCTCTCTGCCAGTTACGATGAAAGAGATCTGGGAGTGTCTATACACTTACAATCCTGTTAAACTGATTACATTTCATATGTGCTGGTTTATTTTTAGTAATATTCTCTTAGAGTTAACTAAAGGAGAAAGACTGTTTTATCCAACTTGACCAAAAAGTACAACTTGTTTGTAGATATCTAAAGTCACCATAAGAGGCAAAGTCTGAATTGGAGACTTTGATAATTGCAATGCAACTGAAGTGAGAATATATACACTATTTTTGACTTCTTATAACTTGAATCAGGACCCTAGACTGCTGATGTCTAGTATTGTACAAAGAACTGAAAACATAAATTTTGCAACTTAAATTTCTAAAGGTTATGTGAGACATCATTTAGACAAGAGGGTAACTGAAATACAATATATGTAGCAATAATTTCATTACAGTTAATAACATGAATAACTGTATACTCTTCTTCTGTTTTGCAGCTTCGAGTTTTCAAATTGGCAAAATCTTGGCCAACACTAAATATGCTGATTAAGATTATTGGCAACTCAGTGGGGGCTTTGGGGAATCTGACCCTGGTGCTGGCCATCATTGTGTTTATTTTTGCTGTGGTCGGGATGCAGCTGTTTGGGAAAAGCTACAAGGAATGTGTCTGCAAGATCTCTAGCGACTGTGAGCTTCCACGCTGGCACATGCATGACTTTTTCCATTCTTTCTTGATTGTGTTTCGAGTGCTGTGTGGAGAATGGATAGAAACGATGTGGGACTGCATGGAGGTTGCAGGTCAAACTATGTGCCTTACAGTCTTCATGATGGTCATGGTGATTGGAAACCTAGTGGTACGTAATCATTTAGGATTTTTTAAAACTATTAGAAGATATTTCCTATTTTTCATGATTTGAAAATCAGAGATGAAGACTGGAGAAGGACTTTAGGATATTGTGTAGTTAATTTGCTCTTTGTCTAAACAAAATTCAAATATACCTTGATCATTTATGATAAGTAATTGTCCACCTTTTCTTTTAAATCTTCAATAAGTTTAGAAACTCTTTAGTAAGATCAGTGCTGAATTATGCTTAACTTAAATCATCTTTTACAGCCAATTAAGCTGGTCTCAGTAATGATTCAAAATGGTTCATCTTCATGGCAACATTTATATTACTTATAGGCTTATTGTTTCCACTTTCAGTCTTTCAAAAAAAAATAGCTTAGATGTTCATTTTTTTTATCATAAACTACTTACCCTTTTTGCTACTGGCCTCTGAATTCCCCCCAAGCAGCATTTTGGATAGAGACACAAGTACCATATAATGTGGAATAATTATATTTCTGTGTCTTACGCCCAACATTCCTTGTGATACATCCCCAAATGACACATGAAATTTCTGTAGAAGCATTGCTTTCCTGATGCAGCCTATATGCAGTGCTTCCACCTTGCCAGTTTTCACACCTACTGTATATGTACTTTTCATGTTTTGTAACTAATGTTTTCACACTTGTACCTCAGAATTAAATGCTGTATTGATTTTGAATCATTTCAGCAATTTACCACTGTTATGCCAAATTGTAATTCTTTCTTGCTGAGTGCTAGCAGCCCTTCTCTTTTTGGTATCATCAACAATTGTTATAAATAAGCTTGTCCACATGCATAAACATGAAGTTTAACTGGGCTAATGTGAGACTCCTGTGGTACGCTGACTGCAAGTTTGAACAGGAAGAATTGACAAATATAATTTAAATATTATTTTTAATCTGTTTTGTGTATATGCTGTCATAATTACATGTAGTCCAAATTTCTCTTGTATATTTGTAAAATGTCATGTAAGAAAGTCTGAAATAGTTTCCCAAAATTAAGGTGTATCACATGTGTGGACTCTACCTCTTAGCTAGTTTTCCTGCCCAAAACAAAAATAGAGTGATATACTCTTGCTAAATATATGTTTATTATATTCTGAATTAGAAACACTGAAACTATGGTCCATTGAACTGTAGAAGACTGGAGTCTGCCTGCATTCCCCTTGCCTATGAACACTACAGTAGATGTAGTTTACCTAAATTACTACATCATGTTGTATCCTGGCTTCTTATGTCATTTTTAGCAGCAGATCTGCACTACTTCCAGTGTGGAGAAGAAAGTCAAGGAACAGCTCAGATTTTCACTCTATTAGCCAAGTTAAACAAGCTATAAATGTTTTTTGGCAAGTTATAATAAAATATGGGCAACAGGAATTAGGGGCTGGAAAGAACAGCTGGAAGGTGGGTTGAAATAAAGCGCTAGCTGTGAAATGAAAATGTTGTCATATTGAACAACGCATAATGGGATTACTTTTATGACTTAAAAATAAGAGATCCAGCATTTTTTCTCCTTACTGTCTTTTAGGTACTCAACCTCTTTTTGGCCTTGCTGCTGAGTTCATTTAGTTCAGACAACCTTGCTGCTACAGATGATGATAATGAAATGAATAATCTACAGATTGCTGTGGCAAGGATACAGAAAGGCATAGATTATGTGAAGAGAAAAGTGCGTGAATTCATCCAAAAAGCCTTTGTTAGAAAGCAGAAAGTTTTAGATGAAATCAAACCTCTTGAAGACCTAAACAACAAAAAAGACAGCTGTATTTCAAACCACACAATAGTAGAAATAGGTAAAAACCTTGCCTATCTTAAAGAAGGGAATGGAACAACCAGTGGCATAGGCAGCAGCGTGGAAAAATACGTTGTTGATGAAAGTGATTACATGTCATTCATAAACAACCCAAGTCTCACTGTGACAGTGCCCATTGCTGTCGGGGAATCAGATTTTGAAAATTTAAATACAGAGGAGTTCAGCAGTGAGTCAGACCTGGAAGAAAGCAAAGAGGTAAGGCTGTTTCTGTATTTAAAAGGCTCTGTTGGTTTTCTTTTTTCCTCACAGTTACTAGTGTTGAGTTCAAATCTCTGCTTAATTCCTGTATAACAGTATATACAAACTTATAGTCGTATTTAAGGTAAAGGGATGTAAGGTTGCAGGTCTTGAATGTGATGGTGGTATAGTATTGCATTTGCAGTAATAATAAAGATGCATAAGACAACTTTTTAGAAAAATAACATTTTTTCTATTTATTTAGTTAAATCATTCACAACAAAATGGACAAATTTAATAGCCTTGGATACCAAAAGTCTTACAAAATGTGCGTCGGTTGTGCAAGTTTCTCCATGCTTGTTTCATCAGTGCATTTATTTACTCTTTTGTCTGCTCTCTGGAGTGCTTTCTGTCAGATTAATAGTTCATTCGGATGCTTTTAACCTTTCCAATATAGTCAAAATACATTTAGATACATCATAAGTATGTTTGAATACTGGACCAGTACCACTAAATGATTTCATATATATCACTAATAATCTATCTGATAGTAGCACAACCACTGAAGAAGTGAAGTAATGACCTTATGGTAAAAGTCACGAAGCTTTATATGTCAATATAAGATCCTCTCATACAGCTACCCATTGTAATTTTAAAGTGTTAAGATCTTTGTATCTGTTACTTACTGTGACTGTCATAAAATGTACTTTTTTCTGGCACAATGGGAGGCAAATAGATAAATCCAAGCTAGTACTTAGTGAGTTACAGTGGATGCTGAAGCCATTGTTATTGTATTAACCCAGTGCTTTGTCCTGCACAATTGTAGCTGGTGGAGACACACTGCCTCAAGTGGAATAAGTCTGTCCTGTGCTTAGTACCAAGGCCAGTTCATTCAGAATTAGCATGGGTATTTTTGAACGGTACTGCATGCTACGGTATAGACATCCACTAACATAAAAGTTTTCAGGAGTGATTCCTTCACTCTTGAATCTAAGGGTGTAACTATGGATAAGATTCTAGTAATTCTCACTCTGAGATCCTTTTTTTGTACAGACTGCATCACACAGTCATATTTTCTTGTTATAAGAAATGTCTTTATTGTTCTTTTAAAATATGGGGGTTTGACAGATTGTACTAGTATTTATCTTACTCTTCAAAACCATGACTTCGGTGTAGAACAAAGCAGAAGTTATTATAGTTTAACCTTAAATTGTCCTGTGAATGAAGAGGGTGACTGTATGAGTTTCTTTGTCTGAATGTAGGGGTTTGGTTGGTTCTATCTTTTTACATAGGATAAAAAATGAAATGTTCTTCAGGCAGCTTTACACCACACAGGGTAGTGCATTGTTCTGTCCTTTCATTCTTCTGCTGTTCCATTGTTCTATCATCCCATTGTTAATTGTTTCAAATCTTACTGCTGCCAAAGGAACAGCAAATTCTACTGCCAATTTGGTCAAGTTTCACTCATCAGTGAGATTATCCATAATGATTGCATATGGCAGTAATGGCAGAGGTTATTTTTCTCTTATGTAAATGACGTCATTTCTTGGTATAGGCCTGGTCTTTCTGAGTTTGTTTGGTTTGTTTTTTTCCTGCTAATTGTGTTTAAGTCCATCTATCACTTTCAGCCTTTTCTGTGCTTAGCAACTTGTAAGAGCCAGGGGATGCACTGGAGGTTTGGGAATAAAGTGTCTTAAGTTAAAGTCCAGTCCTAGAAAACAGAATACGTTGGATTTCTTCATCACAAAATATTTATTGCTATCTTGGTGGAGTAGCAAATACCTACCTGTCATTCTGTATTTGTCTGTAAAGTTAGTACAGTATTTCTATCAGTTTCAAGGGTGCTGTCAACCTGAACATGAAACATTCTAAAGGCCTCAGTTGGAAAGTGTAAAGAAGAGACTGTTAGTTTATTATGCATATACATTGTAACTGGCGGTGATGCCACAATGATATTACTGTATGAATGACATTAAAAGAAAATCTTCTGACACAGCTACAGTCCGAGATGTAGACTGTGAAGTTCCAGTGCAAGTGGAGTATACACTCAGGAAAGCTCTCCTCTCTTTTCTTCTTATTTTGAGCCCCCACCCATATCAGATCAATGCTGATAATGTTACTGATTCTGATACTACCACTACTCATGGTAGTAGTAAACTGTGTTTTAAATTGTCCTGTATACTTTTCCTGTGCTTGTTCTTTTTTAAAGTCTATGATGTTATGTACATATTAAGTGAAGTTTTATCAAAACAGATTATAGCTCTTATAATTCCTAATTGGCAATTTCTGTGCATAAAGTCATTTGGAAGTGTAATTGGATTCTACTAATTTAAATACTATATGCCATTAAAATGACTGAGAAAGAATATTTTCATTAGTGATTATTAGATTAATTAGCTGATGAAGTCTGTTTTTAAATATGTAAACACAGGACTTTCTGTACTGGCGGAGTATTCTCCATTTCTTATGCTGAAGCTGCAACTGTTGTATAGAAGATAATTTGTGATTCCCTGAACTGTGGTAATAAGAAGGAACATGACATTTAGTAGTGGCTAAAGATTAAGGCATCTCTGTTTTTAGAAAGAAATCTTTCACTCCATTTAAATCTGTTTATAATTTTTTAACAGTCAGTAGTCAGTGGTTAAAATGCAGAAACTGCCTTGAAATAGGGACTGAAATCTGAATTTCCCATATGAATTGCCTGATCATCAACATTCTCTCCTTTTGCTCCTTTTTGTAGCCCACTCAATCTTTAACTATTTTACTGCACAACACCATTATGTCACTAGAAGAGATGAAGGATGTATCTTATTCAAACTTATAGGCTGATATAACTGATGGTTAGCAGGACTGAGCATGACTACAATGACAATGGTGCATCTTTTTTCATTGTATAACAGGATGGTATGGCTGCTGAATGTCTTTATTAGGCAAATCTTTCCGTTTCCCAGTGGAATAACCCCACTTGTGTTATTCCACAACTTGACAAAAATATTGGTTTGAATTCCTGTAGGGAAAATATTAAAGTGGATTATCCCATACTTGAGACATGATCTCCAATCACTAAGTCCTCCATATAAAATATTTTCAAAAAACCCAATGTCCTCATTGGATTCTTGGACTTACTGAACCCTGTAAATGTCTGCGTTAATCATGCTTCAGGAATTGCAAACTGATCAGGTGATAAAATGAAATGCATATTCAGTCATGAACGAGCTAGTGCCAAGCAGTTTTGATTGGTCAAGTCTGAAACTCTTCTAAACATATTTACGACCACAATGTCTATCTCTTGCAGAAATTGAAGGTGAAAAATTGAAGGGAAATATTTACAAATTTCAGGCACCTTCAAGAGAGACAGAGCAGTAGAGCAAAGACATTGTGAGGATATTTCTTATTTGAGTGCCTAAATTTCAAATAGATTTTAATCACAAAAGTTTTTTTTATCTTAATCCTAGTTCCTAGTCTTTACTAGATAATTCTTATCTGCCATGGGTTTTGATGTAGAGAAGATTGATGTTTTATTAGTCACAGCACCATGACCACATGACCGCAAAAGGAAGGCGTTTTTTAAATTTAAAAAGTGACTACAGATGGCTTTTTCTTCAAGGCTTCCTCTTTTTTTGTCATGCCATAATGTGCCTCACATTTCTGCCCTCTCATGTTTACCTATTTATTCTGCTGTTGCCGAGTGTTGATCTGCCAGTCCTGCCAGTCACTTCGCTGCCTGTGCCACAAATCAAAGGCGATGAAGGTGAAACTTTGGCATTCAATAGCATTATCACAAGTGAAAGGCAGTTTAGGCATCCAGGTTCTGCGAGAACACTCTGCACAAGATGCTTATGAGAGTGTGTCTGTTTTTTGGTTTTCTCTATGTATAAATAGAAGATATAAAAATTTAGAAGCTTTTTAAGTCCTTAAGTACTATGGGGATGGTTTATACAGAAATATTTGTAGTGCATGTACACATGCATACACATATTCACTGTGGTATAAGGAAATAAGCTGAATTTTTGCAAAGTAATTTTAATTTATTACCAAGTTTTAATTAAGTAAATTAATGTTTGGTTAATTCTTTATCATAATATACCTATTTTCCGGTATTTTGATGGAAATAGTATGCCTTTGTGGAAAAAATACATACAATATTGTACCTGCTAGTACATGTGAATTTATAAAGGATTTTCTAGAAAATTGCCTGAAACCTAAACCAGAATTAATTATTAGACCATTGTGTCCATAAGAATGGTAGTGGGGGAATATAATATAATAAGGGAATTACAGAACAAATCCTAAATGAAGCTTAACCGTGGAAGCAGAACCACTAACCAATATGGGGCCACTGTGCCGAGCATGCTGTCTTGTACGTAAAGGCCTGTGGACCTGAGCTGCATTGCTACTATCCAGTGTAGAAGCTATAAAAATATTTTTTTCCTTTTTAAGTCATTAAGTTCTATGGGGATGGTTTATATAGAAAACATTGTAGTGCATGCGTAGCTGTGTAATAATTAGACTTTTATGCTAAGTGTAACTTTTAGGCTAGTAATTACACCAAGATATAACAAGTTACAAGATATTTTTAAATGCCTAGAAAAATATGGGATCTCCTAATGCTGTTGTAGACACTTCAATATTGTATATTTTACTTTAAGCAGTATTCAGTGCAAAAAAGCAGAGGTGCTGTGTCCTGAACTTCATTTCCTACCATTCTTACTTCTCACAGGAGTAGAACCAAGCTGGATCAGTCAAGCGGGCAGCTCTGGTGCCTTTTAGCGAGGCAGAGCATCGTGTCACACAGGTTACCTAAGCAAGTTATACATCTATATGTATATACTATATAATCACTTTTTAACTGGTATTGACTGGCCTGCATGCTCTTCAGCTATGAACCTGTCCCATTCATTGCAATAAAGTACAAACATGCACAGCTGCTCTCTGCTGAGTCATGGGACTCACATCACAAGCATGATCAGGCAAGATCAGCAGCCCAAATATTTCTGTGGTTCAGATGCTATACTTTCCATGATATATTAATAGTATTTTGCAGTGCATGCTATGTACCTTTCCCAATCTTGATGGTAAAGTTTCCAGGATTCTTTTTCTGAAGGTTTTTCTTTCCTTTTCAAGGAAGACAGAATATGGAACATGTAAGCTGTTTCTCATCAGAAGGTTATCTAAGCCCATCTGTAAATTGTGTTGATAGTGAAAGTCTACTGGCTGTTTTGGAAAATTTTCATACTATTGTATTTTAGCTTATAATGGAGGTTACTTGCAAACTCATGATAGTAACATCTATTTTTCGTGGTTTTTTTTTATTAGAACTGCTTTCTTCATTTCTTGTATAAGCATTTAGTTATTTTGGAGATTAAGATGCAGTACTTGAAGCAACATTAAGCATGAAATTAATTTAATTTCTACAGTCAAAGCATGTAAGCATCACTTGGTTAAAAAAGCTCATACAAAACTGGTATTTGATCAAACATTCAGAGACCAGTTCTAGTCTTACAGCCACACTTCCAAGTGAAGAGGTACAAAGAGAAAACTGATAACAAGATCTGGCCAATTCAGTCTTATTATAGTTCTTTAATTTATGCTCACAAATTGTCTCTCTCCCCAGACATCTAAAATTGTCTGCCTTGAGAAACTTAAACAGCAGTCCTTGCCCTATTTCAGAAATATCCTTTCACTATTGCTTGTGTGAATTAGAGAGTCTTTTTAAGTAGCTTTCAGTGGGTGTGCTTTTGTAAATATTTCCACTGCTACTTAGGATGCTTTTGCTCTCATCCAACATTCTTGCAAATATTTTGATTTATTAAATGCTCATAAATAAGTAGATCAAAGAACTTACGAATAGTAATAAAGTACAGGGTGGACCATAATTTAGGGATCCTGGGGTTTTTTGCAGTATTTGCAACCAATAATCATTGAAAAATTATTTTGCTTTCATTTACAATGATCCGGTTTTTTGAACTGATAGAGTTATTATGCTTCACTCTATAAGCACCAGAAAGACTGACATCCAGATTCCGCTTAATTATACCAGTGGAACTACAATGATATTTACCACTTGGTGGATTTTATAAGTGTACTGGAAAAGGACTGGATAAGTTTACATATAATATTGCCATTTATATTACAGAACATCTCATTTTCATACAGCCACTCAGCACTGAGAAAATAAAAACAGTATAGTTCCCATTATCTAACATTTCACAGATATTGGGGAGGTAAGGAAATTAAAAGCAAAACCAAATGATGATTTCTTTTGGTGCCATCTTCCTGCTTACGTCTGTTCTCCGCTTTGCTCCTTCAATTGCTTAAATTATAATTTCAACAGACATTAGTAGCATCCTAGCCAACCATGAAATTTCAAGCTTTGTTAAAAATGTTAAACTAAGAGTTGTTCAGCTACTCTCAGACAATCGTCTTAGAAAGAAAAGAAAGAAAGAAAGAAAGAAAGAAAGAAAGAAAGAAAGAAAGAAAGAAAGAAAGAAAGAAAGAAAGAAAGAAAGAAAGAAAGAGAAAGAAACGAACGTTAGAATCTTAAAGTGGCTGTAAGCGAAGCAGAATTGTATGAATCTATGAGATGTTGTTAAGGTTCGAAAAGTAATAATATCAGAAACTTCCTGCTCTAATCTTGGCTGCTGCTTTGTGCAATGCTACTCCAATAGGCAAGCTGCTTTCCACTTTGAGTTTCTATCTTGAAAGCGAAACTAAAATCTGTCTCATACTGTACTGTATTGCTGACTAAGGAATGACTGGCAATGCTGTTGGTAGATGTGATGTGAGATGTATACAGCTCTGTGATAATCAGGATATTGCTGCTTTGGAACCATATATGTACTTCTGTCACCTTATTGTCTCCTGTGAAAAGACAGAGTATGTACATTCTGAGGTTTTAAAAAGTAGATTTCTCTGAAAATAATTTCCTTAGCATACTATTCAGAAGAAATCTAGCATCATAACTCTTGAAGTGTCCAGTACTTTACCCCAGTAACTCTCTTATAATCTGGTCAACTGAACATTTTTAAAACCTAGAACCGTGGTATAATAAAGGTTTTAAAAGGACTTATATCAAAGATAATGTTTGAGTTTGATGATTATCTTGTTTCTACAGGATGATTTTTTTAAAAAGCTGCATACATGTTAAGTATATAGCGTTGTCTAAACCAGTTTTTGTAATGTTGGTCAGCTGAGAAGAATTTATCGGGTACAAAGGTAACTGAGACTTGTTAAGGTAAGGAACTGGGACATATGCTACATACCTAACATATCAGGGTCTGTAATTAGGGGTAGTGTAGTAACCAGATGTATTCCAGATGTGTGAACACTGGCAAGTTACATTAAGTGTAGAAAAAATCTTCCTGTGTATTAAAGCATATGGACAAAGCATAATCAGCAATAACGTGGTCCATTCCCAGGTGACTTTCTGTTAAATATGTAGAAATCAGTACAACATCCTTGGGCCAGTTCCTTTATAGCAGAGCAGAAGTTTGCTGTGTAAATATGTGATTGCTACTGAAAAGTTTTCATAGCATACTGAACTGAATTGATTTGGTAAAATCTTAAGATTTTGTATCATAAAACCTTCCTAGCTGTTCATTATGCATACTAAACTTTTATAAACATTGTATAGAATGCTATACAATAAATTCAATGTTGAACATAAGAAAGAAACAAAAAAAGTGATTATTTCTGTTGAATTTTTTTTCTTACCCAAATGATACTGAATTATTACAGATTGAATTTATTGAGTCATTTTTATAATATGCTTCTTCACATACTAATCAGGTTGGAGGTAAATTTAGGTATAATAGAACAGCTAAGGAAATATTCTGTTACATCAATACCAGAAGGGTAACTGAATTCTCAGTGAGATAAGTCATTTAATTGTTGGGTTTCAAGTATCAGCTGCTGTTGATTTAATTTAGGATTTTTCCGTTTAGCTTAACTCCTGTGATTATTATTACAGTTCCTTAAAAGAAGCATACCAGATTTTCAGTGAGAAGAGACTTGTAAGATACAACTCACCAGACATACTGCCCCTCATAAACAAAGATGTCTTTCTGATGTTCCTGATAATTGACTGTTCCACTGTATCATGTTCTACTTTTTCCTACCTGATCTTTTTGATCTCTTCTTATAGTGGATATCTCTAATTTTGCATCTTGATTTAACTGTTAGTCTTAGACAATTTCAGTAATAGGAATTCATTATCCTTTCTTAAAATTAACATGTGCTGATTGAACTAACGGCATAAAATCTGAGTTTCTGAACTCTTCATGCTCCTGTAAAAGAATGGCCAGTAGCGTCCTCTAAACTATGGTTCAACTAGTTCATATGTTTTGTTTGCTCTGCTATTACTACAGCATTCTGCTAGAAATGCTGTCCAGATCGGAATGATGCAAGCAACATTTTAAGAAAACTCTACTTAATATGAACAGATAGTACTTCTCAGTTTAATTTAGTGTATTTTATTGATAAATGTTAATTTTTAACACCATATATAAATTTCTTTGGAATGTACCTTGTGTTTATGGTATTTCTGGCCTTTTCTCAAACTGATGATTGACTTCCAGTGCTGTTCAAATGCTGTGGTCCTTACTTGAGGACTACAGTCTTTCCAGTTTCTCCATTTTAGAGGCAGTATTCCAAAATGACCAAACTGACAAGCATTATCTATAATTTGAATATGTTGCAATGGAAAATTTGTAAATAATAATATGCAGAAAAGTGTACATCCATGTCTTTGTACGTTGGACTTAACCTCCTATATGCTAAAGGTCATGCAGAAACATGAGATATGAGCATGTAAGCTAGGATTTTCAAAGAAATGTAAAGGAAATGGATGTACAGATATCACTTAAATAATATACCCTACAATAAATGTTTCAATTTCTTTGGTCTTCCTCTAAAATGTAGGCTATAGTGTACCATGGTACATAGTAATCAATGTTAAGCTTATGTCAAAATCAGAACACAATATATTGTTGATGTGACTTGGTAATATCAGAGTGGGGGAGAAATGAATTAATCTTCTTTTTGTTTGAAGAACATAATATTGTCTGCAATGTAAAATTCCATTAAACTCTTATGGTACTTTGTGTATTCACATACTAATATGGTTTACATTTTCCTTACAAAAAACTGTATAGAACTCGGAGTTTCTCAAATATGTTTTAAAGGAATAATGCCTCTAATTAAGTTTTAACTGTCAGCAAAGATATATCTTTAAAGTTACTATGGACCATATCTCTAATATCAATTCCCTATAGACTGTATTCTAAATCTGCTTACATCATTCCCTTTATAAAATTAGCTACTTATCAATGCAGCCATTTTACTGATGTTATACTCCACATAGTGATAACATTAGAAGAGTCATAGAATGCCATGATCAAACTACTTTTACTTATTATAGTACACATATTTGTCTGTTGTCAACCTAATGTGATGATATGAAAGAATAACTTTGACGATTTGAATTATATTACAAGTATGATTCATTGGTGCAGTATGGTTTTATGACAGTATTGTATTAAAAGCATTCGCTTTCACTTTAGTCCTCCAAAAATAAAGACTTTTTTTTTTACTTTTTTAGTGGTTGGACTTGTATGTGTACTGTACCAAAGTAATAAGTAGTTTCAAAATGCACAGTAAATTCAGAAAATGCATTGGCAAGTGAGAATGCAAAATATCAGCTACTGCTCTTAAGGTAATGTGCTGCTGTTTTGGAAATAAAAGAGACTTAAACTCTCCTATACAACTCATAACGTGTTTTCATGTCAATAATAATGAAAAGTTTATATTCAAACTTTTTAGATTTTACAGACTTGATAGAATAACATTTACTTGAGACATGAAAATACATCTATGCAGCTTGCTGTTGGTTTGGTCATGATGTTGGAAAATTATTTGTATTATCACGTGCTATCTGAAGAGTAATCTAAAATGCAGCCACATGATTGGAAAACTTAAACAGTACCAAGTGCAGAAGGCACTCATTCTTAACTTACTGAAATTTCATTTCAGAATTCTTATGTGTGGCTCAGAATAGTAGTCTAATAATTTCAGCAATTCCTTGTATGAAAATATCAAAATATTTTCAATAGGGAAAATGTACGTTATGTAGTTTCTAATCTTGTGACCTCACCTGTAGTAGAGCAATTTGGCATTATAGATAAGAAATCATTTTAATGTTGGAGCACGGAATACATGCAAAATATTTTGGTATGCATTTCAAACATGAACTTCTATTCAAAATAAATAAAATAAAAAAGAATAATTAAGTGGGGTTTCATTCACAGAAATTAAATGCATCCAGTTCATCAGAAGGCAGCACAGTTGATATTGGACTACCTCCTGAAGGGGAACAGCCGGAAGCAGAACCTGAAGAATCTTTGGAACCAGAGGCTTGTTTTACAGAAGGTAGGCAAAGCAAAATACATACAGGTTTATTAGAACTAACTATGTTGGTTTGGACTAGATTTTTATTCAAAATCAAGAAGCAGCTTGTGATTACAGCTGTATTTTCTGCTTGTTTTAGTAACTCCTTCAGAGGTACTGCAATAGATGTACTGTTGTCGTACTCCCTCTCTCCTTGGAAGATATTATATGAGTTACAAAGCTTTAGCTTCAAATATTGAAATGAAAATCCTCAAATAGGAAATTGTTATTTACAAGCATCTATTGTAGTAGTACTGAAATTACCCAAATTACTTCTTTCATTGTGATTCCTAATAAATATTTACATTATTCTGACATCTCAAAATTTATTATTGCACTTAGGCTGTGTGCGGAGATTCAAATGCTGTCAAGTCAGCGTAGAAGATGGGAAAGGGAAAATCTGGTGGAATCTTAGGAAAACCTGCTATAAGATTGTCGAACACAACTGGTTTGAGACCTTCATTGTTTTTATGATTCTTCTCAGCAGCGGTGCTCTGGTAAATTCACTGTGGAACTATTGTGTCTATTTTAAGTAACAAACATTTAGTTAATTATATAGCTGCAGATAACATCAGAATTTAATATCAATTTCATAAATGTTCTAATATGAACATATATCAGCAAGTATTTGACATGTGTTGCAGGATGCATAAGACTTTGCTTAGAGGCTATCAAACAAACTGTTGGGCAAGTTCAAAAAGTAGTATAGAAGAAATCAGTTATATCTGATTGGTATTCACTTGTCTTCATATTGATGATAATAGTTTGTTTGTTTGTTTGTTTGTCTTATACACATTTAATATAAAACAGAGCTGAGCTAGGAACTTATTAACAGCAACTTGAATTGTCAAACTGAGATGTAAGGTACCAACATGATCCTGTCAGGTATTTTACCAGACTGATATTAAATCAAGTGTACTGAGTAAGAACTGAGGTAATTAATTCCTCAAAGCAGAAGAAAAATAAGTTATTAATCTCTGTTCAGGATTACTTTGTGGATTAGAATTTATAGTCTGGTTTCAATTATTAATTCCTCAAAAATTCTATAACACAGCGTCATTGAAACCTTCATATAATATTGATAAAATGTTTTAGCTACCACAGAGGGAATTCTTATGTCAAGAAGCCATTGCTCTCCATGGAAATGAGTGAAAATAAGCCTTGGAGACTGGTATTATGGTAGGTTTCATGGATCACTGTTCAGCTCAACTGAAGGCTGAATATTGTGTTTGGACCTGGCTTTATGAAAAGACTACAGTATGGAGTGAAATCAAAAGTTATGCTTGAGGGAAGGATATATATCTTACCATCACATATATCTTTCCAATTAAAATTCTTTCTTGGCTACTATATAACGCACTGCAAGACATTTAATTAAATCTTTAAAAATCTTTTTCACAGGCATTTGAAGATATATACATAGAGCAACGTAAAACTATCAAGACCATGCTTGAATATGCTGACAAAGTTTTTACTTATATCTTCATTCTGGAAATGCTTTTAAAATGGGTGGCTTATGGCTTTCAAACCTATTTCACTAATGCGTGGTGCTGGCTGGACTTCCTGATTGTTGATGTATGTATTCTTTTTCATGTCGTGCATGACAGGCTCTAAAAGTTAGAATATTATGTTTTCAGGATAGGCTTTTGGTTCTATTCAATGGAAACTCTGTTTAAAAACTATTGTCGTATGGGTTTTAATTCTTTTCAGAAAGGAAAAAGTATTCAGGTATGCTTATTACTCTAGAGATGTTCTGTTGATATTCTCTAGTTTTAATAGTTGTAATGTTTTATTGAAATGATACTTATACTTTCTTTTCTCATGGTGCGGAAAGGATACTGTTCATCCTCCTCAATTACTGTGTAACATGAAAGAAAAATACTGCTAGGAATTGTCAGTTCCATTATACTATTCATTACACTTGCACTTGTCACTGCATCACATGAGCGACCTTGAAGAGACCCTTGGATAACTGTAGATGAGCTCTCTTAGAATGGGTTCTCAAAAAATATTCAAAAGGCTGCACCACCAAGGAGCAGATATACATTTTGTGAAGGAGACTTAGTGAGAATACATAATTATTTCAAGTCTACGTGCTCAACAATGTATGCACAGTATTAGGTAGCTTAAACTGAAGTCTACAGATCTGTAACCATATAGCAGACATTCATTTCCCTTCCACCCCCAATAGCCTGACTACACTTGTCTGTACTAATAGGGTATCTATCAGTTCCACATATGTAAATCTCTTGGAATGCAAGGTAAGAGCGTGTCTTGAGACTCTTGTTCGGTCATTCCAAAAAGCAGCAGAATTCTACAGAAATCACTATCTATTTTCCTTAAAATACCAATGATATGATATGCCGTGAAGTCTTTGCTATATAGAGCTTGGAAAAATATTGTAACTTTTAAATCCATACCAGCATTGCAGATCATGATAAAACATGATCATATGCACAATTAGTATTCTGTGGTTGAGTCTGTACCTTTGTAAAAGATTTATTGACTCAATCATCAGATATATAAATTACCATGGCCAGTAGAGCTTTAGAGATCCCGTGGACAATGCTTTACGCTGTCATTACGTGTTTATTGTATTATCAAAAAATATTTAATTCTTATTTGATAATCTGTGGTTTAGTTGCTTCCTTCAACTTCATAAATAACTTCATGATTTTTTCATGGCAGCCTTACTCTGCTGCAATGTTTTAATGGAAAAAAATAATCTCTGAAGCATTTTTTCTTTAGTCAGAGGACTGAGATAACAAAGGAAAAAATTAATTTGGAAATGAAGGAATTAAGAGAAAACAGGAAGGATGGAAGGAAAAGGCACTATATGGAAGGAAATATATGGTTTCAGGGTTTTTTTACTTTACTAGGGCCATTCTTTCCCAATGGTTTACTATATATACATTTCTAAGGATTATTGATGAAAGATAATTGTATTTTTTTTTACAGCTATCCTAGTTTATTTATTCATCTGCCTGCAGACCAGACCAACGTTATGCAAGCCAGAATTCATGAAGTGGTTAAAGGAGTCACAGGGAATGTAATGAAGTGTGGATATGCCTAACAATGAAGCTTCTACCATTGTCTAACAAACAGTTGGTTATCAGTCTTGATAAGTCTGATTAAATCTGAACAGCACGGGTAGCTATGGCTGTTGAATAAGATTTTATGGACACTAGAAAGTTACAGTTGACCAAAGGCCAGGTCTCTTGTAGTTTTTGAGAGCTTTTACATTCTCATCAAGTTCCGAAGATACCATGGGAAATCCTGACCTAAATTAACCGTTCCAATTTACCCAGCTTTTGGGAGTTTTCTTTTGCATGTGACTTCATTTTTCTTTAAGTACCACCAAAGGTTCACAGGTTTATGTGAATTTAGAAGGCATTTTTACATCATTCTACCAACATGATTTCATCAACAGGTACCTAGAATATACTTATATTCTACTTTGTCTGATTTGAAAGATCTTTCTGCATTATAGAGGGATTCCAGGAGAAAGAGGTCCGGCCTTGAATCTTCTTGAGAAGTTCAGGGCACACATCATTCCCACCATATGTATTGAAAGGATATACAAGATGAATGAGCAATATTGCTTTCTGTTTTTGCGTAGGTCTCTTTGGTTAGCTTAACAGCTAATGCCTTGGGCTACTCAGAACTTGGTGCGATTAAATCTCTTAGGACACTAAGAGCTTTGAGACCTCTAAGAGCCTTGTCGCGATTTGAAGGGATGAGGGTAAGACAAAATGAATCTGGAATAATGCATGCATACACAGAAACAATGCATGCAGAATAATCAACGACAAATCCATGCAGAAATGCTACACTATCATCCTATATATTTTACATTTATCACTAACATATAAGCAAAAGACTTCATCTGCTTATATGAATTCATGTGTTATTGCACACATTGTTACACTTATTTAGGCTCCTTGGCGTTTCATCAGATTTCATATTTTCCTGGGGGGCCCAAGGATGTATCAACTGCATGGATCTATGCAATGTTACTACAAAACTAAATTTGTTCCATAAAAATAAATCTTGCTATAGTTAGTACAGTTTTTAAAAAACAATACTTCCTCATAAAATTGTGTGCACATATGCACACATATATGTTGACATGTGTATTTCATACAAGTATAGAATATGCACAGTCTATCAAATATCTTTTACTATTCATTGGGAATCTCAGTTACAATTAATAGGTTTTGTAATTACCTCCTATGTAAATAAGTAAATTGGAAACATTAAAATACCTTCTCTTTCTGATTAGGACTATTGCATTCTATTTATGATATTGAGCTGGTTTTATGATTTCTGGCTGAAATTGGTTGTTTACTGTTTTAAATATTGATTTTAAAATAAAATTAATAAATTAATAAATTTAAGATCTACAGAGCACCAAGCAGCCTGAAAATATATCAGAAGTCTCCTGCTGACAGAGTTGTTATTTGAGAAGTTACTGTCCTCAGCTGTTTATCACTATATCAGTTACCACAGCTGAGGCTCTCAGCTGCCCAACTTGGCTCTCTCCATCTATTCCAGTCTAAAGTCTGATTGATTAGTTTACATCACCTCTTTGCACTGAAATGGACAAAAAATTTATGTAGTCTACTATGACGTGAAATCTCTAGAAATGTTTCTCTTAGGGGCAGCAGTCAACAACTGGAGATGGTAGATATTTATTCTTCCAGCCACAAGAAGATGTCTGATTTACACCTTTAGGGTCCATCTCTCTACTTGGACATATTGCCATTGATCTAATCAGCAGATGCACCTCAGCTGGAACCCTGTTGCTGTAATTAAAAGGGATCCTTGTGTGGAATCCCTAGAGCAGTCACTAATCTTTGGCACCCCAGGTTATAAACTGATTAGCAAATTTGTAAGTCAACTACAAATTGGTGAACTTCGGAAGAAAATGTAATGCTCTATGTCTATGGAAAGTAAAAAACCGAAAGGGAAACAGACTTTGATGAAAGGTGATAAATTCAAATAGAAAATACCAATTCCTTGCCTCCAGCAAATTTCTGCAACTTTGCTGAAGCAAATTTGAAAATTTGGGATGTTTATGTCACATATAAGGCCTATCTAAAACCTCAATACTGTCTTGCTAAAAAAACACATTAGCTGTTGGGTTTTTTTGAGAATGATTAGCAAAAGAACCCCCTGAATTAAAAATATTACAAGTATTATATGCACAGTAAATTGCTTAAGTGCCAGTTTAAGTGCAGGGAAAATATAATGCCCAGATAAGAAGGAGATTTATGACCTTATCAAAAATTATAATAAAAAGTTCTTGATGAAGTTAGATAACTTCAGAGTAGAAATACAACCTGTATTTTTATTAGTTCAGCAATTAACCAGTGAATTTTTCCTATACATATAATACATTTTGCCTTATTTAAAGTGATTAATTTTAAGCTTAATGTCTTTAAAGATACAATAGCTCAAGTTGGTGAAGAAATTAATACAGAAATTAGTATGAGAAGATTTTAAGGTCTGATACATGGAAATATAAGATGCCTGGTTATAACATAGTAATTTAATTAGTTAACATTTATGAACTCAAAATATGACAATATAGTATGGTGCACATATTTGCATAGGCACTTAAAATTACATCCAGTGAGCATTATACTTCCTATATGCAGACAAGAAATTCCATTCCAGACATTCAAAAATTTTAATCCACCATACTATTCTCTAGGATCAGGACCTGCCCAAAATAACAACTAGTAGAAAACATTTCCCCTGTGCAAAACATGATGTTTCCCCTGCACTGCACCTTCCCACCACTGCTGTTGCTGAGGGAAATGATTCATGTTACAAGCTGGTCCTGAAACTCAGAGAAAGTAGGTCAGGTATAGAAATCCAGCAATTAAAGAAAGAAGAACATGATTGGACCTACAGTTGCAGCAGAAAAAGGAACAGAATTCTCAAGTGAGAATTCTCAAATGAGACTGAAGGGTTAAGGACAAATATTTTCACTTCATTAACTATCCCTTTATATCTCAATAATTAATCCTGATGGATAATAATATTAATTTAATAAATGTGCTTATATTTTTAAATAGAAGAATTGAGGTAACTTTAAGTAAGATTAATAAAAAAATACTAGCTAATATATATTTGAAAAATATTCCCCACTTGGGGAGAAATGTTGCCATTTATTATTCTAGTCAAACTTCCCACTAAAATCAGTGAGTTCGTGGATTTCCAATTTAAGCTAATTCAGCATGATTATTAAACTATTCATATGTTTAGGTCAAACTGCTCCTCATGGGCTTCCACAGTCATGTATTGACAACGCTGAGGGTATAGGTCTGTCAGCATAAGACACTACTGTTGAAATAGTCCTATAGGATCTCAAATATTGTCCAAAGTATGTGTCATCCCAAAGAGGTATTGTTTTGGCAGGAATGGAGCCCTGAAAATAAAACGAGTCTTTCTGCTTTGCTTCAGCCCAGGTCTACTATATGGTATACCTGGTGGTGGTTCATCACCTACTCTAACATTCAAATGTTTTATTTTCTGGACTGTAAAATGGCAAGGAATGAAAGGTGCTCTACCTAGATGACTAATTTTACGAGTAATTTGTTCTATAGAACCTATTAATTGTAGATATAAATGCAATGTCAAAATATTTTACAGGCTTAAGTTATATATTTGTATTTTAAATAGAAAGAAATAGTATAGTGTACTAGAGGATCTGGTGTAGTACCTACATCATATAAACTAAATGAATTGTAAGTAATTTCATCTATGTAGTACCTAATGTCCTGCATTTTTAAAAGAAAATATTTATTAATTTCTAGGGATCTGATCAATTTGTTTTGGCAAAATTGGCAGCAATGCTCCATAGTTATTAAATTTTACATTGTTAGACTTACAAACAGATTTAAATTAGGAGTTAACTGACTTAGTTAGCAGTTCATCAATTTAATCATAAATCATTCTCATTCATAATGGACCTACTTTCTCCCTAATTTTATTTTATTTACTCTTTTATTTTTATTCTGGCATGGTTTTAGTCATTGTTCATCATTATGCAGGAACTCATTTTCATACTTTTCTTTCCTGAAGCCTAATTTTCCCCAAAATTCTTTTGGGAATTAAATCAAGCCTCTTCTTTTTCAAATCTTATCTGCCACTTGCCTGAACTCTACCAAGTTTTCTGTGTTGAGATACTCAGCTGTTTTTCTGATTTGAACATGTCTGCTTTTCTGGTTTTATATTTAATCATCCAAATGAACATGCATGCTTCTCTGAATTTTCTTTTATTATAAATTAGTCTTAAAATTACCTTCAATTAAAAATTTGCTCAGTAATATTGATTTAGACTGTTTATCCTGTAAAAATGTAATAGAAAAAGTTTGTTGTGTTTGATGCAATTAGTCATTAAAAATATTATGGATATCGTTTTGGAGACCTACCTTAAGTAAGCAGTCTAAAAAGAATTTATAAATGCTGATTTTTGGGGTTTTTTTTTAGTTCGTTTTAACTGTTTGATCTTCTTTTCTCCCATTCTTTAAAGCTAACATTTTCTGCTGTTTATATGTTTTCCTTTCTAATTATGTTGACATTTTATCTTTCCTGTATATTGCTTTTCTTAGTTGCTGCTCTCAACAATTAAAAAAGTGTAATATAGATATTAGAATTAAAATAGAACATTACATTTAAGAAAGGCTGACGAAGCATTTGTAAGATGCTGGTGCCTGTGTTCTTACACTGTCTGTCTTTGATTTCGTTTGTACTCTAGGTGGTTGTGAATGCCCTCTTAGGAGCGATTCCATCTATTATGAATGTGCTCCTTGTTTGCCTTATATTCTGGCTGATCTTCAGTATCATGGGAGTAAATCTATTTGCTGGAAAATTTTACTACTGTGTTAACACTACAACTGATGAGAGATTTGATATCAACCAAATCAACAACTATAGTCAATGTGAGGAGCTCATAACAAACAATGAAACTGCCCGATGGAAGAATGTGAAGGTTAACTTTGATAACGTTGGCCTTGGTTATCTTTCTCTGCTTCAAGTGGTAAGTCACCACTCTTTTATTTCTATTTCTATTTCTCTTTCTATATCTCTCTTGTTTACTTGCAGTTTTTCATTGTTCCTTTCATTTAGGAATCTTGTTTCTCACTTCTTGGTTTGGAATTATAAAGTGTGGGATAAATACACGATTCTACAGAAATAACACAAAGTGTATAGGCTGTGCTGACTATGAGAAAAAAATATAATTCAAACCTAATTCAGCTTAGCTGCATTGAATCTATAACAAGCAATCCTACTTTACTCATGCGCAGAAAATAACATCAGATATTACTTAAAATTGGTAGATGCTGTGTCTTGTATAGTCAGATATTAGAATTTGCTTGCAATTCTCATATATGAATAAAATATACAATAGAAGACAAGAGTCACTTATTGACATTCAATTGTGTTGGTGTTTATGTTGAGCACTAAAGACATTTATTCTTTAACACTTAAACAATGTTTCTGATAAGCCATTTTCCATGAAAAGCATGAGGTAAACACCAATGTTCTGTTTATAGGCTACATTTAAAGGATGGATGGATATCATGTATGCAGCTGTGGATTCTCGTAATGTAAGTTTAGTCATCCCTTGACTCCATTTGTTTTGACTGCATAAGCTCCAAGATTTAAGACTATAATTTTAACAACTTTGGAAATAACAGTGAAAATGAGAAAATGAGGAGTTATTAGAATTTTGTAGTTAAAGAAAATGGAAACCATAGAAAAAATACAAGAGATGAAGAAAGCAGAGGAGCAGTCCTACATGATTCTGTGTTCTCTATGGTCAGTTAGACCAAATTTAATCAATTCCTTAGCAGACTTATCTTATTGCCATGAAAAGCCTTTTCCTCCTCTCATTCTGTGCATTGAGGCGTTGTTTACATTTGGAAACAGGCACTTATACACAGCATAGAGATGATTTTTTGTAACGCTGATCTTTTTTTAAAGTTGAGACTTTTACTGTGCTTTACAAGTTGCCTGATTCCTTTCTTCAGGGCACAGTTCCTATTCTTAAATCGGCCTGTGCATTTTCTTAGCCTTTTGCCTTCCCCTTGCTCCCTTGGTGGAAGTTGTCCTGTAGTTCTAAGTAGACAACTGAGTAAACTATACTATAAAGCTCCAGCTTCTTTGGTAAGCTACAGTCACAGTGGGAGGCCTGTTATAGTATCATAAACGTGCATGGCTGCACCAAGAAAATACCCTTACTCTAAACATAGCTTGAATGTCTCTCTTCCCTCATCCAGGCCAGCTTCCTATGTGCCTATAGCAGTGAAAGTTCCACAATCTCAAATCAGGGGCTTTCCACGAGACATACTGAAAAGTCTGCAGCTTTACGAGCTGGTATTTCTGGTTTTCTGTAGACTCAGACAGATGGTAATATACTAGTTTAAACCAATTGTGTCTTCACTATTTATTCCATGCTCATATAGGCCTGTTGCATTTTTTAAAAGAAATATCAAGTTGGATAGCAAAGTTCTATGTCATGAATGTGACTTCCTAGATTGAAGATCAGTGGGATGGATATGTGGGAACTTGACCTGAAGAAGGAAAGATCAGAGCCCTGAATTCTATCCAGCAGATATTTGACTCTGTGCCCACAGATAAACTGAGGCTTAATTTCTATGTCTTTTTTTCAGGTTTTGGATCAACCTAAGTATGAAGATAACCTGTACATGTATCTTTACTTTGTCATCTTCATCATATTTGGATCGTTCTTTACCTTGAACCTTTTCATTGGTGTAATCATAGACAATTTCAACCAGCAGAAAAAGAAGATAAGTACTTCATCGTTATTCTGAAATGAAAGCTCAAAAATGCTTATTTTGGGGATATTTGTCTGTCCTAAATTTTCCCACATATGAGAATGTGAACAAGAGTCATTATTACTGTCAAGTATCTTTATCTATAAGTAATTGATAGAGATATATGATTGTAACCAGTTTTTGTCTCTTTGGTTTACTTTGGAGGTCAAGACATTTTTATGACAGAAGAACAGAAGAAATACTATAATGCAATGAAAAAACTGGGTTCAAAGAAACCACAAAAGCCTATACCTCGACCAGCAGTAAGAATAAAAATATTTTCTTTTATTTTTACATTTCATTTAAAATGGGATTCTTTCAATTGTACTTTAGTCTGAATGTGGCAGTGTATTTGTCAAAATATGTGAAAGCCTTAGGGTAGGGACTTTTTCAGTCATCAAGAGATACTCTGAAACTGCTCTATGTGGGCAAGTTACTGTATCATTGCCTGTAAAAATTTCCTTTTACCCCTTGTATTCCTGTTGCACAATCTGTGCAATGTTTTGCTCTCCTGAGCTTGATTCTCCTATGTTACGACTCCCTAATTTCCCTTATTTGGGTTGTTAACTTCCTAGTACTACACAGCAGGGTTCAGCTAGAGCAAAAAGCCGTTCCAGCTCTGCAGTTCTACTTTGGATTGTAGAACCTGCTCAGTGGTCAGTCCATCCATAATTAAATTCTGTAGAGCTGAAAAATGGAAGATATTGTTTTAAAGCTTATCTTGGTGATGTGAAGAGTACTAAACTTGGGGCTTGAAAACTTTGTAAGTTTTCTGGCACATGAAGTGCCATAACTCTCAGACTGCTTACATTCCTGCCCCTGCTAGTTTTTTTCAAATTTTGCCAAGCTAAGGATTCAGTTAATAGACCGTGTCACAAAAGGTTACAATGAACTGGTCCAGGGTGGCAGAATCTCCTTTACAACTTTAAAAAAATGCATCATGCATATTTTGAAATCATCACTTTAGTGTTATAAACACAGTACTTGCACTGCTACTTAATATATTTCTACATATACAAACTGGAAAAGTCTTACAAACAGAGGACTTCATGGAAGACATGAAATCCACTTTGTGCTAGATTTAAATAATTTGTAGCAATTTCAAAAAAGAAATGCTACCCAATGCATATTGTAATGAATCTTATTTTTTACCCTCTAGAATAAATTCCAAGGCATGGTCTTTGATTTTGTAACAAAACAAGCATTTGATATCAGTATCATGATACTTATCTGCCTTAACATGGTCACAATGATGGTGGAAACAGATGATCAGAGTGAAGACATGGAAAATATTTTATATTGGATTAACCTGGTGTTTATTGTACTTTTCACTGGAGAATGTGTCCTGAAATTGATATCACTTCGACATTACTACTTTACTATAGGCTGGAATATTTTTGATTTTGTGGTTGTCATTCTCTCCATAGTAGGTAAGAACAATTCATTTTAATTAAATGGCTAATTCTGTGGAAACTGAAACATATTTTGCATGCAAAATCTATTTATATTTTTGTTCACATGGTCACTAGAAAGTCTGACCACAATTTTTTTTCTTCTGATTTCATATTATCCATAAAATTACTGAACAGTATGGTAAGAATTTTTTTAACAATGTTTCATACATTCTCACTTTTATAATAGTTGAAATAAGATCTTTACTCTGAATTCAGTAGAAATTCCTCAGCATAGAAACAAACCCATACATGAAAGGCAATTTTGCTATAATTTAACAGTGTAAAAGAGTAAAAGAGTAAAAAAATCCAAAGTCCAAGAGCAAAACTCTGTGTGGGATGGTTGGTAGGCTAGATGTAAGCACCCCAGTGAGCAGGGTAAAACCCTCAGCTTTCTTCTGAGTTTTGTTTGATCCTGAGAAGTTTTATGCCTGAGCTACAGTAAAAACTGAAGAAGCAGAGTTATAGTAATGGCTCCACTAATCTTTGCTTTAGCTAGCAGAAAACCTGAAAGAACTTGAATAAAAATTCTTTCATTTTAACTTCTCAGAATAAGCAAATTGTTTTTACTATTTTTGTATGGAAACAGGATATTGATTTTTTTTTCTTTGAGGCACATAATACAGTGCTTAATTCTTCTGCTCCTCTGTGATTTTTAAGAAGCCTTTTGATTCTCAGTTTAGGTTTGGAATTGCTGTGTCATTAAAACTAAACCTGTGGTCAGGTTATTTCATGTGTGATTAAGAAGCTGCAGTTCTCTTCAAACATACAGATTTTCTCTGAATACTCTAACTTGATTACATGGCTTTTTAAAACTATTATAAATATGATTGTTCTTCAGATTAACTGAGAGTATTTTTGTTACAGTTAAATAGAAAGCTGATCTGCTCTCAGAATTTGCTAATCTACATACATTAGTCATTGGTTTGTCCCAGAAAAGATTCATGTATATTTGTGTGTTTGCTCCCATACATAGTCATACAATTAATACTTAAAAAGGTCATTGATGCAGTTTTTCATGATCCTGCAAATTACTTCAGATTTTCTGTTGTGATTTATGGGATTTCAAAGCATACTAAACTGTAAAGGTTTGGTAAAGACAATTGAATGGCTAATGTCTAAAATCTGTTCAAATATCCAGTTCTTCTTAAAATTTTACAATATTTGTAGAATAAATCTTTAGGAGTGTTTTTTAAATGTAATCATATTCTTTAATAATTTAACTTGTTTTTCTCTAGGTATGTTCTTAGCCGAGATGATTGAGAAATATTTTGTGTCCCCCACACTATTCAGAGTCATCCGACTTGCCAGAATCGGTCGAATCCTGCGTCTCATTAAGGGCGCTAAGGGAATCCGCACTCTGCTTTTTGCTTTGATGATGTCTCTTCCTGCTTTGTTCAACATTGGTCTGCTGCTGTTCCTGGTCATGTTTATCTATGCGATATTTGGCATGTCCAACTTTGCCTACGTTAAGAGGGAGGTTGGGATTGATGACATGTTCAACTTTGAAACGTTTGGCAACAGCATGATCTGCCTGTTTCAAATTACCACATCTGCTGGCTGGGATGGTTTGCTAGCCCCAATTCTTAACAGTGGGGAGCCAGACTGTGACCCCCACAAAGATCATCCAGGGAGCTCTGTGAAGGGCGACTGCGGCAACCCTTCCGTTGGGATTTTCTTCTTTGTCAGCTACATTATCATATCATTTCTGGTAGTGGTGAACATGTACATTGCTGTGATTTTGGAGAATTTCAGTGTTGCTACTGAAGAAAGTGCTGAACCCTTGAGTGAGGATGACTTTGAGATGTTTTATGAAGTCTGGGAGAAGTTTGATCCTGATGCAACACAATTCATAGAGTTCAGTAAACTATCAGATTTTGCAGCTTCGTTAGATCCTCCTCTTCTTATAGCCAAACCTAACAAAGTCCAGCTCATTGCAATGGATCTACCTATGGTAAGCGGTGACAGAATTCACTGCCTTGACATCTTGTTTGCTTTCACAAAGCGTGTTTTGGGGGAAAGTGGGGAGATGGACGCCCTCAGAATACAGATGGAAGATCGGTTCATGGCAGCCAATCCTTCAAAAGTCTCCTATGAACCAATTACAACCACATTGAAACGAAAACAGGAGGAGGTATCTGCTGTTATTATTCAGCGTGCGTTCAGACGTCATCTTTTAAGGCAAAAAGTCAAAAAAGTTTCTTGTATATTTAATCAGGATAAAAGTAAAGATGAGGATGAACTGCCCATGAAAGAAGATATAATTATGGATAAACTAAATGAGAACTCTACTCCAGAAAAAACAGATATGACCCCATCCACAACCTCCCCACCATCCTATGATAGTGTAACAAAGCCAGACAAGGATAAATATGAAAAAGACAAATCAGAAAAAGAAGATAAAGGTAAAGACAGCAGGGAAACTAAAAAGTAACACAGAATTCTGTTTGTGATAAACTGTTTACAGCCTGAGAAAGTATGTATTTGTGTCAACAGGACTCCCGTAGGAGGTACATGCCAAACTGACAGTTTTTAAATATATAAATATATATATAATAATATATATATAAAAGGTCAGTGCCTATAACAAGACAGTGACCCCTCGTCATCAAACTGCAGCTCTGTAAAACAGGGTAACATCTTGACAGGAGGTTGTTGTTTTTATTACCAGCTGACACTGCTGAAGAGAAGATAAAATGGCCAATAGGACTGTAGGGACCATTTAAAAAGAAAGGTGCGAACGTATGAATATCTGTGTTTAACATGAAACACACAGTACAAAAATTGTATCCACTGTTTGCATTTCAACAGCCACATTTACCATATTTTTACAGAAATCAGTGTTGGTGAACTTATCATTTTTTAATTCACAAGTTGTTTACTATTATATGTGACTATTTTTGTAAATGGGTTTTATGTTGGGGAAGGGGGTACTGAGAACCAGGTGTTCTACTCTCGGATTCTCTATAATGTACAGACAGAAGTGATTTGCATGAAGGCATGCTGCACTTGTAGTTCATGCATGGAAAAACATGACGTCGCACAAAGCAGCAGAGTCTGACTACTTCCATGTTTCAGGGTGGCTCTATATTTTGAGGTGCTTAACAACCGTATTCATCTATTATCTCATCCAGACAAATCTTAATGTGCCTGTAAAGTCTACAATAACAGAACAGATATTTTATTTTTTCATAAGTCATTTAACTGTAGTTGAGCGAACTCTACATAAAAAAAAATTACCAAGGGGAATAGAGTCCATTTTTAAGTATTCTTCTGTAGAAAACCGCTTACCTGAGCTTGGGAAATTGAATTTACCAAAAACCTGCAAAACTTAAGGATTTTGAAGTTGTTCTGCTTCACCCTGCAGTTATCATTTAGCCATCTTCTGCTCTCAGCAAGGTTGACATTGTATGTGTTAATTAAAAAAGTACCGTCTGTGTAAATAGTTATTTTACCCTGTGGTGCATGTTTGAGCAAACAAATAATGACCCATGCACAACATTTATTGCATCAAATATGTACCACAATAAGTGTAGTTTGCAAGCTTTCAACAGCTGATATGAAGTATTCTGTACTATTATAGGTAGTTTGGAAGCTATCACTGATGCATGTTTATCTTGCCTTTGCTGCTGTAATTTTACTCCTTCCACTGTTGAAAGTCTAATATGGGAAGCCATATCTCAGTGGTTAAGTGAAACAAATTGTTCAATTGGTCATCATTCTTTCATGACATCAAGCAATAGTTTGCAGCTATCCAAGAGCTTTGCTTTGCATCCTAAAATTTTAAGTGACTTCTGTATGGTGTATAGTAAGACTGTACAGGATATGTTGCAAACTGCTTAATCTGTTGAAAAATACATGGATAGAATTTTCTAAGAAAATATAAATATTGTAAAAAATACCATTTTATTTTATTTTTCAGCATTTTGTACATAAAATAAGAAATGAGAATTATCTTCAGGTTGATGTCACTGTCACTTTTGTTACTTTCTATCCATAGCACTTTTTAATTCAAGAACTTCACAAAATAAGAAACAAAGGAAAGAATGGGGTAGCTTTAGGTTTCTGCTTTTTTATTAGTACTGTATTTTTGCACACATTTTAATGTGAAATAAGTTTCAAACTGAGTCCAAAATGCACTTGCTTCCAAATAGATATAACTTGTAATTGAAATGTGGTGGGGAAGATTTGTTTAAAATTCTAGCACTGCCTGCATCAGAAGTTTCAAGATAGTCTTTTTATTCATGAAATCTTTACCAGTGTTTGTTTACATAGACTATTCTTATTCTTGTTGATTCATGCTGCACTAGAACTGTTCTAAATATAATATGAGATTCACAATGGGTTTTTTTTTCCACAGGAATTAAATAACAAACTTGTATAACTAATCACATCAGGACATTTTGTGTTTCTTACACAAGCAAAATTTGATGTTGACTCCTCCTTTTACAAAAATATTGATTTGTGTGTCGGTGAACTGCATGCAGGAAAATGCTATTACCATAAAGAACAGTAAAACACATTACAGTTGAGCCAAAAGAATAAAGACTTCATTTTTTATTGTATCTAATTGTTCTGTCTTTGTTTTCATCACTAAAAACTATTGACTATCAAGAGGTGCTATGAAAATGAAATCTGAGTATATAAAACATTAGAAATACAGAGTAGTGATTAAAACTCATTATAAGAATAGATTTGGAAAAAGTAAGAAATTGAAGCCATATGCTTTCAGAAAGATTTTTAATATGGTTTGCACTTAACACTCTTCAGGTTACTAATCCTGTTTAAAACTATTCTACAGTAGGATAATGTTTATGTACACGTAATGCTTAAATCCCTTTTTCATGTCAGTTATTTTGAGGCAATTAGAAAATGTAATTTTGTAAAATGTTTATAATTTCTTATTTTGCTTTAAGACATGAGGAGTAGAAGTCAGCAGAAACTTTGCTGGACGTTCTGGTAAAACACAAAGTGCAGGATTTTTTTTTAAGTTAAGGATGCTGGATGCAATTACAATGTGAAAAATTGCGTAATTTTATATTTCTGTGGTGAATTTACAGCTGCTTTTCACTGTCAAGGAGCTGGCATACACATCTAGTGATGTGCGCATGGCCATTGAAGGGCTGGTAGCAGAATACAGGAGGGCAGGCGTAGAACTGGTATTGCAAGAGTGGTGGAACTGAGAAAAAATGTTTAATTTTGGGGGAAATAATATAAATATTTATTGTATCAGTCTTGTCACACAAATTAGCTAATCTATCTCCATTTTACAGAATGAGATGCTTGGAAGAATGTTGGAAAAATGCCTGGTATCCAAGTATTTCTTTTTCCCCTAGCAGGGCTTCCTATACTTCTCGACACAAAGCAGTTTCTTGAAAAATCAAAGGCCAAGAAATTGTCTTTAGGCTTTCTTTTGACTGTGATACATCTTCTCAATGCATTAAAATGAGATTTCATTTACATTGTTGCAGTCATCTTTGATCCTGTAAAACATTCTAAAATTGGTTCTGAATAAAACAGCATTTGAAACACTGAAAGCAGCAGAGCCAAATTCTTAGGTAGCGATCACTTTTGAGTGCTCTTTCTGAGAAGAAATCCTGTATTTCAAATGCCTTGAAGGTAGGACACACTGCGCAAATTAAAGGTCAACAAAACCATGCATAAACTCTAAGAATCATCGTGGATGTACAGCCTCATCTCTTGCAGTGTCAGGAAAGTCAGGCGCACCCGATGATGGGTGGGATGTGTGAGTCGCAACTTGGGGTGTGGACCCCAGACGCGCAGCAACACTTCCTAAGCGAGTTGTAAGGTGGTCCCTTTCACCTCTTCAGTTTTCAGCCACTACTGCTCCGTTCAGATTGTTTACTCCAGAAATGAGTATTGCTATGCTAATACAGTGGACTGTAGCCCACAGAGTTGCAATTGGATTTTTAACCATTGTTTATGATAAAACAGTGGTCAGGGTAGGGTCCAAGATAGGAAGAGCTGAGAATCCGAAATTCTGTAATTTAAGGACCAAGGTTATGGCTGTTCGGTCGGTTTTGTGGAGGGAAAGGTATTAAAGAAAAAGCATATACATGCATTTGTATGAATGAAAGCATTCAGAAAATAACCTGTATGCAGGGATTGATACTGACGACTGGTACAAATAAAAAAACCTCAGTACCTCAAAACAGACAAGCAGGTATCTTTTGGCTTGTGTCCGTCCCTCCTCCCCCTTATAATTTTTACATACCCGTAGGTTTACCCCAAACACCCGCTAACGCATTGAAAACCAACGCCACTGCTTTGTTCGCCGCAGCCACCGCCTGCGTGTGACCCCTCGCTACGGACGGAGCCCCCGCTGCCCTCTGCGGCGGGAGGGGCGGGCTGGGGCACGCGAGGAATGGGGACCCATGCAGCGCCCCCCGCCGCGCCCAGGCTCCGCGCACCAGTTGCCCCGGCCCCACGCCCCGGGGCCGCGACCCCGCGCCGGGCCGGGCCCGAGTGACTCCTCTCCGCTGACGGTCGCCAGTCGGCTCCCGCCATGACTCCGCGCGGTGCGCCACAGCGCCGCCCGCCGGCCGCTACGCGCCGTGCGACCCGGCCAGCGCCGCCCTGTGCCCAGCTCTCGGACCGCCGGCGCGGCGCGGCATGGAGCAGCGGGTCGGAGCTGTCTCCCGGGCGGGCAGGTAGCGAGAGCCCGCTGCAGTCCCCCCGGCGGCCATCGAATGCTTCGGCACCCGCCCGCGTCTGCAGCCGCCGAGGGCCAGGTAAGCGGAGCGGTGGGGGCGCGGCGTGCGGGCGGCTCCACCGGCAGCCCGGGCGCTGCGGGCTCCCGGGAGGGCGGCGCGGGCAGCAGCAGCCGCCGGGTGCCGCGCGGTGACCCCGGCCGCGGAGCTTGGGAGGCGCCGCTCGGGGTCCTCGCTGGCGGTGGCGTCGCCTGGCGCTCCCGCTAGCGTTGCTGCTCGCGGCGGGGCAGCCTGACCCGGATCAGCCGAATTCCAGTTTTTGAGGTGAGGAACTGTAAGCGCAGTGGGTGTTTCTGAACAAGGGCACGCCCGCTGTGAGCCCCGGAGGTGGGTTCGTTCACCCCGGTTAGTGAGACAGAGGGCCAGCTGCTGGCGAGTGCGTTTGGAAGCCGCCCAGGAGAGCGGTGCTCTGCAGGGTAGACCTTACAGCGGCCTCCCAGTACCTGAGGAGGCTAGAGGAAAGCTGGAGAGGGACTTTTTACAAGGGCTTGTAGTGATAGGACGAGAGGGAATGGCTTTAAGTTAGAAGGGGGAAGATTTAGATAAGACATTAGAAAGAAATTCTTCAGGAAGAGGATGGTGAGGCACTGGCACGGGTTGCTCCGGGAAGCTGTGGATGCCCCCTCCCTGGAGGTGTTCAGGGGCAGGTTGGATGAGGCTTTTAGCAACCTGGTCTAGTGAGAGGTGTCCCTGCCCATGGCAGGGGCGTTGGAACTGGGTGATCTTTAAGGTCCCTTCCAACCCAAACTGTTCTATGATTCTGTGATTTAATCGCTCCTTGCCTAGAAAACTGCCCTTCCGGGTGTTTCTGGCACCTGAGGCATACGGGGTGAGGTGGGGTGTCCTGCACACCCCTTTGGGGCTCCATGGATTTTACCTGTCCCCAAGCACTGCAGGTGCCCCAGCATCTTTGCTCCCAGCAGTGCCAGGTGTCTCAGAGCCCCGCAGAATGAGGGTGGCTGGATACAGCTCATGTAGCTACAGCTGTCCACTGAGATAGTGGAATAAATGGGAAATGTTTCACGGGGTTTCTGTGTACTTTGTGGTTCTGGATAAATACTGTGCTGCTGCAAGATTATGCTCGCCTTGTGTGAGGAACTGTGTTGTCAGCACTGGAAAAGGTTGCCCAGAAATATTGTAGAGGCCCCATCCTTGGAGGTGTTCAAGGCTGAGTGGGATGGGGGTTTGAGCAACCTGATCCAGTGGGAGGCATCCCTGCCCATAGCAGAGTGATTGGAATTCGATGATCTTTAAGGTCCCTTCCAACCTAAACCATTCTATGATTCTGTCCTATGATTCTTTGAATCTGCTTAGTGCAGCAAACTCAAGAGCAACAGATACCACCGGTTCTTGCTTTGCCTGAAGCACCTTCTGGTCTAAGTAAGCAGGAAAGACAACCATTTGGGCAGGGACATTGGCTGACGCAGTCTGGTAGTGCTTAAGATGAAGCAGGTTGCCTCAGGATGAAAGATACACACAGTTTCCTGTGTTTTGTCACTGACAGCAATGAATGATACCTACTCGATTTTGCAGTGTTCTGCATGAGGGTGTGTTTTACTGGGGAAGGACTTGTTAGCTGAAGTCCACCATGAATGATTGCACATTCATGTTTGTCACCTTTGTTTCATCGGCCTGCAAAATGGAGAAATAGTGTGTGTGGAAAAAAAACCCAACCTCTAAGAAGTCTGTAAATTTTGATATATTTATCCTGGGAAGTGGTGGGGTAAGGAAAGGCATGAGGGCGAAGATGCTGGAGTGGTATAGCCTGGGGTGACGCCAGGATGACTTCTGTGCTTTTAAATCTTGTCAGAGGAAAGCAAGTTATGGTAATTGTGATCTCTGAAATAACACTTTTAAAAACTGACTACAAGGAAAGAACTACCCTTTCTGTATGCCTATTCTTCACTGTGGGTTTTGTTTTAATATGTTATTTTTGTGTTTATCCTATGAAGCACAGTTGAGGCTAGCACAGCAACGTACCTCACTAGCTGAGGGTGAGTCGCTAAAAATCTTACCTGTCATGTGTTTAAGATGGAGAATGCAATAAAGAGTGGGAAACCCTGAGATTTGCAGGGATTGTTCTGTGTATCTTTGTGAGTAAGCATCCTTTATTTTAAAATGCTTTTAGATACCTTAGGTGGAGCTCGTTAGATCAAGCTAACTTTTATCATGAAATAAGCAGAACTTGCTGCAGTATGTGCTATAAGTTTGGCTAAACCTAGTAAAATCTGTTTGTAATTTGAGTTAGGTAGTCTCAGATTTCTATAATATAAAGCACTTTGATAGAGGGACCCTTACTTGTGTAATAGACTGAGAAGTGTTTGCGGTGTGCAGTGTTGCCTTACTGTGAATTTTATTGTTACATGTTTTGTGCCTTACTGCTTAGATTTTGGATATTCTTGGGTTGTTCTAATGACAATTTAAAATTATTTTCTGCCTTTGTGATTGCGTAGCAACAGCTGGGATGGGGGAGCAGAATAAGCAATGAGCAACTGCAGGAGCTTGTAATTGTATTGTGAAAACACACATCCACTATTGTAAATTGTTGTACTTTGGGAACAAATGGCCTTGTAGAGAGTCTGCAGATAAAAATACAGCCTGGTTTGGTATTTATCACACTGAGAGGACAGTGCTAGAAGCAGCAGCTTGCTCTGACCACGGACAGATGTTATAGCACTGATATAATGTATCGATCTGCTTGCTCAAAACAGAGAGGGGGGTGAATGGGGCCAAACTGTGGTTTGGTTTCATTTTTAAACAGCTAGATACGAATGGGAGAATCTTCTACAGGTGGTTGATGGTGACTGATGTAGAGAAACAGTGAGCCAGAACAAAAGGAGAGTTAAATGTCCCTGGCAGCAGACATCTGCCTAACATTTGTATAAACCTGAGATATGCAGAGAGTCCGTATTACTGAAATAAGGACTTATTGAATAGATGCAGTGTTAAGTAAAGGACTGATATATGCAGATTAAATTATCTAGAAGATTCAATATTTTCCTACCCTTTTTACTATTTGTGGTGTACTTTGTTGCATTACATTAGGTAGTTATTCCACAGCCCCTTTTCCTCAGCACTCACCTCTAGAAAATTCACATTCTTGCTAATTCTAAAAACTTGTCAAATGAGTAATGCCACACTATTATGAATATAAATTTTTAACTTTAACAGTATTGCACTCTTAACTGTTCACTTTGTTGTTATAAGTTGCTTGACTTCTTGAGCCCAATTTGAATACATTTGGAATTTTTTGCAAGCTGTGATAAAGGTCCAGGTATCACAACCCCCCACAACCACCTGTTTATGCATGGTTGTGACAGGTAAAAAAAAAGGCCCTTTGTATTTCCCAGATAAGTACACTTTCTACTGAAATGCTGTCCATTTCTCTGAATATCCTCAGTTATATGGTGATTTGTCTGAGCCCTTCACAAGATCTGTGCCAGGCTGTGCCAGGTACGCAGGCGAGGTCAAACGGGAGCTAAGGCATAGTTAAGTTGTAGATAGCTGCCCTAACCTGCGCTCCAGGGAGGGGGATGAAATGAAGAGTTTATCAAAACTAATTGGTTTCAGTGGTACTATGTTCTCGATAATGTGCTGTCTGATAAGCAAGTGTTGTTAAAACAGATTAAAAAAATACTATTTTTTATCTGTTCTTAAATATATTTCCTAATATATTTCCTAATATACTGTTCCACAGAGCCATCTGGAACCATGAACCAGTTTGCAGATAAGACTTGTTCTTAGTTTCAAACATTTCTTTTTAAAATATTTTGTCATGCACTGATACTTAAGTAATCATAATGTTAAAAGAAAAATGTATTTAAAATACATATTGAGACTGTTTTGATGTGCAAAAGCAATTTTCCGGGGTTCTTCCTGACTACATTGTTTCCTTACAAGTTGGCAAATGGCCTAGAGGTCACATCATCTTAACAGCATTTCTATGTAGTACTTTTCCCGTGGTGTCCTGGAGACATTTTATATTGTACGTGTTTGACAGGAAAATAAATCTAGCACCTCTATAAGATTGTAATGGGGTGCTGAAAAGGGTATGTTTGATAGTCTGAATTCCATATTACTACATGAATCCTTTGATCAGCGTGTTGGGGTTTTTTATTCACACTTCTGGGAACTGTTTGTGTTCAAGTGGGAATTGCATGACTGTAAGTTTGACACTGATTTTTCACTTTGCTTTGAAGTGCCAACAGCCTTCTCAAACGCTTGATATTCTGTTTTAGTAATCAAATATTTATTTTTCTTACCTGGTGAGAATATAGATGCAAAGGGCAAATTACATGTGTAACTAACCTTGAAATATTGTTTTAAACAATTGCATTATAAATCTTACTTTGGGTAGTCTGTCTTATGCAATATATTTTTGTATGTGGCTCTCATCAAGTGTTTTGATCTTTCTTTCTTCTTTTATTTTTGAAAGTCCTGTTTATTGTCTCCTGTGTGTAGATGGACTGAACAATGCAAATTGTTGATGTGCACTTTGTACCAAGAATATCTGGAAAAGACATATATACAACTTGGTATTCTTGCGTTGTATATAGTACATCTTAAACACTGATTTGCTTGCATTATTTTGTATAAATAATATGTTTGTGAGTAGATTTTAGTGAAAATTTGCAAAATATTTGTGGAAGAAGAGTCGGAATTTAGATTTGAGGAAGCGTTTTGTTTTGTTTCCAGGTTGAAAATACCAAGCATTTTTGATATGAAAGCCTGAATTACTGGTAATTTCCCAGGAGACATGTTTCTGTTAGAGCCTTGCTATGTCATGACTGGCTTTTTTTGCAGTTCCCTTGGCAACAAGGATTTTTGATCTGCAAAGCAGAATACTGTATGTCGTTTGAGGGGGTATAAATTTTCTTCATTACAGAAGAAATTTCAGTCTGTGAAAGCTGATCAGGCGCCCTGCTGTCCCCCCTCCTCCCATCCCTCCCCTTAATAATCTGTGGTTTGCCTGTAAGATTACACGTGAATTCCTATTTGACATGAATATAGTTACCAGTTCTGATTTTTTATGTAATATAAGAGATGGTGGAAAATTTTTAAAGGCTTACTGTAGTGATACGATGGAAACCATGTCATCTTCCAGGTGGATTCTTGACAAGCAGGAGGCCATTGTATATGCATATAAATTTGTATATGTATATTTGGAAACATTGTATGTGAATATAAAAAGTAATGAGGGCTGAAGTTACTCAGTATTTGCATTGGCTTCTGCTAATATTTGCTTTGGCTTGGACTTGTTTCCAGGATAAAATATATTAATAAAATATTTATTTTTTAAATAAAGCTGCATATTTTAACTAAAGAATCTCAAAATACTGTACCTGATGCACAAACTAAGATTTGTTAACAATGGCAATAATCTGGTGTGTTTGTGTGTGTGTCCATCTCTCACCATCTCAGATGAATACATGGATGGTGTGAGATGTTTGGGGGTGTATGCTGAACAAAATAGTTATTGGAAAAGATTTGATAGAGTAACTGTACTTATGGTACAGGTAATTTTTAAAAGTAGATAGGTTTTCAGTGATGGTATTTTTGGTTTTGAGCACTTGTTCCAAAAAAAAAGCCAATTCAGATTTGTTGAGGCCTCTCCCTGTTAGTAGTGGGGTTTTTTTGTCTTTTGGGGATTTTTGTGGGTGTTTTTTTTGTTCTGGTTGGTTTTGTGGGGTTTTGGTTTGGATTTCTTGTATTTTGGGGTTTTTTTAATAAAATGGGAATTATGTAGTTACTGAAACAAACAGCATTGGTAATCCGTTCTGAATAGTATGACTAAAAGTTATCTTCCTGACATTTGTGAAAGGCAATTTAGAGAGTCATTAACAACAAATTTGGAAAGTAAAGTCTGCTGCCAGTGGCCTGCTGGTCTTTTGGGCTGAGATACCTCTGTCTACCCCAACACCATCTCCACACACACATAGAATCTCTGCAACTGAAGCTACTCATCCCAAGATGTGCAATTCTGCTGGGGAAGTATTGTACAGGAGTTGGGCAACTTATTATTTAGTAGTGATTTCATTCAAATACCTATTTGTTATGGCTTTTCACTAGTGCTGACCCGTGTGTATGTCATAGCTGTCACAAAATAACTTACATAGACCTGAGAAAGAAATACAGCTTCATACCCATATCCAGGCATGGATACCCTGGATGCACTGACGTGTACAACAGTATCAGTTTTGTCAAGTGAACCTAGAAGCTCTGAAAGGGCAGAATTTTATTCCTTTCCTTCCTCTTCATCCCCTAAATTGCCTTCCTGGAGATCGATTGAATGCAGTAGCCTGCAGTACTCTATCATTCGGAATGCTGTATGTGTTTTGGGGGCATCCTAATATTTAGAAATTCAGGAAAGTTGGGGTTTGAAAGCTGGAATTTTGAACGTGGGTTTGCAAAGATTCATGACCACTGATTACATCTGGCAGCGTATTGCGCACCACCTCCTCCACTGCATCCCAACGTAATCTCGACTTGTTCATAAGAGCTTGAGGGTTTATTTTGATATTTTATTTTCCTGGCTTTGTTTGTAACACTAGACAGTGCAGTTTTATTCGTTGAATAATTTGTTCAGTGTTCCCCAAAATTTAAAGAAATGTTGAAGAAATTTAAAGATAATTGCTAGCTTGGATTTTATGCTTGAGAAATGTGCAAAATTTGGGAGAAGGGACCCCTGACATGCAATTAAAGAATAAGAAGAGTTGTGAGTTGTGATGTCAGATAGTTTCCTTTGTATATGGGGGGATGTGGGGCTGGTGATTCTATGTGATGCTGGAGGAATAGGTCAAGCAGCTAGCTTCTGCTTCTCTGTTGAGATCCATTAGGAGGAGTGACAATGCGATGACATAATCGCTGACCCCAGATTTTTCTCAGCTATAAATCCTCTGGTTGCAGTCTCCACTGTTTCTCACCAAGTGCAATTCACGTTTAAGGGTTTTTCAGATCATCTCCATCACCATCTGCTACGTAATGGAAACAAAACAATTGTGCTGTGTGTGTGGAGCCAGCTGACTCCCTAAGTGGAGATGGAGATTTGCAAAATAAATCTCATCTTTAAGAACTTGTTTGTCTGGTTGGTCTCACTGCCATGCTGTGCACTGGTCACTAGGCTGCCATTGTGGGTTAACAATAAAACAAGGTATTGACTCATTTACAGGGACATAAATGTTCTTTGAGCAGGTCAGGTGCGGCATGCTGTGTGTTCTCATGGTTGTGTACAAGCAGTACTGCACATACTAAGAAGAAGGGAAACAGAGTCCATATGTGAAAAATCTTGTCAGCATGAATACATAGGTAACATTCATCCTGCATGGGCAGTGAGAAAGTAAGCAACAGGATTTCTTAACTGCAAGTACTCACTAGGTGTCAGTGCATGATTGCACTGAACTGATGTTCTCCCAGAGTTCTTTGATGATTGTTGTACCTCCTTTATAAATAAGGATTTAAAAGAATATTCCTATTTTTGTCTCCAGAATGTAGTGTGGGTTAAATTTAAGAATAACTGTTGATTAAAAGTTATTAATTCGGTCTTGTTTTCAGAATCAGTCTGATATAAATGCTGATTTAAAAAAAAACAAATCAAAACACGTTTTGTGCTTAATAAAGGCAATTCAAAGACTTTTTAAAGGTCTTTTTTAGCACTGTTCCCTGGTTTCCTAAGGAAAGTGTTAATACTCATGATAATAGATAAGGGAAGTTAGTTTGGTTACAAATACACATTTTTCTTCACTCATGCTTAAGACTATATTGCTACATACTCAGTATGTAGTGGGAATGGTGATGAGATTGTTCAATGGCCAACCTTTGTTATTTTCCCAATTATTGTAGCTGTAGAAGAGGACTGTCTTTGGTGCCATCTTTGTTTACTCATGCCACTTAACTCTCAGGTAGAAACTGGTTATCAGATAAAGGCATATTACTTCCATCCTAATGTCCTTCCAGTTATATTATGCAATGACATTTAAGTACTGCATCTTTCTTCATGGACACAGCTACCTGCCTGGACAGATTTTAAGACAAATTCTGATGGGGCTTGTATAAGAAGGTCCATAAGAGATACAGTAGGAAGACTGTAGAGATTAAAATAGACCATTGTTTAATATACACTTCTTCCTTACATAGACATACTGAATATAAAGAAGTGTAATAGGCTTTAAATATAGGAGAGCTTGAGTGACTTCTCATTGCATATGACTTTCTATCTCTTAACATTGAATGAAAGCCCATTCTCCAGCTTCACATGCTTGTTAACATCACAAGAAATATTATTTATTCACAATGATGCAAAAGACAATACATTCTATTGCTGTCTTAACAATTGTAATACTTAACAATTTACCTATAAGAAAAGCTGTTTTTTTTTTTTAATTACAGCTTCTTCCAGGACAACTTTTCAGAAGTTGATCTGTCTGAAAAGAGGTTTTTCTGCCCATCAACAAAATCTTTTACCTTCCCTTGTTTGACATGTCTCGAGAATTTTTTTTTTTGAATAATTGCTGGTGCTTGCTTTCTACTGTCCCACTTTTCATTGCCAACCATGACATTCTGTTGGTATGGTTCCTTTGACATTCATGATTTTTGCTAAGCATTTTCTTGTAGGCCTGCTGCTGCACTGGAGGTGATTGAAAAGGCATTTGCAACTCAAGAAATCAATTTGATGGTTCTCTGCAGCTGCAGCTTTTAAAGTAATATATACTGTGGTTTTAGCATGGAAAATAGAGCCTATGTCTGTGCAAAATGTGCAGAGAGAAATTCAGTCACCCTGTGTTTCACTGGGCTTTCCACCTTGTGGAAACGGATGTGCTAGGACAGTAGGATATCTGAATATCTGGGCTTCTTTAGGGTAGAGGCAGCTGTGTGCACTGAGAATCCAAAGCACTGATCCCTCTTCTGTGTGTTGACTGCACATAATAGGATTTTCTCTTTTACCGACGATAGACATGTACTTGTTTATTGTAGTTGAGAGTGCTTCCTAAATAAGTGACTTGGTTATTGTTTCCTCAACCTGAAAGTATTCATATCCACGCCTGCATCTTCCAGAAATGCACAGTAATTGACAAGCTATAAAATAATTTGGGACAGATGGTGCTAAGCGGGGGTCTGTCTTTCATTTTTGGTGATATGGAACGAAAAGGGGCAGAGCACTTTAACATAATAATGGGTTGTTCAGTTATGTGGATGGGTACCTGGGCTTTCTTGTTCACAAGACTGTTTTAGAAATATGGACTATACTCCTGTTCCTTCCCAAGTCAGTATTCTCTTTTAGAACTCTTTTGCAAATCTATATGTGGAGATACAGAAGGATTGTTTACAGAACACTATTTTCCTTGATGTGGCTGAATTTCGTGTCACTTGGGGAATGAGTACCTTTTACTTTAGCAGCAAAACCATGCACCAACATTTTGAGCTGCACCTTGACAGAACAAAAAGATAAATCATGACCCTTTTTTTGTTGCAAGGAATGTGGCAGATCAGGCAACCGATGAATTTCTGAAAAGGCAACTGATCTTTCATATAATTTCCTTTTTTCCCCCTTTTTTTTAACAGCTTTGCTGCTTACAAGCTTTGTTTACTTTTTATTCAATAGATTAATCTAATGCTGTAGTTATCTGTTGAGATTAAAGATCTTTACCCAGTACCCGTGGGATGAGTAAGCTCTTATGTTTGCTGCATGTATAATGGTGAATTTTGCCTTAAAGATACAACTATGGTTTTTAAAGAAATATATATTAGAAAAAAAAATAAATGGAGCAAGTGAAAGAAAACTCTAAGAAAGCACTACTATTGAAAGGCTGGTAAGTACCAGTTAGTTACATGTCCTTATGGAGTGGACGTGATTTCCTCAGATGCTCTCTTTCCCCGTCTGTTTTGGCGAGTTGTGCATCAGCAGCACTGGGGAAAAACAGTGAGTACTATCAATAGCAGTGGTGCACAGTCTTTCTGAAAGTATTCATGGGGTAGAGGAAGAGCTTCTTCAATGACTTTGGGAATTAAACTTTGCACAAGGTGTATTTAGAAATGTAGTAAGTATATTGAGAGGAGTGTAAAGCAATGTTAGTTGTTTTTTTTTTAACTAGAAGCTAAGTTCTTGAAAACTTACGTTTTATGCTTGTATAATGTACTTGAGGACCAGAGTCACCATTTGATCCCTTCTTTTTGATCACTGGTTGGCATATGGATGTGCAGAAAATCCAAAATCTGATACAGAAGAAGGTTCACTCTCAAATATTAATGTAGCTTCCTGACCTCTCTAGAAATTTATGTGGGCTGATTGTGGGCAGTCACCCAATATTAACTGTGCCTGAGTGTGAGGCTTATTTTAATAGAATGCAATCAATATGTGAGGCTGTAGAGTCATGCATGAAGTTGGCTGGGTGGAGAGAGCAGTGAGTTGTAGGGAAAAAACAAGTTAAGAGGGATTGACACTGTGCATATGTTTGAAATCAGGGTGGTAGCACACGACTTGTAATTTATCAAATACAAATTAAGTTGATCTTTAATTTTATTCTTTGAAAAATGCGATGCATACAATGCTAACTTGGGTTCAACACCAGTGAAATGCAATTTGGTATTATCCCTGTTCTTATTGTTTTTCCATCTTTGCAGCCTGATTTTGATGTTTGTAATTAACTGCAATAGAACTGCTTAAGCTCAGAACATGCGGCTTCATTTATTTTGGACTGCTTGTTATGTTGTCACACACACAGTCTCACGCGTATGATCTCTCAAACCAAATTTCAAGTGTTTTCTCTAAATGCAGGTTTGCATCTGTGGGAATCAATTACCATGAACATTCCTTGTAAACTACGCTTGCTTTTGAATAGGAACTTTGATCCCATGACAGAAATGCAGGCATTAAAGACTGATGTTGTAATTCCTTCATCAATAAAATCCCTTATTCGTGGTCCTAAAAAAAGGGGGGGGGGGGCACGGGGGCAAAAATATCTTTTACTTTTCATGTATAGTCTTTTTAAAGTAATTATTAAAAAAGAAATTAAAATCTCCAGGCAACCTGGGACACATGGAAGCGTATTTTTTTTTTCAGGCATCTTTACTTATAACTGCCAGCTAGGTCAGAACTGGATTGGCTCAAAATCAACTCAAAGCCTTCATCAAGTTGGTGCATTAGTAGAGGAAGAAGGAATATAAATAAAAGAAGAAACTCATCTAATCTGCAAATTAAGCACAAAGAAAACCAGCCTTTATTAATCTTCCAGGTACTCAGCTGTAGTGGTGGAATGAAATCTCATAAGGCATCTGTCATAGCAGTGAGAAGTGGTATTCCTCCCTGACCTAGATGTCATCTGTGTCCGTGTTCCTTCCAAAAGGGGTAGTACCTCATGTTTTCTTTTTACTGTGCTGTGCCAGCATCATGCTTCTCACTGGAGCAGATATGGCTGAAAACCAAGCTAATAAAAACTGTGTTGTAAACTTGTTCAGCTTTGCTTGATTTTGCCTTTCAGTCATGAAGTCTACATTATCGTTCAAACTGGAACAAACACTGTTCAGTACAACTGCTTCAGACAGCAGTCATCTAGGTTCTATTAAAGAGTAAAAGTGCAGGAGTGCTGTGATAAAGTAACCCTGTTCTTTTTCCTGAACCAGTCTTGATTTTCAAACTATAGGGTTATGTGCTTTCAATGTGCATTACCCGTAATTACCCAGCTGCTTCTTCAACATGAACAGCCATCCCTTCAGGCTTCATTAAATGCAGTCAGTAGGGCATTGAAGCCAATATAGCTTGTTGTATGGCTTCTACATTTTAATATGTTGCAGTTTCTGGCTGTGGAGTTTTTTTTTTTCAGAAACTTATGGAAACTGTATCGCACACATCCTATTAGATAGCTTCTGACTATTTAAAACTTGGATTACTGGAATGCTGCATGTCTTGAGAGATTTCTAAGGCTACACAATGGCACCTGTCCGCCATTTGTGAGAAAGTAACCTCAATTCTCCATTTTTGGTTTTGGTCATAAATCATATGTAATTTCATTGCAATGGCAGCAGCTTCAAGTTAAGGAAACTTTGGCCTAGGTTTCAAACATCAGTGGGTTTCAGTTATTTGGACCATACAGGGTTTTTCCAGGCAACAGCCCTGCGTGCACACTGGTAAGTAATAACATAGTTAATTCATCAGTTTCTTCTTTTCCTTCCGTCAGTGTTTACTCTGCTTGAGGACCATGCTGGTACATTTCTTAATGACACTGGATGCTGAATTCCTATGGAATTGGCAGTGGCTGTGAAATTCCCATAGACTTGTTTCTGTCTTATAAGCTTGGTCCTCTTAAAGGATCTTTCCACAGACATGTAGGATGTAGGCTGCAGAAAACCAAGGTATTATAATGTCTCTTTCTATTCAGGAGATCTAGTAGTGTGGAATGTGACATATCTTCCTTGGATCTTGCTAGTGGAATGGTGAATAAAAACTATGTGTGACATATTTCTTGTTACATCCTAGTAACTATCTTTCAGGAGAGTGGTTGTGCTGTAGGAGAAATGACCTCTTCCAGCATGAATAGATGAGGTGATAGCTCTTTTTCTCCTTAGCTGGACAGTAGCAACTATTTTTTCTTAGGCAGATACCTGGTCCTGTGGTCAGTACCCTTGTGAACAAACTGTTAACACTCTCAAATACCTGCCTGTAGCTTTCTCTACATATCAAACTCCACCTATGTCTTCATTAAGCAGTGTGTTAGAGCTGATCTCAATGCTTGACAGAAGAGATCTACAGTAACTGGTTTCTAATGAAGGACTACATGATCAACTATCACAAATGTACATAACCTGAGGATAGCTACTGGGAGTCACACACTGTATGAATGCCTGTGTGGATTATCGAGTAGAGGTGAAGAGAGATGTTACTCACCAGTAACTGGAATTCTTGGAGATGTGTAAATCTACAAGTATGTTTTGCCTCCGGTCGTCGTTTCCCTTTCCTTCTTTCCTAACTTGCAAAAATTTACATCTCAGAAGAAGCTAAAATGATGCAGAAGGTGCTACCCATTATCCTAAACATGACAGTGGGTGGGAAATCAGTGCATCCTATAGCGTACTGCAGGAAGAAAATTGGTCTAGTTTTGAAGTCAACATACATGTAGGGAACTACAGTTACCGTTAAGTTCTCATTCTCATCTCACTATATGCCTTGTTTTGTTTTGGGTTTTTCTTTCAAAGTGTGGAAGAAAGGCCACTAACAGAAAAATGGATGCACAACTTAACAAATCAGATCCTCTTTGGTATCGAATACTTGAAAACAGGTTTTAGTATTGATTTAGATTTAAAGAATTTTAACTCTGTCTTTAAGTAAGTAAATCCTTCATGGTTCTAGGGAGGAAACTGGTATGTGCACTAAGGAAGTAAGTATGGACAAGATAGAGGATGGAATAAAGGAGGGAGAGGAAAATAATCTAACAACATAGAACAGCTGTAAATACTTTTTGATTTAAAAATGTAAAAAAAGCATAAGGCCTACAGAGAAAGATACCGGACTACTGATAGAGCCTTCCAAGGGACAGCAGTGCAAGAATTAGGCCTGCTAAAGGAACAGGCTGAAAGCAGATACTGTTGGCAGGATCATGTTTACTTTTAGCAGTGTGTATTATGAAATACAAGAGAATTCTTTGAGGTTCTGATTATTTAATGACCTGCATCAGTTCATCTATCTTTACAATCAAGGTTGTCTGAAGTGTTAAGATAAACGTTTTTTATTTGATTTTTTTTTTTCTGGCATCCCTGAGCTTGGAAGTGTGTATGGTTTAATCATCATAGCAAATAACTTGTACTACATGAGTGTCATTTTGCTTATCTCCTTTGGGTCTGTGCATCACCTTTCAACTTTGTGTCCATGATAGCTTATCATTAACTCTGGAGTGGGAAGTAAAAATCTTGACCGATAAGCCCGGATGTTATATGAGTTGCAAGTGAAACTTGAACTGGTTACCATGAATGGTTTGTAATGAACCAAACCAAGCCAGAAACTGCCTTCAGACCTGATGGCATAGCTATATAGATGTAGTCAAAGGACACTGGCAGCCTTGCAGTTTCTGATTTCAAGTTACTTATATTCTTTTGATTTTATTTGGTCAGTACCATATATGGTAAGGCAGAATGGATTACTGAGATGTAATTTATATATACTTTCTAAATTTTTTCTCTGAAACTTTTTTCCAGGACGGAGATGATTCTGTAGCATATTAATCTCCCATAAAGGAATTACCAAAAGAAGCTTCATTCTTTGTAGCATCGGAGAAAATGGAAGCAAATACTTTAGTAGCAACAGACATAATCGGGGAAAGGAGAAGTGAAGAAAGGCATTACAGTAATCTGCTTCCTGATGAAGCCTTCCTGTTGTCCAGTATAATGGTTGTGGAGAATAAAAGTTAAAATGTATGTTGTACAGAGTATTAAGTGTAGAGAAGTTTAAAAAAAAAGAGTTGAAATAGCCAAATAAGAATAAGCACACCCACTAATTAAGTTACAGTGGGACTAAATACATACTTGGATCCAAAAAGGACCCGGTTTCCCTTTCTCCATCTCCAATGTGTATATGTGATTAATTAGCACTTCGGAGCCAGAAGGCACTGTTGAGGCTGTGCAGGTGCTGGCTCTGGCAAGGAACGGTTGATTTCTGGCACTGTGCTGGGGAGTAGCCTGGGCAGCAGGTGGTTGGAAAGGGCAGGTGAGCCAGAAGCTGAAGGTGGCCCAACAGTACTAAGTGGGTCAGGCGAGGGCATGGCCACCAGGATGAGCCAGGAGCCCAGTCGTCCCATCTTTGGTGAAGAGGCAGCTCTGAGGTCCCCCTGAGACAGGCTCTTGGTGTCTAAGTCAGGGGTCAGCAGGCCAGGTCCCGGCACAACTCTGGCAGAGTGGTAGCATAGCTCGAGCCTGGACCAAGGTCGAGAGGCTGAATTTAAAAGCAGTGTCTTGGCGAAGGGTGGGCAGCCCCACAGCTCTTCCAAAGCTGTGTGGTCTGTCCCTTGGCCTTGCGCCGGGGCAGGTAAGGCCTCTCCTGCTCAGCGAAACGTCTGCAGCACTCTGATGGCAGGAATGGATTTCGTGTATTTAGAATGCATTTACCAAGAAAATGACTTTACTTAGTTTTTGATGTGCAAAGTGGGGCAAATTTCACAAGGCCTGTCTGATGCTGTGTAGGGTTCTGGAGACACTGGCAAGTGGTGGTCACAGAGATTGTGCTGGCAGCATTGTGCTGGGGAAGCTTTGCATGAGGCAGAGCTGGTACGGCACGGGGGCCGCAGCAGTCTACTCTCAGATAGTCATTTTTGTAGCAAGGCTATTTGTGTTTTATTTTAGAAACAGTGGCTGAGTTAGAATTGCTTCATTCTAGAGGTGTTGGGGTTTTTGTTGTCCTTTTTCATAGTAGATATTGCAAGGCATTCCAATTAACTTGTTTGTACTGCCTATTTCTCTGTCATTAGTTATTCTAATAGTGCTTTAGGCCTAGAATGGTGTTGCACCTTCCATCTTTACTGAAAAGATATTAAATCTGATTATGAGACTACAATTCTGTATGTCCATGCGTCCCCCTTGGCAGTCAGGGTGGTTGAGAGGGGAAGCTTTGATGCTCAACTCCAAATTTCTTTCTGCAGGTAAAAAAGAAACTATAGTTGAAGATGTCTTCCAGCCAGTCACTTATCAGGCCAAAATGTCTGTTTAGATTTTCCTCAGTGTTCCCCACTAAAGAAAATTGTATTGATTGTTTGGATTTGAAACCTAATAGTTATTTTAGGGTTTTAATGCTTGTAGGAATGGATTTCCATTTTTCTAGGCCTCTAGGAAGAGGTTTTATGTTAAACTGAGATGATTTGATTAAAAAGACTCTAACTTTACTTGTTAAGATAGAATCTAAATGTTACACACAGGTTCAATGTAAGACTGACAGTTAATTTTTTCAGAAGCTAAACCAGCTATTACTTTATAGTGAAAGTATGCTAATTGGTATAGTCTTGCTGTGGTTAAAGATCAATAATTCAGTTAAGAGGATGGATGCTCTTATTTAAAAGTATTCACAGTTAATTTTATTGGAAAGCCATAGCTGAAGATTGAAATTTATAAACACAAAGGTATTTGTCAGATTCTGCTGCTTAACATTTTCCTTTCAAGGGGAAATCATGGGACTACAAATGCTTTGATGTGACAGTAAACATTACCTTAGATAAGACTGAAGACTCATTTTTTGTTTTGATATTAATTTTAATTAAAACTGTCACAAAATAAATCTGATGCCGCTGTCTTCAGCTGAGCTGATACTCTATTTGTATGGATATATAGCAAATAAAAATTCCCTGATCTAGAAAAACATATTTTCAACTCGATTTAAAAGACTATAAATAGACTTATAATATATTTGAGATACATGAACTGGAAATTGTTCACCCAGTCATTTTTTGCATTTGAATTCCTATTTAGTTTAGAAAATTTTGTGTGGACAAATTTCATGCAGCACATTGGATTTTAGCTGTTGTATCATAAATACAGTAAAATAAATGCACATGCACTGATTATATAAGTCGAATTTAAAAAAAAAAAAGTATCTACTAATCTCTTTCAGGTATTTTGTAAGTACTACCTCAAATGGAAAGAAAATGTATTTAGTAGGAAATTGCCGGCATTCATCTCTGAATTATTTTAATTTGCATTGAAATTTCAGATTCTTGCTTTGCATAAATCCACCACTGGTGTTTTGATAATCACAAAATTTCTTTAATAAACAGCAGCACTCTTCACCGATGATCTGAATAGCTGAGTCAGTTTCACAGAACGTGTACAGGCAATAACTATGTTCCTACAGTTCTTTGCTTGTTTTTTCCTTACAAAAAAGAACTGAAAGGGAGAATTGAAATTCACTAGTGGAGTTGAAGGTTATTAATAGAGAGATTTATTTCTTGCCTTTAAATTTTGTCATTACCTTCCAGTACAGAGTGTCCCCACTAATTACTAAGTAGCTCATTAAAGCTATTTTTTAGATGTGCTTTTTTGCTTTGTTTTCTGCTTGCTGCTTTCCCATTTTGCTAGCATGCAGATGGGGGTGGGGAGTGGGAAATAAAGGAGAGAGCATGTTCCAGAGGATGCCAGGATGACTTCAGTTATTGGATGACTGCTGTCTGATGGATAGAAAAAGGAGGAGTAAACCTTTCAGGCTGCACTGAAACACAGAAACCCAATTCACAGGTAAGGGTGAAAAAATTCCTGTTCTGAATAGCTGTTATTGATCCTTGCCATGACATTTCCTGGATATCATACATGTGCAAGCCTCTTCTTGTTTGTTGTCATTAATGATGTTGAAGCTGTTTTTCACGTTATTTCTTCAGCCTAGAAGGTTTCAACTGCTGTGAGATCCATAGACAGTGAAATCATAGGCATGTGACAGTATAGGCATTGCATCTCACTGATGCTGAAGTTGTTCAGAAAACTGTAGGAAGAGAGATCTTGTGTGAGTGATGGAAATACTGGCTGTTAAAAATACAGTGCATGCTGTGAGAGGAAAACAGTGCTGGAAGATCTAAAAATGTTCTCTTTGAGTTTAGATAGGAAAAGGACTTACAAATGATCTGCTTCTAAAACTGTGTGTTTTATTTAGTTCTGAGCATACATTAAGAATGGCTCCTCAGAGGAACTCTTAAGGGTTTTTGTGGATTTTTGCATTATTTTTATGTTTTGAATGAATGTGTGTTTTAATTCAGTCATAAAATTATCTTTTGTCATAAAGAAAAACCGTGCTGCGTATAATTTAAATATGTGTAACATGACATAAATCTTGTACCTACAGCAGTTACGTAGTTTTAATAAACTGTTGAAATAGCTTCTGTGGAACCTCTTCTGTCGAGTTTACATGGTATCAGCAGCTCTTAGTTCACAGACTCTGGGGATGGCAAGTAGCAAATAACTTGCTTGGTACAGTAAACAGATCTGTTTATCAAGACGCATTACTTGCAGATATAGGACTGCAGGCAGAAGTCCTGACCCCACTGAAAGAATTGTGGGGTTTTGATATTGGCATCACTGGGGCAAGGATTTCAATGTGCCAGCTCTTTGTTGATTTATTTCTGTTTTACTTGTAGCAAATAGTTGTTAAACTACAGGACCCGGTTTTGCTGGTTTGAAGCAGAAATATTCATTGAAATAAATGAACTGTGATTATAAATTGTTGCCAATTTATAGCTGTTTTTTTTTTTTAAAATAAAAAATCAGACATTTGCCTTACCTCACATTAGTGATGGGAATAGCACTATGGTGGGAAGTAATTTGTTGTAGATAACTATATATTTGGTGTACTTAATCTTTTGAGTATCTACAGTAGCTCCTTTAAGATAATTAAGTAACCACTATTTATTTCTAATGTGACCTTTTTTCTGGAATTTCTTGATGTTGATTGTAATATATTATCAGGAAATATTTCATCTGTAAGCAATTGTCAGTATATACGTTTTATGGAAGAGGTCCATTTTTAAAATAATATAAAGCAATTGTTAATTCTCATGACATGTCCATGTCTTTTTGAGTGCTATATTCTAAATTAATCCACTGATGGAAAAACTGGGAGTGTTATTTTATGAGCAAGTAATTTTTAATTAGTTAATTGTTCATCTTTTCACTGCATTGAAAATACAATAATGGGATTATTTAGTCATCACAGTCCATTGATGTAGTACTGATATAAAGGAAAAGATTACAAGCTTTCTGCTTGTTTTGAGAGTATATAGTCATAAAATATATTTTAAAGCTAAAATAGTGAAATTTAGTTTTAATATATTTTGGAGACTAAAGTCAGTAAATGTGTGCATTCATTTTTGTTGTGTTTACTGAGAGTGAATGCCCTTAGAGCAGACCCAAAATATTAAAAAGTCATGTTACTAAAGAAAAACTGGACAAGGTCAAGAAAACTTACTGAGTACAGAAGGTTTGTCCTCTGTCCAGTTATTTATGTGCCTTACCAGCTGCATGCATCTGGAATGATGTCCTTTACTCCTAGCTGTTTCTTCAGAGAATCGAGCCTGATATGTTTGCTAAACGAACAATCAATCAAAAAAAGTTAATAAAGTAAATGTCAGTGATTCACAAAAATATTCTAAAAGACTGACAAACTGTATCTTTTTTTATACTGGAATGTGAACTGAAAAATAAATGAGTTGCATGCTAACGTTTGTTATTTGTAGGGAATGGCTACGTATCTGAAAGCATAAGTACAACTGTTCAAATCTCACATCTATGTATTCCAGTCACTTTTCTTTTCCTCCTCAAACAAGAAATCTGACTCGAAGCAGTTCCAGTAACAGAGAGGAGTTGATGAAAACAGAGATCTATTTCCACGTATATTTAAATTATTCAGTCTCCTTGGAAACGCTGCTGCTGCAGATGGATTTCGCTTTTGGTGGCTAAAAATATCCACCGCTTAATAATGACAGCATGAAAGATACTGAATAATGACTGTGTTGTCACTAGTTTTTAAGTTCCCTAATGATTCAGGTATTCTAAATGAATGACAGATATGCGTTTTCTGTCCAGTATTCCCTGTCAGCTGCTGCCAGCGCTCACCAGTGGAAATGAGATGAGCTCATCAGCCTTGGTTGCAGAACTTACTGAGAAGGGAGCATGTGAGTAGGAGGTAGGGTAGACAAAGAGTTTGATAGCAGGTAGAAAGTTGCGAAAAAAAAAGTTCGTTGTGGTGGTGGTGCCGGTATGTGTTGTGTAATATTTAAGGATACAGGCTTATTCCCAGTGAAGTGAATGGTAGGAAGAGCATGCTTAAACCCTGCCTTTGTAAATTAACAATTTGTACATAAAGGAAGATCTTTTCCCTCTATTTATTGCAGAATCTTTAGAGAATGCTTCCTTAGCAGTTGTGTGTGTAGGTGTTTTAAACATCGCGGAAAACATTCGAAGTCAAATATTAAATTATCTTAAACAAAAGCCAAAACCTAAATGACTAAAGCTTGTTTTAAGCAAGTATTTGTGGTAAGCATTACTTAGCATTACTAAAAGAATTCGCCATTTAAGGAGCTCTTACCAATTCAGAAAGCATATCCACTACTTTTTTATTTTAATACAATTCTTTATTATTTATACCCTACACATCACAGCTTCTTTTGTTAGCTAGTATTCAGTATACATGAAGAATGTTTTTTTTCCTCTCCTTTTCCAATGGATGGCTTCCTGTTTGTGCCCAGAGAACAGAACACATGACAACATTTCGTCAGTGCTGCATGGTGGGCTAAATATATCTCTTTTATTCTTTTATTTTGTTGGTACATGTGTGATTTGTTGTAGCACAGATTAAAATTGCTGATTAATTTTCAATAATTGAATGAGGCATTTTTCCTGTTCTGCAGTGTCTCAAAGGCAACATTAAAATATTACAAGGTATTGTTACACATCTAATCTTCTGCAAATTAATACTAAAATTTATTTTTAGCTGACAACACAAATACCAAAGGTCACTTAAAGTATAAGTTGAATAGTTGGTTTTGATTAATTGAAATGAGTAAGAGGCAAGGATCTGGTATCTTTCATTCTATAAGAGGCTATTAACATATTAATAAGGAAGATTATTAAATGGATTGTGGAAACTTTCTGCAAGGACAATAAAATTTAATCATGACAGGCCTTATTGAGAATAATTTGGTTTGTATTAAGATGAACAAACCTGGATTGCTTTTATTTTAAAGATCCCTTCCCTACGGTATGTAATTTAAGGTTCCATGGAAAAAATAAGTACATGTATACATTATTTGAGGATGTAAAGATGTGATAAGTTGTTGGAAGCAGCATCCGTGAATTTACAGTGGTAGTCAAGTTGTGCCAATTTGACATGAATCCTTTCATTTCTGGGTGTAGAAGCAGAAATTCTCATCTGCTGAAAATAATAATGAGAAATTTTGCACGTTGCCTGTCATTACATCTAGGTTGTGGAAGATAGTGATGATAACACAGAGAAAGCACTTTTTTTGTTCTGGTTTGTTTTTTATAACAAGTTGCAGGCAGATGAGCTGAGGTTTCTGCTAGGCTAGGTTTTCCCAGTAATGTTCAGAATTATTTGTTTACACCTGAAGGAAGAGACTATCTTACCACATTGGTCACTCTCAAAAAAACCCCTCTAAAACTATCCAGTACATTTTTGTGTCACAAGTTCATACTGCACTTGGAGTTCAGGTGTTCTGGTTTTGGGGGTGTTGGTTTGGGTTTTTTTGTGGATTTGGGGCTTTTTTTTTGAGAAGAAAGGTTTTGGTGTGGTGGAGGGTTTTTTGGTCTTTTTTTTTTTTTAAAACAGTTAAACGCTACAGGTTTCGGAGAAGAGAACAGCTAACCCTGTGTCATGATACAGAAATCATGAAGCAGAAGGGGAGAACTGTTGAATTCCTGCTCTCTCTCCTGGCTTTGATGGCAATGGTGAATGAGCAGCCAGGTTGTGTGTTAAATAGCATGCAACAGGGAGCTAAGTAGCACAGATCAGGGCGATAGAGGTGTGAAGGCCCCTTTGGCATATTCCAGTCTTGAGTGTGCTGCACTTTGGCAGGAACACGGTGAGATACACAAGATACCCTGCCAGGTTGTGCACTTCCTCTGCAGGCAGTGCACAAGATTGATGTTCATGAAAGAACAGCGTGGAAGATCAGTCCTGAAATAGTACATAGACAGTTTGCAGTGTGCCAATTAATATTACTACCTGGGCTAATCTGGGCAAAATTTATGTTAAACACTGCTTATTTCCAGCACTTTATGCTGATTGCAAATCCTGTCTCCACTACAGAGGTGAACCCCACTGCCATTCTTGTAGCTGGGAGCAGTATAATGCACAGCCACTGTACCAAGTGCATGCTGAAAACACTACTGCCAGGCTTAGAACCTCACTCCAGTTGCTGGGGAGGGGCTAAGGAAGCCAAATGTTCTCTGTCCTTTTGCAAAAATGTGCAATAAAGATGTGTTGTAGTATGGTGTCTCCCATACAGCAGATGGACCAGTTCTTCCCATCATCTGCATGCTTATTCTTCTCTAATGCTATGTATCTATAGTCAGTAGAACTGGTGACAGTGTTTTTCTGTTTTCACATTTCAATTTTATGAAGAGTTGTGACATCTTCTGGACACACCTCTGCTGCAAGCAGTGCTGCAATACAGTCTAAAAAGTAATAAGTATTTCTGGGAGCCTACATACAAACTTAAGAATTTCTTCTAGGATACAGATACTTCCGTAGTGGGGGTCAAATACATTGAACTCTATTTAAATAAATCGAACTCTATTTTTTTTTCTTCAAAAAAAAGCATGAGAAAATCTTCTACAGAGATTTTGGGTGAAGAGAATTTAAGTGATGAAATTTCATCATCAAAGCTTAAAACCTCGAAGAAAAGTGGCCAATACCAGGTTTTCAGCAGTGTTACCTGAAGATATTGGCAAGAACTTCATGGCAGGCCCAGTTAAAAGTGTTCTAGGTAACTTAGATGGAAGTTAGGTATTACAAACCTGAGTTTGTGACTCAGCTTCGGCCTGACTCTCCTCAATGTCAGTCCCATTTATGCATCTTTCACTTATGTAGAAGCAGTTCTTGCTGCAGCAAGTTTAGAAGACTGTTATAAATGAAACACATGCTCAAACTAAATAGCTTATTTGGGCAAATACCATCCTGATGGGAAAGCTCTCTTGCTGAATCCTCTTCTGCCAGGTTGCAATTTAGTCATTGGAGACCAGAATGCTAAGCTCCTGGATGCCTAGTTGAATTATCATTGCTTCTTACTCATCTAATTTTACTCTCTGGGGAGCATGCTGAGAGAAGACTTAGGAGAATTAGCCTAGAATTTTCTTCTATTGGCCAAATTATATGAGCATTTCATTTAACTGTTTACATCAATTGATGTAGCTAAGAATTGAACTTGGACATCAGAAAACTGTTTTACTGAAGAGGGGGATATTTACATGCTTGGTGCACGTAGGACCTTCTGAAGGACTATGGGAGCCATATCTACCACCATTGCATCTCTACAGTGAGTAGAGATGGAAGGTAAGCATATGCCAATGTCCTTTCTGCGTTCTAAATTCACTGCCAGTGGAGCCTAGTTGGCATGTGTTAAAGGGTACAACAGTGTGTAGGCAGTCTAGAAGATAAGTGGATTAGTGCTCAAGTGTGAAATCAGGAGTGCTTAAACTGATGGTATAGAAACCCTGCAAAGAGCAGACTTGGCAGGATTTGGCTTGCAATGCCAGAACAGATTCCCCAGTTTGAATTGCACAGCCTTATCTTGCAGGATTTACTTAGTGCTGTGGATTTAGCTCAACTGAAGCAAGCAAGCAAGCAGAGGAAGACTTCTCCTAGTTTAGGTCTGAGTAAGTTGACCACTGCTGTAAGCACAAATTTATGAGTAAGATTATACTAATGGTATTCCTTGTGCTTATACAGAGCAGTCTCTTACGTGAAATTAGCTTGCTATGTGTTTTTAATTTTTACAGATTGTAGTTGTGAAACTATCAGAGCCTACCTCTGGCAACTGGCACTTGTGATTAGAGCTGCCAGATACAGCAAAACATGTATTGCAAACATTAATTTGAATTCTAAACAGCTGTTTCATTCATGATCATGTACCTCTGTTGTTCACTGTTTGCAAGCATTCATGCAAATGGATTTTTGTCTGCATTAATGCAGTCCTTTACATGAATAGTCATTTTCACAAGCAAATTATATTCTTTGTGAGAGTGGTGTCACTGTAGATGCTTTTGGTTTTGACTCCCTCCCCCCCCCCCCCAATTTAAAACTGTCAGTTACACAAAGAGCAAAATAATTAAGTGCAATATGTGGAACCAAGCAAACACCTTGATTAGTTCACAACCATCTCTACTGCTGACATTTATTCAGCAGGTAAGAAAAATGACTTTAAAAAAATAAAGCTTTGTTTGCAAGCTAAGAAAAAGTCCTAAATTCAAAAAGAATATTAATCACAACAAGTAATCCAAACATCTCTGCTTGCAAGTATCAGTATTCATGATTTAACAGTGAAATTATTTGCCAAGTCTCTGTAGCATGTTACAGTACATGCTGACTGGCCAGTGGGTGGGAGTTGTTTGTAATGGGTACTATGTGATAATGTTTTATGTGTAACATCTGCTTTCTGCATCCTCCTGTTCAGTTTGCAGTCATTTGCATAGAAGTGATTTTTCTTTAGAAGCAAATCTGTATTACTACTACACACTTTGTCTTATTTTCAGTTGGTACATTTGAGACAAGGCAAAATGTAGAGTGACTCATAGATCAGGTCTTCATTTGATGCCTGTCTTTTTATTTTTATTTTTGGTTTTATTTTCAGATAAAATTTTTATTTGGGTAGATTTTATCACGGTATGTGATCAGTTCTCAGGAAGGAATTAGCAAAATAAGATTTCATAAATGAATGAAAGAAGCAATTAATTGGATTTATTTTCCCTAAATGCCAGTGTGTTGGACTTTTTCTCTTGCCTTTTCCTGAGCTTTAGTCAATAATGGATTCCTATAGTGAGGCTTTGCTCTAAATAATGAGTTTATATAATCTGAGGCAGGGTCCTGTTTTACTGTTTCATATCCGTTTTGTCACATGTACTGCATGTGTTGCATATTTAATGTTTATATCTTTACAGATGTGCTCTATACCTGTTCAGATTTCCCCGTGATGTGGTATGAGCTGTATACCATATTGCTGAATTTTGTGAAACAGTCATTTATTTGAAGATTTTGACCAGGATGAAAATGTCTTTGGATCTGTCTTTGTCACTGTGCAGAGATTTTTGTCAATTCTGTGTTTCCATATTGCAGTTTGTTGTCCGTTTTATTAGTATCCCGCAGCACATATCAAAGCAATAGATGAAGTGCAAGTTAGGAGAAATGCTTTTACATCTCCCTGGAGTGTGTATCCAGTGGGATCCTGGCACTTTTGTTTTGCGGATTATTTTTTGTTCTACTTTTTACTGTTCATGGATGTCAGTAAAACATGGAGGATATTGCAACTTAAAGTTAGGTTTTGTAGAGCAAGTTTGGCAGTGTACGTCATGGAGAAGCAGCTTCTCCTGTGACACCACTATCGCCGCTCCCCTCCCCTCACTCAGTAATTCTAACACAGCTCTTTTCGGCTTTGGAGATTTGGAGACACCTGCTTTCTAAAGGGCTGCTGCAATGAGATTGTTGCCATGGTTTTGTAAAATTTCCAGCCTCTTCAGGTACTAGAGAAAATCAGTCAAGCCAGGCTTTTACATTATTTTACTTTGTAGGTTCCGGGTAGTATTGTGACTGTTTTAAATATATCCCCCACATTTACATGGGATTTTTGTCTTCTGGTAATAACATATTGCCTCTGAACTTTTAAAATATACGATGGCTGCCAATTATCTGGCATTGTAGCAAAGCAAAGCCGGTTGCCATGGAGCTTTGAGGACTTGCTTTGCCAGCTGGTGTACCTGCAGCTGGAGAACTGGTTACATGATCTCTTTGTGGCTGTAGTTTCTTCAGGGTGGAGAAAAACTAGGGAAAAAAGGGAGGGAAAATGGATGACGGAGTGTTTAAGAAAGATTATGCTTCTCCCAGCCCACATCCATCATATGCTTCTGCTGTGGCAAGCCACCATTTTCTTGAAGAATCCCTAACTGTGTCAGGCAATTGGTGTTTGACCTAGAGCTCTTAACAATGTGTGTAGCTGATTTTCCTTGCTTTAATATTGTTCCCTCTGTTTGAACTTCGTTTTGCTTTGCTGTGGATTAACACCACGTTAGCATAGTGCGGAATACAGCAGAGGATGATGTATCACATCTCCATGCGGGCATTTTTTTTGTTGTGAAGGATACATCAACAAACAGGAAAGCTTCTAGTGCCTGCTTGTTACTCAGTTGTGTGAATCAGCAGGATGCTGCTCCAAATCAATCTTACCTACTAGATGGCTATTTAATAATTATCCAGAAAGATCTGTTTCTAGTTGAACTTTTCAAGTCAGCTTTCTCTCTTTTTCACCTAAACTGACAGTTAGCAGTCCTCTAACTGTAGCTGGTGGTTGTTTTTCAGAGTTTGCGCTGAAGGCTGGACCTCACTGGTGCCCTAATGGAAGTCCAAGAATATTGACTTACCACTCTGTGCATTTGATTTCTTAGTTGTGTGGTGTTTGGTAATGGACTTGTGTATACTGGATTCTATGAGGAAATACACATATTTGCTCATTTCTCTTCAGAGTATACATATTGCTATAGTACTCTGTGTTTGAGATGTACTGCCTTACATGCTAGAAGTGACACTTGTATTAGCAAAGTTGTGCCTCTGTGTAGTTATGCTACCCTTATGATTCCTGTTATCAGATATGAAGCTTATTTATAGTTTTACTTTCCATTCATGTATTGAAAATTTGGCTTGAGTAAGTCTTTGGCACCTTTTCCTCTAAACCTGTAGTGTCTTCAATTCAGATGAGGTTGGTTTTGGATTTCTTTGGGACTGCAATTATTTGAGTATTGTTCCCCAAAATCTGAAATTACGGATTTAGTTTTAGCTATGGTTCAAGAAGAGGAATGACTATTCAATTTGAATTCGCTGTCCTGGTTCCCTGATTCTGGACTTAGGGAATGTTTAGAGATACCGCAAACTTTGTGGCCTCATTGCTGTTAGAAGTTAGACTGTTGCTTATTCCTGTTGGTCTCTTGTCTTGCACCAGGACCTATCACATCATCAACAGAGAGTGCAAAATAATGCTTTCATGAACAGTATTGGGTTGCATTTTACTGTGCTTATTGTCTCCTAGATCTTGGAGATGAGTATCTTACTCAGCTACTACAGGATGCCTATGTAAACAAGGCATGAGTTAAATGTATCGGATAGAAATGCCTCTTGTGCTATGGTACAGATGTGCCTATTTCTGAAGAGTACTGGCTTATGGAGCAGCAGCTGTTTATACAGATGTTATTCTAAAGGGATCTCCTGCTGGTAATCGTGTGTACAAACAGTTCTAGATACTCTTTAATCTATCTCTGTGATAGCCAAGCTCTTGAGTAATGGAAGTGTCTCCATTCCCCTGTGTAGCATTTTCCCGGGGAGACTCGATAGCAGAGAGACTAGAAATCAACTAGATCTTAGGCCAGTGGCAATGTCTAATTTTATCGTGACTACTTTGTCAAACAACCTTCTTGATAATCTTCCTGGTAGAAATTCAGGACAAAAATTGGGCAACAGTGTTACTAACTATGAATAATGGATAGTTATGCTTTCTTTGTGTGTTGTGTTGATTAGTTAGGTTCTGCAGAATTCCCATACCTCCTGCCTTATCTTGATCATCTAGCTGGGTGTAGAGCTAATCTCTGTGCCACTTCCAAGGTGGGAATCATTTGTTATTGTTCGTTACATAAATCTTCTTAATGAAATGGCTTTGCTGCTACCAGGTTGTGATGCTTGGTGCAAATGTAGGCTATGCTAAATGCAAGCAAATTTAAAACTCTTAGTGTGAAGAATACTTGTTTCTCCTACTAGATGTAAACAATTCTGGGTATTGAGACTCTTGCTGTCTGCAACACCATTACCAATGAGTCTGATGCATGGTAGTCATCTCGTCACCGTGTAGTATACTTGCAGAAGATGATGTCTGACAAAAGGGCTTTTGTCTGGAAGTCATCTCATGCTATGAAATTAGTTCTTGCTCTGTGACAGTCATGCATGGTAGCGATGCTGCAGCTATTAGGTTTGCCTTGCTGTGCAGTTAAGGCTGAGGTTCTTTGGACTTGGAACTTCATGACTCCTGTAGCTACAATTTCAATGGACTCGGACATGGATTTGACCTAGGTCTCACCTGTATGATAAACCCTTTGTCAACCCATTTCTCACTTTCTTCACTGAGATGTTTGAGTGTAAGCATTTGCTTTCTCACAGTCCAACTGTTTCTTTACCCTTTTCTGCAGTCAAGCTACAATCCTGTGGTTTTGATATTGCAGGCTGTTGCCATGGAAATAATGGTGATTTCACAATTTCATTGCTGTAAGCACTGCAGGAGGCAATGGAAAAGGTAGTTGGCAACAGATACAGTGAGGATGTGGGGGACAATTCCTAGGAGTTGTTTCTGAACCTATTTTTTGGGAGGGGGTCTTCCCCCTCTCTATCATTGCGGCTTTTGTGTGTTTTGTTATTTTCTCTCTTTCTCAGTATTGATTTTTTTAAAATGTGTTTTTTATTAAAGGTTGATGCTTAACAATTTCATGTATTCTTACATTTTTTGCAAGAGTTATTACAAAGTGATGCTAAATGCTTCTTTCCTAGTCGTCAGAATAAACATACAATGCTTTCTGTGCAGTTTTTAGTAATTAGTTTATGGACAAAAGGGCAAAAGTTGAGATCTAAGCATGTTCTATTTAAGTCATATCTTAAGCCTGAAGAAATCCTTTTCAGGAAAACAGCTTTTCATAAATAGTAAAACAAGCTGAAAACATCATGATAGGCGTACACATTTAAAGCTGTCTATGTGACTGACGGTATTAAAAGCTTATATATCCATTACTTAATTTTCAGTGTGCTCTGCATACAAACAAATTCAGTGCTGAAGATCATCTTAGGCAGCATCTGTTCTTAGCATTATGTGGTGATTCCACAAGTATTCTGAAATCTTTTCTCTAAATTAGACACATCCATAAAGGTAGAATGAAACTTACTGGAGGAAATCAGCTTTGTTATAAAATGAATTGAATTGGCAGTTTAACAAGCTGTCAGCAAGTGGCATTCAGAAGAATGAGAATTTTTGATGCTATATGCTTGAAAGCATCAGATAGCAGCCTTTTTTCTCCATCTATTTACAGCAACGTTCCACTGTTTAGTGTAGTCAGACAGTAGATATTATCTCTAACTTTTAAATTAAGATCTTAGAATTAATTTTCAGTCTTCAGTAGGATGTAATCAATAACAGTAGTGACAGTAAACTTTAAGATCTTTTTTTAATTAAAGATGGAGAAAAAAAATGTTTCAGCCTATCAGATCCATTAAAACAATCTATGAATTGCTTTAAAAATATTTTTATCTTTTTCTACTTGGTATTCCATAAAGGGAGATAAGATGATCGGTTGTTATATATGAAACGGAAACAATAAGGTATGTTCAACATGACTCTGGCTTTGTTGGGCAGTGTTATTAGGAGGCCATGTTCATAAGAATAGATACTCCCTTGATACTTTACTTGTGGGAATGGAAATAGTCTACATGTGTGCCAGTACTCATATCTGAATTTCAGAAAAGCTCCGCAAGAAATTCCTATATACATTAAAATGTCAAAATGAGCCAGAACTGTTTGCAGGTCCTGACCTGAAAAGATGCTAAATATCTCATGTTCTCAAATCTAATTGAGAATGTGGGCATTTGATGGTACTGTGTATTACATACATCAGGCCTTTAAAATAAATCAAAAGAGAAAACAATTTCTTTCTGAATTAAATTTATTAGTGAATGCTGATTCTTGGCATGTAATGTTTCTTGGTGCAAAGTAGGTATTTAAGTTTTGTATAAAGATGCATTTCTACTGAATAATAGTGGATCATATCTGCTTTATGCTTGGCCCAGTTTGCTGCACAACTGAAATATTTGTATTTTTAATGCATGAGATTAGTTATAGAATTTTGTCTGTGCCAGTAGACTACAGGTAGCATTTACCTTCTGCCTTAAGAAGAAGAGTCTGCACTTAAGAAAGTCAGTTAGATGGTGAATGTACTGATGGTGGGTATGTTTGACTCCTTCCTGGAAAAGTTGTTTAAGGCTCTTGGTAAAGACTCATTTAGCTACAGATAGTAAGTAGTACTCGATTGCTGTATGGACTCCTCTTTGATAAATGTATTTGAAGACCTGGACAGCAGACAGGTGTTTCAGTGTCTCATTGCCTCTGTTCCTGTTACAGGTGCATGTGACAACATTGCAGTGATGAGTGGAATTTTAAAGAGGAAGTTTGAAGAAGTTGATGGCTCCTCACCTTGTTCCTGTGTGTGGGAATCAGATGATGACATTTCCAGCAGTGAAAGTGCTGACAGTGGAAGTAATGTCCATCCATCCACTTCTAATCATTTCACTCGTAAGTACTAAAGTGGTGTGTAAGGCATGATACTCTTTTTTTTTAATGCAAGCTAAGAAAAGATCCTTTTACTTCGAAGAAGTACAATGTAGGCTTTGAAGCATTTTTCTGTCTTATTACATTCAAATGTTGACACCACAAGGAAGTACTTTTTTTCAAAAATAAGTATTTCTTCTGGTACTTGTTTATACAAAAATCTGTATGTTAGAGTGAGTTTCAGAGGAAAATTCACTTTTATACTGTATCACTTACATCTAGATGAAGTGAAGTATATAGGGGAATACCTTCCATTTTGGGTAATGATTTGGGAGAAAAGGGAACACAGGCAATAACAAAGCTTGAAGGCCAGTGCTTTTTCTTGACCCTGTCTGTTCAGAGTTGAGAGTAGGCCGCATGTTTTGTTCCCTCTGATCATTCATCCTGCCACCTAAGCCAATGCAACCACACAGCCCTCAGTCCTTTTCTTCCACACATTACAGGATTAAACAGAGGAAGAAATGTGTAATTGACCCAAACAAGGTGTTAGATTCATTCTTGATTGAAGAACAGAAATCCTTTTCTTGTTCCAGCTAGCGAACATGAATAGTTAATTTATAGTATTTTTTTCTTTTGACTTCTCAGGTTGAAGTTACCAGTTACTAAACTCACATAATTTGTGGAATCTACACAAATCCTCTTATCTGCAGTAAACCATATGTGTAAATGGGTAGCAGTAAGTGATCTGTTTATTCTTGTTCCAAACCCAAGATCTCTAGTAAGCAGAGTGTGGTAGCAGCAAGCATGTGTTCAGAAGCAATTTGTACAGTGAAACCTTGACTACGCTGCTCTTGGGTCTGTTCCACCAAGTCTGTAGGGAACTGTGTTTTACTTCATCAATTTACTAGCTCGAGCCTCTGCTATCCCTGCGATATGTTTGCCCTTTTACACTGCCAAAGGTATGCACACATCCTGTGTTCTGATTTGATACTTTCTGTTTTCCTGTTGCACCTCTGTGTGTGCAGATGGCAGCCAGTACTGGGTTATTCTGAAAAGCCTAGGCTTTCTGTAGGCTTCTTGCTGAATTTAGTGTGGGACAAAGGAAGGCTGGCATCATTTGAGACACAGGTAGATGGAAGATGTTCCCTCCCCAGCTCATTATCCTGCTTTGATTGTGTTTGAGACTCTTGCTGTTGGCTCTTGAACTTGAAGTCTCCGAATTCAGCAGTGATATTTTCAGCCTGGAATTTCTTCCACTTGGTGGTCTGCCAGCACTTTTGTCTACTAAATAGGCTTCAGGGCACGATGCAGATATATTTATTTTGCTTAGCTTTCATTTGTCTTCTTTTTGGTTTTTGGTTAGGGGGTTTATGGTTTTTGGTTGTGATTTTCCCCCTCCCCCCACTTTCATTGTTTCTTTCTTGACAAAGCCACAACCTATTTGCTCATGTTTCTGTAGACAATGGCAGTACTTTTTAAATGCAGCTCAGTCTAGGTAAGTACTTTAAAAGATTTTTGTGGGGGAAAGAACAAAAAACAGAAACAAAACATCCCTGACTGCTGTGGCAGCACACTTTATAAATTGCAAAGTAAGTAAACCAGTTCAAGTGTTTTGAGAAAGCAGAAATAAACAACAAAAATTGAATTTAAGGAGCTTGGCTCTCCATAGATGAATCTTGTACAATTTAGTGGCATCAAAATAGAAGCCATACCTACTTCTTTTTACAGTGGTGTTTACATAGGGAAGAATCAAACCTATGGCGCAAGAAAATGTAATATTTTTTGGAAAATAACTAAGGAACTTCTAGCTATTTTCCTGTTTGTTACCTCAAAGAAAATTTGGCAATTATTATATAAGTTTCATTTTTTCCAATTTTACTAGCATCCGTTGTTTTCTGGAAGTATACTTTTATATTTTTCTGGGGAGAATGAGTTTATTGCAGTGATTACTGCAACAGATTACTACTTCTAAAGGTTTTCCAGAGGATCTGGAAATGTATATTTTGTATCACAACTCATTTCTTTCCAATCGGATTCTGGTAGTAGTGGTTTTCCGTTTCTTTTCCTCTATTGTTGTTGTTATTTTCTACTAGTCATCAGATTCTGCAAAATCCAATTATTAACAGTCCAGAATCTCTAGACATGGAATGGAAATCATATTTGCAAATAAAAATGATTTGTTTGAGAAAGTTGCAGGATTGAGTTACATAATGTTTGAATATGGGGCAAAACAAGAAAACACACTGTGCTGTTGCTGACAATTCTGTCATCATTAGCATATGTTATACACATGACAGCAGGCTTTTGGAATATGTATGTCATGTTTTCTCTAGCCTCATCCGAGATCAGTGTCAAATTCTTTCCTCCTCAGTCCACTTTATGCAGTAATACATTCACTCTGTATACACGTTCCCTGAAGTCTGGGCTCCTAATATGTGCCCAAAGCCATCCTGCTGTTGAGAAAAATCTAAAAAGATTCCTATAAATGCTTCTCACTCTTCTTTATCAATACATGTGCAGATTCATTGCTTCTCCAAGGGACTGCTGAGACACACAACAGCAGCCTAAAAAATCTTCTATTATGCCATGAACTCCAGTAATCCCTGTCAGTACACAGTAGTTCTTTGTGATAGTGGAATATAATATAACAGTATTTTATAAGCTGCATGTAGATTAAGATTGTTGTTAATAATCAGTACTCAAAATTTTACATTAATCTTTATATTTCTTTTCATTTGGTAGCATGTTTTATTCCAAAATAAATGCTGGGCATATCCAAATCACTTAAATGATTACAGTAGCATTATACTTGAGTATCAGTCTCTCTGCCCCTAAGGTTTAGGGATTTGTGTGGATCAGACACTTGTTTTCTTGGAAGAAGCCTGCACGACATATACAAGAAACAAATTAATTCATGCCATTCTTGTTAAAGAGAAGTGATTTGTATTTGTTTCTTTGTTCTTTGAAGAAAGTTTACTATGTCACTCATGGATTGTCTGTTAGTCATTTTACTGGAATCAGGATCTCACTTTTTAAAAATCAGAATATTTTTCTAAACTCATGGTTAGGGAAGTTGACAGGTGATTTTGTGCTATCCCAAACTTTATCTTGGGTGCAACTGGAAATTGTCTCTAATTTATATCAGTTAACCTTCTCTGGATTTCTGAAGCATGTTACCAACTATGCTCACTCCTGCCATTGAATATAATTCTAAAGCTGGGGGTGGTTGCGGGGTGTCCATGAATGTTTTTAACAAATCTAGAAACTGCTAGATGCAATCATGATTATAAAAGTGTTTTATATTTAAGACAAGGAAAGCATAGGGAACACTAGTACCTGTTTGTTCTCTATTCAAAATATGTGCACCTAGTTATTTGCTAGAATAAATCAAAGCTACAAAGCAAAAATATGTTTTAGGGAAACTAGCTGAAAACTTTACAAAATCCTTTAAATTTCTCGATAAAACTCAATTCAAGGCTTCTGAGTTTGTTTTTTTTAAGTTCTGAATACTTCCACAGCAAATTGCTGCTTTTCATGTTATTCATGGTTAAGCTCCTCAGTTTGCTCACGCACAGTGAGGCCAACCCAGCAATGTTCCTCTGTATTATGATTATTTTATTTTCAGCAGGATAGTCTCTGCTTGAAGGGCAAATGGTTGCAGTAAGCCAGTCCTGTCAGTCCGTAATTATGAAGTGTCAGGCGGTTCCAGTAAGAGGCAGGAAGGTGTCTGGTGTATGGAGTTGGTCTGTGCTTTAGCTCTGGGCGATGCAGAGTGAAAGGCTCTTGTAGCCTTTGTTAGTCAAAAGTAGAATTTTATTTTACTCCATTTCATGTTGTAGGGAAAAAACCTGAAATAAAGTTTGACATGAAGCTGGACTACCTTGGTCTGGGCAGAGGCCTGCAGATTATAATTCTTTTCCTAAATAACATACATAAGAGATGGAAACTAATGGCAATATGGATTTTTAAGTGATTTGACTCAATTTAAAATAGGAACTCAGAACACTGAGAACACTGATCAAAAATCCTTCCAGGGTATCTCAGACGTAATCAAAGAAATTCAGTCCCCTTAAGTGGAGGCTTGTACTAAATGTTCTGGTAAGAGTCTGTCTGCTGTTAATGTAGCCAGTGTGTGGAACAGGATTAATAAATACGATTACTTTCCAGACTCTGACTGGATTATTAAAAACAATAATCATACCTATTGTTATAGGATTCTGTGTTTAGATTTGGAAAACTGCTTGACTCTCTAGTTAAATTCACTGAAGTATTTCCAGGATGAAAACCTGAGCCAGCAGACATTTTCCATTATCCTGTTGTTATGTCATGACTGATTTCAGTTTTTACAGTTTCTATGACAACTGTGATTTTTGATCGGTGAAGAATAAAGTACTAAAAGATTTTTTTGGACTGTACAATATTTTTCTGTCAAAGAAGTAGAGTGAAAACATCAAGATGCTTTTTACTAATCGGTATTGTAATTGAATTTCTGCCTAAAAGTGGATGCCCGTTTGTAGCCGATTCCATGTACACTAATTTTTCCGATTGAACAGATGAGAAGATTGCCCTATTAGAGTTGCTAAATAACTTTCTGGAAGATTAATGGTAATTTTTACATACAAGTTAAGACATATTAATTTTTCAAATGTAGATATTTACATTTCCATGTTAACCCTTGTAGAAATGTACTTATCAAAACATGGCTCAAACCAACACACCAGGTTGCAATTTTTGCAAGTCATCAGCAAAATGGTACTTGGGAACTAATGATGGAATTTCATCAGGTGGGAGTCAAAAAAACCCAACCAGCAACGGAGATAGAGGAACACGAACGTGACTTGCTGAATTATAAGAGAACACAGAGAAGGGCCAGAATGCATAGGTAAATGATTAATAGTTACCATGGAAATACAGATTCAGGGTGGGAAGACGGCTTGTTGTCTGTGTTGTGTATGAAGGAAAAGAGAAGGCAATTCCCTGTGACAAGAGAAGCTTGACAAGCAACAGGGTGTTTTTCAGTAAGAGCAAAGAAGCAGCGGTAACAGATTTTACTTGGTAAATATGTCACTTTGCAGAAAAGGCTACAGATTGGCTGGCTCATAACTGGGAAAAGAGGGAGGGCTAAAGAACAGAATGAGAATGAGCCAGCTTATCAAGATCAAAGAAATGTAATGCTCTGCAGTTTGCAAATTCTTAGTCAGTGAAAGTGACTCATCCTTTTTCACTACATTGATGTGTGTGGAACATACTTCAAAACACATTAGAAAATTACTGGAAAATGTTGATTTGGATTGTATGGCGCTTCTGTATCTAGCTTGTCTTTATTAGTTAGAGAAAAGCACCTTGTACTAAGAACATATGTATAAATCCTGGTCTATGTTCAGGACTATGTACAGTCAGCCATCTGGAACCATCTTTTGCAGGTAAATCTGGGATCACTAGGTCAGAATGATGCTAACATAATATATGAAATGATATTTGCTAAAAAGCTCTTGTCTGAGATTTGCTAAAAAATAAATATGATAGTTAGATTTTCTTCTTGATTTTGTGGTGCAGAAAAAAACTAGATTCACAGTTAGAGTACTCTACCAGGTCGTATCTCAGCCATGAGATTTACACTTTTTGTATCAGTTAATGTCTTCAGATGGTATTACAATATGCAAAATAATTTTAACTTTACAGTATGATTTATAGACATATGTGAAGTTTCTCTTTTTCTCACCTGTGCATGCAATTTTAGAAACACGAAATCAAGATTATCATGACTTTCTTGATGAAGAAGAATTTTGCTAAGCCCACAGTCTTTAAAATCCTTCCAGAAGTTTTTCTTTTCAGCTAACTTCCAGGTGAGATTTGAATTAGTCTAACCCAGCATCTTTTCCTGGAGAAACCATAAGATTGGGCTGTAGATGAGCTTTATTTTAGTGAAGCCTTGCTCCATGGTCTTTGGCAAATATCAGGATTTTAAAAAGTGTTTCTGAGGGTAAAAACCTAGATGTTTTAGGTACTAAAAGTAGCTGTCCTGCTCTTCAGACATAAAGAAGCATTATGACAACATTTGGATACTAGTGAAATCTGTGAGTGACCCAATACCATTACATTAGCTTCTGTAGGGAAATAATGATGAATCAAATTATAAAGGAGGAAGAAACTGATATTTCTGTTTCCAGTTCATAACTTCGAATAGCTTAATTTTTATATGAAAAACTTTCTTTGTGCTTGCTTTTCTCCTCTATCCTAACACTGGGTTTTATTCTTAGTGAGTCCCAATGGCCCTTCAGCAGCTTTCTTTATGTACTCTTACAAAGCAAATGAAGCTTCAAAAGGACTCTTGCAATATCCTCTTTTCTTATCCAGTGCAATGTTTTGTTTCGTACATTTAGTGCGTATTCTGCATTTTATAGTGGTTTACAGCTTTTACTACCAGTCTTTAAAGTTGACTTTAAAGATGTTTTAAAATTTAAAGCCAAGTCAGAATCGGTGCTTTTAACAAATTGTATTGTCTTACTGTCCATTACTGCAAATGTTATAACTAATTTACCACTCTCAGTACGTGAGCCATGAGTAGTGTTTTGTCCTTGCTATATGTTGCTCTGCTGTTCTTTGCTTGTACAAGCAATTGATTTAGCAGTAGGTAATGTCTTAGAGGAGTTAACACCAGATTGACTGCGACATCAAGGCTTAGTTTCTACTGTCAGTGAATCTTCTTTTAGAGGTTCCTTCCATCCAATCGCTTGTTCCTTCTCGAAGGTTTTTTTTCCCTCTCAGTTGACAGAATTTTCAAATCTGTAGTTTGTGTAACCATGCTGTAAGAGATCTTAAGTCCCTAGCAGTGAGCTCAGAGCAGCCTCCTATATTTTGGTGTTTATAGTTTACTTTTCTTTGTTCATTTGTTTGTGTTTTGGGTTTTTTTTAAAATACCATAGCAGTTGTGCTTGCAAAGCAGAATTAAGAAGGAGATGCACTTAGTTTTATCTTTTCTTGGTTCTTCATGTTGCAACTCTGTTACGATGCTTACAGGAAAGATGCAACTGTATCTTATCTGTGTTTCCAGTATTCTCCGCCTTCAGTGATCAAAATTTTTTATGTTCTGATTTGTATTATGTCATTTGTATGGGTTTGGCCCTAGGGTTTTTTGGCCCTATTAAGCCTAGAGTTGGACCTGCTTAAGGTGAAAGCCTGTATTTGCATACAGAAAATACAGACGGACTTTCTCAGATAATTTACAGTCTTAGAAGACAGCAAGCATAGACAAATGTAGAACTGTAGGAAAAGGATGGATCCGTGGAAATTACTGACCTGTGAGCAAAAATTTAAAGAACTTTGACTGAAATATTCGTGAAAAAGAAAAGCATTCTGCCCTCTGCAGGCTGTATTGGCTTCTTGCTTGCTTTTTCCTCTGTAGACCAGATTCATCTCCCACATATATTATAGTCCTCCTGTTTGCTGAGATGACTTGGTGCTTACGGCAGTCCATTGGTGTGCACCTAGTATGAAGTGTATTGAAGATCCTGATCCTTACACAAATATAATGGAATATCAATACCCCCCCAAAATCCCATAGTGACATTTTTCAGCAGCTCCAGTTAAGAGAATATATACAAACTATTATTTCTTTGTAATTTTCCAGTTCAGCAAAGTAGAAAGAGTTACATGGATTGCTTGATTTTTTACTAAAGCTCTGATGGAAACCACACAGCTTTCTCAAATTTTTTCCATTCCATGACAGCTTGTCTGTTTGGCTTACTAGAAGTTTTGCTGTGGTACCATAAATTTTGCTGTGGTGTCTTGTGTTCATGTACCAGTTGTTTTGAGCTTGCACGAGTTTAAAGCAATGGAGGGGATATGAATCTTCATTGATACTGTTCAACGCTATTGATTATCATTCTTCTGTTCACTACATATATAACATTTTTGGTGTTTTGTTTACGTATGTGAATATTGATGCTACCCTACTGCAATGTATTTGCAGCACTAATAGCATTAAGGTATGTGAATAGTACGCAGACCTTGAAGCTTATATTTCAGTTTCCATAATACCTGTAAAAAGTAAGTAGCTAGTTTAGTCCAAACCCACATAATATTGAAATTATTCTGTTAGAAAGAGGAAAACTGGTGAGCAGTTTTCAAGGACATTGACTCACCCTGTTACTTCCCAGTTAACTATGAAAGCCAATTAGAATCTTTTTGCAATGTAGAGTCTTTTGTATTTTAATGAATTCATCATCAATTATGTATGCCCAAGAGTAATAGTGGTGAGAAAGGGACTTTCACCATCGGACTGACTGAAGACTCTACCAGTTCCTCCCAAGTAAGGCTTTAACAGTTATTATTGTGGCTCCAGCCTTGTTACATGACTGGGCTTCATGTGTGCCTGTGTGCCAAATAATAACATGCCAACCCATTAACTCCCACTTGCAATGAATGTATCATCGTAGAACTCACTGTGTGCTTATCAAAGACAGCTTAACCTACTGTGAGTGCTTTCTGAACCTCTGTATTACTGACATTTAGTGGGTTGCTCCATATAAATTTTTTCTAATCTGCAATTTCTTGTAAAGTTGATTGTCTCCATTTTTGAGACTCCAGGGTTGAGATGCAGACATTGAATAGATTTTTAATACTGAAAATACTAGGTTTTGTGTGTTTACAATGGGTCAGACGAGTAGTCTATCTTCAGAAGTATATTAGGGGATAATTTTGAAAATGTTATAACAAGAATTATGTTTCGAAGAAAACTAATGGCAATTCCAAACATTTCTTTAGGTCTTTTTTACTTTTACTGAGGGGTGGCTGTATATGCACATCATCTGCTAGCAAAGAAAGCAGTCATGGGCAGTGGTCCTTTGTAGAGCTATAGAACAGTGGTGGTTACTATGGAAACCATAGGTGACCTACGTTTGACCAAAAAGTGATAAAGTTTTTGTGATTTTTTTTTTTAATTAAGCACACCAATTGATTTCTTCTACTGTTTTTCATCTTTTTACACATTGTTGTACTCGAGTAGTGTTCTTAGCTTTTAGTGATTAGTGTGGAATGGACACAAACATCTTAGAACAAAGATACTATTTCATTGTTGCACTACTATTTAAAATTAGTAGAAATTGTTACCTTTGCTGTCATGTCTAATTGTATGTTCTTAGGAAGAAGGTAACAGAACTAATTAATTACAGTGTGCATTATTACAGTGTATTATTTCTATAGCTACCAGCGTAGGTCTAGAATGGCTTGCAGTGGAAAGACTCATTCTTGTGAATTTATCTATTTGACTAACATTACAAGTCTATAGGCTACTGTTTGGATAAAGTTACTCAAGCTATTGGACTTCGAGTAAGCATCAGAAATGCTTCTGGCTGTAGTAAATTCAGCTTGCAGTTGCCTTTAAGGAAGTAAGAATTTTCTCAACAAATGAGAATACACTGCAGAGACGGTTGGAGAAAAAGAGCATCCAGAAGAGAGGACAATGTGTGATATTTGAAATAAAGCTTGAGTTGACATTTTAAATATACATTTAACACAATGGCATTAACGCAAAAGGGTAAGTGCTGGACTAAAGAGTGTGCCAAATGAAGTAATTAACTGATGTGATTTGCCTGGCAGATGAGCCAGGCCTGGATTTTTAGAAAAATTTGTTAAAACAGGTTCTCAGAGAAAGGATTTACATTTAATGTTTTCTTTTTGGGTGGCTTTGTTGGTTTTTAAGATAAAAAACGTATTCTACTCTGAATTGCTTATTGTACTTTGTGGTAAGGAGTATTCAGTTTCACAGAAATTAAGGACAGAGAAAAGCTAAAATATAGACTTGTTTGGAACCAAACATATTTTCCCTCATTACTTTATTAGCCACCTGTTAATTACTGAAATGGTTGCTCATAGGCATAAGAGTCTATCATGTCAGTCAGTGGGACTGGTAGAGACTGAGGTAGGACCTCACAGATCCATCACTGCTCGTATTTGCAGTCCTGCTTCACTGTACACATGTAGACCATATCTATCCGGCAGCTGATAATGGAAACACATGCTGATTTCTCTATATTTCCCACTTTCTCTTCTCTGCCTATGCATCTTTTGTAGCCACGTTTATTGTTCTGAAGTTCATACAGCCTGCTCAGTTTGATCTACACTGTGTAACGTGCTATGCTCCATCACTTCAGTCATGTGTTATTAGATTACCTAATAACTCATTTGTTGGCATACCTCAAAAATGAAAACATTTTTTGTTTGTTACCTTCTTTCTTGCTCCAAAAAGCTCAAGCTGTATGCACTGTGTCCATCTGGCTCCACTGTGATATATGTAAACTGCAGCAGTAGTATTGGCAAGAAATATTAATTACTTGTGTAAAACAGCCATTACTAAATGCTTTTGGGAGTTGACCTAGTTTGCTTTTATAATGCAGACTTTAATTATGACCTAAACTTCCTGTATCATGATCAAAACTTTTGTTTTCCCAAATTTATTTTGATCCTAAAAGAATCTTAGGCACACCTTAAATAGAGAATTGTGCAATAGCAACTGTTGCACCAGTGATGGTCAAGATCATAGCAAAGACAGCATGTAGGAGTTATGTGCCCAGAGAGTCATAACCTTTGCCGAAGGAATATATGAAAATGGCCAGAGGTCTATCAGGAGTCTGAACCAAATCTTCTTTATAATCGTGTTGTTATGAACTAGCTGTGAGCACAAAACACCTTCCAGGCACATTTGAAGTGTCTCTCCACTGCTTCTGGCCATAAGCCTGTCTCCAGCTGTGCTCAATTTTCAGTGCCACAGAAGACAGTGAAAGATAATCAGTCAAACCACAGACACCAGATTCCACACTCAGAAATGTGGAAATGAATATTTCTTTCTGTTCCTCTGTAAGTTGAGTCAAAATATTGAACTAAGATAAGATTCTGACATTATTTTAAAGCAGGATCACAAGTGTTAGGGGCCAGGTTGGAACATGACACAGACATCTGTAATGGCAAAGCCAGAACTGTTGTTGGCTGGTGTCACCAGTCCCTTCTTCCTTTACTGCAGCCAAATCCACAGCCCTGCAGTATGAATCAAATAGGGTTGGGGTATTTTTTGTTTGGTTGTTTTTTTTTTCAAAACTGTATCCAAAATTGTCTTTTAGAAAGATATCAAACCTTGCTTTAAGGACTTCAACAGATGGCAAGTCTGTCACCTGCCTTTGTAAGCAGGATTAATGTTTAATTGTCCTTGCTGTTACTAAATTTTGTTCTGTTCAGTGAAATACAGGGAGGTTTTCAGACTCCCTGTTGTGTCAGAGCATGTAGCTCATGTTTACCAGAAACCAAATGTGCATGCTGGCTATGTGCTCAAAGGTTGATCGATCATTTATACTAAAAAGGCAGGTCTGCTCTTCTGAAACATAAAATGTTCTACGAGTTAGTCAATAATTGTTTGCAATAATTAAATATTTTGTTAAAATAACTTCTGTGGCTTATTCATACATGTGACTCATAGCTGTTCTGACTTTTTCCCCCTAATATGGTAATAGGTTTCATTGCAAACTGAATTTTCTGTTTATTCTGTGAGTGTGCATAAGGCATCGCTAATACTTAAATAGAAATTCTAAAAATGTTGGTATCATTTTAACAGTAATGAGACATGAATTTCATTTTTATAAGGACAGATTAAGGAAATGTCTACAGACTGAAAACATGATTTCAGAGGTCTAAAAATCTTCTGAGAGAAATTGACATTCTTTGAGATCACAAGGTCAGTAGTACAGCAGCAGTTATTCATGTACATGTATCTACAGTATCCCAATTTCAATTCTGTACCATTTGATGGTACAAAACATAATGTTACAATTTTACATCTCTGCAGAGATTTTATTAGCAATTTTGGAACAACGTTAGTAAAAAATTCCTTTTCCAGCTGCAACTTTAAGTTTAAAAATGCTTAAAATTCATGCTAAAATCTACTGGATTAGTATACATCAGCAGCTTCCAATGTAATTAGATTTATACAGGAAAAATCTTCCTCACTTGTTGACTGTGTTTGTAAATTAATTAGTGTGTATTTGCATCTTTCTTTACTTACTTTCAAAAATATAAACTTTTTAGTATTTTGGAAAAGGAAATACAAAGTTATCTGAAGAGGTACTTTCAAAGACTGTGTTTTAATTTGTCACATCATGATGTCATTTATTCAAGACTAGAAATAATGGATATTATTTACTCACCCACAAAGACCTGAGACCGGTGTGCAATCAGTACAATATTTTATTAACATCACAAAGTAATTTAAAATGCTTGATAAATAGCAAGAAAATGATGATAGCATCTTTTCTTGGATAACGTATTCCTAGTTTGTTGTGAGCTTTGTTCAGATACTGGATAAATGTGTATGTTGTTATTTTTTTAGGTGCTTGTTATTACATGCTATTTTAAAATGCTATATGTACTGATGAAGGAAAAATCAGAAAGCATAAGTGCAGTTAACTCCTATCCTGAAGGGTCTGTTTGAATAATATGAATGCAAACATTAAACCTGGCTTTTATGAATGATTGTGGGTCTAAACGGCTTAATATGCTGCTGATGTACAGCATCATGTGGACACGCATGTGTAGGGCAATAGTCCTTGACCATAGAATACAGATCTTTACCTGTTTACCTTGTTGAAAGTTTTATAGCCTGACTCATATGAAGTTTATGTGTGACTTCTCTTTACCTTATCTGGATTGTCCTTATTGCACATTACTGAAGGCAGCTGGCAATTCATTCTCCTTCAGTAGCTTAAGATTTATATTATGTTGTGTCCAACTTTGAATATCTGATGCATTTCTATAATGCAGAGGAGGACGCAGGCCATGTAATGAAGGTTTACCTGGCACAGCTTTCTTCATCTTTAGTCCATAAGTTAAGATTAATTCATTAGAATTTTTAAATAATATTCATTTAGGAAAGAATAACAGTTTTGATATTGAAATATTTTTCTTTATGCTAAGTGATGTGAAATGTGTTCCTCTTTACTGCATGCTAAGCACACAAATAGGTGAAACAAGGAAAAAAAATCCCCAGAAAGCAGTACTGCTGACTTAAGAGGTGCTTCATTAATTTAGATTGGTAAGTGCTACAGGAAAACTTTCCAAATGATCTGTGCTGTTACTGTTGTTCCACTGCTGGATGCAATTAAAAATGTGATTGAGAAAGGTAACAGACCACTATTCCGTTAGTGGCTGCATCCGAGGATGGGGGTGGGGGTGTGAGGAATTTTCAAGTACCAGGTTATTTACATTAAGGTGAGCTGAATACCTCACTGTCAATTTGTGCCCTTCTCACAGAGAAGAGATCTATATAAAATTTTGGGGAAGTCTTCAGAAGTGTGTTCTGTTTGTGCTGTGGTATAATAATAACTTCAACTTGAATTATGATGTGTAAATAAATCTTAGTAACATAAGGCTTAATCATACAGTCATTACTGAAGAAAAACTTTTGAAAATGAGGCTTAATATCTATACAAGAAAGCTGTATGTGCATGTTTCTTTTCAAGGTTCTGGTGATTTTTTTCCTTCCCCTGCTCCTGACTCCATTAACTCTCAATGCATTTTAGAGGTGAGAGGAGGTTTGGCCAGGACTGACTAACAGTAACAAATTTGTAAAGAGGTTTGGCAATTTATAGAAGTGCAAACATATAGAATCCTTTGCCTTACTCCTCCATAGCATAACACTGGAGATCACCAAAACCAATGCACTGAGTTGTGTTCTGTCAACAAACTGTAAAATAATTTTGTTTTAAAATTAATTTTAATTCAAATCTCTAATATTTATATAAAATGAAAAATGTATTAAGTTTTCTTAAAAGTGCACAATTTAGGAATCTAAGCCTCCTTTTTAATAGAATGAAGGCTTGTCATTCAGTTGTGTACAAATTTCTGTGAAGTAATTTGTCAGCTTGTTCAATCTTTTCTTGGTAAGAGAAATATTTTAAAGCTCAAAGGACCAGCATCTAACATAAACTCAGTTTACTAGGTAATGCTTGCCCAGATCTTGTTTTTCATATTTTAGCATTTATTGCTTTGTTGAAAATAGAAATAAAAAACATCTTGCAAAACAACCTAGATCAAATGCAAACAGTGGAATGGTCTGTGAAATGCAGTTGTGCTTGGTAGGCAGGACCCGTGCCACCATTTTACATGGAAAATCTGTGTTGCAGACTCAGTGACTTGAACTTCTGGAGTCACTTGCAAGACATTTACAAAGAGGAAAGTTTGTTATCTTTTTTTTTGTTTTGTACAGGTGATATCCAGGAAAGCCTTTCACTCACTGCCAAATCTATGGATAAAGAAAAGCACCTTCACTAGCCCCCGCAGATGAGCCCCTGATTTTTGTAGCAGTCTGGACTATTGGTCCTCCTGCCTGCTAGTAAAACACAACCACTGGGTGTAGGAGTTCATGTTCTCATTCATGCCTGTGAACAAACATTTAGATAAGAAGACAGCTTGGTCCCTCCTGTTTTTCTGATTCTCACAATGATGCATATAAGAGGAGAGCATGCGATTCTTGACTTACCGTGGTTTGATAAGAATCGTAGACTTGTTTAAAAATGCTTTTTTAATAAACAATATGCTTCGTTTATTTCAGTAACCATGAAAACCATGCATCAGATTTCTGGAATTAATGTCTTAGATGCCTAAATGTTACCCAACTTGCAAAACTTGTTGATACAATTGTACCTAAAATTCTGGATCATCATCATCAAATATGCTGGAAGGCAGTTATGGCTTGCTATTAAGTCCTGATTATATCTGCTACTGTAATTCTGCAGTGTGAAGCCAAGCTTTTGTCATATTGTTCTGATTTAAGGTTTATTTAGTAAACAACATAAGTAACCTACCTAATATATGAGATAATGTAAATAACATGATAACAAGTTATATTTTTTTTCTTCTTCCCCCTCTGGATGTTTTTTCTACTTGCCTTTCATTTTGTGAAGGGGAATTCTGGTTTATATGCTTTTAAAATGGCAGTTTAACTATTGTAGCTAATTCATGGGAATAAGCAAATTCCAAAATAAGGACAAGATGGGAAGATTGATAGTTTAACCTTAGACAGGTGGACTCTGCATGGAATTACAATGGAAAGTTTTTGCAGAGGTTCTTGTGTTAACCAGTGAAGTCTAATGGAGCTTTAGAAGTGCTTACTTTGCAGTTATTACATGAGAGACTACAGTCTGCCAGTTCAAGCATCTTCTCACTTTTGTACCTTCTTCCTCAGGCAGTAACTTTTCCAGGCTTTGTGGACACTCCCTCTTCACCCCCCTATACAGTGTCACAGCAGCTTCCATTTAATTTCTCCTTGTGGATAGGTCCTGCTCAGAATTATCAACAGTCATTACAGCCTCAAAAGAGCAAGTGATTGAGTTACACTCTTTGATGCATCAAGCAAAGCAATTCTTCCATTTCTGGAGTTGTTTCCCCTTTCTGTATTTTACTGGATTTCAGTTGCTTCTTCAGTTACGGGACAAGCGAATGATAGAAATTTCTGCATACATGTAAGACGGACAAATACAATTTTGATAAAACAGATTTTGTCCCTACCATACAAAATAGGGGGGAATTGCTAGCCGATAGCAATTATACTTTTGATTTTTTTTTCTTAATGTTCAAACACAAGGTTCATGTTCACCATTTGTCTCCACACCCCAATCTCTGGCTAACAACAAAGGAGAAAAACAAACAAACCCACAAAACCCCAAACAAAACCCAAAGCAAACCCCATCTACAATGCTTGAAATTACTCTCCATTTACAAGGTCTGAATGGTGATGGGGATGAAAACTGTACATATTCAAATCAGAAACCACTGACTGTCTTAAATGGAGGGGAGTGGAGAGACAGCAGGAATAATTAATCTAATAGCGCTGGAGCAGCTGCTTAGATATAGCAACTGTGAAATCTGTAGTAAAAACCTGATGAAATTAGTTTTTAAACACTATGTCATCTAACTTAGCAATATGTGCTGTATCACAGTATCTGGAGCAAGTGGCTGCTTTAAGACATGTTAGCTGGTGGGGATAAACCCTGGTGAGAGTCACTACACAAAGGCAGTACATACATCCTCATCAGTGGCGCTGGCTCAGTGCTAGCATGTGTACCCACTTAACTCAGAAGAGTTGTGAGACATGCAGAGCTTTACTAAAGGCTATAAATTTCTGAAGGGGATGATCCCTGCTACAACGAATGCAACAGTTTTCCCATGGCAAGTTCTATAAAACTGCAGGACAACTGAATAGTGAATATTTTAGGAACAAATGGCATAGTCTTATTTTTGAAAAGGACATAATTTAATTTTATGTGACAGTGCCTGCATTTCAATGTATAGCATTATAAAGCCTGAACTCTTTGGCTAAGGTCAGCCTATCTACTAGTGTTTTCTTCTAGGAATAGTTAAGCATGTAAAGAAAAATTCTTCTTTTCCCTTAAACATTTTCCAGTGGTTCAGTACAAGAGTTTTTAATCAGAAATCACAGTATATGGGAAGATTTATGTGACTACAAATTCCCTCATAGCAGTTTTTTCCCCTAGAATTTAGAAATACGGAATAAAAAGATGAAAAGGCATATATGTTGTATTCCAACTCTGAGAACAGCTGCTGAAAGATTTCTCTCATAGTACTTGGGGCTGTGGTTTCATTTCTGAGAGTTTTGCTCAGATACCAGTATTAGCTATAAAAACAATAATAAAAAATATTACTGGGGATGCCAAAACCCAATATTTAGAGAGCAAAGTAATTTATACACTTTGTACTTCTTAGTATGTAAGCTATAAAAATGCATGAGTTGTCCATTTTAGGCCTGGAGACCAGTTTAAATATCCTTAGCAATTCCATTGGAGAAGGTGTGAATTATGTAAAGAATAAGCACTTTTGTACTATCTCTACCTTTGTGTCTGTGAAGATAAGGATTTGGTCAATAATATGATGTCATGCTTGAAATGAGACACAGGGACCTTAGAGACTTTTATTCTAGGCTCTAGAGCTTCCTTCCTTTGGGAATTGGAGGAATTCATTAAATAAATCTGGCTAGAAGAGATTAAGGGCCTCTTTTAGCAACATGCTTAAATTATAGTTGTGCTTACTGAAAATAACTGTGCTGGGAGCATTGTTTTTTAATATCTGTTCTCACTCAAATGGGGCCTTAAAAAATCCAATCATCTAAAACTACGTCAGAATATATGGTTAAAGATTCTGATGAACAATTTCAGAAAAGCAGATTATTCACACTTAAATGTTTTAACAATCTGTTTCTCGCCACTTCTATTTCTTCGTCATCCCTATTATCATTTTGATTGTTTGAAAAGCATTATAATTCCAGTGGCCCAGTTTAGTAGTTAAGTAAGTCCTAGACACATTCTTGTTATTTCTAATCCATCAAGAGTACCCAGCTCCTCTGTTTTCTTTATAGCGGTCTAATGAGGTCAGAAAGGTCAGAAGAAACTAACAAGAAAGGTCAGAATGGCTCATGCATGGGTCCTTTTCTGTAGGCTGATATTCAGCATGCTGGGAGTGGGTCAGGCTATACTGTTTGGATTGTGCAGCGAAATAATGACATGACCAATTTGACAAGTAGTCTTCGTTATCCTTTCCCACAGAATGTATTTCCACGACTAGAGCAATTAGTAGGGATTATCTTTGAGAAGAGAAATAAATGGCTTTCAACTGCTTTGTGTGTACTAAGATAATGCTAGATGGTTTAAATTTTTCCTATCTGAAGAAATTTCTTTTTGTAAATTCAAGTGACAGGATATCATCCTGTATCAGAAGAAACATTACTTTCCCATCCACTTACCACTGTTATTTAGAAATAGAATTGTAAAGTTCATGTCAACTTGCCACTATAATCTTCCTCTTTTTTTTGTACTTTATTATTGACAATAGAGTAAAATTACTTCTGATTGATTTTTCTTCCTCTTCTGATTTTGTCATGTTCTATGAGACAGATTCTGTCTAACTGGTGGTGTTGACAACTACCTTTTAATTACTAAGAGTGCAATTGCGGGATAAGTAACAATAAGATGTTGCTTGATTTTTTTTTTTTCATATGGAGAACCTAGGCTTGGAATAGTTAAACTGTTCAAGGTCTTACAAAATTACTCATTAAAAATGGCTTTCAGGATTATAACTGTTTATGAAAACTGGTGTCAGGTCTCTGCTGCCAGTGCAATCTAGAAGTTATGTAGGATCTCCATTTACAATCCAGAGAAAAGTTTTGAAGTAGGACCATTAGTTAAAATATTAATAACATCTGTATAGTGAAAATAACAGTTGTGTAGCAATTAATAAATTCTTGGCAGTTTCTTTGTAATATTTGTCTAGTAAGAATGTATGCTATTTTTTTCTAGTTTTTATTCCTGCTGTTGAATTGCACACAATCAGGCTACGGCTTGAGAGCCCTCACTGGTTACCTACTCTCTAGTAAAAATTCCCCCTCGTTATATTTGACATTTAATGTATATGAGGGGCTCTGAATTTTTAGCTTTGTTTTCTGAAGATTTGGCTTTTGCTGATGATTGGATGTTGGACAGAGGGTTACAGTACTCCTGCCATTAGCAGTCACCTTGTTTGTATCTTTAGATTAAGCAAAACATTGGATATGTGGACAGCCAGGAATTTTCACTCCAGTTCTGGTTCAGGCTACATTTGACTCAGCTGTCAGCCTGTCTGCTATTTTGGCTTTTCCTTTCCCCACCCCCATATGTAGTAGTCTGAGGTCATTGTTATATTTTCACCAAATTATCTGATTTTATTTAGCAAAGTGATATCTTTTGTATCTTCCACTTTCTACTCAGTGCACATTACACTCTGTGGATTTTTCCTCTGAGTTTGCTGGAAGGTTTGGATGCAAGGAGACTGCTTTTTATTGTTTTTTAATGGATAGAATGTCCCTAGCAAATGTTGACAGTCAGTGTCACGGTATGGTATTTCTGGTATTCTCATTCATTTGCTTTACTCTGTCATTCAGTTAATTACTTTAGGACCCATTCACTTTATTTTCTGCATATATACATTAGATGCAAATATATTTCCTAGATCTCAAAATGAACACTTCATCCTCATCTTCCACAACCCATCTTCAAAGGTTTACTGTATTTTATCTTCTGAAATATTGTCTTGTTTGTACTTTTTTCCCACTATTCGTTCTTCTGAATGTCTAATTACTACTCGGTTTATTTTTTTAAAGGCACTTTGTTTTTTCCTTCCCCATCCTATAAATTTCTATACAGTTACATTTTTAATGGCCTTTTAATTTCAATATGTACTTTTTCTGGCTAATCTAAGAAAAAAACCCAAAGCATTTATGAGGTCTGTTCTCACAACAGAAGTTTCTTTCTCAGATTTTTACTAGAAGATTGTTTTCCAGGGAGCATTTTCTCTTTCCTCCAGGATAGTTAACTCGGCTGTGAAGCAAAAAAATCTTATGCAAACTTTTTAGTATTTTCAATCTCAAGTTACCATTAAATGCTTTCTGTGTTCTGATGTGTATCTAACACTACTTCAAAGGTGATGTTACTTTGACCTGCTGATGCAACTCTTTGTATGCCCTTTAGCACTGTTTTACTGTCATAAATTTATATTCTTTGCCTCTGCCTGTTGAAACAGAGGCACGTTCTTCTTGATCTTTTCCTCTCCACTTACCTGTCAGCATTCATCAATATTGGTTACTTAAAATTTTCAACTCCTATGCTGTTTCTAATATTTTGGAGCACTTCCCACAAGTGTATTTTGTCAGATTTTAAATTGTTTTTGTCAAAATCACCTGTATCGTCGTGTGTATAAAATTTTCAGTTGGCATGTAAAATTAACTGTTGAGAGATGGCAAGTGATATCTGATTTCTCTGCAGTTCTAGTTCTTTGAATCCACCTTTGTTTCCTGCTTGACACTTAAGATATTTAGCTTCTAAGATTAGATATCAGAGAGCCTTTTAAGACTATATATCAAGCTATATATAGCCTTCAAGGCTGTTAATGCTGTCATTTTTGTGGTGTAATAGTCAGGATAACCACCAGGCAAGGTTTGTGAGGAATTAGTACTTTTTAATTAGATTAATTTCTACAGTTAGGAAAAATAGGCAGGCTTTTGTGTGTATGACCCCTTTCTCATGTCCTCAAAGGGTTCAGTTTTACTAGTCATCTCAGCTTGTCTACTTAATATACCGTTTTTCCCTGCAAACTCTGCCTGTGTCATTTCTTGACACACTGAACATCACAACAAGGCTGGCAATTGTTGATCTTGGTCTGTTGCAATATGATTATGAGTGTTATCTTCTAAAGAGTTGTTTGCAACTGCAGGAAAAAAGATGATCAGCACAGTGTATATACCAATTTGCTGTTTTAAGTATTTTATAAGCTAAATATAACAACTTCTCAGGAATTCTCACTGTACTGGAGATAATAAGAAAACTGCAGGATACACAATGCACAGTTATGAACTCATTGCCATTATAAATTATAGAAAATATGTTTTCTGGATGTAAATAGGCCACTCCTGTCTCTCAGTCCAAGTCATCCAGGACAGTGAGAATATCTTTTGCTCTGAAAAAGTAGAACAGTTGGCCCTGGCAAATCTTTAGACTTCTTGAAATCTTAAATGGCTGAAGTCTGCATTTACAACCCTGTATCCTGGAGGCTTAAGTGACTGCTAAAGACAGTGAACATAGGACAGAAGGAGGGCAGTTCCAGGCAGGCAGCTAGAGCAGTGGTAGGGTCACTGAAATCTGTCCACCTTGGGAGATGGAACAAAACAGCCAAGGACCTTGACTTCCTGTACTTCAGTAACAAAACTGGCGAGTTCCTCCATGAACTTAGAGCTGTTGAGCTGGTCAAAGTCTGTTAACAACAAATGACAGGTAATGCTGTCAGCTTGCACCTTTGCTGTAACCTGGAAGGTCAAAATAAACACATTGACTACACTCTTTCTAAATATCTGACAAGATCAATATTACCTCCACTTATCACAGCCAAAATAAACAGAGTCCTCATGTTCCTAAAAGGAAAAATATTGTGACAGAGACAATATTATCCTCAGTGCTTAAAGATGCTGGGCTGAAGAAATAAATCTGATTGAGAAGTCATGTTCAATGCATGGATGCCAAAAACCACAATGAGGTAGTAATTGCTTCTTCTCTGCAACACAGGAAACTGTCAGAGGATGCAACTTCCCATCAGGTGCTATCAATGATCTGTACAGTCCAAGTTTTGTATGTGCTGCGATTTGGTTAGCCTTATTCAAAACACTTGAATATAATCCTAGTTGGAAGTCTTGTTTATTCTTTTGAAGTATTTACTGGAAAAGATGTCAAATAATGATTTAAAAATCCTCTGCTGAAAGTGCAACAACAGAACACAAGAGGCTGAAAAAACCTGCATCCTTCAGGGACTGTAGCATGACATACTTAACTCATCTATTGTACTTCAGGGTGCTAAGTGTATCTATTTAATACTCTGAACAAAAATCTGACTGGAACATTAAGTCCTGCAGCTGGTAAGTATCAAGCAGTTTAATTAAAAAAAAGTTCATGAAGATTTCTGAAATCTTGAAAGACAATTAGCATTGATGCCATTTAGGTAGAATTCATAGGTAAAAACAGTCATTTGATTACTGTTTCTTCAAAACAACTCCTAGACTTGAGCATGTTGCAGAACTGTTGATCCTTGCACAGTTTCAGGGCATATGAGTACTGCAGTTATCGTTTGTGTTCTCAGCCAGTTAGATGGAGAACACAGTGTGTCTTTGAACACCAGTTGAAAACTGTGTAATCAAATTGTAAATCAGCAGTCCATTTTTATCATTAAGACATGGATTTCATAGACTGGAATCATAGAACTATTAAGGAAAAGACTTAAGATCATCCAGTCCAACCGTCAGGCCAACACCACCATGCCTACTAAACCATGTCCCGAAGTGCCACGTCTACATGGTTTTTGATTACCTCCAGGGATGGTGACTCCACCACTTCCCCAGGCAGCCTGTTCCAGTGCTTCACCACTCTTTCAGTAAAGAAATTTTTCCTAATATCCAAGGCCATTTCCTCTTGTCCTATCACTTGTTACTTGGGAGAAGTTACCTCACTACAACCTCTTCTCAGGTAGTTGTAGAGGGCAATAAGGTCTTCCTGCATCCTGCTTTTCTCCAGACTAAATTATACCAGTGCATCCTAGAACTGTCCACTGATTTGCTAATATGAATGTGGTTATTTAAATATTGCTAATAGATCTTCCTCTATGAAAGAAATGGCAGTGAGTGTTCCTTAGCATATTTCTGAATTGGAGGGGCTTACTTTCTGAAGCTTTGGAACGTTAGAATTACATAGTAAAAAGTTTGCTGTAATGAGTGTAGTGGTCCAGGTTTTAACTTGATGAAAATCTTGTATGTATGCTATGAAATTTATTTTGGATGCTAAAATATATGATAGAATTTTCCATTTAATTTATTCAACACTGATTTCAAGAGAAATGAAATTATTACAATGTTTTTAGGGTATGAGGGGAATATCTTGCAAAATACTTTTACTTTCTTAACGTAGTCTGCTGTCATGGAACATATGAGGAAATATGTGTTGTGTTCTCCTGGTAGAGAAGACTCAACCTAAGCAATAAAATTCCTTGTGCTGTGCTGATGTTACCAGTGACACTGGTACGCTGGCCAAATGGAAATGGACAGAATTATTAAAGGAAAATCAGTTTCTAGGCTGTAAAGGTTATTTGAAATAGTGAAAAGTTAGCATAAAACCTAGAATTCAGTGCTTTAAATGACAGATCTAAGGTAGTATGTGAGATATACAAAGGCGGGATGAAGTGTTACAGTGGATTCATTTCCTGTGGAGTAAAATCCTAAATTGACGTTTAGCAATTCAAGGCAGACACCTTATTTTAGAATTTAGATAAATCTTATTGTCTATTAGAAAAAAGTTCACAATGTATTTTATTCTAAGTAGTGCATTGAAAAAGTGTTGTAAGTTGGGATGCTTCATAAACTACTAACTGCTATAAAATATAAAAAGTCGTTTATGTTGCTATGTGTCTATTATGTTTTTATGTCTGTCTCTGCTTGAATTAAAATACTTGTGTTTATGGTAGACAGGAACAAATTCAAAGACTGTAACAATGAAAGATTCATCTTCCAGTGGAAGATAAAAACTAAAGAGCTTGTCTGATCCATTATGGAAATCACAAAAGCAAGAAATGAGGTGATATTACTGTTTACAGCAGTGCTTTAGAAAGTTCTGTTGACAAGTCCAGTATAGAAAGAGGGTCTGCTTCTTCATGACTGGATTGTAGACCTGTTTCAACTTCATTGACTCAGTAAACTTCTTTTTGGATTACTGTGGTATAAGGGGGACCAGAAGAACCAAATAGTTGGAGAAAAAGAAAAATTCCTAGCTATTGTGCTTGTTTCAAATATCTGTTAATTTTATTTATTTTTAAGCTTTTTGCTGGTCAACAGACAAGCGAAATTTGTAAGTTGGAAAATGGTATTATGAGAAAAGGTGTTCATAGTAACCAAGCAAGAGAAGGGGGTGGAGTAGGGACTATGTGAGTTAATTAAAACCAAAAAAGCACTGTTGTTTCTTCTGTTGATGTCTTGCAATTTCTAACTACACGAATCATAGCTCTATAGTTCTGAATTACTCCCTGGCACCGATCATGTTGCTATGTCTGAGCTGTCATGGAAACTGGCTGGAGCAAATATGGCTTATGAAGAAAATCTCTTCTTAGAGTATCTGCCTTCTTCCAAGTCTTTTTTTTCTGGTTTTTTTTTTTTTTTTGTGTGTGTGGGTGCTGGGTTTTTTTAACAAGATAAAAAACAGCCTGCTTTTTAAAATAGAACTTAACTTTGTTTTATTGGAGAAACTCTGCTGGCATTTTGGACCTTGCATAAGGCCGTGTATCAAGCATTACAGCAACACAAAATGAATTCTTTCCTTACTCACATCATCTAATGCAACAGCAGTCAAGAGATTCTTTTGCTGCTTGCTGTATGCCTTGCAGTACGTTTATTTGTGTGCCAAAGTTAATATGTTCTTTGGTTTTGATAGTTAGCCAGCAGTTTTGAGAAAGGTTGTAAAGGGATAAAGAAGCCCTGTATGTTTACTACAGGGGACTATTTTTGTTTTTTGTACAGTAACTCTTCTGGTGTATAGTGCCATTCATGGTATTTTCTGAAAGGAAGTGCACTTTCCTCTGAGATATCACCCTGATGAGAGGGTTTGTTCTATCTTAAAAATATGCAGATATTGTAAGGCGTACCGAGAATGTATCATTAAAAATGAAGTTGTGGTCAAGAGCTGTTATACTAAAAATCATTACAAAGTGGTATGCTGTTGTATACCAGTTAATGTGTAAAGAGAATTCACTGCTTTGTACCACATGATTTAGGAAGTTGTCCTGGTCAAGGAGATAGTTTAAGAGTTAGAAAGAAAGGAAACTTAATTGATTATATTATATTTGGTCTGGAGAGAAATATGTGGAATTTATACATAAGATTATCCCAGTGTTACTCATAGTAACTTCAGCTGGAGAGCTTTAATTAATATTATACCATTTTCTATCACCGATGTCCATTTTTTAAATTCTGTAGAATTTCCGCAATGATAGAGTTTCATGGGAAGTTTGCAGCTGTGCTTCATCCTGAACTCAAATTTGAGAGTTTGCATGGGCAAGGTTTATAAATCTTATCAGAGAAGTGATCGCAAACCATCTACTTCCAAAGCTGAAAGCCAATGCTGAGGCATTTGGAGTTGCTGCTGCAGTAGCTCCTAGAATAAAAACTATGATATGTAAACCATGCTGTTTATAAGAGCTAGAGTAGACCCCATATGGTCCACTGAACACATTTCATAAAGCCTGGATTTCAGACCTTTTTTGGCACTAGACTGCAAAAGACAGTTTCAGCAGTTTCTTTTTCTTGGGTGGTGTGGAAGTTGTTGCATTTCTGGTGTACTTGGAGAAACAGGAGCTCTTGCATTTTATTGCAAAGTACAGGATTCAGCCCTTCAAAATAACAAGGCACTGAGTACAAGTTGCTCCTTTTCGTTCCACAAAAATGAATGATGCTGTCCCAATAACTGTTTTGATTCACATCTGATTCATCCAACAGTGATACAGGATTCTGAACAGCAGATTAAGCTCAATATCTAACAAAATAATCTAGTTGTATATGGTGGGAATGATTTGAAGTCCAAATTATAGGCTTAGTCTGTTTTGTGAGATATTGCTGTTTTGGGTCTGCTGTTGTGGGGTTTGGGATGGTTGGCTGGTTGTTTTAAATTCTTTGCAGATCTGTATATATGAAATGCAAATACTTTTACTTAACCTGTGTACAAGTACTCAAGTTTGAGTGCATATAGTGTAGAATAAACCAGGCTTTACATAATTATTCCTTACTAATGATGGAGATGATTGAAAGTCTGAATTTCCTTAGCAATGCCCTTTTGTTATAGCTTCTGTGGTATTGGAAAGCATAAGAATGTTCCTGCAAATTGCTTTTCATACAAAGCAAATATGGGATCTGACAGTTCACCCTTATTTACAATTTGTCAGGAGGTGCTTGATTCTGTTTTTGTTTGGATTCACAAGGAGCCTTTTATTACAGAAGAGCCCTTGCTTACCTTCACTCCCATGGGGGGGACCTTGGGTGGAAGAGACTGCTATGTATTTGCAAATCATTCTCCCACTATTGTTTCAAGTAGAGGTGAATTTGGATTCTCCTGAAGAAGTCCTGTCTGTTACAAGAGGGGTACCAGAAACTACTGTCTCATTTGGAGCACTTCCTACTATGAAGTGACAAGGGAGGTCTGGGTTCTGGATACTGTGAAACTCTTGGGTGATCTTTAACTCCTTTCAAGTGGTAAAATAGCACTTCCTCAATGGCACATTTGGGCAGATATTAAAAAAAATGGCTGTGACAGACACTTCCTTCTGTTTTGTAAACCTGTAAGAAGAGAATATGGTATAAAATATAAATTATCTACCTAAAAATGTTGAGTTAGAATTAGGAAATCCCAAATTCCACTATGGAGGATTGCATCTCCCCTGCCCCCTCCCCCCCCCTCCCCCGAAGAACTGATTAACTGAGTTTGCCTTTCATGCAGCATGAAGACTGCATGCTGCTATTGTTTCGTGCAGAAATAGCACTTTTTCTGCTAAATGGTTTAACTGTATCATGTCCTTGAACATTTTTTCCTGTAATGTCCTTTCAGGATTTGAGAAGTGCTCCATAGTGTATATAACGACACCCAGAAAATGTGACAATAATGCTCTTTTCCTGATCAGTTTTTGTTCTTTCCATCTGTCAGACATTTGTTGTTTTTGTTCCCCCTAGTGCTACTGCAGCAAAAATGCCTGCCTTTTGTTTATATCTTCCAACACTGGCATCATGACATCATCAATGATATCGCCAGGGGAAAAAAAAATATGCATAGCTGTAGCTAAACCAGCTGTTCGTTAGCAACCCATCTAGTCTGCTTTCATTTCTTCTCATTAATGTATACGTGGTTGTGTTTCCTGCTTAAGAGATGTAGAAGGTTCTCAGCCACGAACCATCTGCTCGGTTCGTGTCTTTGGATAGATAAAAATGGTGGCACTTTAAAATACACTCATTCTTGATAATGGATTTTTTTATTAAACAAAACGAATGTGAGAGTCTAGAAGATATTTGTCACTGGATTTAGTTGAGGGTAATTCTGAATACTTTACTACCCATCTTTTATAATTCAGTGTAATCTGAGACTGCATATGAACTGTTAGAAAAACCTTAATAACACACAATGAGCAAGATGCCGAGAGCAATAAAGAAACAGGGAGTTTTGTCATTGTTTTGCATGACGGCACTGTAAAGTGCATGAATTTGTGTTCGTCACGCTTGTTCCTTCTTCCATGCAAATGAGTAGCAAAACTTCCACTGACTTCCATAGGACCAGAATAATGCCAACAAGCTGCCATTATTTTAACGAGAGAGATCTTAAATAGAAAAAGTAGATATTTCATTTGTGGAATGTTAATGAGAAAACAGTTTCTTTTTGCCGTTTTATATTTTCAAAATGCTATGAATTATTCCAGAGGTAATTGGCTATTTCATAGAATTTTTGCAATGTTAATATTACGGTTAATTACATGTTCAGTACCAGTTTTCAGAGTGGCGAAGAGATGTTCATTTATCATCTCTAGCTGTATGTTAAGAGTTTTGAATTAAAATATTCTGGGAATGCACTCTCCAGTAGGAATTAAGCTCTCTAGAAATATTCTAAAATGGATCCCTGATACTGATAATGTATCAGTGAACAAAATAATTATTTTTCTTTTTATGTAAGTGCTTTTGTAATTTTGAATGTAGATATTCACTTATTCCAGTATAAAATGCTTAGGTAAATATTAAGTTTTTAACCAATATAAAATGTTATTTAAATTTGAAATTTTGTATTTATAAAACCCTACAAAACCCAGACCAAACACTTCCCCCTAGAAGAAACCAACCTGAAGATATTATCTAGAAGAGATTAGATTTCATTGTACTATATAATTTGTCTTTTGGATTTGAGACTAATCCTTGCACAAACGACCAATTCTGATTCACCTGAGTAGTCTCACTGAAACCACCAAAACTAATTTTATGACCAAAGATTACAGGATAATGCCCTTGACTGATGACACAAATTTAAACCAAGGGGCTGCTATTTAGGAACAAATTTTTCATTCAGAAGCTGGTCCTCTACATAAAGGATGAACACTGGCAGATTAAATGTTGGCAAAATATTACCCCTTCAGAATATTAATTTCAGTGTGTGCTGTGTGTGGAGCGATGTAGACAATGCACGGGTTTTGCCACTCCCTACAAGAAAATATTCATTTTCAACAACTGTCTTTAATTTCTAGTTGAACTTGTGTTACAATGGGAGTAATAATAATTTAAAAAAAAAAAAAAAGTTGAGGAGATTTCCGTAACAACTGCTGTCTTAATGAGGTAAGGAAGCTTTAGAATTTGTTATTCCTTCCTCATAGTAGACCTCAGCTGACAAAAATATCCATAGCCGGTGAAATCAGTGGCATGCCTGGCTTTCTCAGACAAAACTCCCATGTGATCACGCAGGCAGCCTCAGTGAGCCTGGAGCTGCTCAGCAAGCAGTAGGTAATGAGTCTTTGTGCAGAGTGAAGCTCTTGTGGCTGAACAATAAAGCATATGGTACCAGCAATAAAACAGTGCTGGGAAATTTAAGAAGATTCTGCTGGAACTAGGAAGACAGTGAATATGTCAAACATTATAAAATGATGATCAGTCTGGTTTGGTTCCTAATTAATAAAAACAGTGCATGGATTGGAAAAACAGCAATTTGAACAGGTCAGTTGTTTTACAGATTCTTCACACACTTCAATATTTTAAATATAAGTGAGGTTTTTGCTGTTTCTTTATTGTTAGTAAAACCAGGGTTTTTTTGCATTTTGTATGGTGGGATTGGAAGGATGCACATCAATGTCATACCAAGCTAAATAAATTGTGTAAATTCTGTGATCAGATTCACCATAAAGAAATGGTTTTAGTATTATTCCTATGCAATTCAAACTTCAATTGTGCATGAAAAACTGGAGAGCAAGTAAAATTAAATTTATGCTAGATGGATCATTTACCAGTATCATAAAATATTTAGCAACAATAATCTATTATTCTGGTATGTATTTGAGACTAATCCTCTCTCAGTAGGAATTTCATAGCATCTGTGTTTGATTAAAAAAAATGTAACATTGGAGTATATCTAATAGTGGACTTAGATTTGGGGTTTGTTTCTCCATATTTTTTGTGGATAATTTTGCAGGTGTTGTTTTGTGTTGCTTTTAATGCAATTTTATACACACAGGAATGATATGTTATAGCCCTCTGCATTTATTTCATTCTAATATTAATGCAAAATATGTTGTTATTTTTCAAGCAAGTATTTATTTCTCATAGTAGTTCTTAGTTAATTATACGTTTTATTTTTTGAAAACTGCTCCCAAAGGCTTTAGTGGCCTGTGTTTGTCTTACAGAGGACAGGCATTTAATTCTTCGCCATATCACATCACAGAGAAATTAACCGTGTAAAAGTTATCCATAAATCTCTTTATAGTAGTGTTTTGCTTTCTTCTCCAGCATTAGGGCATCATCAGTTCGACGTGTCAAAGAATGAGGGCTGTGGATTTTAAGGAGAACGTTTTAGCAGGGAGGCCGAGCCCTTGAAAATCCAGGGGAGAATAAGAAGCAAGATACATAAAAACGCAGAGAACAGGATGCCGTTTTCATGGGAACTCAGGGCTTCAACAGAGAAATGCTCTTTTATAAATGCCTCTTGGGGTTGTTTAGGAGCGTGTGTGACTGCGGGCAGCGGGTATCCCTTCGGCACACGGGCCGGGATGACCCCGGGCGCGGGGAGCGGGCGCTGAGGATGCGCCCGCGCGGTGGAGCCGCGGCTCTCCCCGTGTCCGCGCGGATTCACGTGTGCGAACCGAAACGGGCGGCGGTGGGCGCATCAGACCCAGCGCTCCCCCCGCCCTCTGAGCCTGGAAACGGGGAGAAAAGGGAAAGGAAGCCCGTTCTGTGGCTGCAGAGCCGGAGGGATGCGAGTCTCCTTGGAAACCGCGGCGGCGGGATGGCTCCCGGTTTCGGGGAGTGGGAGGGTAGAAGCCGGCGCTGCTGCCGGGCCCGGGTTGGGGGACCCGGGTCGGGGGGGGGTGGTGGGGTGTGGGGAGAGCGGGTCAGGGGGGCCCGGCGGCTGCGCCCGGCGTACCCTGAGGCAGGGCGGGGCCATGCAAATGAGCCCGTGATGTCATGCAAATGAGGGGGTGGGGCCGGCGCCACTGCTGGCGCTGCCCGCAGGTACGGGGGCAGAGGGGAGGGGTGCGGGGTCCCGGGTCCCGGCGGGAGTCTGTTCGCCTCCCGCTGTTGGAGCTGGGGCTGAGGCTGAGGCTGAGGCTGAGGCTGAGGCTGAGGCTGGGGGGGCGGGGGGAGGAGGCGCTGCGGGCCGTGCTGGAACCCAGTGAAGGTGCTTTGCAATCGCTGTTTCAAAACATTCCTCTTATAAAAAGTAATTCTGTGTAAAATAGCGGCTATAGCTTGACGTCTTTCTGAAAACAGGCTTGGTGGTAGTTTAGACAATAGAATCGTAGAATGGTTTGGGTTGGAAGGGACCTTAAAGATCATCGAGCTCTGAACCCCCAGCCATGGGCAGGGACACTTCCCACTGGACCAGGCTACTCAATAGATCTGAAAGGATACGTTAAAAGTATTTTTTTCATTACACTTCTACCAGTTTGTTTTATGGAGAGCAGTGGTGAAATCGTACTAACACCTGCAGCATGTATGTAACATCAGATCAGATGGGAGACAGTGAACGTGTCACTCTGTGCCACTTTAAATGGAGAAAATAAAGCAGCATATTGTCATGCAATTATCATATAATTACTATTTTTTTCTAAAATGAGTAGAGTAGATTTTAAGTCCAGGTTTGTGGGGCAGTTAGGTACTTACAGTAAGTACATACATAGATAAAATTAACAGTATGCACTAAAAATAACAACAGGAACATCCCTACGGAACAGCATTCCCACTGTTAAAATGGAATCACAGCTTTGAAATACACCTGCCTTTTCCATATGTGCACAAAACCAAACATTTTTCCTGTGGACCAGGCACTTCATGTTCTAACACACTTCCAGTATTTAGTTATTTAAAGAACTTTAAAGAAAAAGATCCAAAGAATTCTTGAAGCAAACAGAAATTTTGTTCTGTGTTGCTGCCAAGTTATGGTAATTCTGAAATACGCTTTTTTCCCCATCTAACCTCTGTTGAAACTATGGTTTATATAAAGCTTTTGTGATTTTGTTTGAATGCTGAGTATTCAGCTTGTTTGAGCATCATAAATAGAACCAAATCTTTCCATATGCATCAGACATTTTGCAGACAGAGACAGGATTCTGTTCTCCTGAGGCTTAGTATTAATTCTACTAATCTTAACTTGTTTCTGGCTCTGAGAAGCTCCAGTCTGATGTATGATGTTATGGTTTGAGCATGCACAAAGTTTACTGCGTATCTTAGACTTTTGGTTTCATTTTTTTATTGGAAAGAGGATTTGACTTTTGTTGAAAAACATGTTGATTTGGACAGATGCAATAGGTGAATACTGAAGTTTTAGTTTAGTATTAATTGAAGAAATATGTCTTGATTTAGGATGCATAATGTCAAATGTTTGGAATTTCATTCCAGAGCTTAAATATTTTCCCTAAAAAAGCAACAGATGATTCTGCCATCTAAAACTCTTACTTGCTCTTAAAAGGTACTTCTAGTAACTGAACCTTGACCTATAGGTTTGTTTTTTTTTTTCCCCCTGAACAAGCAGATGGAAGGTCAGGTTGAAGCAAGGCACGTATAATCTATTGAAAGATTGGTAAAGCTATATGGCAGATAAATTTGAATGTAGCTTGTCAGTACTGTTTTTGTCCTTGCTCCTAACCACTTATGATGCTGAGAAAACCACGATTGTAAACATGCCATTCTGTCAGTAAAATATCACCAAATACCATCAGATCTTTAAAGTGTTCATGGCATTTGAAGTCTTACTGGTGAGTTTTGATGACTCCTGCTTCATTGATCTTTTGTAGGTTTTCTTGACCCTGAAAAAGAAATTGAATGTAGATAAAAGACAGATATGCCTCATCTTCAAATGTACACAAGCCAAAAATATTTGCTAGGTTAAAACAGCTTTGGGATAACTAGTATGGCTTTTATTTCTCCATCTCTCCACAAACATGGGTACAGTGTTCTAATGAAACCTGTGATAAATGGGAGTTGTGAATAATTACTGAAGAAAAAAACATAGAAAATTGTGGTCTTTTTTCCTTTTGAGATTTACATATGATTCTCTCCAACAACTCCCCTTCCTCTAGTCTTATCCCCCACCCTCCAAAAAAAGTTCGCATTTCTAGGACCTCTACTTCTGTTCTCCATTGCTTCATAGCTTTTTTCCCATAATGTAATAGGGAAGTGGGAAAAGGAACATAAATATGTATCACTATAAAAACTTGGTGGAAAATCCACTTAATATTAAAGTTGTCTAAAAGCAAAATTAGAGATAAAATGAAGAGGAGATTCTTGAGCTTTTTGTGTGTTTAAATGCAAAAATATTAGCAAGGATGCTTCTGAAAACTTAATATCGACCTGCCTGGGACCACTTGTATGTAGGCTTTCTGATGAAAAGATAGATACTTTGGTTACTACTTCATGAATCATTTCATGAAATATTTAACTTGATGTCCTGATTCAGTTTGGGGCTTGTTGGTATCCTGCTCTTTCATAAGCAAGTGATTTACATATTTATTTTATTTACTAGTGTGAACTAGGAAATAGGGCTACATGTTATGGAGCCTGACCCTCATCAGTCTTCCTGAGGGACATGGGCAGGATCTAGGACATTATTTACTGATTGTGGCTTCACCATCCCATGTAGTCCTTGGATTTTGATGAGGAAATGCAATGAAGTGATACTGTTACGTAGGGTAAGGCTGCAGTGTAAATAAGCCTTGGTGGTAATTGTAGCTTTCATTAGCATGCTGCCCCTTCCAGGGTTGCGAGAGAGGTATTTGGAGTCATGTTACATTTATTTATTTCACACTGGTAAGTCATTTCTGTGCATGCCTGCAATTCAGTCGTTTTTTCATCTGTGCTGCAAATCAAGATAAACTAGTCTGTGTTGAGCTCAGTGCTGCTGGAGCTGTTTTGGTGTCAGTGCCTCAGCTGGCTGGTCTGGAGCTGGCCTGGGGATCTGTAGCACCCTGTGATAAAAGTACTGTCTGCTGAAAACGGCAGGAACTGCGGGGGTGTCTCCGCATCTGCTGTCACATGACCACACGAGCTGTGGAAGGAAAGGCTGACAGACCAGCAACAGGGCTTGTGTTTCCGTACTGGGGGTCGCAGCTTTGGGAAAAGGAAAGAAACCCATCTCCTTGGGTTGCCTGTGAGTGGGGACCAGGGATCTTCAATGCCCATGGGCATCTCCCACTTGAGGAGTAGCTGACTGGTATTTCTGGGAGGATTGAGTAGGCTGACTTTGTGGTGACTTCAGGAGGAGGCTGGGTATTTTTGAATCTGGGATCTGAATTTTATAGTGAACTTCTCAGTGATTTAAAATTTGTTCTTTATAATAATTGAACAAAGTTTCCTTTCAGTGTAGGATGAGTATGTTAAAAAAACTAAGCTGGATTGCAGATGTTTTCCATTGTACTTTCTAAGTGATATCAATGTCTAGTAAATGCCATTTGTGTGAGGTGAAAGGGTGAACAAGAAAAATGATGATGGCCACAAAATGTATTTACTTATGGTTTTTAGTGTGAATGACATATGATAGCACTACCTACTTCCAACATGCACTGTGACAGCTGAGCAGGCTATTCTCAAGCAAACATTTTTGTCTTCAAGTATTTTACTGGGGGGGGGAGAGGGAAACTCCATGGCTCTGGGAGGGTTTGGAGGGCTTGCAGAACTGCTATTGTTTTGCTCCCTTGTAGTACCAGACTCTTTATTTAATCAGTGTAGCTCAAGGTTTAACTTTGTAGCTTTCAATTAAGTCACTCAGCTGTTTACTATTATGTTCTCTTCGCCTACTCTTACTTCTCTAAACAAACATCTTTTGGCAGTAAAATGGAAAAGTGAAAATTGCAGAGTATTCACCTTCTCATCTCATGTCCCATGGAAAAGACAGAATAATCAGAGATTTGGTAAAGCAAAATATCATACAGTATATTAACTAAAGAAAATACCTTAGATTGCAAGTGGAAGGCACATACATACCTTCACAGTAATGCTTTTCAGGAGAGCGTAAGGCAGGTAATTAGTTATGTTCCAGCAGAGTACTCTGGCTGAAGTGTTGTTGAATGGTCGTAAGGTGCTTACAAGTCAGGCAGTGATCTGGGAGTGGGCTAGCTGCTTAGCTTCTGTTCATCAGTGTGTCAGTGACAAGAGTGCCTTGGGAATTGGATGGGTACATACTTGGTACTAGACCTGCAGCTTTTCTGTCAGCCTTCTGGAAGAATTTTCAGCTTTGAATTATGAAGTGAGCTGAAAGGGATTTTTAGACGTGTTTGTTATGGTGCCAGGTCACTACAGCTGTAACACAATTGGGATCTATTTTTAGGACAATCTTCCTGTAATCTGTAGCTTTCCACAGTCATGTTGTGATAAAACCACATATCCTTCCTTCGTGTGCCTTTGTGTTAAGTGTACAAAGGTGCACGCACAAAAGTGGGAAGGACCTATGTGTAGTTGTTAATGGCCAGAAGAATGAAGTTACTATTGGAAAAGTTGGCTGTAATTGAATGTGCTTTAAAATCCTTCCTCTTTGAGGTTATTAGTTATTGAAATTACTGAGAAGAGTATTGGCTTACAGAGAAATGCTTTAGTTTATTGGTTACGCATGTTTTGTTTCTCTTCATAAAAAATAACCATAGCTTTCTGGGCTGTTGTCACTAAATTTGGGAATTTGAAATCTTTGTATAACTGATCTTTTTGGTTGATTAAGAAATCAGTTAATTAAGGGAATTAAGTTTATGCAGTTATGCTTTCTCTACACGTATCATAGGATCTGAAATGTCTATCATATTTCCTTATTAGTTTTTTTTTAAACCATTACCTCGTTTCAAGCTGAGCTTGAAAGGGTAGTTTTAGATCTTGAAATATTGTGCAAGTGGGTGATGAGGTGGAATAAAGAGAGACTGTTAGTTCACGCCAGTGAAAAAAATTGCACTGTGACTGATTCCCTGATTATCAAAGTAACCACATAGAAGAATGTATTAAACATCCTGACCCTGGGGAGGACCGTCAGTGGACCAAACCCCCTAGTGTGCCTCAGGTAATCCCATCCAGATGCAAATCTATAAAGAATCAAGTTCTGTTCATTTCTCAGAATTTATTTTTGTAAACTTGAAATTAAATTCTACTTGTATTTTGTAGCTGATAACTGAGTAGCTTGTTCTCACCTTGTACTGTTCTTAGAAGAGAAGGTGAATTGTCAACACTTGACATAGGCATCAGTGGCAGAAGAAATCTTACCAGTTGTTGTACTGTATAAAATCATGATCTCCTCCATTCAGCAATTTGTTGTGCACATTATGGGCTTTTTGGTGAATTTCCCCCATCTGTGTTTATTGTTGAAATAATACTTTTGCTAAAAATCTTCAGGGTTTTTTAAATAAGCATATTTTTTTGTGGTTAAATAGATACACCATGTATGGTGAAATGTCAAAAAGCAAATAATAAAAACAAATATTAATTTTACGTCTTTTCTTTGTAAGTGACATTGTTTGTGGGCCTAAATGCCTACTTAGGATTGCTTTGGATGTATATTAAACCTTTGGATTGTAACATTATGTGTTGGTGGTGCGTTGTCCTTGATTTAGATAGAAAGCTTGAATTATTATAGCCATAAATCTATTTTTGAAGATAGTAGTTTCAAAACATTACAGTCTTCCAGTAGATATTAATAATTTATATTTTCCAGTACGAATAGTTTTATTGACTCTATTCTCCAGGGGGAAGGATGCACTTAAACATCTTTTTACTAATTTTGGCCTCACTTGAGGCCAAGCCTTGAATGAAGTCATGATTTCACTCTCATGCCATGGACCCATATTCATTTTATTGGTGGCAATTGAATGTTGGCTCCTGCTGACCAAAATTGTTTTTGTTTATAGGGGCCTGTTTCATACACTCTTCCTCAAATATTTTTGAGCTGCTGTTTAGTTACTACGGAGTTTTTTTTCAGCTTCCCAGTAGAGGAAAACCACAGAGTAACCTTTTCAAGAAGTGTTTTGAGCTACTGGAGATGCTACTGTGTCACCAATTTCTACTGATAGACTTGGCGCATATTTATTTGGTGTCTTAAAAATGCACACAGCCCTGTAAGGGCATTAAAGAATTGGGTTAATAATGTTTTTAGGTTTAACATTTATTACAAAGATAAACCCAAGATTTTGTGGGAGATTTTTATGGTTTTAAGTGTTTAAAAAAAGAGAAGAGAAAAAGGAGAAAATAAAAGCCCAGACATCCCAAATCTTTTGATTGGTTGGGTTTAAGTTGTCAGATGCAAAAAACCAAGCTCATACCATAAATTTTAAATGACATATTGAAGTTAGAAAAGCATGATCTGATCGTTGTAATATTAGAGGCTCCACACCAGTTTCTGTGTTCTCCCTCACTGAGAACCTGAAGGCTCCTGGAGCTCACAGATCTGTGTCAGTGCTTACATAGGCATAGGTGGAGGTATTCCTGCAGCTGTGCCTTTTCTTGGGTGGATGTGACAAGACAAAGGCATTGGGTTGGTCAAAATCATTTGCCAAGCTGGAATTTGAATGCTGAATTAAGGAGAAGGAAAGTTGAAACAGTCTCCATTAGGGAACATGCTGAGCATGGTTATTGTATAACGCTGCAGCAATACTAAAACGCAAATGGCTGCTGGCTGTGCACAGGCAGTTCTTTAATATCTCAGGGTTTGATACATAATAAGCTAAGACCATTTTTTCATGCTACCTATGCGATGAATTCTTATTAACATTATTTGTTGAGGCTCATCAAACATCTACATTAAACATCTACACATAATTAAATTTTATCATTGTGTGACAAAAGAAAACCTGTGTTAGCAGAACAACAAAATCTGCAGAGCTAAGTAATGAATAATTGGCAAATAGCATAATTTTTTCAAGCATATGACCCTTTACTGTGTATTTATTTTGTTATCTAAAGCAATGTATATTTACACTTCAGAGATGCCTGTTGAAGATAAGAATACATTTCATAAGGCTGTTGCAAATGATCTAACTGTATTAGGGCAGCTTTCTGCTTCACAAAGTGGTTCTACATTAGTACAACCAGTCTGCTTCTGCTGATTGTGCTGACTTGTTCAGAGTGAGCTGAGTTAACGCAAAGCCTTAGCTATATGTTCAGCTGTATATGATGAATGGATACCTGCTGCATGATAACACTCAGTTTTGAAGACACTCATGTTTTTTTATATCTGCTTTGTTTACTTTCTCCTTTATAACTGGCCTCCAGTGATCATGACAGCACATGACTTTGCTATTTCATTTATATTTCTCTTAAGTAGCAAAGGAAACTTGAAGTTTTTAGTTGAGGCATTTCTCAAATGTGAAAGATATGCCTAAATATGTGAAAATTTGCCTAAATTAGTCAGTTTTTGAGAATGACATTAAGGACTGAATAACAGCACAATGGAAGAAGTAAAAATGGAGAAAGAAAGGATGAGAAGGGATTGAAGACTTAAGTAAAAGTTTATAAAAAACTTCCTTTCCTACAGAAATCACTATCATGCAAAAGTGAGTTTCAAGTCTTTTCCTTGAAGTTCCTGGGAGTGAGAGTGCTTTTCAACTGCTGTAGTTGCAATATTTTTAAAAATAATTATTATTTGTTAACACAGATAAAACAGTTTGTCTCTTCATTTTTAAAATATTCTTGCGAAGTTTAAAGAAGTGCATATGAAACTTGCAAAGGAGAAAAGATGGACAAGAAGTGAGAGAATAAGAGCAAGCTCTTCATGCTCCTCTTTCCAGAAGAACATATTTAGAGGTCAGAATAGCCAGCATAATTGATTCCTGCCAGAGGCAGTACGGATTTATATCTTTTACCCTTGACTTGACTTTTAGCCTATATTTATTTAGCTGTTTAAATTGTTGTAGCTGTTTCTTTTGTCCATCCCCTTGACAGTCTCATTGTTAACAATTTCACTTCACTTCCTCCGCATTTGAAGTCATAATGGCTGGAAATACTTTCGAAAAAAGCGTGTAGGCTACAACTAAATACTGTGTCACTAATTCCAAGTGTTAATGCTTTCTCAGTTAAAACAAGCACTGTGTAGTGTAAGGTATATTTCCTCATTTCTGACTAAATATTGAAATTGTGATCTAGACAGTAGATTAGATATGATATGCAAACAATGTTTTAAAAATGTAATTACAGGTGTTAAGAGAGCCAAGTTGATTTTAAGGTGGCCATAAGATAAAGGAATCCAATTGCCTTTTATTGAAGAGGAGAGGGATCAATGTTCATAAAAAGAATTTTATCGTTCCCCCAACTTATTGTTCCCCCAGAGATTCTATTATTTAATACATCTGCTTTGTATTTCCAACATTTCCTTTTAAAGTGTTCTAGAATTGGTCAGACTCCCATTGTGTTTGAAGACAAGGCAAAATTACAATGCTAGCAGAGGTCATTCACTGATGCAGAGGTCCGGTAACATACTGCACGGAAGAGCGTGTGTTCCCTAGCAGTGTGGAGGTGGCTGTAAAATACCCTGTCCTTCCAGCAACTCTCTTTGAGCAGAATTACTTATTTTTTTTTGTCTAGTAAGGACAGGCTGTAGTCATTGGGGACTCCAGGTCTTTTACATTTGAATAAGGTTTTGGATAAGTCCCATTCCCTTAATGAAATAAGAAGCAAGGTGATTAGAAGTTAGATGCTTGAGAGTTAAATGTTTTAATCCCCAGCTTCAGAGTGCTTACCCTTCAGCATGAAACCACAGCTCAGCTGTTTGGCGTGGACACTCCCTGTGCTCCACAATCACAGTCCAGTGCCCACTCCTAAAGACAGGCACATAAATTTTCCCTTTCAAGAACAGAGCATAGGTCACTCTTCCTCTTAAAATATCTTACTTGTAAAGGTCTGTTACTGAAAGGCTTTCCTGTAATTTACACAGTAGTTTAACGGCTAAAGAACTCACCAGGATGCTGGAGAGCTGAATCTGTTGTTCAGTACTTACTGCCTCTAACTTATAGCTTAGTGGAAAGCATCTTATTCCTTTGTTTAGGCAGAGACTGTTTCACTGCATAGAAAATATTGTCAAGACTCATAGTCCAAAGACAGTGTGTGCAGGCAGCATGCCAAGTGCTGTACTGTACTAACCAGCCTTCGGGTATGTAAACAGTCACTCACGGGTTTGGGCCTGACCCAACCTTTCCATCCCTTTTCCTTCTCAACATGCTTTCCACTTACACTCCATTTTCCTTTTGTCCTTAGACACCTTGCTTGGAAGAAGACCAAGTTTCAGGCTCTCAGGGAGACCTGGGTATGAAGTTATTCAGTCATCTCAAATCTCTGTAATTTCTGGGTGTGCACAGAAGTGGCCTTTACGCTAGGGGAAATTCAAACTGAAAAAGTGAGACCCTGAAAAAGCTCAGATGCCTTTGAAGAGGACAGTTTGGCGACAGATGGTCAGAGCCTTGTAGGAAAGGGGTTTTGATTTGAGGACTTTCAAAGTTAAAGGCATTGAAGTCATTTAAAAGTTACCACTTTCTTATTTGAAAGTAGCTGTTTTTCAGTCAAGAAACAGTAATTAACCATTTGTATGCTTCTGTGCCCTTGCAGGGAGTAGATTGTGTGGGGGTAACTGACTGGTGGTGACCGCACGGTGTTGTGTGGTAACATGTACTTGTGGCAATTGCACATCACTGCCCCTGCATTTGTTTTCTGGCCCCAAAGATTGTGTTACCAGTTCCCAAAGCAGACTCAAGATGGCTGTATCAAGGACCAGTGCTCCCTGTACATTACTCTTAAGAGTTGGATACCTTCTGATGGGAATCCATGTCTTGTTCAGGGAATCATTAACTCAGAATTGCAAAGGATCTGTTGGAATAGTAAATGAGTACACAAATGTTTTCAGACCTACATAGTTGGGTTTTTTTTCTCACTTTCTCTTCCTTGTTCTGGCTGATGAGCACTTTAGTTACTACATTAGAAGTGGAGCGGTGTCAGCAAGAGGCTTTCCCTGAGGCATGCTGTTAAGGGTTGCACAGCTGTGAGATTGAGAGTGTAGGCAGTAACATGCTGGGTGCTTTCCAGCAACTGCAGCAGTTGGACAGACTCCTCAGCTTTGGGATGAGTAACTCAATGCTGCAGTTCCATTTGTGTCTCCATCGCCATTCTCTCCCTGCACAACCCCCAAGTACAAAGGCATTTCCTAGTTCCGTACCAGATCAGCAAATGCTTTGCACCTCCCTTGTAATATAGTCGCTATTGGCAATTGAAACGGAAATATCACTGAAACAGCAACAAGACTCCAGTGATTTCTCTTCAGCTATTATTATTTCCACTTTGTGGGGAGTAGCTGTATGTGTAGAGTTCTATCTAGTACAGCATGCTGCTACATGCTGGCTCTCTTCTTCTGCTGTTTGCTGTCCAAATATCATAAAAGCTGAAACTGCTGTGATTTTGAAGGGTCTGTGGCTGGTCTGTGGCTATAGTTTTGGGAGATGTGGTTTTTTATTAGTTTTTCCCCCAGTAAACTAATATGAAACTTGTTGCCTCAGGAGAGCAAGTCAGATGAGTTTATAAGAGACTGTGCAGTGTCGTATAGCAACATTTCAGCCTTATGCTTAGGGGAAATTGGCTGCAAGGATGAGGAAGCAGAGCTATGTATCTGCAGTGGTTGTGACTGGATTTCTCATCCCATTGCTTTCCACTGAAGCATTAAATACTGACTGCTGCTGGAGACAGGATATTAAACTTGGTGCAATCATGTATGTGCTTCTCAGGCTTTTGCTTCCTAAGAGGTGAATGAACTCCCTTATTATAAAACTTCTGTTCTAGTCCGTGTAATTAAATAATGTCATAAAAATGTTGTATAATGTATCCATTAATTTATAGTTTTGACTAACAAAGGCAAGTGTAAACCTGCCCATAGCTCCCACCTGCTGTGCTTAGAAGCTGGCAGACAGTGTAAAATGCTTTCTCAGCAAAACAAAACAAGTAATTAGAATTGACTTTCTGTTGCCGTGGGATGAAACCATGATATTCTTGCCACCTCGATCCCAGGATTTCCTATAGACAGACTTCAGTGTATGCTGAATTATTATTTTGGATTAGTCCTCCAGACTCTGTAACCTGGTGAGTCCATCAGTTTTTTAAATATATTTTCTTTGTAGCTCTTCACTTCATATACCCACCCTGATCCTGTTCCAGCTTCATGTCAGGCCAGAAATTGGTTACAAACCTCTTCACAATGCCACTTCATTTTTTCCAGGAAGGAAACTGATGTTGGGGCTTAAAGGGAGCTGTCGGTGCATAGGAGACATTGAAACTGCTTGATACTAGAGCAAGTGTGAACAAAGATACCAGAGCATCTAGTGAAGAGCTGTGCTTACAGGGTCAGAACATAGCAGCTACATTACTGAGACTGCCTCTGTATAAATTAAAAAGATAAAAAAGGTGCAGGCTAAGAACAGCATTCTGTGGCTTCAGCTGCCAAGTGGCAGGGTACAGTTCTTGTCCACAGTGGCTAAACTGTCAGCCCTCTGCCAAAACCCAGGTGCCCTCATCCAGCCTGCTTGCTGGGAATGGTTCTGGCACCTGCTTCGTTCTGCGTTATCCAGGGGAGCGTGAGGCGGCCTGGGCCAAAACTCTGAAATGTGCTAATTGTTAAACAGTATGGGCAGTACTGGAGTCTCCTCTTTAACCTTGTCTTTCTTACAGTAGCCGTTTAGGCCAGCATATGTTAGATTCCTGACAGTGTTATTTTTTAAAAACATATAACCATGGAAATTTTGGTTGGAAAGGGACTCTGGAGGTTATCTAATCCCAATTCAAGGATGGAGCAGAATGTAGCTGGCTGGGAATTAATGACTCCTAAAGGTAGCTGCAGGGATTTAAAAAGTTCTGTTTCAGTGAGGAACACAATTTTTTTCCCCTGCTTTCGGTGGGATTTGGCAGAGCCCTAAGTCCATAGCATTAGGTTGTGTATCCTACTCAGTGAGTCTAGCATGTCATCAATCCTAGATAAACCTTTTGCCTGGATAAATATTGGCACTACTTGCCTCTGCAATGCTGTGGGCAGCATGGTGGCAGCTGCATGTCCTCTGGGCAGGCTCCAGCTGTCCTTGGTCTCTCCTCAAGTTAGTAAAAGGTACACTTTCTCCTTAACTACATGCAATTCTTGTTATATTTCTACTTCTTCTGCTAAATTTCTGCTTGAAAACTTTACTTTGTAATCTTCTACTCAACATCAGGAGTATATTAAGCATCATATTTCTTAATGTGGGAAGGACAGAGTTTGGGAGACAGTTCTTGTCTCTGACTGGAGTGGGGAGTTTCTGGATTCCAGGCATTTATTGAGCACTAAATTGGTATATGTTTTTTGGTGACTTTATTGTCTTTTAAATGTCTGTAATATTGGAATTATCAGATGGGTTTCTTATAGGGTTAATGTGAACAATACTTAGATCACTTCTATTTGGCAATGGGTGATATAGCGTTCAGAATGATTTCTTCTTATTTAATGTTATCCCTCATTTTGAACATTTCTTCCTCCCATGGTAGCCAAGGGAGGGACCAAAAGAGAGTGTTTGAAAAGAATCTCAGATCTTTTCCTTGTATGAAGTTTCACAATAAAACCTTGAAATCAGGGATGCTATTGACATTAAAATGGGAGAAATGCTTCCTTGAAAGCAATCTGTTACACGTTATTCTAGCTAAATAACCATCTCCAACTCAAGTTAGAGTATGACTTTTGATATTTTGTTCCTTTCCTATGGCTTCACTGTCTCCTAATTAATTGTATAGAATTTCGTACTAAATGGTTATTTGAGACCAAAACTGGCAACTTGGTGGCACTTCTAAGTTAAAATTACTTTGGAGATTATGACTGCATATTCTGCAGTTGGATGTTTCAGTGCTTCATTGCCTCTGTTCCTGTTTCAGGTGCCTGTGACAGCATTGCAGCAATGAGTGGAATTTTAAAGAGGAAGTTTGAAGAAGTTGATGGCTCCTCACCTTGTTCCTCTGTGCGGGAATCAGATGATGACGTTTCCAGCAGTGAGAGTGCTGACAGTGGTGATAGTGTCAATCCATCCACTTCTAATCATTTTACCCGTAAGTACTGAAGCTGTGTATCTAAAGAGTTTTTCCTGTTCCTCAAAATAAATTTTATGATTAGATAAACATGATTTCAAATTGAACAGGTGATAAAATGGACTGTTTGTGGACTGTCAGTTTGTGACGTGCTCAGAATGACTTAGCAAACTTGCACTCTTTTGCCTTCTTGTTAACTACATAAGATGATTTGTTATTGTAAAAATTTGAAGTCATTTGGAAGCCTCTACCTGTTTGATGTTTGAATTAGGTAGCTGTTTGTAGTTAAGGTTGGGAGTTGTGTTTAAGGTATGTCAAACAGGTACTGTAGGGAAGGTACTTTAGGTAAGGTTTGTTATTTTCTGTAGGTAAGTGTAGTGCAGCTGTCAGCTCTCTGCAGGATTGTATTGGTGAGAGGTCTCCAAAGAAAATATTTCATTCAGAATTGCAGAACATTGTGTACGGGACACAGTATTGCAAATGTTCTTCATGTAGGGGAGAGCATCTCTGTACTAGGCGATGGTTTTGTATACAGATAAGAAATTTGGTTTTAAGTTAGCAAAGCTATGTGTGCAGCATTATATCCAGCAAGAGTGAATTTATGGTTTATATTTGCAGTTTATGATACTTGTTTTAGGTGGTAATTCTATTTGAATAGTGAACTGCATGTTTTAAAAAGCAGAGATTTGCCTCCTTCAACTCTTTTGCATGCATAATAGACTTCCCCACTGGAGTTAGTGGCTAGAAAGCCAGGTTTTCTAAAGACTGTGGGCCAAGGAGTAAGTGAGGCTTCTCACTGCCCATACACAAGGTGTTCCTATATGGTTTAGAGCATGCCTAGAAATCATGTTTGTATCATCTGGCATGAATGTTCTTACAATTGATTCATCTACCAAATGCTGCTTTTTGAGATATGGTTTGGATGTAAGGTTCTCAATCCTCTTTGCTCTCAGATGGAACCCTCATATGCAAAATAGAGTTGTACAGGTACAACTTTCCAAATGTGTTTACGTGTAACAATCTTGATGTGGTTTATTATATTTATGGTGCAGTATTAGTAGAGGACTTATTTTACTGAAATGCCACAGGTGACTAAGTGACCCAGTAAATAGCTTTGGTAGTATTAAGAAATAGCTTAGTGACAATATTATTTACATGCTGATCTTTTAACTTTTGCATCTGTTTAATGGCTTAGATAATTATTCATCATAGACTGAAAGCAGTCCTTTTACATCAGTCATTGCCACCCACATAGAAGACAGCAACTTTATTGTGAATACACAGATAAAACGAAGAAGGCTTTTAATTCGGGGAAGAAACTTGAAAGATGTAGTATGTTTCTGTAACAATTAGCTCTCATTGTAGTTGACACAATAAACAATTTTGGTTTTGAATCAATTCTGGAAGGGATTCTGTAGCATTTCAGTGCTCTGATTAATGATCAATGTAACTGAGATAATTTATTTGTTCATGCTCTCACACATGCACACACTAGCAGAAGCTGAAGATGTTATATTTTCTAAAATACATATATTAGTTGGCAATACAGAAAGAGTAAATTCTTTGCATGTGCATTGATATTACTTTAAAAAGTATTGTCTTTCTTTAATATAGATGCAGCAGCCTAAATTGCAATAACGCAGTACAGAATAATCCTAGTATTATAGAAGGCTAATTTGTGAAGAAAAGAATTAAAGAGGTGGCCTCAGTGTTGCATCTGAATAGGCAAATCTCAAGGTCCATAGGGAAAAGACCACAGCATCTTTCAATGTTTAACATTCTGCTTTGCTGTTACTGTAATGCAGGGTACTTGCAGGAACTTGATTAGGGTGATAATTTTTTATTGATAAGAAGACAGAGTATGTTGATGCTTAGATGAGTATAGACTGGAAAGGTGGTTTTAGCCCTACCTAATTACTTGCATCTTGCATCCAGACTCTCTTCCATTGTGTATCATTACTTTGTAACTTTACCAGGGACACTCCATGTTGCACATAATGGGGAAGTCAGATTTGTTAGTTTGTTGTTGAAATGCTCAAAGTGAGATTTCGCACCTTTTTCTTCTTTCTTAATATTAAGGAATATCAGTTACTTATATGTTTACATAATCAACATCTACCAGTTGAGCAGTGTTAGGAAAACCACTCAGCCAGGCCACATCTGCTATCTATAAGAGCACCTCTGCACTAATAGGGTGGGTCTTAGTGCTGATGCATGATAGTACAAGTTAATGTGTGTTTACAATAAAAATTTAATCATGTTTATATTTAAAATAACTGCAAAGGAGCAATGATACTTAAGAAATGCTGGAAGATGTTTTAACTGACTGCCTCTAGAAAAAAAATGACTTTGTTGTTGTCGAGGTTGGATTTTTATTTTGTTTTATTTTTCTGAGATCCTCTTGAGTCTTCATGTGTGTTGATTCTGGAAAGAATGTTTTAATTGGAAAATTGATGGAATTTTTATATACACAGGATTTGTTTTCATTTTGGTTTGTATCACTTGATTGATGTTGGTTGTGTGTGTGATGCTGGATGCACTTCAGGGCAGGAGCACTTTTCTTCGTATGTGCTTAATTCTTTTCTTTTTATTTCTGGATTTTTTAAACAATATTATTTTCGAATTCTAGAAAGTGATAAAAAATGAACTGATCCTACTGAGATACTGGGCCCTGTCGTGTCTAAACAGAACATGTGGAAGTTGTCTAGGTTCACATCCCATGAATACAGGTGTCTTACAGAGCTAATAAATGATGCTCTGTTGAAAACTACATGCAGATGTGTTGTACAATAACAAAACTGTAACAATGTACATTGAAAAGTGTTCTGTTCACTCTTTAAACATGTTCATCTCCCAAAATAAAAGAGAAGAGCTTTCCTGTGTTGAATATTTGAACCTGTACTTTTCAGATCATATGGAAAGGAAGAGTTCTGTGAGACTTTTTCAGTGAACAGACTGAAAAGAGCCAGTGCAGAAGAACGGCTGGCCAGATTCCTTGCCTCTGTTACATGCCTGAGTACTTCCTTGATAGAGGATACCTTTCAAAGCCATTTTCTGACACTTTGTACCATTTTCTTTTCTCTTTTGAGAGACACTGCCAGATCTTGTATGCTGTCTTCCTTGTGGTCCATTTCCACACTGTAAATCTGAAGTTCTGTATAAACTCTTTTACTGACTGGAAATGCGTGGGTTGTGGGTGACCTATAGTCAACACCGAGATCTATATTTTAATTCTTTAACTGAGCTTTTAAAAAAAGCCCAACATGGCCCTCTAAGTCTTATTTTTCCTTCCTAATTGACCTGACAAAGAGATAATTCTTTAATCACTTGTAGCTACAACTCTTTCAGTGCTTCAGCAAGCAGGCACTTTGCGTATAAATCTGTCTAGATTAGCTGATGCATCTCAATATTTACGCAACCGTTGAAACAATCTGCGTTGGTTCAGATAAACAAGAACCTTTCAGCTATCTTGTTCCATTAGCCTTAAGGTCAGTTTAACCTGCCAGCTAAATGAGGCATACAGCTGCTGTGTATCATTCAGGTGGGGCAGAACCAGCAGAAGTTAGCTTTGATTTCAACAATTAACCCTCTAGCGTGATGGCAGAAAATACATGACTGAGATGTCCCTGAGTGCTATTTGTTGTGACTACAGAGTTTCTGTAGCAATATATCCATTTAAACAAACCAAGACAGCAACAACACCGCAAAATCCCTAGCCCAAGTTACAAGCATCTTTTTCTGAGTCAGGAAATGAAATTACAGCCCATAAGGCATAGACAACTGTTACCAGGTTCATAATCGAAAACTGAAATGTAGTATTTTCTTGGCCAGGTATGTGTGTATGTATGCATCCGTGCATTTTTAGATCTCTTATCAAATGGTGACAGAGTGCCTTCATTACCATTGGTAGATATAACCCCCAATGTTTTTTTTACTTAGTTTTCTGAGTCTACTGAGGTCATTTCATTTTGACTCAGCAGGCTGTTAGTCACACCACAGATTTACCCTTATGGATGCCAAAGCATATTACTAAGCAGTCCGTGTACCCGTCCCATTTTGCGGCCCCTCCTCCATATCAGAAAGAGAGTTGTTCACCTTCACGTAGCAGTCCAAGCATGCATGTATTTGTTCCCTTTTTTGTTGGAGGTAAGTGGAATACAGTGTGGGAGCACAGCCAATGCCATTTCAGCTCCTGTAAATTGGCCGGTTGAGCAAGGGCACTCCACTGCTGTGTTTGGAAGCTGTCTTTGGAATTGCAATTCAGGATGTCAGTACAATGCCCTGACAGTTCCTATGATTGCGTGTGCTGAGGGATGCTTGGTTCCATGCTACGTCTCAGGTGTGGGGGACTCTTCCTGTCTTGTTGAGGTCCCTGCCTCTGTTTCATCTATCTTTCTAATAAAGAAATATATCCAAATTTGAGTTGCAAAATTGCAAGCATCTGAAAGACCTGGGAAGACCTCATCAAGTCCTGTCTTTTGCAGTGCTGTTAAAAACTCCCCATGCCGCATTAACCACAGAGACATCTCTTATGAAACATACTTGGAGGAGCTGCTGCTTTCAACGTCAGTGTAGTGACACTGAAACTTCCAGAATAAAGCCTCTGTTGAAAAGGCTTCTCTTCTTCACCTGCAGAGACAGGTGAGATCTCCAGCACCAGCTCATCTGACAAGGTGATCTGCATCAATGGGAGGTAGAACTGTTGCACTGTCTAGTTGATGTCCTCTATCAGTTACCTGTATCTTGCCATTCATATTATCACCGTCATTAGCGAGGTTATCCTGTAGCCAGCCATCATCATAGATCCTGTCATTCTGCTAATTAGGGTACTGTCATTAAAAGTATTGGGTGCCTTAGATTCATTATGAATGTGGCTGGTCAGTAAGCATTCTGAGAAAACCTTTTGGTCTCTAAATACTCTCGCCATTTTTTTATTTTTACCATTAAAGACAATGAGGAGTTTGAAAATGCCAGTACATCCCCATTGTATTTTTTTCCATTACTCTTAAAACTACTGTTTTGAATATCCAATCACTAAGATATGGAGATTGCCTTATCTATGTGACCATGCAGAACTTGGAAGAAGGTATCAAATCCTTTGAAATCCTTAGGAAGGTCTAGTTTTTCTTACATTATCATTATGTGAAGGATGAAGTTTTATTTGTTGTGAGGTCAATAACACAAAGAATTACTTGAGCTTTGAGCCTAAGATGTGTATTTAATTGCTGGTTAATGACAGAAATTGAAATGAGTTAGAAGTTGTGATACTGGCTTATTATGGGAAAATAGAAGATGTAGCTAAATGCAGGCATTCTTTTTTCATGGCAGGCTTTCAGTTTCCTTATTAACAAAAGGAATACATTGTTGTCATTATTTGTTGACTTGTTATGAAATGCAAAGAGGTGGAAAGATTTGCATTTTTCATTTTCAAATAAGTCAGCTCATCTGGACAGTAAAAACAAGAAATGCAAAGAAATTCAGTGAAACATATTGCAATGTATTCACTCAAATGCTCATACAGGATGAGAGTGCAGGGTACGCCATGACAGGATCCTGCTTTCTTTCATCTGGAATAACAACTATTGTAGACAGAGTTTTAAAAAAATGTAGAGAGGGCTTAGGATGCAGGCTCCCATGGGGTTTAGAAGGATTTGTGCAACCAATTTTATTGCTATATTTTTGAAAAGTTTTCTCCTATAAAATAATGCATTGCTTATGCTGTTCAGAAGGACAGTTTTTGCTGTACATGAGGGTTTTTTTGGCTTAGATAACATACAAAGAATCTTTTGCTTGAAGGTGTTCATGGCAGATATGCAAAATATGTTTGCAAGTGCAAAGTCACGGACAACTAAATGAGTGGTTGTATTTGTATCAAATGACAATTCACAGAAGTCACCCCTAAGATGGGACAAAGGATTGGCTGTTGTGTCTTAGGAGAGATCGGCAAATGCAATTGTTATGCATGAGTGTTCCTGCAAGGATCTATGGTAGCTGCTTTCCTCCTCACACTGTTCAAAGTTGGTCCAAGGTGAGAAATAATCATCTATGAAACAGCAGCTGGCATTTAGAGAAAATGGTGAGGCAGAGAGCAGTTAACCATTTCTGCTACTCCCAACAGTCTGATTATATTTGCAGAATGAAGAGGCTGGGCTGGTATGATGAATGTCATCAAAAGCATTCTGGAGATAGAGGGCACTGAGGAAGTAAGCTTAAAGCTGTCACTGAAGTTTCAGCAGTAAAATCCCAGCGTTTAGCATGCATGACAAGAATTTAACATTTCTGTGAGATTTCAGACAAAACTCTTGACAGTGAGGTAAAATGTTTAACCAAAGTACGAATGAAAAACCTCTCCTATTCATGTCAAACTTGTCTGTGAGCTCGTATTTTGCAGAAACCTTTTCAAATGTGACATGCTTAAATGTAGCATTAGGCAGGCATTCCTATTGAGCCCTTCTTGTGAAGGGAATTTAAGTTTGACATTGACTGAGAGGAAGGTACCAGAAGGATGGAGCAGCAAACTGCTATTAGGGTGGGTCTTGCTGTTCCACTGCATTATCCCTGTCCTGTCTAATTTTCACAACTCAGTTTACGCTTTCTTGAGTATGCCGTTCCCTTCAAGACTTCCAGGTTCAAATTCATTTCAGAAAATACCTCCCTGCCCTCAAGCCCGCAATGTTCCTTTGGGAAGGGTATATTGTATGTCACAGCATTGACATTTAATATGGATTTGCCACATGTAGGATGTGTTTCATCATTAAGGGTTTAAAATCTGTAAACACAGTGTATGGAGACTCAGTAAAATGTGGGAGGTAGTGGGATAAAAGGAGAGGTAGGAGACAGAGGTAGAAGCAGTTTCTATAATATAACATTTTCCCAGGTTTTTGTTTTCTATGAAGACTGCAAAGCAAGCTTGCTTTTCTAAGTGATGTCCTGACCTGGATTGCAACGACGGATCAGGCTTTGCTGTTCTGTGGTGTTAGACTTGATGAAAGACTGCAGAGGAAAGTCATGGAATAGGTGGAGAATGGTGTTAATATTTCTTGCCATAGTGATTTATATTGCATTAAGAGTATGTAAAAAGCAGATAAATGGGTGGTAGAGTATAGGAAAAGCAGCATTTCCTCTCGTCTTACATAGAGCTTTAATCCAAAAGGCTGCTTAGTACACGTTTTTCCCAGCCTTTTGAAATTTTCATGTGCCTAAGATATTTCTGCGCTGGTGACAATGCATTGCTTTGCCCTCATTGATGCAAGAGTGCTAGTAATCTGCCAGGTAGCCATATGGTTCACATTTGTTTTACTGTGCCTTTAACATTAGGAGAATAGCTGAGACAGCAGAAGAAAGTGCTTCTGTCTTGGAGTTCAGCCAGAACTGAGATTATTTGTGTTTTGTAATCAAAGAACTACCAGTTTCCTCGGCAAAAAATGTTTGAAAAACATGATGGGCTTAATGTGTCATTCCTATCAGGATTTTGTAAAACTAGGAAGCAAGCTTCGCATTTCATAGATGAATGCAGCCACAGTGGGATCTCTTCCCAGGTGGGGGGTTCTGGATTCTGTTTTGGCTGGTAAGCGTGCAGAAGGAAATGCTCTGTCTTTCCCTCATTTGACACTGCTGTTGCTCTGCTTGCACAGAGAGCAGTGAGGATGTTCAAAGGCAAACGAAAAGTGCAGATGTACAGTGCATTATACTTAGCTGAGAGCAGTTCAGGAAAACTTTGTTTCAGTCTGCCAGCACATTGTTGCTGTTGCTTGCCTATTTCATCAGTTATAATTTATTGCTGTACATATGAGACTTGGATGTTTCTCATAAAGATACACTGGACTTCTAGTTTAAATGTTGTTTTCTCCCTTTAGAAAATTACTTTTCTTGGGATTCGAAGTTGGATGGGCTGATGATTTTATCTAGTACCGAGACATAAGAAATATATTATGAATAAATTCAGTAAAACCTTATTTCTCAAATGTTGAAAGAGTTGGGGGATTGTGTCTTTCTTTTTTTCACAAATTCACAAATAGATGAATGGTGGTTGTTCTCAGGGGAGAGAGCAGATAATACTGGTTGAGGTGGAGGTGGAAAGGGCATCAGAAACAGCTGCAGAGCTTTATACCAGCTGCGGGAGCAGCAGTGGATGGGGATGTTGGGTGCAGATGGCACCCACTGGTGCAAGCAAGTGATTAACTTGGGCTCTACTCTGTTAACTCAGAATGTCCAATGCCAAAAATCAAAGTTACAGCAGTTGATATTATTTCAGATGAGGAACTCCGACAGTTCTGTTTGAAGATATCTATGTCTGAAGACCTTGTTCAAATATAGTGACCTTTTCTGGAAGATAGTTCTATAGTGGTAATTATGTTCTTAAAGGTATCATCTTTCCCTCACTAATAGATATATTTTATGCATTATAGTACTTATGTATCTGTCAAAAATATTTTATTCCATGTAATCTTGAAATATGGGACTAAAAACTGTATTAATTGTTGAAATACATGAGAATGGAGTATATTTTTCCCTTCCATGGAATATATCAGACTTGTAGTATATAAATGTGTTAAGGCCATTTGTGATGCATAGGACATTTTAGGTGATGATGGATATTCCTATTCCCTCTGGCATCCTCACACGCCATGAACTGCTAGACCCAAGTTGGTGACGTTTGTTTTCAAAAAACACCACCTACTTGCTATTGACAGTGTCTGTCCAGCAGATGCTAAAGAAACACATCTAGCAGCCTGCCTGGAGCCAACGTCGCCCTTTTTTTTATGCAGAACAGATGACAGTGGCATCCACTGACATCACTTGTTGCACAGGCAGATGGCTTGTAAATACTTTTTTGAGACTGGCCAAGCAGGGAAGCCATTACTAGCTCTCTTCCAGAAAAGTGTGGTGTTTACGCTCTCTTTGGATAATTTTTTAGGTTATGAGCTTTGGCTTCCCTGCAAAACTTTTGAAACTGACTCCAAAGAGGCATGCAAGCTTTGCACAATCTGTGTCACTCCTTCTGAAAGGAGCTTACAGATTGATCAATGTCAGTAAATTCTCTCTGGTTAATGTTTTCTGATATATCAGAAAATATGTATTTTGTATTTCCTTCTGTTCTGTCTTGAGCTAAGCAGTATCCTTAGCAGTAATTACAGCCAATTCAAACGTACATGTTAAGATACAGTGCATGCAAAATAACATATGGCCCTGACCCTTGATAAAATGATCTGAGAAGCTGAGGTTTGGTTGGCTTGAAGCAAAAGGTCTGAATGAATTATAGAGTACTTTGTCCCCGATGTTCAACATTTCCATTTAATATCTAATAATAATTTTTTCTAAGTTCACATTATGGCAGCCCTCTGCTCAGAGACATAGTATAGTTCAGCAAGAACATTATGCCTTTGCGGTGCTGACTCTGCTTGCTTTTATGTCCTTGGTTACTGAGGTGGCTGCATTTCTCCAGTCCCCTCACTGACATCTATAATACATGCTTTTGGGTAATCAAATAAAATCATGTAATCTTCTGCGGTTCCTGACTGATTTTTTCTTGTGAACAACATTCTCATAAATATGACTATGTTCTGACTGGTTCCTAGCACTAACATAGAGGAGATGGCTATAGAGATATTCACAGAGCCTTAGCTCTTCCCTTTAATGATCTCTTGGGTGAGATAGAAGCAAACACGAAAGATTGAATGTGTTTCAGAAAGAAAGAAGCACGTGTAATCTGAGGGCTCTGAGTGTTTACATGCTTGTTTACTTGTACAGAGTATAATTTAATTTGACTAGGAACCATAACATTAATAAATAAACCCATGAACTTAAATGACATTTACAACAAATGTATATCAGCGCTTATGTTGGCTTCAGTACAGTTGTGTGGTGCTGGTTTCATAGTGCTGGTGGTGGTGCAGTTGCAGTATGCCAGCATTTTCTTGAAGTTCAGCTTATACTATTTTGACACAGTTTTTGTCACTGGTATGTTAAAAAAAACCAGACAAACAACATCGATGGTGTAGCACTGATAATTTAATTACTAAAAGTGCTAAGAACTATGAAGGAGTTGAAGAAATGCATTAATGGGCTCTTTCATCTGCTCCTGACAACTGCAGTCTTCCTGAGAGAGACTGCTGACCAAACTTTTAGACATAAATGTACAGCAGTGTCTGAAATCCATTTTCCACATTTTGACAGCACATACATGGGCACCCCCACCCCTCCTCTAAAATCCATGCAGTGGAAAAGCTCATTGATATAATATAGTTTTTATCATAGATGATGTTCTTTTTTTTCAGCTGGAGGTAGCTAGATCGCAGATTCTTCTGCCTAGGTTCATTTAACTATTAATATTAACACAGGAATAAAACTTAAGGTTGATTTCTTTATGTATAGAAAGTAGTATGATTCAGCTTCCATGAAGAGATTGCCAGACTTAAAAAAATGGAAGCACTTTTATTGCAGCTTTTGGAATTCCTGCCAGTAAACAGTCATGTCAGGAGTTCCATAGCTAGGGTCTCAGGTAAATTACAATGTGTAGACGTTATGTGTTAGATACTGAAATTTATAGATGAAGATTTAAAGGCTTTTGCTAGCTTGTGTGATTTACAGACACAGTTACCTTCTGTTTCCTCATGAAGCATATATATATTTAAGATTAACCTTCTTTCTTTCCTTTAAGATTTTACTATAGCTTTCACTCTCATTCAATTTGTGGCTGGTTCTTTTACTTGCTGAAAAAGCTGCTGGCCTTTCAGTAGCTGTCAATACTTCTTCTGAAACTGGCAAGATCTAGTTGATATCCAAATAACATCAATACTGTTATGTCAGAAATTGGATACATCCCAGAATGGTTTAGATACATCCTCCATCAGGAGCGGGAATTTTTAATATGCACTTTCCTGTGTGTCAGGACATATAGGCAGTGAAGGTTCTGAGTCAGAGTATTTGCTTTCATGCTAAATTGAAAGAGAATGTCACAAATTACTCCATGTTCCAAACTCTAAAAATTTGGTTTTATTGAAACAGTTTTGTTTTGAAACTGTGAAATATATGAAAAATAAAAGTATATTAAAAGAATGGTATCATGCAAAATTGACACCTTCCTATCAGCTAGTCTCTTCTGACAAAATGGGCCTCTTTCCCTACTAAAAGCTTCCTATAAGTATTTTTCACAGGCTCTGTTGATATGAGATTTGCTTAAACTTGGATATAATTTAAACATGCCTATTCTGCACCTTTATTGAAACTCCTATCACAGAGAACATGGAAGTGAATAAAGGATCTGAGCCTTACATATCTGTTTTATATTTAGAACTGAACATACCTGCAGGATATCTGAAGAAGTGCAGGTTATTTGTATAATAAACTATACTTTCAGCTCCTTAGCAGTACTTAGGAAAAACAATACTATTTAAGTGTTTTACTGAGCCCTAAATAGTTTTATGATTATGTCAGTAGGGTGTCCTGTCTGTAATTTAGTCACAGGACAATATTTTTGGACTGAATTACTTCATATAAAAGTTTGGACTTTTTACATTTATGGTGATTAGTATTTTACTACATCATAATATTAGAGAATGAACTATGTTTAACTGTGACAATAAACCAGATCTGTTACGAAACCAAGGCTGAAGGCCAAGTGCTTCCAGTCTCCAAAGGCGGTGCAATTTTAAATGAGCATATTGCTCTTACTGCTTTTGTGGAATGGTGCCAAGTCTTTCAAGAGTGGTCAGGCGCCTTTTAAATCATTTTACTGCCTGAATTCTGGTCATTAGGTCTCTCGTTCACACCTGCCCAGTTGCTGCCTGTAAACTGCAAAGCAATGACTTAATTATCTCCATTCTCAACATCCTATTGCCATTTTGCAATAAATAAATAAATAAGTCAGGCTGTTCATCTTAAAAATCAAGGAGTGTCTCATATTCTTTAATGTTTTTGTCCCTTTTTTATTTTTTTCTGTAAAGGCTCACTGTCATTACCAGTGAGGAACAATAGCTCAGTATCATTGGAAGGAGTTACTAAATCTCTGTAGAAAAAGAACAATATTTAACAATTAAGATTTGGCATTTGTTTTTAAACAAATCTATTTCATATGATACTGTGTATGTGTATAAGGAAAACTGAGCATGAATGTGAGGGGAATCAGGAAAAAATTAGAAAAGACTAGATTTAATTTACTGTCAAAATTCTACCCATTAGATTGTATATATATATATATGCACACGCATGTATTCAGTGGATGGCAGCAGAAGGAAAGATGAAATTAAATAGAAAGGAAGTGGTTCTGATTGTAAATCGGCATTATTCTTATGTTATTATGTGACGATGATACGAATTTCTGAGACAGTCTGAGACATTAAACATATTGCCTTTGTAGTTTTTCTGATACAAATTCCTCACATTGTACGTTAAAAGAGGAATATTTGCTGCCAATGTGATCCAGTGCTTTAAAGATCTCTGCAGCTAAGCCTTGCTGACAGAATTGTAACAGTGTTTACAGACCTGTGAGAGACGCAGGTCTGCTGTTCTCCTCACTGCTGTCCTACGCAGCGTTGTTTTGTTCGCAGGGTTTTGAAGAGGAGCGAGTCAGTGGATCAGTCTTTGAGGTGACACTGTGAAAGAAGTTCCTTGGATTTATTTGTTTCCTTCATAAAAGGATGAAACATTTATATATATGGGAAAACACAACTGTCCTGACCTTGAATTTATCTTCTGAAGTAGGCCATAGTGTTCATGATTATAGCAGTTTGTAGTGGGCTTCTAGGTTTGTGGTTGATATTTCTAATGTTATCGCCTCATTTAGGCTGCACACCTCTCAACTTTAGTGTGTACATAAGTATTCTTAAGGTCAATGGAACTACAGAAATGTCTAATTTACTATATGACAGCAAGTTATCATTCATATTATAATCTGCATCTGTTGTAGCTTCTTCAATCCTGAAGAGAGAGAAGCGGAAGAGAACAAAAAATGTCCATTTTAACTGTGTTACTGTGTATTACTTCACAAGAAGGCAAGGCTTCACCAGTGTTCCCAGCCAAGGGGGAAGCACACTGGGAATGTCTACTCGCCACAACAGTGTGCGCCAATACACACTTGGAGAGTTTGCAATGGAGCAGGAGAGGCTTCACCGAGAGATGTTACGAGAGCATCTAAGGGAGGAAAAACTCAATTCTCTAAAACTAAAGGTAAAAATTATTCAAGATACTGATCCCTGCCTTATTTATTTGAATGAGCAGTGTCAGAGCTATATGGGCCCAATGTGTGTATTTTAAGCACAATCATTTCCTTGCTATCATTCCATTTTCAGTCAAAGCAATGGCATTTTTATTTTCTTTTTTTAATTTACCGAAGACATATTTTTGTTTCCTGCTGTAGCTTTTATTGATGTGTACCTCAGAGTGCTTTACAGGGAAGTTGTTTGCTCTCTGTTTTCTACAGAGAGGGAGACAAAGGCAGAGGGTGGTGGAAGTTAGCCTTGAACAGGTTGTCCATCAGAAGTCTGGAAGTGCCAGGATGAGAATGAGTCATCTGAGCCCTTGCACAGTGCCCTGTTAGACCAGGGGATGCTAGCATCCTAGGTACAAGAAGTGAAACAGCTTATGTTCTTGACCAAATTGAGCAAATTTGTCAAAAAGTAAGAAATAGTAATACTAAAAAATGATTTCTTTTTCCAGTGTATGCATTTCTACAATTGTGTGTCTTTAATAATTCACCAAAGGATGGCTGTGTTAAAGAAGAAATGTGTCAGACAAATTAACTGGCTATATCAATTTAGCTAGTCAGAACAAATCCTGGATGCAGTTTTGAAGCTGTCAGTTTAAATACAGCACAGGAGAGGAAAGAAACTTGAGTAGAGGAGAACGTAGAAAGGGATTGTGTTCTTGTAAGTGTCCCTTCTGTCTCTTTAAAACCGGTGGCAAAAGTTCTGGGTTTGTTATGTTTTTGTAGTGGATGAAACACTTCTCATGTAATGGCTTGTGTTATATGTATTTTAGGCTCTTTTTCAGATGAATCTTATAACTAAGAGGAAACAATTGTACCCAAACTGCTGTGTCCAGTGCCCCTTCTTTCATGATATTCTTGTCTGTGTTTCAGATACTACTACAGTTCTCCAGAGCAAACTGGCAACCTCCAAGTTTAAGAAATGCCTTTCAGCATTTTTCCAATAGATTGAACTATGCTCATGAGTTCTATGTCTGAACTCCTGAAGAAGTCTGTATGACCCTTATTATTTTTATTACTTTTTTTAGACTCCTAATTGGGTTTTTGTTTGAATAGCTAAATAGATTCTTAAGTAGTTCATAAAATTTGAGCTGTTATAATGAAAACAAACATAATAGGACAAAGGTAAATGAAAGGAGGATATTTGGACAGGTTTGAAACCAAAGGCTAGAGTATTAGTGACATATGACTAGATAGAGACTATACCTCTAAACATCTTGCATCGCAGGATCATCAGAGCATCAAGTGTATTGAGCTGTGTCAATGTAATCAATGACTCTGTGTAGATCCCTTGGCTGACTCACAGGAAACAGCTCAAAGAGAGGAATCCCCAGTGGAGTCAGTAAAGAATAGCAAGGCATGCTAATATTTCACTTTCTTTTTTATAGCTATAAAGAAAAGCAAGAAAAATCACAGGTTGTATTTACCTCTAGAGATTGGATGAGGCCTTTTAGCCTTCATCTGCTGTCATAGTTCGCCTCTTGGCTGGGATGGATCTCCTGTCTTCATCAACTTCCCTCTAGCCCACTATTTTTTTGGCTCTCCTTTCTGCTCCTCTTCCAAATACAGCATGTTCTTCCATCTCCCCAGTCACTTGTTTGAGTGGATGATAATCTTTACTGTGACTGTTAAGCTCCTACAAAATACAAAAAAGTATTCAGTGAATAATGAAAGCCTCATTTGCATTCCTCCCTATGTCCTACTTTTAATTGTTTCCTTTTACCAAATAATAAAGTCCTTTCCCCTATACTTAATTCAGCAGTGGTAGGATTCTTTCTTCGTTTATCCTCAGCAGTTGTTGTGGGAATAGTTTACTAGCATGTTCTGAGACTGGTAAGCTGACTCCAAAGTTTCAACTCAAATATTAAGAAACTGTGGTTAGGTCTTCAGAATCCTGAGAGTGGCTTAAAAATGGTAATATCTTACTAGTGTTAAATCTTTTACTAAAGTAAAAGATTTCTTCTCTCTAGAGCATATATAAAAACACAGGGAACATAAAACTCCCATTTTGAACTAGTCCATTAAACCTGGCTTGTTGCACTCCTGATTATATGCTTGGGGTAAAAAAAATTAAAAAAAGACTAACAAACCCTTTCCCTCCCAAAAGCAAATTCAGGACTCACTGAATTATAATGAAGAGTCACTGTAGAGCATTGAGCATTGAGTTTTGTTTGCTTAAGACAACTGGGCCTTGCTGATGGGAGAGCTGCTTGAGCATTCACATGGTTTCTAAATGAACACAAAAAAGTAACGCTCTAGAGTTCTAAAGTGATGAAGGCAGCAATTATGGTCTTTAAGGCAAATGGACTAATCAGAATTTTCACCTAAATTAGTGTACGTCTGCACAGAAAAATGAAGAAAATGAGAGATGGAATAAGGCAAATTTTGCTCAGAATGGGTTTTCTGTTTAAAAACTATTATGCAAACAGAAAGTAACATTTTCAGTGTCATTTTTAATTTCATTTTCCCTGTTTTTTTTATTTCTTGCATTGGATTAAAATATGCAAGTCTATAGGTAAAAAGCATTCTGTGTTGTAGAGTTTGTAAGAAAAATAGAAATACAGCAATATATTGGAATTGAATCTCCATAATATTAGGTACTGTTTATTATTTTACTTGCTAAAAGCACAGAGCCAAATAAGAAACTTCTCTCAATTAAAAGTAGAGAAAGACTTTAAAATAATCTTCAAGTCACTTTAGCCATTTAGCACCAGCACTGTGGTGTAAACACCGCTGACAGTGGCATAAACACTTGTTAGCAGTAGAGTGTGAAAATTCTAATGGCAATCTGGACATAAAAGCCATCTTGTCAAGACAAAAGGTACAAGGTAGGCTTCACTTTAGTAAATCGTCACTGAGAAAACATTATGAGTAAACACAGTAAATTAGCTGGAAGAGTCCTTATTGCTTACTCATAATGTCTCCTCAAATTAAAATCTATTAAAATGACCTTAGTGCTGTTAAGACTCTTGACTCTGGACACAATTGGTTTCCTTTGTGGAGAGGAACAATTTCCAGCCAGGGCAGGCAAAGGTGTCTAACCTAAATTTTTCATGTTTTACAGAGTTGAAGTGAATTTTACCCAAAAGGCTTCACGTATTCATTGGTCCTTGCCAGGTTCTGTTGTTATGCCATTAACCTTTAGCTTTATGAGAGAAATTTTACATATCAATTTTAATTCAGATGATCAATATTATGACAATCACGAGAACTTAATGTTCCCTTGAAGTTGTGTATTGGAAAATGTATTTGATGGTTCTTGATAATATTGCTCCCTGACTTGTTTAAGAAATGTTCAGATCTTTCATTTTATTCATTTTTGTGACAAAATTGAGGGAAAAAAAATCAGAGGAGACAATAAAGAAGTCATCCAGCAAAGGAGTCAGGAGCGAAAGTGCTTTGAAATGGCGAACTCCTGTCTAATCCCACTGCCCAGGCATTTGCACTTACAGCCTGCTGGATGTGTACAGTATTCAGCACATGACCGGAGTCCATTCCTTAATGCTCCGCTGCTCTGTGGCAAAGCAGTTAAGATTTGCAGGTGGAGGAGGAGAAATACATGACGGATTTGCTGTGGTTATTTAGGTGCCTCCCTTAGCTGAGCATTTACAGCATTCACCTCATGAGTAAGAGCCATGAAACTTAATTTTTATTAAATTGTAATAGAATAAATTGCTAAAGTAATTACAGTTTCAAACTTAAATTCTAATAGGCAATTAAATAACAGTGATCTGCTTAAGGAGTGGTTGGAGCCTTGCGTTTTTAAAAAAGAGAAATCAGAATTCTTGGGTATGTCATTCTCCTATTATATTAAAAAAAAGGAAGCAAAACTGTACTTAGTTGTATCTAGCTAACAAAAAAAAGAGAAATACAAAAGAATTCAAGGATGCCATTGTGGATTTGAAGATTCTGGTTGAGTTGCATGTACAGCAGAGTATTTCATCACCTTCAGACAGCTAAATCAGGATGCATTTAATTACTCTCTGGATTTACTTCTTGACGTAGATTTAACAGAAAAAGAATGATTTCTAATGTTGTCTTTCCTCCCTTACTAAACCAATACATCGAAATACCTGGTATAAAGAATCTCTCCAGTGCCCCAGGGTCAGGCAGAACTAATTAAGGAGCCTTTTTTCCTCGTCACTGCAAAGTGAATGAGTAATGGAAAGTAAAGTAAGGAAACAATCTGAAGGAAGTTTGAGAGGACATTCTGAAAATACCTGCATTTAAGATTAAGAAAGAGGTGGAATTGTATGCATGTGAAGGAATTTGAATGTTCTAGGGATAACAGACATGGTAAATAAACTGAAACATGAAATAAAATGAAGCCACTAAATTCCAAAGGCTGTGGTTATGGAGAAAGGTTGAGAATACATTGAGAAGAGAAGGAACAATAATGGCTATAAAGCAGAGTTGTGGAAGAGGCTGAACGCCTCTGCATGAACTAAATATGGTACAGAATTGCTAAGTAGGGATGAATACTGATCTCAGGAGAATTTCTCTTTGTGCAGTGTAATGTGTACACATACACTGTATGTCAGGACTACTACACTGGAACTCTTCTCCTTCAAAGGGACAAGTATTGCTTTTAATCCGACATTACAAGTTGAGAATAGTCAGGGTTGGTTTTTTTTCTGTGGTGGTCTTACACAATTGTTACAAACAGAAAACTACAGTTACACAGGAGAGTAAACAGTCAGGAGGAGTACACTGTTGAGTAATTCAATAATGCCAGTTAAAATCCAAAAGATTGTGGAAAGGACAAATAATTAATATAAATGGGAAAATGAAACTGTTGGGATTATAATAAAAGCGGAAATAGTGGAATGGGAAAGATCCAGGACTGCTTCCTTACACATAAGAAGCAGCGTAGCTCCATGGAGATGACAGGATTTAGTAGCAGAAAAAAAGGGGAGTTACCTTTACAGGGATAATTGTTAAATGTCTAAACGTTGAAATGCACAAGAAAGAGGCAACAGTAGTTATGACTTCACTTTTTTATCTGTATGTAAAACCAGTGTCTAAAAATTTATGCGGGATAACAGATGAAGCTGGAATTTTCTGAAAGTAAATAAGGCAAAGTAAATAAGGTTGTTTTTCGAAAGGTAAGAAACGTTCAAATTACATTCACTGGGGGCCATTTTTCTGAGGTCATGGTGATGATGAAACTGTTAATGCTAATGAGATCTGAGACTTCACTGGTGTGGAATTATGCCATAGTTGCACCATGGTTTATTTACAAAAGTATGAGACCAAGTGCTCGCCTAGTGTAAATTAGCAGCCTCCTCAATTGAGAACATTGCATAGAGCATGGTGAACATAGGGAATTGTTTGTTTGTTTTTTTCCACTTTAAGCAAAAATATTTCACAGAACAATAATACAAGAAAGATAATCTATTATTTGACAAAATAACTCATATAACTGCACTTACTTCATGTTTGCTATGTAGTATGATGCTCAGAGTTAATGTGAGATTAAGAAAATATAGGTTTTGTAGTCAGTGTCATCATCTATATGAACTTTTTTTAATATTTGATATTATTTTGATTCTCAAGGAATTTTCTCTGTAGAAGAACGTTTATAAACCCTATAGCTGTGTTATCATCTGGCAGATATAACCAGTGAGCTCTAGCTGGGATGGGAAAATTAACCCACATTCAGTGCCATGTTTTTTTTTTCTTCTTGAATATGTACACCCCTTTCTGTATGAGATGAGTTACAGGAGTATGGTACAGAAGTGTGCACTGGATGTTTGTGCTTGATGCTTATGGCCATTTAAGTTTGAAACTAGTTTTGAAAGGTTTGAGAGCTAGGCTATATGTAGGTAATAACATAGTGCCTGGATACTTGTATCTGAAGAGGCTCATATCCCTAGGAAAGGAGCACGAATCCTCTAAAAAAAGTCCTCAAGAACTTCCACAAGAGGTTACGATTTATTTCCTTTTTCTCCAAGTCCATTAACTACCTAAGAATAATCTAGGCTGATTAGTGAAGTACTAAAATCTATGACAACACAAAGCTAAATGGGTTACTTTCAGGACCAAAGAGGACTAAAAGGAGCCCAGGAAGAGCTATATGCTTTAGCACTATGTAATACCTCACAAGTAAACATGAATTGATGTAGGTAGAAAGGCGTAAAAATTAAGTGACTTCCAGGCTTAAAACTGTCAGTTCAAGAAGCAAATACAGGCATCTGTCCAAATGATTAAGTGGAAATAGTGCTTTGTCACCTCAGTTGTACAAACGTCAAACAACTTGTCAGGAAAAAGAAGAATAGGATAGTGAAATAGTACATAAAATAAACCATTTTACAAATCTGTGAGGTGTTGTAATCTGAAACAGTATTGGCAGTATAATTAATATCTCAAAAGGATATTGAAGAATTTCAAAGAGCTCAAAAGGAACTAGAATCAATTAAAAGCTCAAAAATTGTCTTATGAAACTATATAGAGAAGGCTAGAATTTTAGAAAGTCATGAGATCAGGCAAACAATGGCAAATGATAAAGGACGTGTAGAACAGATAAGAAATTAGAAACTTAGAAAAAAATTAGCTTCATGACAAACATGAAGATAAAAAAATGCGTATTTAATTCACATTTTAAATGTGAAAGAACTGTCTTTTCACCCCACCTGTAATCACATTCTGAACTTCCCAGCAGTCACACAGCATTTTTACACGTACAGCTTTCCACGTTCATAATGCAATACACACCTTTACATCCTATTTGTATGTGTGAATATAATAAGGGCTTTGATAATTGTTCTCATGCAACAGATGACAAAGAATGGTACAGTGGAATCTGAAGAAGCCAATACCCTGACACTAGATGACATTTCTGATGATGATATTGATCTAGACAACACTGAAGTAGATGAGTACTTCTTTCTACAACCCCTGCCGACAAAAAAACGAAGGGCATTGCTGCGAGCATCTGGAGTGAAGAAGATTGATGTGGAAGAAAAACATGAGCTACGAGCCATCCGCCTGTCCAGAGAAGATTGTGGCTGTGACTGCCGTGTGTTCTGTGATCCAGAAACTTGCACTTGCAGTCTTGCGGGCATAAAATGCCAGGTAAGTGTCTATATTTTGGCCATTATTTAACTGGGGGGGAGGCAGTGCACACACATCTGGAGTTTTTGTTCTTAAAATCATGATTACAGGAAATTAATTAAGTTAATTATTAAAAGATAACAATTGTGGATCTCAAACTAGTTTTTTAAGGCCTAGATTTAAGAATACATAGTGTGCAATACAATCTGCTTAAACATCTTCATTTATTTTACGGTTAGTTTAGGCACATTCTTTAGTATTTTTGTTGTTGTTCTTATACAAATATTCTGCTCCTCCTGTTCCTCTTTGGCCTTTATTGAAGTATGCAAATGTAGACAATAGAAGAATCAGTAACCTGCAGATTTTAGAGATAAGTCACATACTGTCGAACTGTAAACTATAGTCCAAACTCAATGAGAAACTATAAATGAAACTGTGGTGCCATTCTTTATTTCACAAGCACGATACTTAAAATGCATATGTGTTAAATTTGCATTTAGGCAATAAAAAAGACTTCTGCTTATACAGCAGGTAGCTTTTCCTCTGCTGACTGAAGTGTTTCATATGGTACATTTACATAGTGTCCGTAGATGTCCCAAAATATTCCCTAAAAGATGGTTCTACTAATTCTCCTGAGCCACTGTTATACAGCCAAGTTGTTTTCTTCCTGAATGCCTTTTTCGTCATTTCTTAAATCCAATCCAAACTCTCACTGCTATTTTAAATAATATATTCTCTTTGCTGTTCCTGTTTTCATCTTCACATGTGGGGAAGATGTACTAGATTGTGTAATACAGTTCTCCTTTGCATTGTATTTGATGTTCAGGTATTGTAGTGTAGATGCACATCACAGACCTTATGCCATCTATAATTGAGCTATCCAACTGTGGACACAGTAGAAATTTAAGATGGCTATTATTAGATATAGCAGTTCTGCCCACAGTCTGTTGAGCTTACAACATTGCATCTACAATCAACTGGAACATCTTTTAAAATGTACTTTTATTCCTACTTTCTGTTGTCAGGTGTCCCCATTGGCAACTTTATAAAGGTCTTTATATATAATTCATTTTGTTTCAATAGGTTTCTAGGTACCATGATTTTTATCAATTTTTCAGACTCTTTCTGGTAATGCTTTAGCCTGGATTTGAGGACGACATGACGTAAAGCTGTAATGGATCCATAAATAGAAAACCTACCTATTTTTGGTTCCACTGTGTAATGCTATCCCCTATGAAACAGAAACATATTTTCCTACTCTGCAAGACTGTTTCACGTATGGGTCCCTTACTACTCCTACTAGTAATGCTAAATTCCAGAGCTAACTCTCTGAATTATTCTTTGCTTTGACTATTCTCAAGGTGAATCCCACTTCACTATTGTATTTCTCTAGGCTGCCTAGGTTCTGTCACATCACCAGGCTTTTTCTACATGTTAATCTGTATTCTTTTTTTTCAAAAGGTGGATCGTATGTCTTTTCCGTGCGGTTGCACTAAAGAAGGGTGTAGCAATACAGCAGGTAGAATTGAATTTAATCCTATCCGTGTACGGACTCACTTTTTACACACAATAATGAAACTTGAACTGGAGAAAAACCGAGAACAGCAAGTTCCAGCACTAAATGGCTGCCACAGTGAGATAAGTGCACACACTAGTTCTATGAGTCCAGGACCCCATCCGGTTGAATATTCAATTGCAGAAAATTTTGAGATTGAAACGGAACCTCCGGCTGCAGGTATGCATTCTCAGTCAGCCGAGGACTTGGACTGCCCAGGGGAAGAGGAGGAAGAGGAAGATGGGAGTAGCTTTTGTAGTGGAGTTACAGATTCTAGCACACAGAGTTTAGCCCCTAGTGAATCAGACGATGATGAAGAAGAAGAGGAAGATGAGGAGGAAGATGAGGAGGAAGAAAAAGCAGATGATTTTGTAGAAAGCATGGGCTCACATGCTGATATGGTGCCTCTTCCTTCTGTCCTTTGCTACTCTGATGGAACTGCTGTGCATGAGAACCACTCTAAAAATGCCTCATACTATACTAACTCTTCAAATCTGTATTACCAAATAGAGAACCATGTTGCTGGCGCTGCTAACCAGATCAGTGAGACTTATTCAGAAAGGGATGCTGTCAAGAATGGTAGTCTTTCTCTGGTGCCTTACAACATGACTTCAGAACAGTTTGTTGACTACACACGGCAATCAGAGGAAACTTTTAGCAGCCCTCATTACCCTTCTGCAAATCCCTCAGTGATTGTTTGCTGCTCGTCTTCTGAAGGTGATAGCAGTGCTCCATGTAACACTTTATACACTGAGCATAGGCCAAGTCACCCTCAAGTGGAATTTCACTCATACTTGAAAGGTCCACCTCAAGATGGCTTTGTTTCAGCTTTGAATGGTGACAGTCGTGTACAAGAGCACCCTGCTGAGAATTCACTAAACCTCCCAGAAAAAAGTAGACTGCACGAAGAGTGCATCAAATCACCAGTGGTAGAAACAGTACCTGTTTAATATTTAAGTTATTCTGGGACTGACTTACTGTATTAAAATGCACTTACATTGAATTTCCTGGAATCTTACTTTTTTAAGAGGTAGATGACACTCGGACTACAGTCAATGTTTCAGACATATTTTGTTTTCTCAAGCTACACTGGCAGTGGTATTGCACAAAAACAGTTCATGTAAAGATTTAAATAAAAATAATCAAACTGTCTTTTGATAAAATGCATAAGTAAGAACACACACCCAACATATTTCAAAGTAGCCTACCTGTAAAACTATGTGAAACCTGCCAAGCTGTCTGAATGAAAGCTTTGAGTTTTTGATTGTCGGGCCTGTGCAACATTGTTAAAAGTGATGCTTTGAAATAATCATGTTTAGAGTCCTGATTTTCAACATATCTGAAAAGATGGTAAGTTTAATGTAATAGTAACTACTGTACAAAAAGTTCTAATTGTACTGTATGTATTTTATTTATGGTAGTTTAGTACACGTTTTGATAAACATGAACAGCATGTTCATTTGAGCAGAAGATCCAGAGGTAGTGACAAAGAGCACGTCCAATTTTCATCTGGAGTACCACGTATTCTTCCTTTTTTTGATTTTTTTTTAAGTACAATTTCTGGTAAAATATCTTGAAATGCATTTTAGAGTTCACTATTTTCTCTTTTACTGTTCTTGACAAACAGAAGCATCAAAAAGGGGGCATTTACATCTTCTAGTAAGGTGAAAGGTAGACAATCCTCCATTAAAATGAAAGTCAGTGGTATTCCAGAACTAGTACCCCCTCCCCAAAGAAAAGTGATCTTGTATATAAAGGCAAAGCAGTAGCTTAAGCTTGCACAGCACCTTTTAGCCCAACAAACATTCAGATACTTATGCACTTTAGTGCCATTTTACAGTACTGTATTAGCTGCGGGAACTGCGAACTATTTTGGCGAAATGCCATGGCTCCAGAATCTGAGGTGTATGTAAGATCTTAAAGTTCATTGTAACAAAACCTATTTGATTTTCCCAAGCCAGCTTATGAATATATCAGTAGGTAATTTAGAAAAGCAGAGTCTTGGTGATCAAAGCTGAAATGAAGCATGTTGAAAAATGTGAAAGTACCTAGATTTCCTAAATATTTAGCAGATTTTATGAAATACGAGACTGTCTTTTGTGGACTTACAATCATATCTCAGATTTACAGAGCCATTTGATCTACTTAGGAACCAGTAGATTCAGTGAGGAAACATAGCTTCAGAAATTTTGTATCTGCTAAAGTTTGTGAGCAAAATAGCAAGTGCATCATATGGATATCCATTACCATGTACTTCATTTGTTTTTAAATGAAATGGGAATTAAAATGCCTACTTGTATTTCAACCTTTAATTTATTAACCAATCTTACTTTCTTCTAGAAAAGGAGGTGTAGGAACCTGCTTTTCTCTACACTGATAATTCTGCACTGCCTTATTTTGATTTCAAAATCACTCTTAACATTTTTGTTGTTCTAATACTGAAATTTTATTTCTTATGTATCAAGTGGGTTGAAGTTTAGACCTGTCTTGTTTGTCAAAATAAGGATCAGCATCTTAGTTTTTGTCTGTGTCAAATCTAGATGGTTAACAGTATGCATGTAAACACGGTGTAAATTTTAGCTCTTTATTTAGTGACTTCTGGTTAGAAGCTCTTTAAAGCATCATGTACAGTACTCCAGTGGAAAAACTGCCAGATTCAAAATATTGTTTTTTTAAAAAATAAGCTGACTTAATTGTTTTTATATGAAATCTGGGCAACGTGATTTCTCATTTTTAGCTAAATTAGCGTAATATTTTTGCTCCATGCAGAAACTGGAAAGTTTTTTTATTTACTTATTTCCATGAGAAGTCCTACATGTTTTATATGAACTGCATTGAAAAGTTCCAGTTCTCTAGGAACTGGATTCCACACTTGCAATGTATTCCATCTCCTGAGAAAGTACAGTCCTGTTGGTTACCTGACTCAGCAGTTCCTTAGCCTCTGTTCCTCTTACTCACAGAACACTCTTCTGTTTCTCTAAACACTGACTAGGTAACCACATGCACTCTTATTCCATATAGCAAATAACCATCTTTATTTTTAAAGAGAAACATTAGTTGATAAAAAAAAAGTTCTGCATCTAAGAATGAGAATACTACTATTCTATTCAAGATATTCTATGGGCAAATGTAACAAGTCTTTGTGTATACAGGCATCTTGCGTTAACAGCAGGCTTAAATCTGGCACTCTTAATCAACACCAGCACCAAAAGCACAAATCCCTTCTCCTTGAGCTGGGACAGCAGCTGCGAATCAGTAGCAGCTCTTTCTTTAACCTCAGAATGTGTTGGCTACTGGAGGATCATGCACACTTTACCACAGTATTTCTCTCAGGGGAAAATTAAATGAAATATTTGGTTTCATTATTCACCCCCTTACTGAGCAATAAGAAATTATGTTCTTGGCCTCTGTGCTTTCAAATGAAAAATATCTTTAATAATATTAGCAAGCACAGTAAGCGATTAACTTTGTAAAATACATCTCAGCTAGCTTTAAAATACTGAGATCATGGCTATTTAATATTTCCATTGGCACACACTTCAAACCCCAGGCCTCCTTATTATTAGCATCTGTATAAACTTCTGAGTACTTAGATGTATGTTACATGCCATTGGGGCATTGGGGACGAGTATAGCTAAATTCTCAAAAGCTTGCAGCACAGGATAACAAGCAGTAGCTTATAAGATAGGGTAGAGAAGACAGTGACTATAGAAAGAACTTGTGCTACACTTATTTTCCCTTGCCTAAAGTAGCTAATTCCTGGGAGTCACAAAGTAAAATGTGCAGAAAAAAGATTTATGTTGAAAAAACTTTAGAGAAATTAAAGATATGTTTTATGTTGAAAAATAGTCTTAACTACCTGGTGATAATGTAGATAGTAATACCTCTCTTTTGATCTGATCTGATTTGTTGCGATTAAGATTTCATCTTGGGATATGAAGTAAACAAGTCCTGCTTAGCTCTTGCAAGAAGTCACAAAGCCAAGTCTGCTTATAATTCATGGACATTTCCAGGTAGGTATAAGAACGTCCACAAGACTTTTAAGAGAGATAAACTCATACTGAGGGGAAAAATCCAGAAACCTTTTTTTTCCAATATAAGCTAAACCTGTTCCCCCCAAAATTCCATACCAGCAAATAACAAAGTTAAGGCCTTTTTTAGCACATATAAATTGACTAGAGTGAAAAAAAAAGTATAGTCATGGCCCTGACCAAAACAGATCGTCTGATTTAACTGTGAAGTCTAGAGCAGGCTGTAGAAATCAGGTGACAGTCAAGATTCCCACCCCTTGATTAGACTTACGTTTCATTTAGAAGAAAAAAGTACTCTTCATACAAGGAAAAATAAATCATGGGATGGAAAATGTTATTTTCTGGGGTAGTATACAATAATATATGATGTGTATTTCCCAGTTGGTTAATGTTCAGGTTGATAACCAGTCCTTTCATTTTGGGTAAGCTTATTTCTGCATGCTACAAGTATTATGTTACTGAAAGATAACAGCAGTATTTGCTTCTGTATTGACACAGTATATCATTTGTGGAAACGTTTACTTTACTGATACCTGTATCAGCTTTATTTCCTAAGACATCTGGCTACTGATAATCACTCCTAAGAAGCCAGGTAGTAAATTGGTGGATAGTTTATGATCCACTAAATATGGTTCAGAAAAATGAGTCATAACAAAAGCATTTCCCTCTGTTAAATAATAAAACTGAATTTTCAAACAAATAGCACTGAAATAGCACTAAAGCTGGATGCTTTTTGCCTATAATGTGAACTGGAAAAAATGCATTGTTAACACATATATAAAGCTTTAACTGCCTTTAGACAGAAAAACAGAACTTTTCTGGCAAAATCAGCTGCCATTGCAATTGTTTCCTAAGAACTATAACTCATGCACACTGGCAAATATTTAAAAAATTAAAAGCTGGTCAGTAAAAGTTTCTAATATTTCTTTCCTTTAAAAAAAAAGATTCTTTGATGAGCTGTATGACATTAGATCAGAAAGTTTTAGATAGGTAAAGTTTACTGTTTTTCCTTTTTTTGCTATAAATACGGCTCCGCCTGCTCACTGGCCTGTTAATGGGGTCGGTTAGCAATGCGATCCTGCCTTTTGTCTAAGTTCTGTAGAAATTGCATGTGATATTCATTGTGCTGGTACTCGCTGGATGTTGGTGTTTCAGTAAATGTGCTGATGAGCTATTGTGCAACGTTCCCCGCCTCACAATCGAGAGGATGTCTTCACGAAACACAGCTAGCTTGTAAAGATTGTATGCATACATTTGTATGCAAACCAGAACATGTATTATGTTTTTTTAATATTTCAGATGTTCCTAAGTCTTTGACAGAAATGTGATATACAGTATAGAGAGAAATGGGCTCAGAGATCTGGGTTCTGTTGGCTTTGCCTTTGTCCTACTGTGTCACTTCCATTCTCTGTGCTCTGTTTTTTAAGGTACTTGGGAGATATTGTGATAAAAAAAAAATTATAGAACAGGCAAAACACCAGTATTTTTCCTCCTTTTTTTGCATCATAACTAAATATTTGTACTGCAAAGTCACTTTCCCAATAAAGCCCAATCCAGCTCAGAACTTTTATCACCAACATGAAACACAGCAAAAGCAAGCTGTCCTTTCCGTGGACCAGATTAATGAGGAAAAGTTTAACAATAAATTTCACAGTAAAAATTGAATAAAAGCTGTGTTGAATTTACCTGTTGAGTGCTTAACATTTGAGCAGCAAGATTGTGGTTTGCCTGCACCACCATACTTTCTTGGCAGGAACAGGCAGTCTTATTCCCCTGCATGTTGTCTTCTTATGCCAGCTGAATTCTTTCAGTTGAAACTCCTTGTCTGGGCTGCTCCTGTAGCAAAGCAGATGCCCTCACTCAGAGCTAAAGCAAGGAAGACCCATGATGTGTTTTAAAAGGCATTTGCTAAATAAGAAACCATGTTACAGCTCAAAAGTTGTATAAACTCATGTTCATTGTGCCAGTAATTTAATTTATTGAAGTAGTCAGGAATAGGGATGGAGGAGGGTGATATGGGAAATCCTTAAGAATTTAGGGGTGTTACACTTTTCCACTGGGGCTAAAGTGTAATTCTATCATCTACTTTGTTATGGTTGCCCAACACTTGATGTAAAATACTTAGAAAAACTAGCATTAACTCAGAGAATATATTCTAAAGAATTTATTTCTAAAATATTAAATCTGATTACTATTTTTTTAAAATGGTACAAAGCTACTGTTATTTTTAAAAAAGGGTCTAGTTCCTTAACGTGTTCCTTGGTATGAGAAATCTCAACATTTGCCTTTTCAATGTTTCCAATCTTTTTTTTAAATATTCCTTAATTTTGCTGTTCTCTGTAATCACTGTCCATGTGCAAATTATTGTCTGTTTTCTCCTCCAAGAGGTGTGAAATCCAAAGCATGAACATTGTGATGAACAAGTGCAATTTAGTGAACACATGCTTGAGTTCTTCATAAGTGCTTCCTGTTCACTGTCTCTTCCCATTCCCAAATCAGAGGCAGCTTTTAATTTTGTTGCTAATAAAGGTGCCAGAGCTTTGTTTTCAATTAAGGAGGAAAGTTTAACATCCTTGAGAACTTTCTGCTACCCTAATGGCAAGAGTTTTAGTTTTTATAACACCATCCAATATTTGAAACATCTGTTTTGCAGCCTTAGTCTTTTCTCCCTTCATCTTAATGTCTGGGAAAGGTCTGTTGTATAGTAAGGCTTTTTATTAAAATTGAGCGTGAGGGAAGTGTTGTGTCCTCTGTGCTAACAATGCTTTATTTTGCTAAGACAGTTAATTTTTATTTTTCACTTAAGATTAGCATGTAGATAGATCGGAACAGTAGTGGAAACCAGGGTGTGTGCTGTCGTTGTCTCGCGCCACTGGCTCTGAATATGAGAGTCATGAGGGAGTGATCCTGGTGGGGTCTGTCCTCTTCGATACACACAAACGAACAGGAAGCCTACCCCACAGGCTGCAGAGATGTGGTAAGGGATCCCAGTCTCCTGAGGCATGTGCGTGGGATCCAGGAGAGAAGTGTCATTCTTGGTAACAGCACAGCCCAGTACAAGATGAAAATCCAAGAGTAGGGAAATCAGAAAATGATCACCTGGGGCAACAAAAAGTTTCCTTCAAACTACTGTTACAATTTTTTTTCTTTTTTCAAATATAAGTAAAAAGTAATAAATTAAAACCACCCTTTTATAAAATAGAAGTGAATTAGATCTTAAAAAGGAAAAGTTAAAGTGTATATTGCTGTATAGTCTTTATGATTAGGAGGATACCTGCTGCACAGAAGTCCCCTGACTGGAGAACCATATTCATGATCCTTTGTATTGCTAATTCGCACTGCTTCTCAGTTGAGAAGATGACAGCCCTTCATCCAGGACCAGGGGGGAGGGGAGTGGGGGAAAAAAAAAGTCAGAAGGCAAACATTTTTTTACTCAATTATTGTAACTTGGATCTTAGCAACAACACTTGTTTTACTTAGGTATTTTATGAATGTCAAACAGAACAAAATCAAAAGATGTTTGCCTCGTGTCTGTTCTCTAACTGTGCGCTTTTCCAACAAGCCATGAAGAGTGGCTTAGCTGTTTTCGATGGACCCAAAAATGGTGGAAGATACTAATGAACACCACTGTCCTAACACAAATTAAGATAATCCTTCATATTGGGGCATGGCTGGATACATCCTGGAGTGAGGGGGGTAGGAGTGTAGAAAGGGCAATTTAGAGGAAAAGAAGGATGAAGGCTGGAGTTGTTAGATTGATGAGGACAATGTTTTCTTCTTAAGGGCGAAAGAAAACATTATATATGGGGTGGGGAAAAAGGAAGGGAAAAAAGGAAATTAAGACATCCCCAGAGCGAGGATGGAAAAGTATATGCATATTCACTACAAGCTTGGCTATGTTAGAACATAATATTAATTAGATTAGTTAATATGTTTTAAAACAAACATGAACTTGGTGCAAACAGGAAATGTCATTTTTTCCATGTGTGTTGTATACAGGCAGATATTAAATAAAAGACATCCAAAAGCAGAGGGTAAAAACTACAAAGTAAAGCAACACCCTAAAAACATTGTTACCATGTCTTTCCTTTTCCTACGTCAACTGCAAAGTCATATTCAATATCATTTTAGTTAACTCTGCTCCCAGGCACATGCTGTAACATAATATGCTTCTCTGATAACAAGAGGCACTAAAAATGAAAGAAGAAATAGGTGTCCTTGTTATTAGCATTTTAGCTCGGGATATTCAAATGAGACTTAGTACATTATGGCAGCTAATTCTAGGTTTCTGCATCTTAAACTTTTAAAAGACGTTCTTAAGAATGAGCTTTTGTGTTGAGTTATGGGTGAAGGTCAACCTTGATGGGGTACTGGGGGATCACTGTGAAGAACCAGCCATCCATTTGAGTCTCTCATACACAGACTGAATACAAGATTTCAGCTTCCTGAAAAGACTGCATCTTTGTGTGCGCTGGCAGCTGGTTCTCTTAAAACAAAACCAGAAGCAAACATGCTGTTTTTTCAAACCATTTCACACAAATACCACTACTTAAATTATCACACAACAATGCCCGTGTAAACAATGCTTAAGAACTGGGCCCTTCTTTTAATTGACTGATTGTAGGCACTTCTGTGGAAATATGTCTGAAGTATAGTTTGTGAAACATGTTAAAAAAGTGTTTGGTGTATAATAAGCGCTAGACATTTTACAGTGCAGAAATAGTCAAATTCTGTAGATTACAAATCCGCTCCTAAGAGCCTCAGCCTGTAATATTGTCTTAGTAAAGTCGATCTTTTAATTTAAATTGCATTCTGGTGTAATAATATTTTACAAATAGAGTTATTAATACAAATGTACTGGTTAATATCTGTTAACATTAAACATGGTAATTGGTTATTTTGGTTTGTTTCCATCTACAGCAAATAGATAGTTTTTGTAAAAAAAAATACAAACTAAACCAATTCTTACTACATTTTTCAAAGTGTTTTCATTGTTTTAACAAATACAAACTACATAATATTTACACTGTCTAGTCCAGCCCCATCTTTTAGAAGGTTCCTCTCACTCTGTATATATATATTTCCCCATAAGTATATAAAATTGCTTTTGAAATTTTTGTTGGCAAGTGGTAAATAATACACCATGGCATGGATTCGAAGTCACTTAAGTTGATGGTCTTTCAGACTCGTAATCCATTTGAATGGGACTAGTAAAATTGTGGTGTAATTGCAGCCATTTGTTTTAACTTTAAACATTACTTCTAACTTTACTAGTAATTTTTGAGAAAAATAATTATGTTAAGTACATAACATTTTCCATTACAGATGATGTTGCGTACTAAAATTATTGAGATCTCAACAGTAAAGCAACATATTTAATTGGACTCCTGCTTTTAAACTGTTGGAAGAAGTGAAAGGAAAAAAAGTTTGTCTTAAAATCTGTACATGGGAAGAATTTTGAGCTTCATAAACTATATATTTTCTTAATTTCTTTTTTTTTTAACAAAAGTTGTTACATCAAAGATGCCAAAGGGTAATATAAGCTACAATAATATTCAACGGAACTTAACCTAGACCTTATGTTGTAATAATTTATTCAAATTAACTGTATTCTTCTGTATTTATATTTTCGGTATTTATTATGAATGATATAGAATTTGATGTATTTATTGTGGCTTATTATTGCAGTGTATATATTACAAAAATGAGCATTTTTGAGTCTTAACATTAGGTTTTTTGGTAATTAGTGGCACTTGTATCGGCTGTATTTTTATTATATATTGTACAGTATATATTGTCCATTTGTTTGCAATGAAGTAAAACAGGTTTCTACGTTACATCATGGCTGCCAGTGCATTGTGCATCTTATTTCTACTATACAGTCAGTAGACATTCTTCTTTTATCTAACAAAGCCAGAATTAGTGCTGTACCTCCTCCTCTAGACCTGCAGAGCCTCTAAAGGTGCTCTGTGAAATTTCAAGCATTTCTCCTCATAGTCTGACAACATTAGGAGAAACAGTTTCACTTTGCGTGTTTTGTTAACTTGTGTTTTGTTTTTATTTTAATCAGCATATAAATATTTAAGAAATGAACACAAATGCCTTGTTAGGTACATCTGTTTGTGCTTTAATGATACTACTGCCTACAGTTTGATTTGGCCAATGCAATAAACCAATTTGATTCATCTGCACCTATCATGGTGAATTTAATAATTCTGGTTGTAAGTTAATGAAAGAATGGTTTTCAACAGATTTTGGAAAGAAAGTTTGCAACTGCTCTCTCTGGTGGACAATTTGCAGAAATTTTATACAACACATCATTTCAATGGCTAGAATGGCATATAAAGCAAACTCTTGAATTTCAGGACAACTTCTTAATTATGAAAACCACTGATCAACATGCTTCATTATGAAAGTAATTAACAATCAGGTCTCTGCCATCTTTTTAGTCTGATAGTTATTAAAATTGAGGTGTACATTTGTAAAAGGTAAGTTGTCCTTAAGTGTGTATTAATGACAAATTACACATGGCTAAATTATTTGCATTTTCAAAAACTGTTAAAGATCAGATGTTGTTTTCTGGATTATAAAAAAAAGTTCTTACAGGATTTAAGGCATCATTTGTTTTTAATTTGTTAGGATTTACACAGAATGGAATAGAGGAACAGACTGCTTTTTACATTGCCATGAACTATGGTTTATAGTGCTGCTCCAGGGCTTGCTAAGCCAGACTGACACAAAAAAAATTTGTAAAACAACTTTCAACACCAGTGTTGTAATTCAAGACATCAGGATGCCAGTTCAGAAGTATGAAGACTTAACACTAGGGTTCAGTTGTAAGTTGATCTATTAATAGTACTCATGTAATTCTGTACTCACTCTAGAGTAAATCAGCAAGGGTGATGAAACAAAATCCTCAGGTATGGTAACCTGGTGAAGTCCCACTGCAGTTGAAAGTATCAGAGCCACAGGCCCTGAAGTCCCAGAAAATTCAGGACCTGTTTTGTCTTTCTGGGAGTAAGGCTGAGCTGTCCTTTGCTGAAATCAAGCCTTCTTCAGCGCTTTGTGATCCCTTCCCTGGCTGTAATAAGAGAACATCACAAGATGGAGGTTAACACTGATGCAAGATTTCTGGTAATCTTCAGTAGTTTACATAGCCATCCGATTGATGTAGAGATTTTTACATGCTGTATATGTAATAGTGCTCCCCCCCTCGGGAAGAGAAAAGCATAATACCACGGCTGAAAATGCTTTAAATTTTAAAAAAGGGGCAGTAAAAGAGCCAGGAGACCCCACCCTGCAACAAACTCTGATTTTTCAGCACAGCACTCACATAAACATTAATGACATCGAAAAGAGCTGTAGATAACGTGAGGGACTTGAAGATGGTTTAGGTGGTTGTAGACATGCAATCCAGCATTTAAAAAGAAACCCAAACCACACTTCAATTTGATTTATTGGCTTAGCGGAGAGTAAAGGCTCATGATTAACGTGTTTCAGTGTGTACTATGACCATGGTATCTCCAGGACAAATGAAGATATTTGCTGAAGGACCAAAGCTGAATACTTTCAATAGACATTTTGGCAGAAATTTCCGACTAACGAGAGAAAGGAGTTTTGGAAGGAGGGTGACATGATACAAAGTGGACTGTAGCCCAGGGGAAAATTCAGCTAATTTTTAAGATGGTTAAGGTATGGTGATACAGCACCCTGGACTACTTTCACTATAAATTCGTTATTTCTCTGTTATGTCATTATACCAAAGAGTGCTTTGGTTTATGCAACAAATATTTCTTGGTTCCTGATGCTAAAATGGGATTTAGCTTGCATGAGCTTTTGTTTGTATGGCTTAGTTTTACATGCACACCACAAAATGCACTATGTAGGCAGACTGCAGAAACCATTTTTACGTCCACAGTTGTCTTTAACTGGTTTAAGTGTTACAAGCCATGGATAATGGCAAACAAGCCTTTGTGGAAGAGATCTTCTACTCAAGAGTAGAAATTGCCATGCAAAAAAGCATTTTTAGTCCTATTTCTTCCAGCATTTCCCTTGGGCTTTTGACTCCAGTCCCAAGTGAGTATTCAGAATGCACACTGTAGCTGCACCTTATCTTTTGGCCACACCTCTGCTTCTTCCTTCCCTTTCACATCAAAGTCCCAGGCTGGCCCTTATCTCACTTGGCCTTTGCGTGGTTCTATTTTCCTTAAACCTCATCTTTCTTGCTCCAAGTTGCAGCCAACAATTAAGGCTGCTTCTGCTTTACCTCTTGGCAGAGCTGAAGAAGCCCAGCTTTTAGGCTGGCCCAGCCAAACCACAGAAACCAATTTTTGTTCCACAGCCAGCAAAAACACTGCAAGTCTACACTTTAACCATAGGCCTTGAATAAGTCAATAGGCAGCCTTCAGCTCTTAATTTCCAGTTGTCTAGACAGGGAGGTAGTAGCCATGATTTGCCCCGAGCTCACTAGCTTTCTCTTTACTTTATTCTTTTTTCCTCTCATTATGTATTTGAGTCCCTTTAGAAAATATACACAAAAGCACTTGGATTAACAGGCAGGCAAGCATATTCAGTGATGGTTTCCTGGTCTTAGAGTAGCACAGTTGAACATTTTAGGGAAGTGTTTTCTGTGTCATTGTGAACTGCTGTCCCCTGTTAAAATGTACATTATTATCTCACATAAATAATTTAATCTCAAAGCAAAGGTTAATACTAAACCAAAGATTTTTTGTTTAGATGTACATTAGTCTATGTGGACAAATGTTATTTTACTGAATGGACTTTCTAGAAACAATTTATACCAACAACAAGAGACAAAATCATATGCAGGAATCTTGCTTAGCAACAGATCCAGTAACCTGTCAACTGACCAGTTGTCAGTCACAAGGCACCTGATGATTTCTCTGATAGCATGTCCATTGTCAATCACTTTTCTTTTTCTTGACAGCATTGCATGTTTGAAGTATAGAAGGTTTAGCCAAATGGAGAAGAAAGCATCTTGGCTTCTCAGTTCCATAAAATCCAGGAGGTCCCGAGGCACTCCAAAGAATTACTAATTCAGTGAACTTTGGTGAAATTCATCATTAAGAAACCTCAGCAACACTTTATGGTTGAAGCCTTGGTATTCTTCCTTAAAATGCCAACATATATTTCCTGTGTGAATGCCATTTCTGACAATATTCTTCTCACCACAGATTCCAGATTCCTTCCTACTTCACGTTTCCATCTTTTTCTCAAACTCTCACCGCTCTGAATTTGTGCTGCTGTCCCACACTTACTCCTGAAGGAACCTGCCCCCTGTCATCCTTGCTTTTCTTCCCACACCTCTTCTTTCTCCCTAGTATCTCTCATACTCACTTTCCAGTTCCACTCAGTCCTTGACTTTTAACCACCCAGCTTTCTGCCTTTGTGCTTTCCAATGTTATGTTGCTGTCCTTCAGGTTTCATCAGTTTTTCATTATATATGATGGGCAAAAGGTCGCTTTTTCTTGAGATCTGAATATGACAGAAAATTATTTTCTCTTCCTGAACCACACGTTAACACCTGCTAGGTGTAACCTACCTTTTTTCTGCAGCTCTCCTCACGAGCCATTTGCACACAGCACAGACTGTTTATATTCCATAATGCAAGTTACTACATTATTTTCACTTTAGTCATGTGCTTGTTTGCAATGTTTCTTCATCTCCTACACATTCCCCATGACTTTTACCTTCTACTTGTAGTCATTTCAGTGGTACTGACTGAACCTGGATGGAAATTTGTCTACGTGTAACTGTAGCACTGCTAAGTTTCACAAACTACAGATTCACCTAAGTAGATGATTCTTTCTGCAACTTGATTGCCAAGATATTGCCAACCATGCTATTGGTTGATACTGGACTATTAGGCATTGGGCTGTACATGCCTCATACTGCATTTCAGACTGAGAAATTCTGACTGCTTATTCTGAGCCAAAAATAATAATAATAAAAAAAGAACTGTGAAGAGAAGGGAAACAAAATTGGTGATAACAAAAGACTGGGGAGGGCAGCCCTCCAGGTTCCCACTTTAGGAGTTCAGTTTTCTTCCACTTCTGTCCTCCCCCTAAAGTTCTTTCCTGGACAAATTCTGTTCTCTTTGCTGTTGCCTTTTCAGTCATCTAATCCTTCACAATACTACAGGCATTGCCTTCTCATACCAGACACTGCCATATGTCTTTCTTTCTCCTTCATGAACTCAAGCATCAGATATTCGTCCTGGAAGTTCAAAACCTACTAATATTATCCACAATATTTAAGACATTACTGGCAAGACAGGGTTTACCTTTTTATACCTTTAGTAATATTAGGTACAAAGTCATAACTTAGTACATGAAGTATTCCATACTGTAGGCTTGAGAAAAATGCAGTAATCACAACATTTTTACAGGAATCGTACTGGCTTCAGAGAACATTCAGAGAAACATCTGTAGCAAGAACCAGTGTTTCTTGGTAATTCACAACTAGTCAGTCTTCTTTAGGAGAAGCCAGTCCAAGTGACCTGAGAATAAAATTTCACATACAGTATCTGGGACCAAAATATTTTACGGTAGCATATTTGCTTTGAGGTCATCATCCCTACGAAATTCTCATGTGAAAAAGGATCAAATATATATCTAAAAAGGGAATCCAGGATATATAGTTTTGGTAATAAAGTGACACAAATTGATGTGATGAGGAAGAGGGCTGGGAAGAAATTCTACATTCACTTTTTAGAGGATTTTACAATTGTTTGCTGAGCCTGGGAACACCAGTGTATAATTTTAGTCTCCGTCGGGAATGCTGTATGGTTTTACAACATTGTGTCCCTTCCCTCAAAAAAACTAAAGGGCACCCAGTTTCCAACCTTTTGAAAACACTTTACTTTTGGGAAGTTTTTTCTTCCTTTAAAAAATGGTAATCTTGTATTAATTTCTGGGGAGAAAGATAAGACTGGGAAGAAACTGAATAAGACATGCTAGATTTATTATTGCTATCCCTTATAAAATATAAAGTAAAGCTAACATTTAAATTATAAAAGATAGAATCAGAAATTGTAGACTTATTTAACTTTAAAAATACTTTTCAAAGTCTTTTAAAAGGGAAATGTAATTTGTTAATGCAACAAAACTTTTTAATAAAAATCCTTTTTTTTAACATCGTAATATTCAATTACTGCTTGAAACATTATTGTGCTATTGACACAAGTGCAGTTTTGGACAGTAGATTTCAACAACGGCATCCTTACTTGAAGAATTCAGGACGTACAGTAAAATACTAAAAAGACTACATGGCCCTTCCTTAGAAAGTTTAATATAAAGTATAACCCCAGAAGAGATCCATGCATAAGAATTTCAAAGGACTAGCTATAGTTCTGATAAACCAGCCACTGAAATCAAACCCCCTACATCTCAATCTAATTTTATAATCTTGATGAGATGCATAAGATTATGTAAAGCTCATTCTCAAAATGTAGATTATTCTTTAAAAGGATATAACAAATTCTTTTTGTTTCATGTATTTCTCAGAGTAATTCAACATATCTAAAGAAATGTATACAGCAAAACATAAAATACAGAGAAGTTAGCAATTCACTGTAGAATGTACCATAACTAGTCAAGAGAATCATACTGGAGGAATAAGTTATGCCAAGGAGAACATCTGCTTCTGCCCTTTAGAAAACCCTTGTAAAATAGTTTACTTTTCAGGAAAAATTGAAGACTGGTGGTAAAAATGCGCAGAGAAGATACACAATAATTAATACCTGAACCGCTTGCAATTTTGCTTACTACTGCTTTGTAATTACTTTCAAAAAAGGAATTTTTAAGAAATGGAATTAATTTAAAAAAAAGTTAAAACCTTCAACCATATTTACAGATCTCTTGTTGTTCTTCTTAAATTGTATGGTATCTATATATACACAAACATATGCGTATTTATAAGTGAGATACAGTTATGTCTTCTAAGAGACAAATACTAAATTCAGATTTTCAAACAGAATAGAACAAAGTCACTGAATGCCTTTATTTATAGCTCTGCTTCTCTCTTTTTTCTGGCAGGTACTAGGGAGTACAAGTAAGAGCAAATAACTGTTGGACTACGTACTGCAAAAATACAAACTGAAATGTCACTCATATTTTAAAGAACAGATAGTAAATGTATAAAAAAGGAGTAAAGTCTTAGCAATAGTAGCCATGGTTAAAAAGCCTTCTTTCAAGTGTTTTATGACTACTGATCTATGTTAGGCCAGAAAAGAAGTCTCAAAAAATTAAAGGAAAATATTAAAGACAATTTTAAATCACAGAATAATTTTTCCTATTCCACAACTAGAACAGAACGCAAAATATAATAACTAGGTGACCTGCTACACCTAAATGCAGAAAACAGAGTGAAAGCGCATTTATTGCTATATCTCCTATAATATCTTGGATTATTTAAAAGAAAAAAGAGTGAAGCTCCTCTAGCACTGAGCTACTGCTGATGGAGAGATTCCTACCTGCAAGTGAAAGACAACCTTTGTTCCCTTGCAATTTAAATGTTTTGAGTGTTACTTCTAAAAAGAAAAACTGTTAATGAGTAGATAATGGTTTCATACATGCAAATTCTAATCTGACAAGTTTGCAAGTGAAACAGGTTGCATGAAGAAATTGCCCTTCAGTGGTACTAAAAATAATGATGTCGTGCATTTGCTATATAACATGAACGAGGAACTAAAAGAACACAAATCCTTTTAAATGGTTTTGCTGAATACCTTGTCTTCTAGAACAGGTTCCTTGAATGCTCAGTTTCCATTTCGTGCATGGGGATCAACACAGCACAGTGATTATTTAGGTAATCTCCCATTTTCTATTCCTGTTTGTTGAACAATATACTCATTGGCTTGCATCCTATTTTTCCTCAACTCCTCTGGTTTGTCAAGAACATTTGTTACCTTCCCAATATCGGTTTGATCTGTGAAAGTAATAAGAATACTTTTTATTCCATTACTGAATTATGGAAATATTTATCAAGGAAATACGGAAATATTTATCTGCACAGGCAGATCTTGGTACAATGCCATTCAATGCAGCATTCCAGTTTCACAGTGGCATTAATACCCCTTCCCAGTATAGTCTTTTCAACAATTTATGTCCACACCATAGCAAGTATTTTAAGTCATACAGGTATAACTTCATAGGATATTCTCAAAGGTGTCACCAAAAGATTTACAGAAGCCAAGACAGGACTAAAAGGCAAGATCATCAAACCAGAAAAAGAAATTAGCTTAAGATAATGCTTCTGAAAAAAATATTGCTGGTCTTGGTTATTTCACTTGTCTTTTAGATAACTTAGTACTGCTGAAAGCATTTCTTCTTGCTTTTCTTCAGAAGCTTAGTCAAATACTGTTAAATTAACCAAAGACAGGCTCTCTCCCACCATTAGAAATAAACTCCGCATCATCCATCCACTAGACTACATAGCTACATTAGCATTTACCTGTAATGATATTTATTTACCGGGACAAAAGAACAAATGTAATATAATTGTATTTTGTCTTACTCACCTTTCAATAACCACCCCTTCAAATATATTCTCATCTTTAGATTTGATTATGCAGTCAAATGGTTTTCTTTGTCTTCACTTTAAAAATTTGAATTTTCTTTCCTTTTGGGAATGACTTCTTCCTTAATCTTCTTCCTCTTACGAGTACAGTACTTAAAGGAAATACTAACCATTTCCTAAAATACTGTTACTAGCTGCATCTAACTAGGCCTGATCTTATCACTCAACTTTCCACTGTTAGGTGGACCTTTCTTGAGATTCAGATCATTAGAGCTCATCATTAAGCTTCTCATTTCTTCCACTTGAATAGATGCTGTAGATGTTCAACACAATTCTGACAAGCTGCAAAGTCTAAATACCTTTTGACCTTTGATGTTTCCCATCCCTGCTTAATGACAACACTGGCACTTCTAGACAACAGTAAGTCTTTTCCTTGTCTTTACTCTGCTGCTTTCTTCCCTTCCTAGAAGTTTATTTTTTTAATTTCACAGCCGTTTTCTTCCCACATCTTAACATGTGCACATTTAAGGTTATTTTTAAATCTCCATAATTTGCATAAATCAATTCAGTCTTCTCCAAATTAGAATGCAAAATTTTACTATGAAATACAGTTTACCTTATTAAAGTGCAATTCTAAGTGACCTCAGATGCTTTAAGGGTGAGATGGTCATTAATCTCACATTCATACCCCAAAGTAGACATTTTCAAGTAAGTGTTCATCTCTGTTCCTAGACAGAATATCTCCCATGCAGTACAGTTACCCTCATTAAAGAAGGCCTGATATAACCACAATCAGAAAATAGGCATGATTGGTGACTGCAATAAAAAAACCTGGAGAGTGTTAAACAACTGTGCATTCAGTAAAGTAACCAAAAAAAAAAAGCTGACCATATCCTGGGATGCATCAAGAGAAGCACAGCCAGCAGTCAAGGGAGGTGATTCTGTCCCTCTATTCTGCTCTGTGAGGTGAGACCCTGCTTGAAGTACTGTGTCCAGCTCTGGAGCCTTCAGCACAGGAAATACTTGGACCTGTTGGAGCAATTCCAGAGGAGGGCCACAAAAAGGATCAGACAGATGCAACATCTCCCCTATGAGGACAGACTGAGACAGTTAGGGTCGTCCAGCCTGGAGAAGAGAAGGCCCCAGGAGCTCTTATTGTTGATCTTTCAATTCTTAAAAGGAAGTGTATGAGAAATATGAGGACACACTTTTTCATAGGATCTTTTGCAATTGGACAGGGGGTAATGGTTTTAAACTCAATTAGGGTAGTTTTAGACTGGATACAAGGAAGAATTTTTTTACAATGATGGTGGTGAAACACTGGAACGGGTTGCCCAGAGAGGCCTCATCCCCGGAAATGTTCAAGGTCAGGTTTTATGGGGCTCTGAGCAACCTGATCTCTTGAAGATGTCCCTACTTGTTGCGCAAGGGGGTTGGACAAGGTGATCTTTAAAGGTCCTTTCCAACCCAAATTATTCTATGGTTCTATGATATGTATTTCTAAATACTCAATCAAATGAATACTATTTATCAAGTCACAGGTCTACATGATCTATTGAAGTACACTTGCAGATGCTTACAAGAACACTTTCATTAAAAGAGCAAGCAGAATAGTTAGGAATCACAGAATGACCTGAGTTGGAAAGGACCCACAAGAATCATCGAGTCCAACTCCTATCCCTGCATAGGACAACCCAAATACTCACATTATGTGCCTCAGGGCAAATGTTCCTTGAATATTATCAAGCTGGGTGCCATGACTACTTCCATGGGGAGCTGTTCCATTGCTCCACCACCCTCTGGGTGAAGAATCTTTTCCTAATATCCAGCTGAAACCTCCCCTGGCACGTCTTCCTGCCATTCCCTCAAGTCCTATCATTGGTCACCAGAGAGATCAGTGTCTGCTCCTCCTCATTCCCTTGTGAGGACGCAGTAAACTGCTATGAGGTCCCCCTCTCCTCCAGGTTGAACAGACCAAGTGATTTTAGCTGCTCCTCATACTATTTCACCTCCAGGCCCTCCATCAGATTTGTGGCCTCTTCTGCACACTCTCCAGTAAGCTTGATGTCCTTTATATACTGCAGCGCCCAAAACTGCACACAATTCTTGAGGCAGGGCTGCGCCAGTGCAGAGTAGAGCAGGAAGGAAGGCCAAGGTCTCACCTGAATTGATGAAACTGAGGTTAGTCCTTTGTAAAAGGGGAGACAGCAACAACAAGGAAAAAGGAGATGCAAGTGCAAGTGCTTGCACAAGAAATTATGTACAGATAACATTAGAAATCTGTTAGGTAAACGTTGCATAAATCACTAAAAGGTAGGGAGAAAAAAAGGTGGGTTTAATTGATATTAAGTAATTTAAAAGCAATAATGAGCAAAACACAGAAAAAAATTGTTAATATTAAGCAACTCAGAAATCTGTTACAATATAAATTTATTATAAATTTTAAAGTTCTTGAAATATAAAAACCTATACAAAAAGTTTTGGCTAAATAAAAGGAGATTGATCATCAGAATAAGCAGGTTTTTGATAAAAATAATCACACATATACTTCAATTTTTTTTTCTTCAGTAAAAGAAGAATTGACTTTCTAAAAGCTGAGCACAGTGTGGTTGCCTGTTTGGCTTTAACCTGAAGATGATATACTTAATTTTTCAAGTGAGGGAACTTAAAAAAAGTACTGAGAAATGTTCACTGAGTAAAGTAAATGATTAAAAAATACAAATGAAGTCAACCAATCCAGCATAAAAATATACATATAAAGGTCTCGGTATACAATAATTTCTTGTAGCTCTAGAAAGAAAATTACTCTTCTTCAAAATTGTGGAAAAAACAATATACATACAGTCCTCAAGGTGAGAGAGGACTATCAGATCCATGAATCAGTGGTCAACATATAAAGTCTTATCATAGAAATATTGTAAACATTTTCCTTAATTGGGACATCAGTCATCTTTGGTATTACAGACTCCTACGGAAAATCTGATGACATACTTTATGTCCAACTTAAGTAAGAGGAAAAAGAAACTGTTTAAAGATTTTGCATTTAAAGTATGCATCACTTAAAAATGCAATATACATATATGATTACAGTTTAGTATGGATCTTTTGTTTTAATAAAATGCTCCTGGCGTAATATCAAGTCTTAATTGTTCTGGCCAAAGATCCACTTCTGGAAGGGGTCTGATGGATTACAGGATGCCAAACTCGGATGCTTTCCATTTCCTGTAAGGCACATATGTAGTGCTGCGTTGTACAAAGTTTGATCCTAGAGCAGAAAAGGAGGAGAGAAAAAAAAAGAAAAAGTGAACAAATAGTGAGCATGCTATTTCTCCCCATTCTTTGTTTTTTCCTCAAGTTCATTGTTGTTAAAAAGAATAATGCCATACAGGTAGTGCAGGGGCAGGGGCGAGCAACCGAACATGAGTAGCAAGCAAGTGCCAACTTATTTCTTAGGAAGTTTTTAAAAAATATTTTAAAAGATACAAAACATTTCATTTGACTTTGAGGTGGATGCCCAGACACATGCTAAAGGATATCAACTGGTTTTGTAAGTGACATTTCTTCTATTCATTTAAAGTACTGAAAACATCAAGTTTGGTCTGGTTACTGAAAAGCTCAAATTATCTACATTTTCCTCCCAGAAATAAACTTACTCCTTTTTGGCTTCAGAGTTTTGTTTTGTTGGGGCTTTCTTTCACTGGAAATCAAAAATTAACTCATATAAAAGATGACATATTTTATGTCCAAGTTAAGGAAAAAGAAACTGTTCAAACACAAGATGTCAATACACTGTGCAGTTTAAATACCTTTTGATGCAGCCATTTCTCTTCTCCAACAGCAAAAGTTTTCTGGCCTTTGTAGTTACATTCATGAAGCTGCACAGGTCCTTTAGAAGCACGCAGACACAGCTCCTTCTGAATGTTATGTCGAATTTCATGATGTGCAGAATATTCAAAGTACTATTTAAATAATTTTTTAAAATTTCAGTAAATTAATACAAACAAGAGTACTAGACTAAATTAAACCGTTGAAATTCATATTCACAAAGTAACAGGTTTCTTTTGTTATTCAATATTTCGGAATACAGAATCATTCCTCTGGTTTTAAGCATACACACCATAAAAGTATTTACAAAACCAAAAGCGTTTTCTGATACTAATGTAATGGAATATATTCAGAAGTAGTTAAATGCATAAATTGCAAATGCTGTTTGGTGCCATATGCATTTTGATGCAAGATTTCAAAGGAATCATAAATAATTTAAGAAGACACACTGAAGAATGGGGATAGTTGCTTCGATAAATTAAATTTTGGCATTTCTTAACTTTAAATATTTTTATTCGAGTTTTGTTTTTTCTTAGAGCAACCAAATCCCCAAAATTTGTCACAAACAACAATACTGATTACCATACATCAGCTTCTGCTGCGTGATCTAAACAATAATGGTAACAAAAGGACGCTGTTAAGTTCTCTCGTGAGCTAGCTGATAGAAAAGGAATATAGGCATGTACTTTTTGAGTGAATTTTACCATTATTTCCTGACATTAGAGTAGCCTTAAGGCTCAGGAATCATAGACTAGAATTAAATCCCTGTTAAGAACTGAATTATAAGTTACAGACACAGCTGTCCTTTTATACCTCTCAGCCTACCCTATCCTGGTCTCTTCCTTTCCTCCTGTCATAAACAGCAGAGCTCCTATCACTACATCCCATTACCACTGTTTCTTGGCCCATTTGTCAGCCTTCACCATGTCATTCTTTGACTATTAAGTCAAGGCTCAGTTAGCTCCCTGTGGCTTTCACCTATCTGTCCAGCTGGTCAGCTTCCATCTCCTCACTGCATTTGCATCAACGGTAACAGCACCAAGGAACAAACAGGCATCTCACTCTTAAATGTCTGCACCCAACATTACTGCCTGAAACAGGCACTTACAGGAGTGACCTGCATAGTCATTTAGCTCTCAGACATAATAATTTGTTGTAAACCCATTAATCTGATTTAATCCATTACGATTTATGTTTTGAACTCCAAAATCTCTGCAAGTCCTGAAAATATGACTTGAAAGCTAGGTTTAAAACTCCATTTATATGGTTTCAGGACATTGAGATGCTATCAAGCTGGACGTTCCCAGCCCCAGAATATTCTAAAAAGTAAGACTGGTATACAACTGATGTACAATTCTGAAAACTAGGTTGTCTATATTCCCTTCTCTTATCTCAAATACATGAACAAAGGACACAGATAGGAAATTTCAGCCTTCACTGCTAAAGTCTGGTTAAGACTATAACACAACTGAAAATAGAGTACTGTAATGAGAAGAGTTAAGTAAATATGGACTTCTCTTGAGCATTACCAGCGCAACCTCTATCAGAATTCTCTGAAGGCTGGCATTTAGACTATTATTTTATGGCAACAGGAAAAGCAAAAATCACAATACGTTAAAGCATAAAGTTTTAGTACAGTGCAAGGTTACTTAAAGAGAGATGATAATAGAAGTATACAGCAGATCTTAACACAATGTCTAGGTACAGTGTTCCTGCATTAATGATTGTGAAATCATTAACAATGTGAAAAGGACAATATGGTATCAATTCACAGCAGAATAATAATAAAACTTTCCATAATGTAAGAAGCTAATGTAACAGCGTAGTTGTTAACCTAGACAGTATTCTATCTCCCACAAGAACTGATTAGGAAAGCATCAGCTAACTAGGATTATGTGTCTGAGCTTTCCTAGTGTCATCAATGGATGCCTTTTAGGATTGAAGATTTTTTAAAAAAAAAATTACAACTCTATTCTAACAAAACCTTTTAAACCTTTTTTGATCTTTAGTTATTAAGGATTTACAGTTAATCAACTTCATACCAAATAACTCTTTATTGTAGTACGGAAGTGTTCATTTCTGAGCAGGAAAGGAGATTTTGCTTTTATTAGTGCCTGAAGGTTTCAGTATCTGACATCTATTGCAAGTCATACTGTAGAAGAGACAGAGCACCAATGCTGCCTCTAAGAGCTATGCACCAAAGAGAACATCTCTTGGACAAAAGCAACAGTATTATTTGTTGGCATTAGCCAGTACAGGATAGACCACTTTGACCTCACATTATGAGGCTGCAAGCATGATAGGGAAGGTGGCTCTGGCCTTGCCACTTGGTCACATTGGCTGGATTCCCACCAACATCTTCCTTGACAGTGCGAGTCCTGGTGGCAGAGAAAGAAGCAATAGGAGGAAGCATAAGGAAAGTAAGAATTAAGAAGACAACACTTAAAAGAAACTAGTAAGGTAGGATGAAAAGGTTTTGCATAGAAAGGAGAGAACAAATGAAGCAGTGCAATTGTGTTAAAAATCTGAATCTGTATGCCAAACATAAAATGTTAGAAGGGAAACAACATTAAGAGCAGTATGAAACTTTTCTTGAACAATGTATATAAGAAATAACCTTTCTTAAGAAATAGAGAGAAAATTGCATATTAAAAATGAGTCCATTTCTTTAAATAAATTAGAAGTTTTACTATGGTGAAGTTATAGCTGAACAGATCATAAAAAACAGGTAACGAATATTTTACCTGATTTCCTCCAAGTCCATGACAAGAATACATAATCAATGGTTTGCCACCATGGTTATTTTCACCAACATCCAGACACATGTGGTTACCCATGTTTTTTAACTAAAGAAAGGGTGTTATATGAGAAAAAAAAAAAAAGGCAGCTCAGTGGGGATCACTAAATATTAAACTGTCTCACTAGCATACAAAACTAACCGTTGAGCAATGCTCAGATCTAAAACTGTTGGTCTCTCCGAGTTAATCTTTTCTAACCAAAAGTCTAACAACTATATTATGGCTGTCTACAACCACACTATGAATTATTAGGCTACTGGTATACAAGGTTACTGTCATTCAAATAACAATTTAAAAGGATACATATGAAAAATTCAAAATTAGAGAAAGAAGTGCTAAAAATTACCATTCACCTGAAGCTAAGAATTATTAATTGTTTAATATTTTGTTTTAGCAATATAATGCCTAAGGACTTATTTGGCAGAGGCGATGCAATGGACTTTAAAAAAAATTATACATAACTCTAAACACACATTTTCCTCATCATAAACCTAATTCTGAGAAGCAAGCAACTGTACAGTTTTCCATGTTAACATGAACTAATAACTCTCTCAGATTTCTTACTATATAAAGTTAAATCTACCTTGATAATTCGGGAAATCTTTCACCATTGTCTTAGCCCTTTTGTCATTTCAACTGTTAGCAGAATTTTGTTTATCTTAGCAGGTTGCAAGATCCTGTTAAACAAGGCTACTCTTAATTATTAAGATTCTTTGCTTAATGTTTGTCTTGCCATCCATAAAGTTACAAAACATTCAATTAGCAATGTATGTAGAAGAGAATTTTTTTTGTCCAGAGTAGTGACAGAAAACCCTAGAGCATGATAGCTGAAACATAAACGCTATGGCTAATATAGCACAAAAGATTAGTGAATTTCCTGGAATATGGAATACTATAGAAAATAATTAAAAACTTACATATCCAGAAAACAACGGATTCAGGTCTGGCACATATGCTTCTGGATAAACAGTACTGAGATACCAAGAAAAATTTTTACACTGCAGTTGCTGCCTTAAATCTAGTCTTTTTGAGATGTCTCCAAATGTCTTCTGTTAGAGGAAGGGAAGTAAGGAAGGATGAAAGAGAAATATACTGATGTTAATCATATAAATTTTGTTGATAGAAATCTATGATATGCTGTATTGTAGAATTAAACAAGTTTTAAGCTTCATTTATTGATTTTTTTAATACTACAGTTACTGCTGTTTGGCTTTCAGGATCACAAAACCACTGACATTTTCAAATTCAAAGCACGTGCAAGAAAAGTGCATTTCAACATGGAAAGAATTATCCTTATCCCCAAGAGCGTTTTAACAGTGTCGTGAACTAGGAAGGTATAAACAAGACTGTACTGGTGACAGTTATAAAGTTAACTGGTCTCACTAAAAAGAGTGAGCTGACATAATGAATTGGATTAATTAAATAATTAGCATAATAGTCATTACAATGCAGCATCTTCCAGACAAAAATCAATTGTGCAGCTGCTAAACATGCTTAGGATATGATAGTCACAAAAGTTATCACACAAAAAATAGCTTCTTGAAGAAAATTCTAGATTTCAGCTGGTGAAAGACCAAAGTTCCAGAAAACTTACAAAAATAAAATAACCAACACACAACCCTCCTGAATTTAACTTAAATTTTTAAGCAGACAGAGACAGGATGAATGTCTATCATTGCAGAAACTTTATTCTGCAGCTTAAGAACATCAAAGTCTGCTTTTTAGGTAAAAATACTAAGCCACTGATACAAATGAGATATTATGTTTCTCACTCCAAGTTAGTTTGCATTTTCAGTGCTCAGGAGCTTTTCTGAAGCTTTTCTAACAATCCCAGTAGCTGTTCAATGCAAACAACCCAGGATTTTAGAGAACGTATGAATGAAACCATACTTATCAGAAAAACCCACTACTCAAAACATTTACGTTTTTCATTGGGACTACAACAAACTGAACTGAGTCTTTTCATTAAAATATCCAGAATCTTTACATACATTGTCAATAAATAACTTTTGCTCACCAAAACTTTCAACGCAGCAAGTGTGATTTCTAATACCACCACCACCACCTACTTGTTTCACAATTCTTGCTGCCTCTGTGTTTCTTCGGTAAAATATTTCTTTATATTCATCCATCCACACTTCTGCAAGGCGGACTTGATTACGCGTGATTACTTGAGTACCTTTTGGGAAAGTATGGGGACTCTTGCTGCGAAAGACATGGCCGACAACAGAGCAAGGCATGATCTCCAACCGTCCACCACATTGCCATACCTAATAATAAATTTTTTTGTGTAAGTGCACCACAATTAGAATTAAGGGAGAAGAAAAAAATTCACAGAATCACAGCATGGTCGAGGTTGGAAGGCCCCTCTGGAGATCATTTAGCCCAACTTCCCTGCTAAAGCAGGTAAACAATGAGTGGATACCATACCAAGAGGCATACCATAAACGAATTTCCTAATCAGGTAAATTGTGGAAAAGTACATTTACACTATCAACCCTAAACACGTTAAAAAAAAGAAATCAACTCAGTGAGCATGTTTGCAGTAATGGCCTATGAAATAAACTAATTAACTTTCCATGTCCTAGTTGGTTGATTCACCAGAGAAGTCAAGATCTAATACTAATTTTCCTCAAAAATCCTGTACAGTGTATGTGTAGAGACCACTGCTAATTAAGTATCTAAACTTACTCTGAAAGACATTTCTATATTTTCACCTCCCCATATTTCCATTTCTTCATCATAGCTTCCAATGTGTTCAAAGTAGTCTTTTGATATTGAAAAGAGACCTCCGGCAAAAGTAGGCGTTCTGTAAAAAGAGAAATTCACTGAGGAAGACAGGATTTAAATAGGTAGGGTTTTTTTTTAAACAATGTTATAAAAACATGGTATAACCGTTCTAGGAAGTTTCCATGCATTTGTCAGTGTTTCACTACCTTAATACTTCTTCCTGGCATAGATAACACTTCAGGCAATTACATCCATCCACATCGAGTTTCATTAGACAGTTTTATCATCATTTATTAACAACTGGTTTAAACTAGTGACTGCTGGTATTAAAGACAGTTTTAGGAAAAAAGTATATCTTTCCCTATATGGAGGATATCAAGCAGAGTTATTACTCCTCCAGACCAGTAACTTATCTGAGGACAAAGCACGTATAATTATCATCAAATGCACCATTGTAACTTTCGTTGTCATCCTTTCAAGGATGGTGAACGAGGACCCAGAGTCTGCGGTACTGTGTCTGAAAATACTTGCCTATAATACTCTTCTCCCCCTCTCTCCTGATAAAAATGTTATCTAAAAATCATTCATTATGTTCCTAGTGTATGTAGAAAATAAGACAGTAATTGCTCTGCATTACCTAAGGAGGCTGTTTTTATGATAGCTTTAAAATTCAGAAGGTGATTCATAAATAATTATGGAAGTCATCTAAGATGCTAAGACTTCTGATCATACCCATCTGAAGAACGTTTACAAAATGCTTTTTATAACAAAAAAAACCATGAAAACTGAAGGTTTTAAATTACTCAGATTATGTTTACCTAATTGGATAAGTTTCATCTTTTCTTCTTTTATTTTCATGTTTCGGAAGAGACTCCCATCCAAATGACAAACTCCAATCAAAATTTCCTCTGTTGTGGTTATGCCCATAAGGCGATGGTTTACTGAATTCAAAAGTATTGAGATCTATAGAAGCAATATCAGGGCTCACAACAGCAACAGAGTTCTCAGCTATTCTCGCCAATAATGGTTCTAACCAACCATAAAAGCATTCACCTATGGATAAAATGGGAACAAGCACTGAATTTTTACTTGGCTATAAAGTAATACACAAAGCACATTTTTGCATGCCTACAGTAAGCCAATATGCACTGCTTTTAAATACCATTACTAATTATACTTTAAATAAAACAAAATAGCGATTGGAATAATGATACATTGTTAATGTTCATAACTCATAAAAAATCTGCAATATCACAGTATCACAAGGTTGGAAAGGACCTCTGAGATCATCAAGTCCAACCTATAACCCAACACTAACACCAACACTAACACCAACCATCATCTAGACCATGGCACTCAGTGCCTCATCCAATCTCCCCTTAAACACCTCCAGGGTTGCCGACTCCACCACCTCCCTGGGCAACGCATTCCAATGGCCAATCAACCTTTCAGTGAAGAACTTCTTCCTCACATCAAGCCTAAACTTTCCCTGACGAAGCTTGAGTCCATGCCCTCTAGTTCTGTCACTGATCACCTGAGAGAAGAGACCAACCCCTGCCTGACTACAACCTCCTTTTAGGTAGTTGTAGAGAGCAATGAGGTCTCCCCTGAGCCTCCTCTTCTTTAGACTAAACAGCCCCAACTCCCTCAGTCGCTCCTCATAGGGCTTATGCTCCAGCCCCTTCACCATCTTCATTGCCCTCCTCTGAACACATTCCAGTATCCTAACATCTTTCCCAAACTGGGGGGCCCAGAACTGTACACAATATTCCAGATGAGGCCTGACTAGTGCCGAGTACAGGGGGACAATAACTTCTCTGGTCCTGCTGACTACACTATTCCTGATGCAGGCCAAAATGCCACTGGCCTTCTTGGCCACCTGGGCACACTGCTGGCTCATGTTGAGCTTCCTGTCAACCAGCACTCCCAGGTCCTTTTCTGCCTGACTACTCTCCAGCCACTCTGTCCCCAGTCTGTAGCTCTGCATGGGATTGTTGTGTCCAAAATGAAGTACGTGACATTTGGACTTATTAAACATCATCCCATTAGAATCAGCCCATCTCTCCAATCTGTCCAGGTCCCTCTGTAGGACCATCCTACCCTTTAACAGATCAACCCTTCTTCCCAGCTTGGTATCATCTGCAAACTTGCTGATGATGGACTCAATCCCCTCATCCAGATCATCAATATAGATATTAAACAGGACCGGACCCAACAACGATCCCTGGGGGATGCCACTGGTGACCGTCCGCCAAGTGGATGAGACACCATTCACCACCACTCTTTGGGCTCGGCCATCCAGCCAATTCCTAACCCAGCACAGAGTGCTCCCATCTAAGCCACGGGCTGCCAGCTTCCCTAGGAGTCTACTGTGGGGGACAGTGTCAAAGGCCTTGCTAAAGTGCAGGTATACCACATCAACAGCCTTCCTCTCATCCACCAGGCGAGTCACATGGTCATAAAAGGAGATCAGGTTGGCCAGGCAGGACCTACCCCTCCTAAACCCATGCTGGCTGGGCCTGATCTCTTGACCGTTCTGCAGGTGCCGCATGAGGTTCTGCAGGTGCCGCATATTAAATGAAATAAAACAGCATTATAAACCAGACTTAGCATAGTTACAGGTAACACTTACAATGAGCATCCAGAAAGGTAAGGGTCTCTCCTGTTGCTACTGAAGCTCCCAACAACCGTGCAGTGATTAGACCTTTTCTTTCTTTTTGACGGACTACTTTAACTATATGAAATTGCTTCACATATTCATCTAGTTTATCATGCAAGTATTCTAGAAAGAGAAATCAATTTCAGGACATTTCCTGTATATACAAGCCACTGCTTAAAATTTTATGTTACTAAACTAACAGGATAAACAATTCACACTTATCCCAGGAATGACCTCAACATCAAAGCTGTAAACAATTCCTGACAACTGAATGCTATTTTGAGAGGCTGATTTTTGTTGAGGGTTGAGGTACAGGAAGAGGTGACTGGCAGAGAACAAGGGATGTAATATTAAAAATACTCTTAAAGACAAAGGACACGCTACTACATCTTTTATGCAGTATTAACAGTTTGAATATAATTTAAAACCCATTTTCACAGCAAACAGTTCACATATATACTAAAGTTATCTGCAAAACATGCCATTTTTTTCCTTAAGAACAGCATATTTTACACAGCTTTCAAAGGCTACAATATTTAAACCAGTAGAAGCTACCTAAAAAAACTCCTTAAATATGTAAAATTTGAGAAACAACTCCACATCCCTCATGAACATCCCACATCTTCCTTCCTCTACCCATCCTTAGCATTAAACTGTACTACTGAAAATACTTCATATCCAAATGTGTCAGTATACTAAATACAGACTGGCAAAATGCGTAATATAAGCACATATGCATACACCTACAGTTAACTATATATTTTGTATATATATAACATATATAAGTATATATATGTTCACCTACAGTTAGGTATATATTTTCTGAACTTGCATTTGAGATCACACTCAGTATAAATCCAATTATTTTTGGCAGTCAGCTTGAGTATTGAAGACTATTTTTCTGTTAAATAATTTTACTTTCTAGGAAAGACATTGTCCCTCATATAAATGAAATTAATTTTCATAAAGACAATGACTATGATACAACGGAAAATCCTACAAGCTTTGGCTGATTCATTCTTGGATACTTTGTTCTTTAAACTGTAATTGGTTTGAAGCACAAACTACAGAGCTACTTGTCATGCAGTTATGCAGTTTAAGCATCACTAGAATTCGAATAATCAGAAATAGGTTTTAAGAACCTTTTAAAGGACATGAATTTGATATTTGACTACCTAATGAAAAATGAAAAGGGGAAGATTTATATTTTATAGAAAAAGAAAGGAACAAAACCACTTAGAATAGCATTATACATGTTAAAGGCAGTAAGAGATATCCTCTTTTCACCAATATATCTGCAATCCAAACACATCATAACATTGGAAAAGTAAAAAAAAAAAAAAAAGACCTCACCATCTACACTGGCGTCATCCACCAAAATAATCTCCTTTAGCAGTATGGCAGGGGATGTATACATCACACTGTGAACAGTTCTGAGCAGAGTGGACCATGCTTCGTTATGAAACACTATTATAACACTTGTCGTTGGCAATGGTGGGCAACGTTTAAACTTTTGTTCAATACATCTGCAGATGAGAAAGTATGAATTGTTACAAAGTGGACAAAAAGTTTTGACTCAGACTCTCAAAAGAAACCCTCTTTTTCTAGTACAAACTTTTATAAGTATGGACATTAAAGATTTCAGCTTCTCCGTTTTCTATTCCAGTTTTATAGCTCAAAGACGTGCTCCAACTGGAAAAGCTGTACAAAATAATTTTTTAAATACCATGAATAACAATTCCACTTGAACAATTGACTCAGTTCTGCCTCTGTCTCACAAACATTTGTGTATGTTTCATATAACACCTAGGTCTTCTTCAGAAAAAGTAATTCCATTATTAAAACAGCAGATACTGAGCTTCAAGATCAGTTTTTAAGTCACTGTTACTGATGAAATCCAAAAATACAAAGAAGAATATTCATTAGAAGAATGCAGAATTTGCAAGAAAAAATAGAACAGATGTAATTCAGAACTTCAACATTTTGTAGAAATACCATATAACCCCTAGGGCAGCATATCCCATTCCAGGCAAACAATGTTAAACCATAATTTTTCAAGATTGATGTATTCTGAATGTGACTTTAAATCCAATTGCAAGTCAAGATGACAAAACTTCTGTATTAATAAGCCGCACACTTACTGCTTAAGGTCTCTCCATTTTAAAGACTGGAAGACTTCTTAAAGTAGTTATCACAGCCATTGCCTCACAAAATACACAGGCAAAAACTCAGCAGTTTTGCGCCATACCACATGTAACCATACTACCAGCAGCAGCTCAGTAAAGTTAGTCTCTTCTGACACAGATAGCTGAGAACATATCATCTGACACTGTCAAACGCTGCTCATCACCAAACTCCACTCCACCCAAGCCCTACAGTATTTATTAATAAAATTTTTTGAATACTACAAGATCGCCGAGATGTTCCATTGCCTTATTGAACAGTTTTCAATTCCTAATCTATCAAATTAAGCTGGTGATTTTATTAACACTAAATATTACGAAAAAGGGGGATGGGTAGGGAATGGTGTTTAAATTGGAAAAAAGTTTAAACAATGTTTTTAGTTTTTTTCTAAGTGAAACTTAACAGACTTCCAGAAAGTCACTCAGAAATTGTAGCTTAAAGACAAAAGCAGAAACCCTTAATTAAATCTGGTTACTTTGAATTAAAAAAAAATGAAATAAATGAGCCTTGTTAAACATTCTTGGCTTTGGCACTGCGGATGATTATGTACAGCCAATCATTACGTATAGCAAGAAGACTTGCCTAAACCATCACCTAACGCTGAACTCAAATCAATTTGCAGTTTACATTTCAAACAAATTTTACAACTTTTAGGATCTACATATTTCAACATACTCAGGAGGTCGAGTGTCTGGTCCAAGATCTCGGTGTAAAGAAATCCTATCACTTGCAAATGCATTAAAACAGTGTTTTTCTTCTCCGCGCTGCTTCTCCTTCTGTTCTTCTGAATTTAAGTTGATGGTTTTAAATGCTTTACCAGAAGCACCGGGAGCATTAGGATCTTGAAGAGGTCGATCAAGAAAGGGTTTTAGTTCCACTGCAGTATAGTGTCCTGGCAAACAGTGTTTCTCTCCAGGAATCTTAGTTTGCCTAACAGGTGCTTTTATCTGCATTTTTGGCTTTGCACCATTGATATTGTTCACAGCATTTAACACAAGACCAAATACATGACTTTTCTTTCTAATGACTGGCTCAATCCCTGCTTCATCTTTAAAATCTTGAACACCTACTTCTCTTTGTAATAAAAGTAAAAATACCAGAAAGACAAACACAATAATGCTAAACTTCCAAAGTTTCCAGTGAAAAAATATTTTCTTGAATAGTTTAGGTATTATTTTCGAAGCCATTCTAGTTTTAAAAAATTACCACAGGACAAAAGTTTCTGTGAATGACGTTCTTCAAATAGATCACAGCTTGAAATTTTAATACCTGTAAAATAAAACAAAAAGTATTTAGACATCTAACATATTCAACAATGTAAAGCCACAAGAAATTGCTGGGCAGGAACTAAATCACAACTCCCAACTGTCAACAATTACACATCTATCACTAAAAGATACGTTAAAGCTATCTATAAGATGGTCAAATGCACTTTCCCTGGTTTTTTTTTGTTTTGTTTTGCTTTTTAAAATATAACTCAAATAGAAGAACCAGAAAGCAGGTATACCACTACGAATAAAACACCATTTCCACATAACAACATTATTTACATCAATTTTTTTCCAAATCTTGAATTAAGTTAAAGTAGAGGAAAGCGTTAAGTCTTATAGAAACAGGGAATTTTAGTTCGGTGATGGGATAAAACGAAAACAGATGGAATTAATAAGGTAATTTCAAATTTCATGTACAAAAGATCCACATAAAAAGTGAACTACAAAGACAGGAAGGACTTCTCAATCAACTTATTTCCACAATCTTGAAATTTCCAATTTTTTTTTCAAAAAAATTGATTTCAAGATCAGACTGAAGTGATCAGGCTTCAAGTGTGAAATTTTTAGATTTAGTTATCTAGTATACATGTTCAACAGAGACTTAACAGGTCATTTGAAGCAAGTTAATTTAGCCTGAGGATCAAGTAATCATTCTCCATATTTTTTTTCATTCACTTGTGCTGCTGCAACTCATCAAGAGAACATGTCAAAGAGCTCTCCTCTTTCAGGAACTCTGGCACTATTTTTTTCACAGACAAGCAATTATTCAGTGACTTTCAAAGATGGGGAACTATGAGAAACATTTGACTACCAGAATCCAAGTGATTTGAATTAAATTCTCTCTGCAAAATTGGCAGTTTACAAGGGGAAAACCAGCAACCAGACTGAATTAAAAGCATAGCTTTATCTTTGTATAAGTTACAAGTATGTGAACTGAGAAAAATAACTAAGCAGCATCTAGATAAAACTCACTGTTAAATCCCATTTGCTAACTACTGACTACAGAATTGAAAAATAACTCTTTTCTATTTAATCCTTTGAAACAGAAATAGATTCTCCATTTTGTAATTGCAATAACATGTGCTCCACACAAGACATAACTTACAGAAAACAGAAAAACCTTCACCTGGCTTCCTCCAATAATTTGCAAGATAAGTTAAGCATTGAGCCATGTTCACATTATAGTTTATTTCAAAGCTTATGTCAAATTTTACAGTAAATCCATACATTCAAACCACAGGTGTTTTATCATAGAACTATTGTTATAAGAAGGCAGAGGGGAAGCTCATTATAGCATTGCCACATAGATACTGAAAGGTATCAAAATGCGCTTCACAAGGCTCAGGAGATTTCCAAGAAAACCCATTAAAAAAACGCAGTCCATTTCTGTCTCACCCATTATTTCCCTATTTGTCTTTAATGTTGAAAAATTTGTACTACACTACCAGCACCTACACACTGCAAGACTAAGAATAAAATCTTTCTTTCCTGGTGAAAGGTCTGCAACAAATTTACCAAACTGCCAGATTAAAAAAATGACCTTTTTTCTCATGATGTCTGATGGGTTGATCTTGGCTGGCTGCCAGACATCCATCCAGCCATTCTATCACTTCCATTCCTTAATATGACAACGGGGAGAAAATAAAATGGAAAAGCACATGGGTCAGGATAAGGACAGCATGATCTCTTACCAATTACTCTTGTGGGGAAAAGAGACTCAAAGATAATGAATTTAATTTATTACCAACTAAAAATAGAGTAGGATGGTGAGAAACAAAGAAAAAACTAAAACCATCTCCTCAGATTCAGCTTCACTCCTTCATTGCCATCTGTTCTATTTCCTTTCTCCCAAGTGGTGTAGAGAGGATGGAAAATGAGACTTGTGCTCAGTTGATAAAACTGTTGCTACCTCCTCTTTGCACTTTTTCCCTGCTCAAAAGTGGTTCCTCTCCACAGGGTACAGTACTTCAGTATAAACTGCTCCAGCATGAGATATCCACAGGCTGCAGTACCTGCCAGATTTTGCTTCTGCATGGGCTCCACCTTCCTTCAGGACACGTCCATCCACCTGCTCTGGCATGGGGTCCTGTGCAGACTGTAGTGTGGATATCTGCCCCAGTGTTGTCCTCCATGGGCTGCAGAGAAATATCTTCTCTGTAGTCTTCTCCACGGGCTACAGCTGGATAACTTGCTTCACCACAGTCTTCTCAATGAGGTGCAGAGCAATACCTGCTCCAACACCTGGAGCACCTCCTCCCCTCCTTCTTCCCTGTCCTTAGTATCTGCAGGGTTGTTACTCTCACATTTTTCTCACTTCTCTTTCACAGCTGCTGTGCAGCATTTTTTACTTTTTCTTATCAGAGAGGCTCCATCTGCTACCCTGGTAGCCCAGCTTTAGAACTCAGTGGGTCCTTTAAGAGCTGGCTGGAACCAGCTGTGTTCAACATGGGGCAGCCCCAGCCTCCTCCCACAGAGGCCATCCCTGCAGTCATCCCCGGCTCTCAATCTTGCCATGTAAACACAACACACAATGGAAAACACGAAGCATATGTACAGATCAGCACTCAGAAAGAAGACTGTAACTTGTTAAACTACGATTGCTAAATGTGCAAGGGCTCTGCCCAAGTCTACAGCCTGTTAACCAGGAACGGTTTTTACCACCATTAAAAAGAAAATCACATTGCTGTTTCTCAGTGCACCATGCAAAAGCATGTATTATTAGTAGTAAATCTTAAAGCTTAGTAAGCAATAAGCAATATATCTTCTTCAGAAAAAAAAAACAGAAAAAAAGAAAATACAGAGGTTTTTTTATATTTGAATTGCTTAATATTATGAGAGGCCTGGCAACTTCTGTATCTCACAAGCAGTAATTAGGCATAGTCAATTCAGTAGATAACCTTGGGAGAGGGCCATTAGCATTGGCTGGCTGGTTGGTTTGTTTCCAAACTTTGTTGCTCTCAGGTTTCTTTTATATCACTAAATATGCAACAACACTCTCCACCTTCCTCTAGGCCTCTTCCTCTTGGTAAAGAGACATTTGTCCACGACAAGAGATAGGTTAAGCTTTAATAAACACAACGGTATAAGACATGTCAAGAGAAAAGAGGTTCAAGATCATTCTATTGACTGTTTTACACCGAAATTATGCTTAAATTTGAGAACCTCACCAGTAATCAGGTCAAATATTTACAACTGTCTCTTTTTGTTTTAATGAGCTGGCATGAGACTACTCAAAGGGTAGAAAAATTACAATGGCTACATATCTGTTATCTGCCTTAGTATCAAAGAAATCTAATTAAACTCATTTTAACTAATTGGCAGTCACTTTAGAGAGTTAATGTTGAGTTGTCACATTTCCATTGTACGTCTTCACCATTTGAATTAATGCAGCAATATTTACTTATCCTATACTCAATGTCATAACTTTTTTTCTAGTTTTGTTTACCACATGAACTTTGGCTTCCTTGTCTTCAGTAATAAAAAGGAAAGAAAAAAATAGAAAACACCAAAGATTTCTTCCACAGATTCTTAGCATATAGTTCTGACCTCTGCTGCTGTTGGCTTTGATGCTGACACATTAACCTATTTTTCACAAAATATCAAAAGCACATACATACATTTTACAAAGACCTTGAAACTAAATTAGTATTCCTTTTATTTGGGATTATTTCCCGCACAAATTGAGCACATACAAATCCTTAGAAGACCTATGATCAACACAATCGTCAAAATATCTGTAAATCAAAATAACCAAAATCTAAAATCCATCCAGAATATTTTTTGCACTACCTTTGTTTTGCATACATCTGTCTTCAGACAAATAAGTCATTAAAGACTATAACAGGCAGAACTAGTGATCAATCAGAGCACACAGCAGTTTATTCAGCATTTGTTTTCCTTCGTAATTACACACAGTTTTATCCGCGTACACTGACTTCTTTTGGACAACATATTTCCAGGATTTGGATACATCTGTCTTGCTGCCCAGGTCTAACTACAGCAGTTCGCCCAAACACACAGGTGAAACGTGTCAGTGTCTAGAAATGAAAAGACAACTCACCTGAGTTAATGAGTTGTGCAACAGAGCAACATAAATTAACCCTTTCAATGTGAATTAGTACTCTCCAGTAGCATGCATGGCAGCATGATAGGCACAGAAATGAGTGCCAGTGACAAAGGATCAAGTGATAGCCTTGGGGTAGTATGTGGAGTCAACATGGGCTCATTTGCCACAAACGTACAGCAAACTTCTTGATACAGACAAATACTGAGTGTAGTTTTATTGACAAAATAGCTGACAGGCATATTGCTCACAATAAGGGAAGAGCTCATTGTCACACAAAGTAGTAGCAACTTCCAGAATACAGACTACATTGCCCAAAGAACATTCGACGTGAAAGCTGTTATCTCTCTTAGGGTTTTTTACCAGGACAATTCTGTAGTCAGAAATACAATCTTTATTTCCCACAAACACCTCACACACTTTTATGGCACAGCAATGTCAGTAAGCACAAACCAAACCACTGTTCCATTCTTCAGGGCATGCTGAAGAAATATGTGGCATAATTAAACTCCCTGAGGTGAATGTTTAGCAGTGTTTAATCTTCTATTCATTATCCAGACTAATAGTAGTCTGAATTCTTAGAGCACTTTGAAATAACGAGCCCTAAACATCAGAAATTGGAGTTTAGGGATTTTATTTATTTATTTAAGAAGAAAATAACCAGAAAAATAATATGTACTACAAAAGTCTTCTAGAAGTGCTCAAAAGCAGCAACCACACTACTGCAAACTACATCACATGGGTAGTGTGTGAACTCAATATACAGTCTATGTTACTTTATGCCACCCACTAACTCTGATGTCAGACTGCCTGCAAAAACTCTGGCTTACAAGAAAGCTTCACTACAACAGACAACACATAGACAACTGACTTTTTGTTATCTTGGTCTGAACAACACTGTAGGCAATAATTTTTTTAAAAAAATTAAAATGTCAAAATAACCCAAACCAGCAGAAATTTTCAGACCAAGCCAGTCAGCAGAAATTTATTTGTGTTAGTTTCAACAATATACATGACTCCTGTTTTTTTAATAAAATGGTTTTAAAATCTACTTCATTTTTATCTGAATGTTAAATAGGATTCTAATGTTTCATGAGAATCTTGCTAACAGAACACAAAAATTAAAAATACAAAATACTAAGTAAAATATACTAAAAAAATACTTAAAAAAAATAACCAGAGAAAAACAGTAAAAAAATCTGTCAGAATTATTCTAATCACAACTATTTAACTACACAGCTTTACTTCACCCTTAATCTAATTTCTTCTGTAACTTCAGAAGCACAGTCTCATTAAAATGCACATCCATTTTTTTATGTGTTCTAAGTATACAATTCCTTCACCAAGACTTTTATGCCCCCTTAATCACAAAGTGGGTGTGTGAATAGAAACACTGAATGAATTCTTTAGAAAAAAAAAAGATCTGACACTCAGGATCAACTGTTCTTATGAAATTAGCAACTGTCTGCCAAAAATACATGGTTACATATATTGGGATACTTTATCTATTAGATCTATTAGAAGTGCTACTTTCACTACTGGTATTTCTGAATCTAAAATTATAGATACGTTTTTTCATTTTCTTTGCATGAATACCAATGTAGATGCTACTAAAACATTAGCTACTGAAATAATAATTTTGGTAATTATTAATAATAATAATTTAAGTAAGTCTCGTTCTACAAGCATGGAAATTGATTTTTTTCTACCAGAAAAAAAAAATAATCACCAAACAAAATCCACATTCCAGAAGAATATCCACTCACATTACCACCTCTTGCGACAGACTAAGAAACATCCCATTTGGAGTGAACTTTTCCAACAAATTCAGATTAATATGGAATATGAAGGCTCTCCATATAATCAAAAACATTCAAAAGCACTTTGGAATTTTGGGAAAAAAAGTTGCTTAACTTTACTAAACTATACTACTGTTTACAAGAATATTAGCCCTTGGCTTAAATAAAGGAACAATTTATAACATGAAGCATATAGGTTAACATCAAAGCTTCATGTGAAAAGGAGAAACAGAATCAGATGGGCAGTTTCTAACTCTGCACTTGCAACAAATGATAGTTGCCTATCTGTTCTACTGAGAGTTCCTACTGAACACACTCCTACACAGGGCACACATTCCTAAAAAAAACCCAGAGATTCACAAACCCCAGACACTGTTCCTCTGGGTACATTCTTTGAAGCTCAGCCAGTGGAAATGTGGTTCTACAACTTCATTTTTTTAAGGAGTAAGAGGAATACTGAACATATTCAGTTCCTGAGTCTTAGTTTTAGAAACATTAAGGGCACAGAATGGACATAACCTGCCCGTGTGGTTATTACAGAAAAATCAGAAGCTGTTACTGGATGATAACACAACAGGTTGAAGAAATTCAGAGCAGCAGCAGTACAGAACACCTATCTGGAATACAACTTCGTAAAATATCTTTGTTGGTATTTTCGTAGAGATTAAAAAATAAATACAAACACCCTCAACTCCTCCTCCTATATATTCTAAAGGAAGTGCTTCCAGAAACTCGATTTCAAAATGAGCACTACTACTACTACTTTTCCGCAACTAACCACTGTACACAATAGGCAGAGATGGATAGTTCCCTGTAATAGATAACATATCAAAAATGTACAGTAACCATACATTATAAAAACCATTATGGCTTATTATTACAGTCCTGGGACTATAAGCAGCACTGAACTCAAACTTAAATTTCACCCAGCTCTGCAGCTTCCTTTTTTTATTAGCCAGATTGGTTAGGTTTCTGTTAAAATAATTTAAAACTGTCCTTAAAAATGCCACGATGACAAGCAAGCACCATAGCAGCTGTAAAGCGGTGGTTTAACTTAGACGGATTAGTGACTGATTAACACTTCAGCATCAGAATTTAACCTCTGATTCATAACCAAGAGAATTTTTGTTTGTTTGTTCTCCTGACTGTAGTATTGTTTCTAAGATACCAAAAGCACCTGAGTATTAAGCACAGGGCTTCACATCACAGTTTAACACACCTTTAAAGTGTTAAGCTTTTAAGTTGTTTAAACACTAAGTGTAAAGCTAAGCAAGTCTCCTCATGGATTTTTTGAGATTTGCTGAGGGTTGTTTGGTCAGTGACTACTAAACTAATACTTGTCAGGATTTTCAAAAGGTGTCTTTGCTTTCTACCTCTCCCCACTTGACTGGTTCTTTTCCCAGTTACATTTCACTTTCTTACCCAACAACAAATAGTCTAATGACTATAGAATTTTAATTTGCCACTGTCAGTAGTTTTGTGACACGATTTCTCTGTTTGTAAGCGGAACTATTTCCTATGGCACATGATATCAGCGAGTCTTAGGAAGAATCAGACAATGTTAACACAGGCACCAACTGAATAAAATAATGCTTTACACAAGTGGACGAAATCTAGCACTTCATGGTCTAGAAGCCTGAGGCACTTTCAAATTTTCTGGAAAATAAGCACAGAAATGAGCAAGTTAGGCACAGTAATTTGTCAGTGCTGGCAGACACCTGGTCAGCAATTCATATGATGAACATGAATCTCCACATTGATTCTAAAGAAAGGGGAAGCCCTGCACTAGGTATCAGCTCTTGGAACAAACAGACCAGATAATAAATTTGCAAAGTAAAAGGGAACAGAAGTCAGGATATCCAGACTGCTGCTGGTATTACCCTAGTCCAAAAAAGAAATGAATTTAAATGGCAATAGCAGTTACAAGGAGGAGGAAACTGAACTTCTGCTCCTTCCCACAGTGCAACAAAAATAGAAATTTGGGCTCTGAGTAACTAACTTAATTTTTACTTTGCTATGTTATTGAGAAGCCTTAGAATGATAGTAGCAGATGCCAAACTGACCAGGCTACTGAGCAAACCTAGCTAAAAAAGAAACCAAAAGCCATAAATTGGCTGTTCTGTCTCAGTCTTTTCACTCTGTCACTCAGCTCAGCAGTATGACACTGGTTTCAGTCAAGACTGAATAGATCAACACAATTCTTTTTTTTTTTAATGAAAGATATCGTTTTGTAACCGAAGACTAAGGTGTAAAACACTGCTGAGACACATACAGAAAATTCACTATCTTTTTTATTTAACCAATAAAGATGTTTATTAATAAATGCTTCTTTGTTCAAGCACATTTTATAGAAAGCTAAAAAAAAAGCCATCATACTAAGGTCTTCTATATTACAATTCACTTTCCCTGTTAGTTCTCCAGAGTCAAGGAAATATTCGTTAGCACTGTCTGTCACCTGCACTGTAGAACTCTGACAAACTCGCAGAGAAAAGAGACAGTCCAGTAACTTAAAAGCACCTCCTATACGATGAAACACACCGGAGGAGCTGGCAACGTGCACATCATAGGACCCTGCCGTTACCAGCTCACTGCGGTTCTGCGGGCAAACCCTTGGGCGGGATCGGTACGTGGCAAGAGACACCTCCCTGTCAATACCTCGCTTCCCGGAGACCGGTTTGCCCGGGAGCGCCTTTCCTTCCCCGCAGCCCGATCTCCGCGTCCGCTTCGCGTTCGCCCAGGGCGGGGATGCGGGCTGGACTATCCCCAGGCTGTGGGGGGGATCTGAGGGTCAGTGGGAATGCGGGCGCGAAGCGGTGGCTGCGGGGAGGCTGCGGGCGGCCCCCGGCCCTGCGCCTGCCCAGGGACCCCTCCGTCCCCTCACGCCCCGCTCCTGCCTGTGGCGGCCCTCGCCGGGCGCACGCGGGCTGCTGGCGGGGAACCGGGCGCTGCCCCGAGGCTACCGGGCTGCCCGCACTCACCTCGACCGGCGGGAGGAGGACGAAGGCCCAGGCGGAGCGCGGCGCCCCCCGCCGCCCGTAGCGCGAGGAGGCTGCAACCCGGCGCGCGGCTACGGCTTCCGCCAGCGGCCGCCAGGTGCGCACAGGCGGCCGCCCCTGCGCCTGCGCGCCGCCCCGCCCGCACCTGGTGTGCGAGGTGTGCGAGGCCGCTGCCGCCGGCGGGCTGCGGGGGCCGCGCGCGGCGCGAGCCCTGCGCGGGAAGCGGGGCTGGCAGCGCGCCTCGGCCCAGCAGGGGTGGGGCGGCTGGGGCAGAGGGTGCGGGGCCGCCCGCGGGCTGAGGGGATCCAAGGGCACACGGGCAGCTGCGGAGGGGATCCCCACCGCACGCATCCCCTGCACCCACAGGACCACGTAGCGTTTAGACAATGACACAGCGGGCATTGCCCTCCTCGGCAGCCCCGTCACTGATCGCATTTTAAGCGCCGCGGCGGGGGGGCGGCGGTTTCCCCTTCAGCCACCTCCGCGCTGCGTCCCGCACGACGCGGCTGGGCAAGCGCTCCCCGCTCACGTTGCTGGGAAACCGAACACAAAATCCCTCAGAGGTGAGATCAGAGTCTGAGAGAAAGGATATCACACCGAGCTCCCTTCCTTTACAATGCGGAGCTTCCCAGAGGCACAGAGATAAAGACACTTTTTTTATACATGAAGGATTTCATTGGGGGGGGAGGGGGGCGGGGGAGAAGTAATAATTGCAAATGTTTGCTCCTAACTTCCCTTGATACTGTACAGTCTCCCTTTCTTCCTGCTTTCGATAAAAGCAGCACACTTACAGTCTCAGCCCTGCATGGAAAGCTGATTTATTTCAGCTTGCTGAACTACAGGCACTGAATTTGCACAGCAAATATATGGTGAGTTGGCAGCAGTAGCAATGATTCAACAGTGGCAAAAATCTTAATACCAGTATTTCATGATGGAATTAATCTTCCCCAGTAACATTTACTCAAAATTACACCAGAATTAATGATTGTTAAAATTTTCTGGTATTTCTAGCATGTTAAAATCCTTCCTTATTCTTCTGAAATTTGAGGCCTGAACTGTACCAGTTGTATATCACCTTCAACATACACAGCCAACATTCAACTTTTTGCAACACAAAATTCAAGTAAGACAAATTTCTGGTATGAACATTTAAAAAGCTGCTGTTTTCCAGAATGAAGCCTGTACTAACAGGCAATACTGACACCTTTGAAAAAAACCCAGTACTTCACAAGATCTAGACCATTCACTTGGCTCCTCTTTTAGCAAGCACCGTGTCACATAACTACCAAACCAAGTTTTAGCAGAGATAAAAGCACATGATTTTTGCAGTAACAGTTCAGTTCTAAACATTTTAAGACAGGTCAATGTTTCAAAAAAGTGGTTCTTATTTCATTGCAAGATGAAAAAACACAGAGTAAATGAAGCCCAAAATAAAAACCACAGTTTTAAGGAGCCTGAAGTGACAAAATAGTAAGCTTACTTTAAAAAGTGGCACAGTCACTGATGGAGAAGTACTTGCTAGTGAACTTTTTCCTTAATGTCTTTTCTTATTTTTCCTGCTCAATGTTGTATAGGGAACACACTAATGAGTTCTTTATGATCAATTTCCTAAGAGCCAGAATCCACCCACACTACTGAGACTTTCCTGAAACGTCTCCTGGTCCACTTTCAAAGATAGTTCCTTCAGAAAATTTTCACCAAATTCTCTTAACACTATAAGCTGTTTAAAATACGATGTTTATAGGGCTACTCACTTATCTAATGGCTGCTGAGATTTAAGGTTTATGTTACCCTGCAGATAACTTGTATTTGAAGTTTTGCTAGCTTATTTATTTTAGCTAATTATATTAATTATTTTACTCAATGATACTTCCTAAACCATCTTCCTAGTATTGGTACAAATCTAAAAAAAAGCAGTAAGGAATTTAAATGGATATATTTAGTATACTGTTAACAAAAATGCATACAAAACCTCCAGAAGATATTCTGTAGCATTCTGTACCTGCAAGGGAAAAGAGGACAAGAGAGGAGAGGAAGAGACACCTATGGCTTAAGTTGCTATAGCTACAAGATGCTTAGATTTCCAGTTTCAATGAATGAATCAATAGAAATCACAGCTTCACTCTCCTCTTTCATTTACCAAAGGCAAAACTGGAAGATGAGTTGCTAAGCAACACCACACTAAAGACTGCAGCTCTTTGAAATCAGCATTACTGACTTCCCTCCATCCCAGGAATCTCTTCCATTCAAACCATTTATTAAGGAAGAGGCTTTAAAAAAATCTACCAGGATACACAATTTTAAAATAAGAAACTGTAAAAGAAAAAGGAAAGCTGAAATTAACACTGTTCATTTCCCTTTACTGCAACTAATCAAACAAATTAATTTTTTAATTCCATTCTGCAGAGAAAGGAAAAAAAAAGATTTAGTAAGAACAGAAAAATTTAAGTTGGCTTATAAGAACCAAAGGGAAATGGAAAAGCCATTTATTTCTTCTGGGAATACTATTCTAAAGGAAGATCTTCTGTAAAGGACTACTTGTAGCCACCATTTTAAAAAAAATTGAAATGCAAAGATATGCTTCATTTGCACCCTTCTTTTAAAGACCTCATCCATAGAAAGACACTATTGGATAGATACGCTCAAGCTGGCGACTGGCATTTCCAAACTCTTTTGCCTGCATGGTATTCAAATAAAGCTCTTCACCAAAAGTTACCACAAAAAAATCAAAGTCACAGTTCAATTTCTATCAACTAATTTCTGTATCTTATGTTGTCATGACCTAATCTGTTAGCTATCTTATGCTCATGATAAAAACAAAATAAAACAGATGTAGATGCAGATTAGTCTTGCCTTTTTTTGACAACACCTTGTATGTATTAATATAAACCCACTTTTTTAATCTAAACTTCAGCCAAGTGTAATTCCAATACTACTGAGGAAGGAAAATCACTTTGATCCTGTATGGATAGGGCTGCATACAAAGAAATGTTGTTTTCCTAGAAACTGACTTGATAGGACCTATGTGCTTACTCTTTTAACAGTGGGGGAAAAAACAAAAGCAAAAAGTTTAAGAATTCGTACTACTGCCCCCCACAGTCCAGCTCCTTTATAGTTCCTCACAGCCTCAGCATTTTTCAGATGTTCCTCATTGCACTCCCACACCATCAGTTTCTCCCCACCCAGTCTTCCAAATCTTGTTCCTCAGAGCTCTATCACGCTGCACAATTTGCAGGAAAAAGACAGGGAGCTTGTATTGTACCTGGTACAGTTTTATAGACCCTGATTGCCAGTGCTCAAACTGAAAGCTACAGTGTATATTTCAAGGCTCCCAGGCAAAGAGAAGTCACTTATTTGGGTCTTTTCTCAATTCCACATTCATACAAAACTTGTAGAGGTGTTACAGTCCTGAGACACATCTATTAATTTCAGTTTAGCTAACCAACAGCTCAAATGTTACTGGACTACACAACCTGGAAACCACCAGCAAGTAGCACAATTGCATAAATGCTGCACGTCAATCTATTCAGGCAACAAGGCTATAAAGTTATCAGATACAGTATCTAGTTATTCATAAGCAAGATTAGATATGATTGTAAACAGGCTCCCCTTGGTAGCCTTAACATTCAGCTGTTGTAAAAAGGAAACCCAAAAACTCAAATGAAAATCACTTTACCCAATGTCAACATGAAAAGCTAAAATTACCTAAGGAGGAAACTTAATCACTAATATTAAGAATTCTCTTTTCATGTAAAAACATTATTTTTCTAGTCAAATACATAGAACATCAAGTGCTTTTTGAAGCACTTTTTTGTAGCAGTGTTTTATGCTAGGCATTTGTTGTTTTCAAAAATTCTGCATCATTGACAAAACCCCCGATCCTTCTTCCTCCTCTCATTAATTTATGACATTTATTGTTTCCTTAAAAATCCAAAGGTATATTCAGTATGCGAGACAAGATCCTAATTCTCTGTAATGAAAACAATTTCTCCAGGATAGTGGAGAAATGTGGATTAAACAAAATGAGTGCTAACTTCTGTACATATGACTGTACCTGTCTACACATAAAACGTTGAAAGACTAGGCACTCCAAGTTAAAAATGTCAAACCACTCTTAATGGAAATCTGATAGGAGGATAATAGACAGCATAAGTAGCAAAGGAATTCTGTGTAAGGCTTCCATCATCTATAGAAGCCTTTACTAAATAGTTAAATAAGATTTTAATTTTTAACAATAGATTTTCCTTTAAAAAGTAAGTTTCATTGAAAACAATACATAAAGCCTTTTTTCAAGATTTAAACAAGTGTGCTTACAGTATATATAAAAATAAAAATGCATACTTTAGAAACACACCTGTAGTAATAAAAATTACACTGTCATTATGAATAAATGGTTTACACAAACTGAAATCCTGCATCTTCACAATGCACCTGCACTAGACAGGACAGGCTGTTGAGTGCTATTTCAAATGGAAAAAAGAGAACACTGAGTTATGTGCTTTAAAACATTTTTATAATGCTGATGATACTTTTTTGATGATGCTGGATGACACTTTACATAGCACACATGTAAACAGTACTCTCTTCTGAATAAGAATACAGACAATTTCTTCCAGGGCTGCAGATTATTTTCAAGATCTCTAGTACAATTAAGTTAATCATATGCACAATACTTTTGTGCTGATATGGTCTCTGTCACCGCAGTATTTCATTCATAGTTTCCAAAGGAAGATTAAACAAACAAGTCCATGAACCGTACAAAAAAAAAAATCACTTTCTTAGTGATGCACGGGCCTTGTCAAGTATTTCCTTCCTGATCTTTGGATAGTTTGGATGTGCTTCAAGGACCTGTCAAAAAACAAAACAACCCAAAAGTTCTGTATCCAAAAGGAGAGAATACTATGTTTGGTTATCATAACCATACCTCATAACTGAGCTTACACATTCTAAAACTAAAATAACAACATGACAAGTTGGTTTTAAGAATGCATAAATATTTAACTGTGGCTAGAGTCTACCAGGTATGGTGGTTAAGAACAGCTTTATCAAAGACACCCTTGCTCCCCTTTCACACTGCCCTGTCACCTTGATGCGAAAGACACGTGGGTCGAGGGATAAAGCCTCTGAGTGGCTTGAAATGCATGCATTCAGGACAGAGACCTCTGGAGACATTTCCAAGGTCTTAAGTATACTTTTTTCTGCAATGATAAACTAATGTTTTCACTTCCTCAGGCTCTTTCTTACTGTGCACTACCTACTTCATCTTCTTTACCTTCAATTCTCTCCTCTCCCTTATCCACCCCTTCAATTTGTCCTTTCTAGTTATCTTCATTTCCCTCAAAAGAACAAATATAATATAGTTCATTATTAATAATAATAATTATTAATTAACAATGTTCATTCTGCTTTGTGATAGTAGCCATTCCTCTTATTCTGCATCTGTTCTATTTATGTTTGGACCATACAAATATAAAAGAGGCAGTTACTTTCTAACAATGTCTTCTGATATTAACATTTGATTAACTTCTTCAGTTACACTTTTGTATGGATTTACCAAGTTGCAACCACAGGGCCAAAGGAAGGTGCTGCCATATGAATATGGTTTCACATACAATAGCCAGCCACTTTACCTTTTTATTTACCCAGTGGCTAAGAAGCTCACAATAAAGCAGCTTATTTAGATGATTATGTGTTTAATCAAATTTATCAAATAGGACATCTTTCTGACAATAAGCTGTATATTTTCGAAATTTAAACTCAACAAGAAAAGGATAATTTATGTAAAAGAATGTTGCTACAGTAGACAGAGTATTAAGTACATATGCAAATTATACCTTATGACAAACATCGATTGCATCAACGTATCTCTTTGCTTTCAGGTAATTGAAAGCCAGCTTGAATCCTGTGAGAAAAAGAGGGAAAAACCCCCGTGAGTTTCACCTTCTGTATTGAATAAAAAAACCAACACATTCAAATTCATTTTGGTCACTGTATGCTTCTATAGTTAGTATGTTTGTTTTCCAGTATTCTCTCATCTAAACCTTTAAAGATCAAAATTTCCATTGAAAGGCACTTCAAGTAGTAAATGAAAGTCCCTTACATGCTGATAGCTACGTTTGAATCAGAAGGAGGCATTTTCTGGAGAGCTTGTGTTACTACAGAGGATGCATAATGGTTGTCCTCTTTCAATTACTATGGTACCCCACAGAGTTTCTCACTGTGACCTACAATACACTGTCCCTCTGTAAAGGTAATTCCATTATTAAAGGGCAAAAGAAGGAAAAAGAATTCTGGATAGCAATAGCAAACCAGGGAATTAAAATGCTATTATGTTCCACAGTCTGCAGATCACTGATTAAAAAAAGTCACATGGAATAGTAAAGTCACATAGCAACACATCAGCCAGTATTTTCAACATAAAAGGTACAGCTCAAGCATTTCAGCCTGGGCAGAAATTAGGACTGAGGAAAAACATGCAATTTCCAAAATCGTAAATATTAAATCTTTCATTTATGAACTCATCCCCACTAGCAAATAAGTGCGAGAGATCCAATACCAGTTTATACACTTTTACTTGCCTGATGCAGATTGTGTTGCTTTAACCATTCTAGTTTCAATACATGTCAATTCTCACAGTGCTGTATGCAAAATCAAAACCAACATGCATGTAGTACCTTCAATATCGTCTCACATTTTGCATGCAAGACTGTTTCACAGTTTAATTTCACTAAAGCATACTTCTATCTTGATACCAAACAATTTTGTAATTTGCTCAATTCCTACCCTCCTAGAGGCTTTCAAAATAGGAAAATAAAAGTCTTGAATCTATGTTCTCTAGAAACTCTAGAAAACACACCTTTTTACTATTAAAACTTCTTTCTAGTACATTTTAATTGATCAACAACTGCAATATCTTAGTCAAGACATCCATGCATTAGTCTACAGGAGAAAGAACAACTCATACTTAGAAATCTAGAGATTTTCTCATACAACCTAAGTCAGATTTCTATCAGTCATTTTTATTTCTGTTTTGACATCTCAATCTTCTGCTTTGACCCTCTATTTTTTTTTTGACTCACAGTACATAGGGTAACATCGAGTTTTGGCAATCCATGCACATATATGGGCATTTTCCATTTCATAAAGAGTTTCTTATATTAAAATAGCCTAAAAATATGACAGTTTAGTGTAGACCTCAATTAACTATTCAAATTGGAACTTATATAGTATCCCAAGTTTTCAGTTAACCATCTTTTTTAAACCAATACTTTATTTTTAAAATCCTTACTCACATATATATAAAACTTTAGCCATATAAAAAGATAATCTGTCTGATTATCAAAAAGAAAGAATTAATGCAATGCTCTGCCACCATCAGATATATATTGGGTATTATAAAAGGATCTCTACTACAGACAGTGCATACTGCGCTACTACAGTAGTTAATTAGTACTGTACTTACAGAGAAAGTTGTTCATGAGTAACAGACAAATTGTTTTAGACCAAACCTTGCACTAAACCAGTAAGCAGAAACTTCTGAAGTATCATAAAGCTGCTACCTCTTGCCATGGGGGCTTCCCAAGTGATTGTTAAACACATCTGTGCTTTTTATGTGAAGAAAACCAGTGATACTCTATCTCTATGGAAAAATAAAAGCTGGAAAGCTACGATGTTTCGTGCCTTCTATACTGCCTGAAATCATACGTATGGGTTATAAGTACATGCCTATTGTTGGATTTTTTTGGTTTCCATATTTCCAGGCCATCTCATAATTTACTGCTGCATCCTCATATGCTTGTTCTTTCTCCATTATGTATCCCATGTATTCATAAGCTTTGCAGCATGACTGAAAAATAGAAATATTAATTCAAAATTTAATTTAGGTGAGCTTATATATAATACTACTGACAGCTTAATTGCTTAAATACTTCAGATCTTTACAACTGGAAAGCATAATACTACTTGTACTATAATAAGTCTGATGACAAGATAGATTGTTTTAAAACATCTGTAATGTAAATCAGTTATACAGAACTCTACACAGCGACTTCCTAAGTTACTCTGAGTCAAGTAGATAGTACATCACAGAGCATACTGCAATTGCTTCAAAAATATTTAGAGCCTCCAGGAACCCTTTGGACACATCTCTCAGTTAATACCAACTCTATAGCGGACAGTAGGGTTTCAACGTGTTGTATCTTCCACAAATATTGTTTCACTTTTTCTTAAAAAGGTATTGTTGTAGCCTTATTTTTGGAAACTGTTCTACGTTATAATTTTCCACTTAAAGCTAAAGACAGACACAAATATCCTAAAGATATTGAATGTTTCATTTTGTTTAATTCCAAGCAGTATATTACAAGCATCTGAAAAACACAGATTCCAAAAACTATTAAGCACTACGTGAATATAAAAGCCTTGCTTATGTTACACATGTATATTAATCAGTTTAATTCCATAATAAAAGTTAGTAAGAAAGGTATAATTCATACAAAAATCTTGTATTTAGTACATTAAGCAGGAAAAATTATGAAAATAAGCAAAACCCTAACTATCATATGGCCTTATATTATCACTCTGTCAATACGTCAAATATTTTCAAGACAGAAATGAAGCGTTTATGAAAATTGTACCTTTTTTACACAGACAGAGCAAAGACATGTTGGTACATAAACTACATTCTGTCTTTAATTTCGCTGTTTCCAATTAGTCTTCCAAAATGTACCTATGAAAAGCTTTCAAATCACAGCATACTGGGATAAGCAGTACGGGAATGTCTGAAAGATGAGGATAAAAATATACTCCCTCTCTCATTTGTGATAAACAAAACAAAAAGTTCAAAATAAAGTAAAATAATCAGTAAGGAACACCATTTTCATAGAAAAGATCTGCTCATTGGGATCTCACTAACCAAACCCAAGTCTTTTAAAATTCAAAACAAAGCTAAAACTTGCATAAGTTATTGTTGAATATGAATAAAATGACTAAGCAGCATTCACTATCCTCCAGTGTAAAATTGTTGGTTTCCTGGCTTATTTTGGTCTACTCCTCCTTAATAAGTGAAACAGCAGGAATTGGAAAAATAAATTTTGAAATCGTTTCATAGGAAACCTAAACATTTACATGAAGTAAAAGAGAAAGTTACTAAGGTTACTTTATTGTCACTTACCCTGTTGTGACGAAGACATCGTTTTAATAATTCATCCGCCATATCATATTTTGCAGACTGAATATAAACATCTGCAAGCAGAAGCCAACTCTTTTCAAACTCCTCTGCATCAATGGGATTCCAGCTCATTTTTGCAATCCATTTTAACTGTTTTCTGGCTCGTGGAGTCTGTTTCAAGATCATGTAGGCTGTGGCCATTCCCAAAAGTGCTGGTATATGATCCTTCTGCAGTAAGAAGCATAGTGAGTGCTTGGAACTTTTTTTTTAATGTAAGACTTTCACCAGGTATCTTACAAACATGTTTTCCATCTACTGACTATTTATGTAATACTAATCATGATAAAAAACATGTTAAATAATTGAAAAGCTGAACATATGTTTGAGCTCAAAACATTCTTCAGGCTCAGGCAATAGTGAAAACATCCACAGGTATTTCATCTCGACAAGAAATATATATGATACCTATAAGTATTTCAGATAGAAACTGAACTCACTTGAAGTTACGGGTGGCATGTTCTGCTTTTAGAAGTGTCTGTCAAATGACAATAAGAAGGATACAGGTTCCTACTATCAGGTATACATATACTAAAAATGTAAGTCTAAACTACCTGTATCCAAAAGCTACACGTAACAAACAACAGGATTGTTAAAAGCCACCTTTCTATTCAGGAGCCTCAACCAAGCTGTAAGAAGTGCAGGTGCAAGTGCAAATCATGATTTTTATTAGCATGAAGTATAGATGAGAATGGGGCTTGTATCCTGAAACTTCCTGAATGCAGAGAGTAGTTCTATTAGCAGCTAACTTAAATCTGCATTCTCCCTCTCAGTACTGCTGTCTCACTATTGGTATTCTGCCTCTGCATCTCTTTGTATGGTTGTGCTATGTAGGCTTGCCGTAGTGGGTTAAATACGATTCCACATAATGATCAGCTTACTCCCCTTCTCCCTCAACAGTCACACCTAGCATGGATCAGTAACCTCTGAAGTCTGAAAAGATTAAAAATGTCTATTTTATGCGATCCTGGAGAGAAGACTAAATAGACAGACACTTTCCTCCTGCTGGAACTGTGTCACCATGTGAAGAACACTGAGTATTCACAGGACCTCAGAACAATTCTGAGCAGGACTGGGAAGCCACTACTGGAGGCAGAGTAACACCTGGCATGTTATTCTCAGAACTGCCTTACACTCGAAAAGCATCAGTCTACTCAGCTCAGCCAAGGAGCAGTTCAGCACACAGTTAATGCATAGTAATAGCTTAAGTAGTTATAAGCATTTTGATGGAATAAATGTGTCTACATGTGCTTAAATAAAAATCCATTTGAAAGGTGCTGGTAACAAGAGAGTACCCATTATCAATCCTAAAGCTAATGAATACAAGTAGTTATAAAATAACAAAGGTTTCCATTGTAAGGATGAATTTTAAGCAGATGGATAATCTTGTCCTGAAATCTAAATTATATCAAATTGTCATGAAGTACATGAAGGCAGCTTATATTTAATTGATCTTGCTTACAGAATGAAAATACTGTATAGACTTATATCATCAAGCATACTGCTGGCAAGACTGGGAATTAAAAAGCAAATGCAGCAAAATCAACACATTTCACTAACAGGCAATATGAGCATTTAGTTGAGTTATAAATTTGCAACCCAATTGAAAACTTCTCAAAGATGTTACTTCAGCATGGTTGAAAACATTCTTTAACTGGATAAAAAATCCTTAGAACAAAGAGTACTAACACACGCCATGATTCCTTTATGGAAACTGCGAGACAAGTTAAAAAAAAAAAGTGTGTGAAAGTGTGAAGACTGGAAGACTGAGAAAATGAGACAGGTTACTAACCTCAGCCACCACTATTTCCGTGAAAGCATTCAGAGCTCCTTCAACACTTGATTTTTGTTTGGTTGCCATGAGACAATAATTTTCCATGACTCGCAGTTGAATGTGACCCTGAATGGTCTGAGGCCTGAGATCCTTTAGAAGATTTTCTGCTGTTCTCACAGCCAACTGCACAGACTCCTGCTTCTCTGTTGAATTACTGTTATCAGAAAGAAAGTCTTTATAAAAGCTGATCTTTTTAATATACACCAAGTTAATTATGAGTTAGTACCTATTCCATGCTAAAGACATGCTATTTTGTACAAGATGACCCTCTTATATAGGCATTCTACATCGATTCTCTTGTGTAACAAACAGAAGTTCCAACCTAATAAGCTTTTTTTAACACTGCAAGTGACCACGATTTCAGATAAAATCTCCTACATTTTCTGCTTGAGACTGACTTATTGCAGCCTAAGATAGTCTCTCACAATGTAGTAAGTACAACAATCAAAGCTTAAGATGCGCTCCAAGTTCTAGCAATTTAAATCAAGGCACATTATTAAAGGGCAACAGAGGAAGAGGATGACAGAAGAAGCCAAGTAATATTTATTTCATTCACTTACCCTATGTCAGCATCCAGATTTTCAAAGACTTCACCACCCACAGTTTCATTATCTGGGTTCAAACAAATCTCAATCATGTTGTAGACTGCATTTTGTCCCCAGTCATTGTCCTTTCGAGCTTTATTAAAATGCCGGAGTGCATCATTTGGTTCACCTGTATACCTAGATGCATAATTAAAATACTTAAAGCTGCGCAAGTAAAATTCCCTGCCCCAAATCCAACCCACACCCCAAGAAAAAACCCAGGTATTTGAAAACACACACTGATAACGCAAGCTTTGAACAGCCTGCATACTACTGCGAGGAACTTGCTTTTCGCAGACTAAAGACAGTCCAATGAACTCTAAAATGTGAAAATAATTAATATAATATTATTGAACCAGTAAGAATATAATTTTGAACAAGCAGGAAATATAAAAGATGCATGCAAGAGGATAAAATAGTTTCATTTTAAAGAGGAGCTCATATCAAAGTATTTCAGAAGAGAAAAGAAGACCTTTCCTAAAATCCTAGTAGCTTAAGTCATTAAAAAAGCAGTGCTATATTTCTTATCAATTACTTATCACACTACACCTAGCACCTTGGAATGATAATGGATGACAAGAAAGTTAATATTTAAATACGTACTACTTGATCAAATGAACCTTATCTTAATCATAACTGCAAGTACCAAAGATATAGTCCTTTGCAGTAGTGAAATCCTGGTTCAAGCTGTGTTCTGGAAGAATGTTTTTCAGCCATTAAAAGAAATCTCGGGACTTCTTCTAGTTTTCCAGCTCTTCTTAACAGATCAATTAACCGCGAGAGGGTTGCATAGTTATCTAAATACACAAATGGTTAGGACATTCTAGTCATTTGCTGTATGAATAGCTTCAGAAATAAAAAGCTTGCCTTGGGTTTTTTTAACATATAAAAATAATAAATGGTGGCATAAATAAGATATACAGCATAGTAACCACAGATAAAAGAATGAAGATACCATGTGATACTTGCAACACTTCTACAAAAACCTGTATAAAGATAAGTATAATCGTATTTAACTTTCAAAAGCACTCAAACATAAACATTAGCTGTAATCTCATGGCTTCTTTCACCGAGTCCACTAGAAAGCTTTAAATTCACTACAGTACTATTTTTATCAGCTTTCTGTTTGGCTATAATTTTCAAATTGCTAAAAAATCTATTCCCGTACAAGACAAGTTTCCTTTATTACTATTAAAATAAAATGCTAGCTCTGTGTTCATGCACTTGATATCTCACACACAAGAGAAAGTGCTTTACAGTTACAAGTAAATAACACCCCAGCTATATTTTGCGTGAGGTAAATAATGCACCCTACACTGCAGCAAAGTAAATGGCTGTACCTACAAGAAACAATTTTCTCATCTTCCCCTACAATAGCTTTATGGTTTTATATACAGAAATTGTCTTGGGTTTTAGCATCCATTACATTATAAACAGTGCATTCCTTTTTCATCATACGATGTAGTTTTTAGATATTTATTCCCCTATCTCATTAGAACTATCTATCAGAAAGAATTAAAAATATCACTGCTGAATGCTCACCTGGCTTGCGTTCTAGGAGCTGCTGCAAATAAAAGACAGCTTGCTCATAATCTTGCTTCCTGAACATAAGATCAGCCATCATCTACAATATTGACCAATTTAGAGAAAACAAACAAAAATATTACAACTTGTGGTTTATAATGAACTCTAGTTCTGTGAAGCAGGGAGCTGAAACTAAAGCTTTAAAGTGCTGCAAGATTTTCACAAGTAGTAAACTGGGTTTTTCTTCACTCTGGACAGACACACAGGATAATAATGTGCAGATAGGTACAGGCTCATATCTCAGTTCTTCACTTAAGGTAGAAATTCAAAGAACAGAAAACACTTTTTGATGTACCTTTCAAATACATTTGGTTTTACTCGTACAGTTTGCTCCTTATTCCCAAAAATGCAGATTAAGGACATAGAAAGGCAAAGTTAGTTTAAAGTTAGGGAAAAAGAAAGATGATAGCTTACTTCAGTAGTAGAAGTAAAATAAATAATTTCATTATAGTTTCTCTCCACTAAGAGGTAGCTAATGAAGAGTAGATTTAATAACCTGTTAAGACTGCTATTACCTCCATTCTTGCACCATACTAGGATAAATCTGAGATGTTAGACTGCTATGAGAAAATAAATTATTCCTGCCTTAAAATAATTCTGCTTGTAATGTGTTAATGCGAAAGTTGCTCAATCTATTAAGCTGTATTTTAAGCCAAGAAGTACACAAGTTCTGTACAAAGAATCTGCAGCTGTGATTAGAAATGGTGAAGTAGGAATATGATTAACTATGACTGCGTTAACGATGCAGAACCACCTTAAGTGCACACTTATTTCCTCTGGAAGTTTTTTTAGATACTTCCTTTAATATTACTGTGCTGGAAAAACAACTTCTTCACTGACCATTAATCAACTGTTCATAGAACATGCATTAAGTCATGCTTTCATCAATCTAAATCAAAACTATTGCTTCTTCCTCTACTGGTACTTTTAAAGACAATTTTTTTGTATTGAGATAAAACAAAGGCTATGATTGTTAGAAACTTTGTATTGAATCACTATCCAGCATAAAAAGAAAAACATTTTGTTGCAATGATTTTTCATGTTTTTTTAAATCAGAAGCTGTAGGCTTTCTTGAAAGTAGTATTTTATGAATCCATCACATTGCTTACATACAGACCTCAAAAAACTTCTGATAGAGGATTAGTATAATAGCACATACCATAGTTGCTGCTTCATTATCTTGGTCATTCTTCAGTAGTAAGGAACATTGATGTTGACAGGCATCAGTATCATCTTGTGCAAGATATAAACGTGCAAGTTCCAACATTGCCTGTAGAGTAAAATATTTAACTATATGTAATTCAAAGATGAAGAAAACTGGTTTGGTTCTACGAGTATTAACCTGAGATTTCAGAGCCTCAGGGAAAATGTATTTATCTTCTAAAGAGAGAGCTCTCTCTGTTGTTTCCAATGGGCTCTTGGTCAAGGAATTTAATTAATCTCCATTTCCTTACCTTTAAAACAAAACTTCTCTTCAAAGGGATATTCTGAAGGTACATTGAAAGCAGAGATGCTTTCTGATTTCAAGACTATGATATTTTGGCAAGAATACTTTTCTTGGGAAATAATGTAAATGCAAGTCTCTTTGAATTCAATGACAAGCAAATCCCTCATTAACATTCACCAGTTGGTTTGGAGTATAAGCAAATTCCAGCAGAAACAGTTTTCTTATTTGCATTTCCAAACCTACCACATTAGATTGTGCATGGATTTATTTCTGTGGCACAACTGCAGAATAAATATTAACAAACTGAAATGTACATAAACATACATCCTTAAGGTTTAAGTCCCATCATAGACTGTTCTGAATAAAATGCCACAGAAAAGTTTATAAAGACAAGAGATACTTCAGATTTAATCAAGTTCCCATTGAAGTAAACAGGAGTTAGACCAATCACAAAGTAAAGTTAGCAGTAGACAAACAGTAAAGCAGTGTCACTCCTGCTTAATTTTCAATGATCTTTTGATTTTGTTTTCAAAATGAGGCACTTACAATAGTGTTGCAAAGCAGTATTTTGAATATCCTGGTCAGGATATGAAAGCTACTTGCATAATATTTAACAACTCATTTCTTCCTACTTCCTTTATTTACATATTCAAAATTATACTATATAATTCTGATGCAGAAAAGGCAGGTGGGTAAACACTGAAATTATATGGAGATAACATACATGTAAGAATTTCAATTATGAAAGCTTTCTTAAAGCTACTGGTCTTATGTGCATAAGACAGTGGAAGACTGAAAAGTATTCTGCTAGTCAGGGAACACTTCCTGCCTTGGGCAAGCCAGGGAAGAATACCATTTAAACTGGACTTCTACACTAGATTCTAGTGACTGGAGATGGTCTCTAAATTTTCATCTCCAATCTAGAGAAAAATGACACTGTGAAATAATGCGCTTGATGCAGTCTGTGATCCACTTCAACTCTGCATCTGGAAATTGCATTGCTTCTTAGAAATGAGGTAGGGTATTAACTACCAAATTCAACTATGTACAACAAAACAATACCACCCAAAACCCCTTATGACATGGACTGCAATCTCTTCACATCTAGCTGAATAATTTGTTTAACGCAACATTTCAGATCTGGTTTGGGTTACGTTGGCTAGAATGTAAAAGATTTCATTCTGATGAAACAAGATACAGGCAGCTTCAAAGGAATGTCCAATATTTCCATTTATAAATTTAAGGAAAATAAACTCTGTGAAGACATCAAGAAATAGGCGAGTGTTTTGTAATCTAAAAGAATTCAATTCCAACTTTGTACTAGCAAAGTTTTTAAAAATGAAGGGAAGAAAACAAGTTCAAATCTACTGATATTACAGAAATGGTATGAGATGATTCATATACATAACTTAAGGGTAACCAAAAGTACTTTGCTTTCAGTACTCCAAGCAAGAAACAAGTTCTTAATCAGAAATTCAGTCTTAGGTTCTCTAAGACGTCACAATATTGTCATTATGTCATGATATTGTCATTATGTCACGATATTGTCATTGTCATGATATATGTCTTTATATGTGTTGCTAGCAAAGTAGCATTCAAACAAAAATGTCCAGTAAATGCATCTAACAGAGATATTCAGCACAAATGTCAGTGCACAGCACATCTTGTAACAATGGGAATCTCTCAACAGAATTATTTTAGCAGGAATTGAAGGGAAATGTCATGCTGGTATTTCAGTACTGGAGTGGAAGGAAAAAACAAAAAGATTAAGGCTTTGACACTGACTTACTGGGATGGCATACGAAAAGCCATAGCTGTGCCTTTACTACGACAGGCAGTTTCCCTGGTCTTAATAGTACAAAGAGGAAGTCACCCTCCGTTGACTATTTTAAGGATGTTTTTATTCCTCTCCCAATTTATTCTTCTTCTCCTTCTTTTATTCCTCTCCCAATTTATTTTTCTTCTCCTTCATTGTTCTTACAAGATACCCTGAGGAAAGCCTGTCTCAAAGATGCTGAAGTGATAAATTAAGGAAGGGCCTAGATTCTTGAAACCTAACATAAGGTCAAATATTAAAACCAGGTAATATGCTGATAATTTCGCAGCTGGTGAGTCCGGCAGCTGGGCAATAAGAAGCAGCAAAATAAGAAGTTTTCACATACACCTAAATATAAAACACACTTAGGCTAGACAAATTGTGGAAATTTGACAAAAACTGTATTTATTTATTTTGAATCTAAAAAAAACCCACTAAAATTGACAAGTAGTTTTGGTGATCATTATAAATTTCTTAGCCTTTTGCTGCTCCCTCCATCTCTTACCTCTAAAATCCATGGCAGTGAAAGGAGGAGGAAAGGGAGGATAAAAATGAGCACTGCTTCTCTCTTCCCTTCACTGTCTTTTTCCCCACAAGCCTGCTTGTTAATAAATAGTGGTAACTTTGAGCTTAACAACAACAACATTTTGTGACTGAAGTTGGAATCCTACCAAGTTCAGATAAAAGTCTAAAACTGGTAACAGAGATACATAAGAGACAGAAATTGTCTAAACCGACCAAAATCACTGGGACTTCATTCCAGAGGACAGGCAACAAGCAAGACTGAAACCATCTCCATTATTACTGTGCTGTACCTTAACACGTCCCCAACCACTTGAATCAGGAGCTTGTGTAAGAGACAGAAATCAGCAGCCCATTCAACTATTTTATCATGATAAGCAATGAAGGAGAGAAAGTTCAAGGCTCCATGTATATCATACAGCAGAAATAATCACAAATATATTTCTACACCGTGGATAACTGGAAAAATGTATGCTAAATATCAAAACTAAATGGAAAAACAATGCAAAACAGTCAGAGGGAGAACTGACCTTGTTATTGGTTTCACAGTGAACAAGAGCTTCTTTGTAAAATTTAATTGCTTTTTCGTAGTTTCGCTGGGCTGTACAATGTTTTGCAATCTCAGCACAAATTTCAGCTGCTAACTGTTTCTGTGCAGGAATTGCATCCAGCTGTTCTATTTGAGCCCGTTTAAGGACTCTGGCTTGTAATTCCCGAGCCTAGCGTGGGGAAACCAGTGAACAGTCAAAATTTTTCAAAGGAATTAATTTTATATTATCTATTTTAAAATAATATAATTAAAATTTTAAAACGTTCTATAAGCACAATACGTATTTTACAGATGAACACCCCCCCCATACATAAAAAACATGGTTTTCAACTGCTCTGCTAGAACTATACTCCATGCAAAATGCAGGCACAGTATGAATGCAGGCTTCCAGTAAAATCTGCATTCTGACCTGAAATTCAGATAACACTGCTCGCAAAAGCTGAGACTTACTAACCATTTATGTTTTTTACATTTCACACCAGTCACTACCCTGTATGCATTTTCCTCATTCACAAAAATGTTACAGTTAGAATCCAGGATAAAAGTGAAACTAGGGATAAAAGCGAACACATTGTTCCATAAGCTTTTTTGTTTTCTCCTCTACCTGTTGTAATGCAACAATGGCTTCATCAATCTTCTCCATTTTGCTGTAAATTTTTGCCAGAAGCACCTGGTAACGTCCATCTTCCATCAGAGAAGACAATTCATTAACTACAAGAATTAAATTAATCAATCATGATTGTTATAAGACCTGATCCTGGTAAAAGCAAAGAAAGATGAAGCTCCCTAAATACCCCAGGCTTAAGTGAACAGTTCTCAGCTCAATCTTAATATTTTGGATTGTAATTTCACTCAGCATGTTGTTAGTGGGCAGAATAAACATTACAATTTATAAATAGTTTAAGATTTAAGGCCAAACACATTGGAAGATGCAAAAGAAATAATAATAATAATAATAAAAAAATAACTGTCTAGTGTACTTGCATTCTCAAAAATACTAGAGAAAAGCTTTTGATCTAAGTGGACAGGAAATAAAGCCACTCCTGACATTTCTTGTCTAAGTCTTCCTCAAAGTCAATGAAAAATGTCCAAATTGATTCAATGAGTGCTACCGTACACCCAAAAAGTATAAGACTGATTGATGAAATTTCTAGTGAGACCTCAAACTACCTTTCTTTTGCTAGAGTCTGGAAGAGACATGAACACAAACAGATATTTTAACTAAGTTTTTCACTACCTTCTCAAAAAGTAGCAAGCTACTTTGAATAATGGTTAAAATGTACATGCATAAAATAGTATTTGAAGAATACAAGTTGTCCCTGGCTTGTATTCTTTTTAATCTCTTGACAAAGTGGTATCTTGGGTACATTACAGCCTAAAAGCCATCAAAACTCATGCTTTACCTTTATTGCAATTAAAAAAAATTAAAAGTAAGTATATTGATTTATACTCTAATTGCAAACTGTCTTCAACGTGCTGTAACTGTGACACGCTATTCTAAATCAGAGATTAAGCCATGCAGCCAGCCATGTAAGATCATTCCCTCCAGTACATTTCCTATATTTAATTTTTATTTCATTAACAAATGATATTTTAGCATTTCTAAAAAAGATATATCAAAGATGTACAAAAAGGATATTGGCTTATGTACTTTTTGCTCCATTGTAAGATGGAAGAGCAGATTTTAAAGTACATGGGGCAAACTGTATTTTCTGCTAATTTATCTTTCCACACTACAAGATTAAGCATGATTATTAAATTAGCTAGATCCTCAAAGGTTTAATTAAGACAGGATATAACATTAAATCAGAGGACTTTTTCAGCAAGCAGTAAACATGACAGAAAACCAACACTCCCCTGCACAATATTAAAGACCAGTAAAACAGTGACATAGGAGTGCAGGGACTAGTAATAAAACTTGATAATCCTAACCATTTCTGTGTTCAGATTGCCACCAAAGTTAACAAATACAATTAAACCACTACAAAAAGATTTCCTTAATTAAAGATATCACTCAATAGCTCACACTAAATACCTTAAAGCTTCTTAATTGCCTTTTAACAAAAACAAGGAAAAAAATCCAAAAGTTTCATTCACCTTTGCAACTGCATATTCCTAACATGTCAAAAACAGTCCTATGAGACATCTTCAACCAGCTCAATCCCTTTGTTCTGAAGGGTGCAGAGTAGCATTTACCACCTAAACAACCATTCGCTAACAGCAGGAATGACTCATCTATACTTGACCAATTCAGAGCCAGAACATTTGTTAGCACAGAAGGAAAAGAATGTTGCATGTATAGAGCTCTGCTGTTCAAGTTTAAGAGTCCTGGCAAAAGCATCTTGAAATATAAGTGAAATTTATTTTAGAGCTCATTTATCACTTAGTTAAAAAAACCCCAACTTTATATGGAACTTGTTTATTCATCAGAATCATGTAGAAAACACAAACAGTAGAATTTCTATGTTTTGCTGTAAATTAACAACGTTCCTACCTGGCTCATGATCTAAAGCTTGCTGAAGTACTTTTTCTGCTTTTTCATACTGCTTCAACTTCATTAAAAGCTCAGCCAAATCATAGCAAAGGAAATTCTGTTGACCACTTCTCAGTGCAGCCTCATAGTAACTGATTGCCTAAAAGGAAGAAATATATTTATCAGTATTAAAGATAACAACCTTGCTACTTAAGTATTTAATGACATGCTGCTTAGAATTTTCTCTACTTTCTTCACTTCTCTTGTAACCAAGTCATTTCTAATAAATAGTGTATTAAAAAGATGTTATTTAGTTGCAAGTTCAGGCTTCCAAAAATGTAATGCCAAATTAAAGATACATAGAACAACTAGAGCCAACATTGTGATAAACATGTATTTACATAGCCTAACAACATTATCACATTCTATCTTTGACAGGATGACTGCCAATTATATTGTATTTTCATTAGTTGCTAAAGTTGTATAATTCCAGTCAGACTCATTTTATAAAGTTTTGGTTTACTGAATAAAAAGGACAAGTATTTTCCCAAGTTCTACCTGCAAAACAAGAAGACAAAAGTAGTAATGCAAAGTTTAAAAATACTACCTAAGAATAATGTAATAGAAAGGAGTCTTCCCTCTTTGCATTTTCAAAAATAAACCTAGCAATCACACCAATTAAAATAGTCAAATATTTACTCAAGAAAAAAAAGCAATGTTCTGGATCAATAAATTATTATTCCATAAGTTAAAAAAACCCACTTCCAAATAACATTTCCGAAATGAAATTTGAAATAGTTTTCTCCAAATATTTTCTTCTGTTTTCCCTACAATATGAAGTTAAAGTCTCTATTACTACTCTCCCAGCCAATGACAAGGTTAGGAGATGTAGGCCCAAGACCACATCAGCTGGAAGTCACCAGAACTACAGTTCACCAGACTGGTATCCAACCACATGTAACTCTGCATTTGGCCAGATATTTTGAAGCGGATCTACAAACTTACTTTCAGGGCAAAAACACCACTTAGAGCTTTAAAGTTAAAGGCCTCCTTCTACCCATCCTGAAAACAGTGAAAGTGTAGCTGACTGATCACACTGCACACACACGAGAACCAGCTTATATGTAACAAATATAAAGATTCTATATTCCCTGGAATAACACACTGAGTATTTCCCATTCAATGTGAGAAGAAAGAAAACTGTAGTGGGATTTCTATGCTACAGAACTCCCTAGTCACTACTTGGCAACTTTCCTAGTCATCAATTGTCTTCCTGAAAGAAAACTATTAAATAGATTTTTTATTCCCAGAAGATGGAGAATCTTTGGGTTTACTTCATGGTGCCCACATCATGTTTCTTCTTAGGTAAACTTTTGGCACAATGGCAATAAACATGCAATTTTAAACAGGTAAGTTGATAGCATATTAGAACATTGCTTGAAAGAGTCTGTGCAGTGTCACTTACGTAAGCTGGTAATAGACAAATTCAGACTGGAACCTTCAATCAATATTAAGCCTGACAAGAAGTGTAATGGGAGCTCATAGTCCTACCCTGAATCCAAGGCAGAAAGCAATGGTTTGTGTTGGAAAGGACCTTAAAGACCATCTAGTTGCAACCTCCCTGCCATGGGTAGGGACAGCTTCCACTAGACCAGGTTGCTCAAAGCCTCATCCAAGCTGTTCTTGAACACTTCCAGGGATGGGGCATCCATGACTTCTCTGGGCAACCTGTTCCACTGCCACACTAACCTCAGGTTGTGTGGAATATCTTCCTAATATTTAATCTAAATCTGCCCTCTTTCGGCTTAAAACCATTACCCCTCATCCTATCACTGCACTCCCTGATAAAGAGCATTCCTCCATTTTTCCTGTAGCCCCTCCTTTTAAGTATTGGAAGGCTGCTATAAGTTATCCCTGTAGCCTTCTCTTCTCTAGGCTAAACAAGCCCAACTCTCTCAGCCTGTCCTCATACAGGAGGTGCTCCAGCCCCCAGTCATCCTAATGGCCCTCCTCCTAACTTCTTCCAAGTCCAAAAGAGATAGAGGCATCATTATTTGAAGTAATTTCCATAATTACAGCTAAGCGCTTATGGAAAAGCTGATGCTGAAACAAAGCACTTGGTCTTCCATGCACTTTCCATACCCATTTACTGTTTGTTATTTCAATACAAGTGACTAGAAAAAAGAGCAGATACTGAAAGCTATGAGTTTGCACCCATGTCCCTGCAATTTGAACTTGTCTGTCAATCCATGTCACAGCTACTTGCACAGAACACTTAATACATGCCAGCTTGGGAAAACGTTGACTTCTTCTGAAAAAGAAATGAGAAACTCTTAGCTTCTTTCACAGCACATACACAGAAGAATAGTGTAAGCACAAATCAGTTAAGTCTTTTTGGCAATGTGGATGCTATTTAAGAACATGGTATCAAAAGGATCAGTGAGATATAAACAAAATATGAGTTCCAAGTTCAATATTCCTGTATGCAAGCACTAAGGGTACAATCACACCATTTCCCCAGCACTACAGCATTGCTTGCTTTCTTCCTAGGCAGTCCTGAAATACTTCCTTCTCTTCCATGTACTGTGGAAGTGCCAAAGATATGACTGACCAGATATTCTGAAGGGGATCTACACATAAACATACTTTCATGATAAAAAGTCTGGTTTGTGCTTTAAAGTAAAATTGCTTCTTCTAATCAACTTGAAAACAAAATCATGCAAAACCCACAGGTTGGCAATAATGGACACAATACTTAATTAGCCTATTGCAGTATTTGTAGAATACCTCTGTATAGTTATGCGTTTTGATCAGGGCTTTTCCAATTTTACTTGCTAAAGCTGGATCTTTCGGATTTTTCTTCAAGGCCTGCTCATAGACTTCTATAGCTTCATCAGGCTTCAACGGTAAAAGACAAAAACACAAAAGGCAAGGATTAAGATAAAAAATGTATGAAGAAAACAAAATCCAGGAATGGCTACCAAGTAGAAGTGGCTCATTTACTACAACACTTCTAAGAATCATCACTACCTAATTGCAGGAAGCGTAACGCCCACTTAAATTTACATTTCCATGCTCAAACCATGTGGAGAGAACTGGGTGAAAAACTGAGTTTAAACTAACATGATTCTTTTTCCACAGAAATTCCTGTACTACTATTCTCATTAGTTAACAAACTTACGCAAAATTATTACTGTGTTGGACAACCACCCGTTTCTCTCCTCTAGCCATTCTCTTTTGCTTATAATTCTTCGATAGGAAGAAAACTGCACACAAACACCATAAACCATAAATCACCTGCACATCCCTAAACTAGTAATCTAAACTATCAGTTGCGTGTCCTAATCCAATCTATTATTTCAAAATACAAATATTTAAATGTGTATCCTTCCTATGACCACTTGACTGCACTGTCTTCTACAAATAATGTATAACACTCCCAGTTCATCAAGAAAGCAAAGAATGTACAAAATGTATAGGAATTCAACAATTTAAAATTTTAAATAATTTTTTTTATACAAGAACTGAGTTACCTAGAATTGTTCTAAGCTTCAGAACTCTTCTAAATATTTCCATCTTCTTTCTGAATTTAATTTAGCTCTCATTTTAGAGTTTTGCTATTCTGTGGGTCAGTGTTCTAGATAAAATTCCCTCTTTGACTCTCACCAGGGCAGTTACTAAAAGAAATGCATCCAATAGGTTCTTCTTTGAACTTAGAACAGTTCCATTGTAGCCAGTAATGATGGGGGGGTTTCACATCCTAAAGCGGTTTCTGTTTGCTAACTACCACTCAGAATCCAGGTCTCAACTTGCCAAAGTCAACAAATGACTCCACCATTCTATTCGTCTCTAGCAAACACTTACCTCTTGAATATTCATGTACGCATCACCAAGAAGAAGAAGAGTATGAGCACCTGGCAGTTTTTCTACTAGGTCTCTGAAAACATAAGACAGAACCTTGCTCAATATTTAAGGTGTCAGTACTGGTATCTAAACAACAACAAAACAGGGCACAAAAGTTTTATCCCCTGCAGATTTTAGTTTGTCTTTTCCTCTGAAAAGAAAAAAAAAAACCCTGAGATCTTTCCAAAATATGACTTCCAACTACTGTTTCAAATATTACAGCACTTACTCAAATGAATTCTTTGTATCACTAAATATTTCTAACTTATTGTGGTAGAAAGGGAAAAAAATAAACTCACCGTATTACCATTAAACATATAGGAAAATATATGCACACACCATAAACTTTTACCTGTAGCAGCCAGCGTATAACTTCTTATCTTTCCTGTACTGAAGATAAATATCTGCCATTTTTTCTTTAGCTTGTACAAAGTAAGGCTGTTCGGGTGTAATATTTCGGAGCATAGTCAAGGCTTGTTCAACATCCCCTTGAGCAATTGCCAGATCTGCATTTGCAATCACAACTCTTAGTTCCTCAGGAGTTCCAGAAAATTCATTAATAGCATGTTGCAGTATTATAGCAGCTTCATGCTGCAAATAATGAAACCAAGAGCATTAATTTATTTTCTGTTGTTTAACAGCCAAAAATAAACACATCATAAGCAAAAGAATACTGGAGGCATTTTACAAACCAACAGAGAAAACACAAACCACTCCAAAACATAGTATCTATTTGCCTTGCTAAAACATTTTAAATTATTTTTTTCTCTTGATTTTGCAAGTAAAATTTATGTGATATGAACTACCAGAAAAAGTTTTAGCAGAGAAAAGAACATCTGTGTTGCATATGTACAAGGAGATCCACAAACCTGAACCGGGCAATACCTTTGGAAACTTGCTCTAACAGGTCCTGCTTTGAGCAGCACGACCTCCAGAGGTTGCTTCCGATTACACAGTTTCTAAGCCTACTCTTATATTCTTACACCATGCACAGTCCTACTGCTTATTAAGATAAGATACAGCTGAAACTAAGAATGCTGCTACACAAAGATACAGACGCAATCCAAAAATATATCTATCAGAATTCTGACAGCAAAACAGGCATCTACATGCCAGCAAGTGAACATCAACTGCATCTATCTCTGCCTCAAAATTAAAAGAGGTTCCAGCAACTCTAAACTGATCATCTGCAAGTTTTGTTTTGTTTCCTGTATATAATTTCAGGTTCAAGCTGTAAAGTCAGTTGTTAACACCTTGGAGGTGATGGCTTCCTTCTCTACACAAATGAGGAAAGACATTTCTGTTAATGGGAAGAGGAAATTGTTTCCACGTCTATATTACTTAACTAAAATGTTTGTCATCTTACCGGTTCTCCATTCAAACGATGAGCTTCTACTAACTCTAGGAAGACAGAAACACGATCACTTGCATCAATTTCAATTCTTTTTCCTTTAGTTTTTGAGGAAGCTGTAGTTTTTCTCATGCCAGGCAAATTCTTTGCCATCTGTAAGGTCATAATAGCTTCTGATAATTCTCCCATCTTCTTCTGGGTTTGGGCCTTAATTAAGTGAAAAACAGGATGTTCCCTCACCTAAAAAAACATAATGAGATAAGAAGTTTCCCAATTTTACTTTATGTATTGCATTCAAACACCCTGAAAGAAGATTTTTTTTTTAAATATTGACCTTTTGTTTGTTCTTTCCTCCAAATATGTCAGATTTCAATTTCAGTAATTTACTTACGAAAATATTAGAATTTCCAAAGGTATGCAAACTAGTAGTGAATTAAATTTTTAATTAAAAAATAAAAACTATTAGATGCAATGAGACCTGGCGATAGAAAAAGATTCATTGAAACCAGACTGAATTTTAAGATATTTTCAGCATCTCCTACACTGCTCTACGCACACTTCATTAGGCTATTAATTAAAAGTAGTAAATATCCAATCGTTATTTGGCACAAATCCTGCCTTACATTTCTCCACCTTCTCGAAAACATACGTCACATGAAAACGAAATGTTGATAAGGGAAATGTAACTGTGTACAATGTTGAAGCACCTCAATATCTCCCAACTAGGTAGTCAATCTTCAACCTACTTGCATCTCTTGGAGGAAGGACCTATGACGAGCAAGCTTGCAAGAAAACAGTAGTTTGTCATTTTCCAGCTAAGCTCTGTCAAGAATTGAACAGAATTTCAATATGTTGTAATAAGGTATTAGTTTAGTCCTTCTAGTCATTTCTTCAATAAATATTCAGATATCATGTTCATATAAACATTTAGATTTTAAACTTGTAGTGGAAAAATCATAAAAAAATTCTGTTTAGAAATTATTACGTATATAAAAACGTACAACTTCAATAAAATAAATAAATAAAATTATTTCTTTTTTTTTTCAACTGACCTCAATATTGTAGCGCAAACATAGTTCCAAGGATTGAGAACACAGTTTAGTATTGTTTTGAGCCAAATACACCTGGGCCATCAGTAAGTGTGCCTCTGCATAAGAAGGATTCCTTTCAAGACAGTAATGTAGATTACTATGGGCTGCTTCAATATCCCCTAGGAATTTCAAAAAAGGTAAAGTGAAAAAGTAGTTGATGTGAAATACAAGGTGCAAACATAAAGCACTTATTAATTATTCACCAATTTTATACAATTTTTTTTTTAAATAAAAGTAAGCATTTAGTGCCTAAGTTCATACTCAAAGTATTATATGGCTATGAAATGAAATCAAAACTGGGTCAAAGGTAAGATATTTTCCTATTGTTCCACCTGTAAATCATTCAATAAGTGAGCCTTTTTTGAGAAGCAATAGATAAAAGAGTACCATATTTGTCTGTACAATTAAGATACCCTCACGCTGCAAGGAAAAGCAGTGCAAATGTTGTAATGCAGTGTTCTGCAGTGAAAGACAAATATTCATTATGATTTAAAAGCTAACCATTCACATATCTACTACCTGACAAGTATTTCACTTTTGCAACTAAAAAGACAGCTTGTTGAAGACCAGGCACAGTTTTTACCACAGTTTCAAGAACAGAAGCACAGTGCTTGAGAAGTGGTGAAGGAGACTGCCCAGGACTTGCAGGCTAGGAGTAAAAAAGAATAAAATCCAAAATCAACACTTCAGTTTACTGGTTTTGGACTTAGAGTTCATCTAAGTTTGAGTTTCACTTTAAACTCAAATAAGCAATAATAAAGCATTGTTGTTTTCTTCAGCACAAAAGCTGAAAGCTGTCATTGTGGAGAAATATAAAAATACATTTTAAATTTAAGGGGGCAACTTTCTGACATCAGCAGGAACACAAGACAGCCTCATGGACTTCAAGGATAATCAAACACTTCAGACCTGACATAAACTTTAGATTCAGTCCATAAACATTTGGCGACATTGTCTGAATTACCATGTCAACTCATCCAACATAACGGTAACATGAACTCAGTTTCAAGAGAACTGAAATTGGAATGAATGATCAGAAGGACGGGAAGAAAAAGTTCTGGTGTTGTGTCTTCCATCCCGATTCCACATCACAGAACATATACATACTGCTAGCAACAAAATGAAAACAGTAGCTGAGAAACAGCTACTTTCATGTAAACTGCTGGTACAATGTACCACATTTTATTTGCCCATTACCAGAAACACCATTCCTTCCCCTCTATTACTTTAGCTAGATGCTAACTCTTATATACATAAAAGAAGAAAACGTAACCTAAAGATCCTTTTGTGCACAGCTAACACCTCCACAGCACCCACGTCCTCGAGCGATCCTCCACTATCAAACCGGAAGCCTCCACCACGTGGCTAAACTCCCCGTTTTCTAGTACCACGAACTCCTTTTACAATAAAGAGATAATGAAACTTTGGCAAAAGCCTATAATTTCTTTTACAAATCTTTCTATGAACAATAGTTCAGGAAAGCCAGTATTAAAGGCAATCATCGCAATTAAGTACTTCTAGAATACACCCCAGGGAAATCTTCAGATAAGCTACTACCTCATAGAATGACACTTCTTATTTACCTCCATCTGTGACATGAAATTGTCATTGCTGCTGATGTTTTAGTCTTTCAACCATTACCACCTCACAGACAGTAAGACTGATCGTAACAATGGAAAACTACTGGTTTGCGTGTTAGATTTTAAAACTGTACATAAGTATTTATGGGAAGGTTCTATAATTAGAGTAGAAATCTGCTAAAGACAGAATAACAAAAGTAAACTCCCAGCTATTTTAGATAAATAATCCATTTAAGGAAGAAACTTTCAAAAGCAACTTTAAATGTGTTTCTTCTGTTGCATAGATGTCAGGTCCCCATCCAATTTATTAAATTCTATGTGCCTTTCCTGCTGAAACTAGCACAAGCAAATTCAATCACCAAAAATTATCCATCTAAGGAAGTGAGATTTTTTCCTTGGAATTAGCAATAATAATATAAAAAAGTAGTATTCTGCTGTTTTTACCAATACACAAAAGAAACTGGAATAAAGAACACATGTAAATTGAAGATATCCTGAGCTGACAAAATTATTTCAAGAATAGGATCATCACTGTGAACTCCCTAGTTTCATATTGAGATAGATCTGTTCACTGTATTGTTACAGTTTCCTATCAAAAGAGATACTAAAACAGTACAAATACACACACACAATGCATTAAACAAATACCCCCAGTTTTCCTCATGTGTCATTACTACAACTTGCTTACTTCACAAAACATGTATTTTCATAGTTATTTTGATGAAATCATAGTATAATAACTTAAAATGCACTTTTACTACAAATAAACTCACATTTGAAGAGGGAAAAATTTCAAAATTTTGCTTTGTGATTAACTGGTCTCAAAATGAAATCCAAGAATAATTACCATTTTCAGACAGACGGGATCTACAGTTGCTTACCTGTGCTGGGCAAAAATTAAGATATTCCCTAATGATTTCTAGCAAGAAATCAGGGTTTAGTTTTTCAAAATATTCCACACCAAGAGGAAAACCACATAAAGATGAAAAATGAGTATCCAGGACATCATTCAATAAGGCAATAACTTCTTCTTGTCTCTTATGTTTTTTCATAGCTAAGACTGCACGCAAGAAAGATAATTCCTACAGGAAAAAAAGGAAATAAAAAACATACTCCATACTCCAGATACGTTCACCAGTTACTCATACAATACTACATAATTATTAATATTAACCATTTCTTCTTCATATTTTGGGATGCTGTAAGACATTTAGTTATGTGCACTGTAAATGGCACTGATGATTATGTCAATGCACTCCTTTAATTTGTGCAAAAAGCTCTAAATTTTTCTGAGTGCAAAGTCCTGAAAATAATTAATATCCCTCCCCTCTTGACATTTCAGACTTATCTTCAGAAATAAAGCACTGCAACAAAGCAATGATGTTTTTGCTCTGCAAGCAAACAGCCTTTAGTTGCTAAGTCAGGCAACACATTAACTCAAGACTGATAGGAAGAAAATTTGAAATTTAGATTTAATGGTACTCCATCAAGAATGCTCTGCTCAAGTGACAAATGGAGAACGCAAAGTAGTTAGTAGACCACAATTCAGATTGTAATCAAAGTATTTTAATGAAGGAAGATGTTTCCTACCCCAGATTTCCCAATCGACTGCTGAATTTCATTAAGAAACTCCAACTGCTGCTCTGCATCTTCCAATTGCCCTTGTATTAGCTGGCAACGGATAATTCCTGTAACATATTAAACATTTTATTGCAGATTCCTCTTCCTAGTCAAGCACATGCTTTGTTTTCCAAAATGTTTTCTCTCCCCAACCTCTTCATAAAGTGGTGATATGAGATGAAACAGCAGTTCAAGACTTACGGTAATGCAGACTCTATGTACTTAGAAATACCTAGGAAGGATGACGTGTGACTGATACATTATTATATGCAATGCTATAAAAGTTTCACGGGAAGATCTCATCCATTATACTGCTAAGTTTTTAAACAGTAACTCTTCAACTGGTGCAGAAGCACCATAAAGTCTGCCTTCTAAATTCAGAACAAATACAAGAAGCAAAATGACATTAAAAAACGACACACAGCCCTAACCAGACACACAAGTCACTCCTACCCTTTAAATTTTTCATAATATTTAAAGTTTCAGGTTAGAAGGCAACAGCATAGTCAAGGAGAAAAAAAGAAGGCGAAAATATGTGATGCAAATATGCCATATTTACTCTTCATTTTCTTGACAGCAATAGGACTGTATAAAAGGTATTCTTTTTCACGAAGAACATAACACGTACATCAAAAGTATCAGATGTTTTGAATTGATTATGCTTTTCAATCTAAATTAGAAATGTATGTAGCCATGGATAGATTGTTCTATTCACTGCTCTTCTACTTTTTATTTCTGTAGCAAACAAACAAATAAATATAGCCACCTCTGTGTCCTTACCTTACTCTGAGAGTTCTAATTTAAAAAAGAAAAGCTTCACTTTTCAAAAGGAAGACCAAGAGATATATTCAGTGAGGAGAAACTGTTGCTACAAGGAAGACAGCATAACATGAATCAGGAAGTGCTGCCCGATGCTCCTGTTCTAAATTTTCTTATGAGCAGTAGTAGGAAAACTTAATCAAAAAAGCACCATCTGAGTCTTAAGACCAGTAAAAATCAAAAGACAACATAAGACCTTACCAGTTAGTGCAGAAACACTTGTTTCATCAAGCATCAGAGCAGTCTTGTACCATTTTAAAGCTTCTTTCACTCTCCCTTGTAAGATCATTTGGTAGCCAAGTTCAGTAGCAAATTCTGCATTGTCAGATGCCAAATCAAATGCTCTTTCAACTAAGGATTCTGTATGTTGAAGGATGAGTTGGTTCCGCCCACACTAATAATAAGAATAATCTGTAAACCTTAGGCTTTTCTTATTTTTCAGATTCACTTTGAAAAAAACACTGAATATCACTGTAGCAGTCAAGACAACATCATTTCATATAAGATTAACATAACCTGTAGTAATTCTATAAAACTTGTGACATTAAAGTGTGCTGGATCCAAACATAAATATACAATACCATACAATAAGCAATAATCGATAGTTGCTTTGAATGCTTCCTTAAAATGATCCTGATAAATCAAAAGATGAAACTTTCAGTTTCAAGGCTATGCTATTAACTTTGTCACTTTTCTACGTTAAGAGTGTGGTTGGTGGATATTTCAGTGTATTTTCACTGGAAACTTGTTCCTTATTTAGAAGCAAGCAGTAAAAACACTGTCGGAAATGAGATGGCTTAAGCATTGTAACTCCTACTGCACTTAAAACTTTAAAAATGTAGTTACCAAAGGCTACACAAGTTAATCTATTTCAATTGTCTGCAATCTTCTACTTTTTAATAGACATTTAACATCTGTCTACAAGAAAATAAAACAAAACCCAGATACATAGATAGTTGTATGCTGCTCTAGAAAAAAAAGCATACTCACTGTTCTACTGAAAGCTAAAGCCATTTTAAAGAAGAGCTGCGAATTATGTGGTTCTAACCTATCCAGTGCTTTAATTAGGTCTCCCAGTCTTGCCGAAGCCTTGGAAAAAAAAAGGAGTAATATAATAAGTAATAGAAAGCATGAACAGATTAGGACAACTGCACAGTTTTCACTAAAATCTAGTCACATATTTTACTACGCAATAATATCTAGAAATGTAAGCTCAGAAGTTTTCAGGGCTAGGACTGAGATTTATTTTGCAATTCCTAGAATATTTTGGAATAGTAAAGTGACAATAAAGTAAATCACGTGTCCTCTATACACACTCTAAAAAAAGCGAAAGACGAGCTAAATCTGATATAATGAAAGAGTCCCATAAAAAAAGATAGTCGGACAAAACCCTCATCAGTGAATCTTGCTTGGACCTCGTGATACAGACAGACATGCTCAAAATCAAACCATTTCCAAACGCTCAGAACATCACAGTTTCTCAAACCACGTAAGGTACTTCAGACATTTCTGGGGTTACAACAATAACGTGCATGTGTTTTTTTAATATGATTTTAGATGAACACTGAATCATGTTTAAATCTCATCAGATTTACTTTTTTCCTAGACAAGGGTCAATTTTTGTTTATACCCTACCATGTCCAGAAAGTTTCACTCCTGCATGGCTTTGTCTGAAATTATTACTCTTTCCCCATATTTCCTACAATTGTGCATAAGTAAGAGTTAAACTTTGTTATGAATATTCTAATGACTAAAGAGTTAGGTTCTTTGGAATAACTAAAAATATGTAAAAAGCTAAAATACCTTTTCCTCTAGAACTCGAAAAAAACCTGCAAACCACTGAAAACACTTTACCTCTTTTGCTAACTCTCTACTTAAATTATACAAGCATTTTTGCATAATGAAAAAAAGATATTTAAAAATATTTAATGATTTTTCATAACGATTTATATAATGTATTTTAAGATTTCCTGAAAAACGGCACAAGCACCAAATGTACAAAACACATGCATATATGCCAATGCAGAAAAGGATCTTGGGAGTAGAAGGAAAACTTAAAAAGCATTCTTGAAGCTAAAAGAAATCCCAGTAATTTTCAAAAAAAGGGGGGGATAAAGCACAGGTTATACAACCTAATATTGCAGACTGCTATTAAGTGACTACGACTCCCTTCCAAAAATTTATCACTACAAGATCTCATTATTTCCCTTATTTCAATTAATAAAATACATATAATTAATGGAAGGCTTACAATAAGTTCTGAATTTATAAAAAGAACATTTAAAAACTAAAAGATTGCTTCGATGATTCAGATCAACATGATTCAATTAACTGTCCAGAGAAGACTTCTGTTTGGCTTGAGTCCTGTTTTCTGGAAAGATGGAGGTCAAAAATGACGTTTCCCTTGGCAGCAAGAAAACACCCAACAACAACCTAGAGCAGCCATTTGAGTCAGAATAGATGAATAAAGCTCTTCCTGAAGGTAAGTAGTGTAGAACAGGACCAGAATCAAGTATATGTGGAGAAGACACAACGAAGATGAACGTGGAACGTAGTCTATACAAAGGTAGTTATGTACAACAGGCTGCTACTAACAAGACTCACCTCAGATATATTTCCTTCCCTGCACAGATAATGCAGGGCGCTCATTCTTAGGGCTTCTAAATTGAGGGCATCTTTCTGCAATAGTCTTAAAGCCAAACAAAAGGTGAATGTAAAAAAGTGAAAACAAAACTCTTGCTCAATCATCTTTTTATCTTAAAATGAGAATAACTTGTATTGCACAGTCACTTTAAGTCATAGCACTCAATTGAAAGCACAGCTTTGTTGCTTCATGCCTATCTCAGAAAAGTCCTTTCATCCAAAATGGATTCATGTACTGATGTAGTATTTTCACATAGTTGCAAGGCTAGGTTATAATAAAACTTAACTTAGATTAAATTTATATTTAAAAAAAATGATTTAACTAATTTGAAACAATTAAAAATGACTGGAAATCGATCTACTTTTGTTTCAAAGTGTTCTTTCAGTGTAAACTTGGCAAGAACAAAATTAGTGGTGTGCTACTCCATACTCAACCTATGTGCTGTTTCAACTGCCTGTTCCCAGTCCTGCAGGGCTAGTTGTAGCTTCATTTTCTTGATGAAAGCAGGAATGAAGTTTGGAAACTTTGCAATCATCTGATTCACAGTTTCCAGAGCTCCGGAATAGTTCTGTCGGACCTCAAAATACTGTGCCTAATGGAAGGAAATCACATCAAAAGCCTGTACACTCACATAGGTCAGAAGATTCAGTTGTTGTTTCATCTAGAAATCAGCAAGAAGAGTTTGCAAGAGAAAAATCTTTGTTTAAGTAAGTTTTACTTAGCATCAACCACAACTAGAGATACTGCAACAACCAAATAGCAAAAGATGTGTAAAACCTAACGTGTGGTAAGCACTTCATAACAAAGGCAACTGCAGTTCAGCATTTACATGCTACTAGTCAGCTGCAAGCAAGAAAAAGACAGAGACATTTAGCTGAAGTGTAAAATTGCCTTATTAGGTTTCAAATAACTTTACACAAAGCATCTCACAATTTTAGGATATTGAACAAAACCCAAAGATTAAATCACCAAAAAACCCAGGTTCAGTAGGTCACTCTTGTTGCCAGAATTTTTCATTGCAGAGAAATTTACAAGATACCTCAAATGAAAAACTAGTTCAGAAGTATCGAGTGTCATAGTTTTAAATGAATTTGAGTAGAAAACAAATTAGGGCTTAAATCCTCTATTTCGCTTTGATGTTTAAAATTCACTTGCTGTATCCCAGGAGACTGTATGCATGCCATTTTATTTCATATTTTTGAGTCAGAAATGGTGCAAACGTAATTATTTCTGAGTTAATTCCTTCAGCCATCACAAGACAGCTGTCTGTCTAAAATCTAGTCGTAGTAACTAAATTATAGACATATGAGTAAGTGAACTCAACAGTCCACATACAGCCAAGCACACTTGCAAATACTATTGTATACATTCTCCCGAACTTCAGTCATCTTATTTTGATTAAAAAATATTTGAAAAATATTTTTTGCATTTAGTTTTAGAATATTAAACAAACATTATACTGAGTTACAACGTCTGTGACTGAAACAGGAAAAAGTGTAAGGAAAACAATTCATGTTGTGATCTCAATTAAATATGATCAAAAGAAACACTTGAAACAGTGATTAAAAAAGAGTTAACAGTGTTCATAGATGATGACACTACAGTGTTTAACTACTACCTGTTCTTCCATGACACACAGTAATTCTGTGATGTGGATAGATATCTTGTGCAAACAGGAGGAAATCACACATACTTTTACATTCTCAGGTGATTTGAAACCTCATCTTTTAAATATATATACATGAATAAAAAGGTTTTCTTGTGCACGTAGTAAAAACATAATCTCACTATGCATTTGATCTATAGCTTTCTTTTTTATATTGGTGTCTAACGGACCCTAACACACCATCTAGTAGCTAATTTTATTCCAAGTGATAAAAAGAAAAAAAGAACATAATTTTAACTGATGTGCAGAAGTCGTTACCAGCTCTGTTCATAAAAATGTGCATAGAAATGTAATAATACAACAAAGTTCCATCAATACATAACTATGTATACGGTAACAGACACGGTGTACTGTTTCTGCAACCCAGGCATTCCCCTTTGTCTTAATCTACAAAGAAAGTGAGAATGTCTTATGAACCTTGGCTATTCATTAAAATTAACTACAAACTACTTAAAATGGGTTGTCTACCACAGGAAACATAAGTGTCAATATATTTTCATTGTGCTAGCAATCGATCTGTGCAATAACTGTTCTATATTCCTTAAACAATTCCATAAATCAATTCAAACTTCATTTCTACTAAAATACAGGCTTTTACTCTAAACAGAGTACGACTACGCTACATATCTACTCCTTGGACAAGCTAACTTATCATAGATAACTCTTCTCACTATCACTCCAATCACTCTACAAGACCAATACGACACTTAAGAAGTCTTCAATCATGAAGTAAACTTACTTTACCAAGTAGAGCAAAAACATCATTTCCTTCCTGCAGTGCTTCATCGAAGTATTTCACAGCTTTTTTAACATGAGTTTCTTTCCCACAGGTGAGATCAAGCCACGCTTTCAAAATCAATCCCTGTAAATAAAATACAAATTGGAATTCTTAACTAGCTAGGTATGAAAAATTATGCTACATACAGTAATAAGTAGAAATAAAATAGAATAAGATTTAAAGTATCTCTTTTAACTATTTAAAACATGCGTTTGAAATTAGAACCAATCTACAGCTTAACCTAAAATATTAGCAATTCATTTTGACTTGAATGAATCAATAGTTTATTTACTTGCAGGATTTAAAAAAAACAATGGCACTGAACTAGTCTAATGTGCTTAGCAGACAGAACAAAATCTCACAGAGTTGAATATTTTCTGCATACATTTGTGCAGAATATTTTCTTAATATATGGGGTGCTGAAAAGGAGAGAAACTTGTTTTTTCCTTCTATTGTCTGATTAAAATGAAAAACTTGTGAAGGGCACAGATGTGACATTTCCCACATCCCCAACAGTATTATAAAAAATATAGTACACAGAAGTATTATAAGGTGAAATGTTATCTTTTCATTAAAGAAATTATTACTTGTAATTAATGAATTTTATTTATCTTATGTGTTCCAGACATTTAATTATAGCTTAAGTAAATCAAGTCTATTTTGAAGTGTTGGATTATATAAACAAATTACAATTGCCATCAAACCAAAACTTTAAACTATAAAATATCACTAGCTTTTTTATAACATGAAATTAAAGAAGTGAATCATTTTTAAAACATGAAGGTTAGTAAAAGAGCCATATTTTGTAGTTGCTAACAATCAGGGTCATGACTTTGTTATGGAACAGGAACTGGCTGAAATTCATACGCTCAAGCATTTAAAAAATACAGGAGGTATTTTACTTCTACATAAGGAGTACATGAAGACAAGCTGTATATACTAAGTAAATCATATTTCACTAAGTTTAAGCACCCCTAATCACCTCCCCAAAAATAACATAACTTCGTGTTTAAAATTATGATTAGAATAGTTGCAGATTTCTAACTCATGTAATATCACATAAACCATAAAACTGCAGATTACAAACTGAGCAATGTACTGAACCACACAGAGGAACAATTCAAAAACACAACCTGTTTTTAATACTAGTGTCATAAGAGAACAATTATACATTCAATTTTAACAGCTCTGCCTTGAAGACATCTGACTAAACAAAAAATTGCCTTTTTGCTTTTCTCTCCTTGAACTGAAGCTGATAGCTCCTTCGAAAAAATAATACAGTAAGTTTTCACAAATCTCTTTAAAGATTCTCGTGAATTTCAATATATGTATATAAACACAGAAGACACTGTGTTTACAACATTCGCACAGATTTTAAAATAAATTACATTCAGTAAAACCCTACACAAATTTTGCCTTTAACAACTGCTGAATTTCAAATCCCCAGTCCTCTGGGTATTTTTGAATCTTGGGATTCAAAGCAGATGTCTCCCTCTAGTGAGACTATCACGCTTAGTTTGTTGCTAGGAATTATGATGCTCATTATCAACCAGCAAATTTGACATAACTACATATTATTCCCATTGCCCATTTATTAAGTGAAAATGAATACTTAACAGACAAAAAAATACTTATGAAAATTCTACTCAGCCCTGACAAATTAATTTATGACATTAAGAAAGAAGTATTAGAACACAAAATAGCTAAAGGAAACCTCCAAATAGTTTATAAGTTCAATAAGTCTAGCTTCACAAGTATACATGGTCTTATTACTACTTTACATAGAAAAAAAAGTTACCTCTTTACTACCACCAGAAATCTTTATCATTCTGTCAACATATTCACGGGCTTTGTCCTCACGACCAAGATGCCACAAAAATAAGCCAGCAAAGTAGAGAGCCTTCTCTCCCGCTGTTTTACGTTGCTCTTTCACTTTTGCATCCAACTCTAGAATAGCATCACGATCTGAAAAAGTTTTGTTCAGACCTTTCTTGATAGCATCTCAAATTATTACAAAAGAGCACACGTAAGCCATGGACTCCCAAAGAAAACATTGTTTTCTGTATTTTATATTAAGAAATACAGAGATAGATTTGTAGCTAAGACTTCTGCAGAATAAATGGAAACTTGACAGTAAGATTCACATTGACAGCAGTGTTTACCAAATAAATAAACAGTTAACTGCCAAGCAGCCCTAAAATGCTGAAAATGAAATGAAAATAGTCCAGAATCCCTGGAAAGACTGTGATGTGTTTCTTAACACTAAAGCTCATTTCCTTACATCCTTATTGTTATGGTCAATTTATCTCATCAGGTTAATCCCACACAGAAATTTCATTTGGCGTGTGGGACTTAGCACCAAACATTTTCTTTTACCCACATTCATTTCTAGTCCTTTTTTAGGAGCCACTAAAAAAAAAAGTACCACAATTCTGACTCTTATTGCCATGACTTTCTCAGAGAGTCTTGAAACGCTTTATAATTTTTCTGCTCTACGGTATTAATCCTCAGGGACTCAAATAAGAGTGATGTCATTAGTCCAAGTTGTTTCACATCACAATGCTTAACAAAATTGTCAGTAACAGTTATAAATCCGCACAATAAGGAAGATACCAGAGCAATAGCTTAACAACAACTCTGTTTACCTGATAAACCAACTGTGGTTTTTTTAGAGTATAATTCTCAACAAAATACTTCCAGTTTTTATACTGGAGAAAAGAATACCAACAGTAACAGAATTCCTTTCTTCATTTGTAAGGTAAGGGTAACTTGAAAGATAGAAATGGTGTGGCTTTAACGACTTCTTAAATTGCAGGTCTGCTCAAAGGTACAGATATCAGACAAGACTGAACAACAATCACAAGAAGCCTGATTCAATTTTTTTTCCATTATAGTAGATAAGTCAGTTGTTTTTTTAGTGTTTTATTTTAATGTTCAGTCTCAATCTTCACAGTTTTGTGTTTTGGTATTTTTATTTATTGTCTTGGTAGGTGTAACTCATTTCAGTACTAGATGCTATGTCAAAGACGGAGTATACATTTTTAAATTAGGTAGAATTAGTCTACAGATCTCAGACCCTCACACACAGCTTTTTAAAACATGAAGCAATACTGTCTGAATGAGCATACCTGGATTAGGACTCTTTTTATGTGCATAAATCAGAGCCATCATGGTACAAAGTGAAACCTCCTGTTTGTTTTTAATAGATTCCAACTGTCGAATACCCTCTTGGATGTCACCTAGTGAAAAAAAGTGCAGACTAAGCCATAACATTTTTCAAGACAGAGAATATCAGCATCAAAACCGTAATCCGACTTAAATTTCTCCCTCAATTTTTTCTTCATAACTTCCTTCATTATTCACACATTCGTTTCACTTGTTTGTGCAAGTCTTTCAAACACACAAGAAATAAAAAGTATCTCAATGCAGACTTGAAAGGAGTTATGTGCTAGTTCTGCCAGTTGCCATAAAGTTAAAACTCATCTTTATTATTTATTTTATACAAAGTATTGAGAAGCTCTTTTTGCTCCTGTTCTTTATATAGCTAAGATTTTTGCCCTGTTTGTGTGAATCTTTTGAACATCAATAGAACAGACAACATCTTGAAAACAAGAACATAAAATTGTTGAGTAAACAAAAAAAGTCACAGAGTTTGGGAGCAGATACACCACCTCAAAATCTTTTCAACCCTACCTGGCCCCTGGCCACAGCCCTCTTCCACTTTGAGTTACTTATTAGCATTCTGTGAAATCCTTGAAATATGGATTTACCTAAACATACTTCTCACACCACTTTAATGTACACAAAGATCATAGAATCACAGAAAGGTTTGGGCTGGAAGAGACCTTAAAGACCATCTTCGTGCCATAGGCAGGGACACCTTTCACTAGACCAGGTTGCTCAAAGCCTTATCCAGACTGGCCCTGAACACCTTCAGGGATAGGGCATCCAGAACTTCACTGGGCAACTGGAGCCAGTGCCTCACAATTCTCATAATGAAGAATTTCTTCCTAATATGTAATCCATACCTGCCCTCTTTCAGCTTCAAATCATTACCCCTAGTCCTATCACTGCAATCCCTGATAAAGAGCCCCTCCCCAGCTTTCCTGTAGGCTTCCTTTAAGTACTGGGAGACTGTTATAAAGTCTCCCTGGAGCCTTCTCTTCTGTAGGCTAAATAAGCCCAACTCTCTCAGCCTGTCCTTATAGCAGAGCTGCTCCAGCTCTCTGACCATCTATGTGGCCCTCTTCTGGACTCAGCCTAACAGATCTGTGTCCCTCCTGCTCTGAGGACTCCAGAATTGGATACAGCACTACAGGTGAGGTCTCACGAGAGTAGAGTAGAGGGCAAAAATCACCTCCCTAAGTCTGCTGGCCATGCTTATTTTGATGCAGCCCAGGACATAGCTGGGTTTCTAGGCTAATACCTCCCAACAGAATGACAGAAAGGTTTGGGTTGGAAGACACCTTAAAATATCATTCAGTTCCAAGCCCTGCTCCTCTGGGGCAGATGGATATAACAAATTTAGATATAGGTGCACTGAAGAGATAATAGATGGAACAAGCAAATTTATCTTTGTGATATAATGCAATGGACATTTGGGCTCAAATTCCCTTGAAGGAACCCGTTTACCTGACCCATATTCATACAAGTATTTTTAAAAAAAAAATTGAAAAAAAAGAAGTTATTCATTATTTCTCTCCGGCACTCTGTGGTCCAAGTCAGTTTCATTCAAACCGATCATTAAACACCGGCAATCTTCTCAACATGGAAAACATTCAGACTCCATAAGATTGCTCTCTTTCTGTGCAATGACGAAATGTTGTGACGTACGGAAGCCGGGCGTTTCGGGAGGGCCGGGACACGACACCCTGCCCCGCACCCCCGTTACCTGCCCTCAGGGCGCCGTAGGCCCGGTAGAAGAGGAACACGGGGTCGCTGCCCAGCCGGCCCAGCGCCTCCTCCGCCGCCGCCCGCACGTGCTGGAAGTGGCCCTCGCGGCAGTAGTAACTGAGCAGCGCCTGCGGGAGTGGAGGCTGCGGTTCGCTCGTGACAGCGCTTCGCCCACCCCCCTGCCCGGCTCTCCCGCCGCCTCCCGCCCGGGCTCCCTCGCACCGGCCCCTCGTGCCCGCCCGCCAGCCCCCCCGCCGCCTGCCTCCCGCCCGGGCCCGTTCGCCCCCCCCCCCCCCCAGCCCCTGCGCAGCCCCACGACCGCAGAGAAGCGGCGGGTGGGACGGCACCCGGACCTGTTGGACCTCGGCGTCCATCGTTGCTATCCCGCACCGCTTAGGGCGGGCTCCGCTTGAGGGAGCGCCCGCTGCCATTGGCTTAGAGAGAAAGGAGGCGGGAGAGACACGGGAAGGAAACGGCCCGGGAGCTGGGGGCGGGACAAGCCGGGCGGGAGCGGCGAGCGCTTGGGACGCAGCGGGCGGGAGTGAGTCCCGGCTGTGCGTGCGGTGCCCCCTTGCCGGCTGAGTGCGGCTGCCCGTCAGGGGAGGCCTCACAGCGGGGGTGGGGCGGCAAGAGTTCGGGTATGATCTTGCTTGTTTGTTTTGGCTGCGCGTACAACTAAGTGGCCGCCACACCATATGGATCTCAATGGTGTGTACTTCAAGTTAGGTGAAGCTTATCTGTAGAAATGAAATAGGAATTGGGTAGAATCAAATGTAGTAAGTTCTCTCTTTTTCAGTCTTTCCTCCTAGGGAATTACAGAGTTGGAAGGACTAGGAAAATTCAGGTTTCACCCAGAAGGTGAAAGAATCCTTAGTCATCATTTCTAGACAACCATTGCTAAATAATGTTCCTTTAAAACAGCCTAACAGGCAAACTGTCCATAATGCCATTTAGTGCACAGAGGCAAATTCTTGCCTTTGGTGAAACCAATTCTTCTAGCAGAGAACGGTCAGAGTAAGCGTTCCTAACAAATTTGTCACACATGTCACTTCTCTATTACACACGTCTCTCCCCCAGCATCAGGAAGGGGTACTATGCAAGCACATTTGATTTTCCTTGTTGGCCAAAGATGATTCTCAAAATTTCCAGTTACATTTAAGAGATGCTATGCTTATTCTGAAGTAAGATTTTGGCTTCTGTAACAATGAAAACCTAAAATAGCTACGAGAAACAAGTATTTTTGCATAGCCATGATCTGTGATCGGCAATGACCGTGGCATATTTCTCTTTCATCTTACAAGCTATTTCCTTGAGAAAAAGCAAAGTTGGAATAGCTGCGTATAGAATGTTTTAAAATGTTATTCTATGATATACTACTTTACTTTTTGAAGCAGTGTTATTACTCCTGTCAGCTTATGAATACTTTACGTACTTTTTAAGGTAAACTTTTAAGACATATTTTGACTACTTATTAATCTGAAAATACTTATATTTTTATTTTCATACTTATATTTTTATCACATTTTTAGGTATTTTTTTTCACAATGCATTTCAGAACAATTTGGAGGATAAACATTTACCTCTCATGAAGGATTTGTGATGAATTTCAGGGAAGATGCTACAAAATTATATTTCTGCATTAGCAACTGAGCAGGTATATGGAATACAATTGCTTACAAACCGGTTTTCTACTAAATTCAGTTTTGCCTCTGAGTGTCTGTAAGTTGTAGGGGAAAGTAATATAAAATTATGTAAACCTATAAAATGAATATTTACAGAAATTCACTGAAGTAATTGAGAAAGAATAACTGACAGGCCCATTTTCCAGCTGTATTTGCATTTTTCCATCTCAGTATCCACTAATGATAGCTTATAGGAATGTGGTGCTTTCAGAGCTTTCTGAGATAATTCACTTATCACTTACTCACTCTGATGCCTATTCACCTTTTTCAGAAATGCACTTGAATGTGACATGCTCTGTAGCCTATTTGTGAATAGTAATTAGCAAGAATAAACTAATTCTCATAATCCAATTTAGGGAAGGCCATGTATCTAGTACTTCTTTCAGTCCTTACTTTCTCTTTGTAAACTCATGAATGCTCAGTTCTCATTCCTATAAATGCTCTGAGCTTGCTAGAACATACTCAGGCCAGCTCTGGTATGTGGTGGTGGAGTCCCCTACTCAATGAAGAACTACTGCATGAACTCATGAAATGACTCATGTCATACATGCAGAACTGTCACGCTCAGTGTCTAACGTGCCTTGAATTAGAAATTCCTAGTTAGTGACTAACAAGCAAGTCCCAAGGATTTGCTTACATGAAGAGCACTGTAGCTGGCTGTAAAGGGTTTCAGCATCCTCTCAATCTGTGGTTGTAGAAGCACGCCTTTTTATATTAATGTCAGATAATAAAGACAAAAGGAACATACAATACAAAATGTAATCTTTATTATTTGGCGCAATAGTAATGTTCTTCAGCATCAGTTAGGGTACTAGTAGCATTTTCCTGCATGCAGTTCACTAATACAGTATTAGTCAATAATTTTAATAAAAGTAATCTACAGTTAATTTTCTCGTGTAAGAAACATAAAATGTCCTGATGTGTTGGATTATACAATTTTGCTACTTTGTGAAAAAATATTGTGGACCCAAGTTAACATTTAGAACTGTTCTAGAGCAACATGAATAAAAAAAAAAGCTGTAAGTAAATATGAGAAGAGATTAAGGATTCTGTGAAAGAAAGGTTGTATCTGAAAACTTATGATGCAGGCACTGCTTAGACATTCAATTTGAACTTTACACCATTTCCCAACTGCAAAAAAAAAAAAACCTTAAGATTTTTAGAAGTAAATTATGAACTTATTTTGCAGAAATTATTGACATGTTTGAAAATATTGTAAAAAATAAGAACCTACAGTATCCATTCTCTTAAATTATATCTTGTTCTCTGGAGTTCTTCTGTGAAAAAGTGCTATGGACAGAAAGTAAAAAAAATGGTGTGACATCAACCTGAAGATAAAATTCAGTTCTTGTTTTATGTACATAATGCTGAAAAATAAAATAAAATGATTTTTACAGTATTTATATTTGCTTATAAAATTCTAACATTATTTTCAACAGGTTTAGTAGTTTTCAACATGTCTGTACAGTTTGGATATACACTATATGCTTTTCACCGAAAATTCAAAAATGTAAAACAAATAAGCTCCTGAATAGCTGCAAAATATTGCTCAATGGTATGGAGGAATGAGGTCTTCTTGAGTAGTTTATTTCATTTAGCTCTGATGTATGGCTTCCCATATTTAAGAATCCTGGACAGTCAAAGGAACAGTAGCATAGGCAATATAAACATGCATTGATAGCATCCAAACTATCTATAATGGTAGATAATACATACCTGTTGAACGCTTGCACACTACACTTATTGTGGTACATATTTGATGCAATAAATGTGCTAAGGTTATTATCCATTTGCTCAAACATGCACCACAGGTTAAAAATTACTATTTACATAGCAGAGGGCTTTTTCATTAACATGTACAACATCAACCTTACTGAGAGCTGAAGATGGCTAAACAATACTGCAGGATAAAGCAGAACAACTTTATAAAGGGCTCTTTTCGATCAATTTGGAGGGCTGAGGCAGATTCATTTAGTATTTGTATGTAGAAAGAAATCTGACAAAGACAAAATCTGTAACTCAGACCTAAAAAGGAGCTTGCACTTTCTGAAACTTAAAGGTCTATGCATAAAATAACCCATTTCTGCTATTCTTGTGAGTTCTAAGAGACTTTACAGGCACACAAAGACATGTGATACAACATGAACACATTAATTAAGCACCTCAAAATCTGTTATTCCTTTCCAGAAACACTGTGCTAAAAAAACCCTGTTGTTCTTTGTGACTTAATGTTATTTTCATGCATGGTCTAAAAGTGCAGCATGCCTTCATGCAAGTCATTTCTGTGTCAATATTAGTTGTATAATAGAACACCTGGCCCTTGTACCTGTAAAGGTGTACTTAATCCCTTAACCCAACAGAAGCCCCATTTACAAAAATAGTCACATATAATAAACAACATATGAATAAAAATAAGATGAATCCACCAACACAGATTTTGTAAAAATATGACACATGTGGCAGTTGAAATGCAAACAGTGGATACAGTTACAGTATTGTTTTACGCTAAACACACAAAGACTTGGTTTGCACCCCTTTAACTGGTTCCTACAGTCTGAGTAGCCATTTTTTTCTCTCCTCTTCAGCAGTGTCAGCTGGTAGTGAGAACAGTAACCTCCTGTCAAGGTTATCACAGTCACAGTCACTGACAAGGGGTCACTGTCTTTTAATAGGCACTGACCTTTAATGTACAGTATATTTGTAAAAATTGTCAGTTTGGCATAGACCTCCAGCAGGAGTCCGGTTGACACAAACACATGATCGTTACAGGCTCTGAGCTATTTTGCACATAGATGATTTGTCTTACTATTTGCTTTTACTTCTGAACATCTTTGTCTTCCTTTTCATGCTTTTCTTTGACTGGCCTTGTTACATGATCATAAGAGGGTGGACAAACTGCTGTTGATGCAGTTATATCAGTTTTCTCTGTAAATGAGTTTTCGTTTAATTTGTCAATAAGGATATCATCTTTCATACCCTGACCAGTCCCTCCTTCCATTTTGTTTTTGTTATAGATAAAGGAAGCTTGTTTTACTGTTCGTTTTAAAAGGTGACGTCTGAAAGCCCGTTGAATGATGACAGCAGATACTTCCTCCTGTTTTCTTTTTAATGTGGTTGTAATTGGTTCATAGGAAGCTTTTGAAGGATTTGATGCCATAAACCTGTCTTCCATCTGTATTCTGAGGGCGTCCATCTCCCCACTTTCCCCCAAAACTCGCTTTGTGAAAGCAAACAAGATGTCAAGGCAGTGAATTCTGTCACCGCTTACCATAGGTAGATCCATTGCAATGAGCTGGACTTTGTTTGGTTTGGGTAGGTGAAGAGGAGGCTCAAGTGCTGCTGCAAAATCAGACAATTTCTCAAATTCCATGAATTGTGTTGCATCAGGATCAAACTTCTCCCAGACCTCATAGAACATCTCAAAGTCATCCTCACTCAAGGGTTCAGCACTTTCTTCAGTAGCAACACCAAAGTTTTCCAAAATCACAGCAATGTACATGTTCACCACTACCAGAAATGATATGATAATGTAGCTGACAAAGAAGAAAATCCCAACGGAAGGGTTGCCGCAGTCGCCCTTCACAGAGCTCCCTGGATGATCTTTGTGGGGGTCACAGTCTGGCTCCCCACTGTTAAGAATTGGGGCTAGCAAACCATCCCAGCCAGCAGATGTGGTAATTTGAAACAGGCAGATCATGCTGTTGCCAAACGTTTCAAAGTTGAACATGTCATCTATACCAGCTTCCCTCTTAACATAGGCAAAGTTGGACATGCCAAATATCGCATAGATAAACATGACCAGGAACAGCAGCAGACCAATGTTGAACAAAGCAGGAAGAGACATCATCAAAGCAAAAAGCAGAGTGCGGATTCCCTTAGCGCCCTTAATGAGACGCAGGATTCGACCAATTCTGGCAAGTCGGATGACTCTGAATAGTGTGGGGGATACAAAATATTTCTCAATCATCTCGGCTAAGAACATACCTAAAACAGAAAAAAAATGAAACCAAGATACATTACCACTTATCTCCATATCATAGTAGAAATCTGGAAGAATAGCTTTAAAATTGGTGGAGCTGTGTAGCAATTAAAGATACTCTATAGATTCTACTAGCTTAATTTCTGTTATACCAGTTATACTTAGTATTTGCAGGTGCAGTAAGTGTTGACTGATCATAACAGTTTTGATGGTTGGATTACGTAAATTGTTAGATAAAAAGGAAAAGTTGCATGACTTAATTGTAAACCTTGCAATGGCAAAAGCCTGCCATATAGCTCTATTCAAGGAAAAGTCACATTATATTCATTTTACACTCTTTTTAGTTTAATATAGAGGACTTACCTACTATTGAGAGAATGACAACTACAAAATCAAAAATGTTCCAGCCTATTGTGAAATAGTAATGGCGAAGTGAAATCAATTTCAGGACACATTCTCCAGTGAAAAGGACAATGAACACAAGGTTAATCCAGGATAAAATGTTTTCCATTTCTTTACTCTGGTCATCAGTTTCTACCATCATGGTAACCATGTTAAGACAAATCAGAATCATGATGCTGATGTCAAATACTTGCTGTGTCACAAAATCAAAGACCATGCCTTGGAATTTGTTCTGAGGAGAAAAGAAAAAAGAAACATCCAATGCAAACTGTAATTGTGTTTCTTTTCCTATTAGAAGAAAGTAAAAAAATACATGCAGTAAGGCCTATGAATCTTCAATAAAATTATAAACAAGGATCTGAAGTAGTCAAATTAGAGTGAATTCAGCCTCCTTTATTTGTGTACTCAAACATAAAATGGTTGCAAGACAAAAATAATTTTTTTGTACTGTATATTCATCTTCCATTTTAGCAGACTTGCACATTTGTTAATGGTCATTTTCACATGGGCATATTTCTGTTCTCTATATATCAGTAAAAAATGAGCAGTTCATAAATAGCTATTGGTCTGATGTATATAAAGAATTTTACCCCTGGTCGTGGTATAGGTTTTTGTGGCTTTTTCGATCCCAGCTTTTTCATTGCATTGTAGTATTTCTTCTGCTCTTCTGTCATAAATATGTCTTGACCTCCAAAGTAAAAACATGAAACCAAAACTAGTTATAATCACATTTATATACAGTGTTGAAAAAACTCTTAGAGAGAAATGTGATTTATTAATTTCATTAAAATCTAGATTGAATTGAGAAAAATCTCTTAGCTGTCAAGTGCAGTTGTCTGCAATTTAAGCAGTCATCTGAATATCCAATAATGCATCTCACAAAAAAAAAGTAATGCAATTTTTTCTACAGTTATTTTTTCTTGAACTGCAAGAAATCCCTTTCAGTAACTCTTTTGTAGGAAGAGATAAGGTAAACAGCATCTGAGATAAGCTCAGACAGTCTGGGCTGTTCAGTACTATCACTTCTGAACTACGATTTTAGTGAAATGAAGGAAGCAGAGAAAGTCAGATTTTCAGTATATCAATATGTTAGTGCTTAGGTATTTCTAGTTTAGCAATCGTAACATTAGCAATGGGATTCAGAGTTGTCAAGGTTTTTGAGAAGATGACTTATCAAACTTCGTAGAAACTGAGTTCAAGACTGAAACACTCAATACTGTTAACAGCAAAATGCTCTTTTTTAAGTCTTTTATCTTGATTATCTTCCCCGTTCAATTAAATTCTGATTAGCAAATGACAGAACTGGCCTTTGGAGTCTGACAGTGAAGATAAATAGAGAATTATGGATTTTTCGTAGCAGCCTGACCAAAATCCACTGCCCATGGTAACTTTCTTTTAGAGACAGCTTGAATGAAAATGCATCAGATTCCACATATCTCTTGAAGTAAATTTTCCTGGATAAAAGATACTTTCAGACATTCCAGGAATGTCTATGAACACATGGGACTGGATGTAGTCTTGATCATGAGTGTTTGGGAAGCTTGAAGACATGGGAATACATGCACTGTACACTGGATAAGTTCCCTAACTACATAGCTGTAGGCCTCTAGCATCTACAGCTTCCAAAAATCTTACTTAGCATCTGTCATTAGTAACATAAGCCCAAAGAAAGCAATGAAGCCCAATGGGGTAAAATTAAATTAGTAATTTATAGCTGCTTTTGTCCTTTAGCTTTCATTAGCTTACCTATTTACAGAGAATAGTTTTAAAGATAAGCATGTTATACTCAGACCATCTGTACCAGTGAGATTATCTACATCTGCGCTATGAATAAGAGTCCCTGCGATATTTTCAAAACAACTCCCGTTCTACATAGTTTCAGATCATTCAGTGCCACACAACAGCACTTGAATACAAAGGATGATTAAAACAGCATCTGTATTAATGTGATGAAATAATGCTTTATTTTCATAACCAGGCAGCTTTTGTGGGGGTGTGTGTGCACGCGCTGATAGAAGCACTAAGAATCAAGAAGAAAAAAAATCGAGAAATTATAAGTTCTTTTATGTGAAGGCCTAAATCTGGGGTTTGATCACGTAAGGAGATTTCATGAAGTTTAGGCATGGAAAAGCAGATGACTTGAGGAAGACTAAACTGAAGATTGAAAACAGAAGGGTTCATCCCATTCACTACAATGCAAAATCTTATGATGTTAATGCATACTACATCTGGGTAAGACTTTATATCCTAACATATTAATAATCAGTTTTAAAAATTTTGAACAGATCTTGGGTGTACATTCCATATATCCAAACACTGGCAAAACTGCAATATTTTAGAGTATATTTAGAAGAGAAATGAAACAATACTTATCTTCTTTTTTTGCTGATTGAAGTTATCAATAATGACACCAATGAACAGGTTCAGGGTGAAAAAAGACCCAAAGATGATAAAAATGACAAAATACAAATACATGTACAGGTTGTCTTCATACTTGGGTTGCTGTAATATCTGAGAAAAAAAATTTGAAGTATCATTCCTAAGATTTCATGTGAAAATTTCAACTCAACAAGCAGCAACCATGGGCAAAATGTCCTTAATATTTTGTGTTTGGACAATACTCCTTTCACTTATATCAACATATTTTGTCCATTCCATCTACTAGTGACAGCATCTGGCAGTTTGCATTCAGTTTTCCATTATTTGTTGCAGCAGAATCTCATAATAGTTAATTTTGTTTCATTCTATTGTATGGAAATTACTTGCTTCTGGAAAATATATAAGTACACACTTGCTGATAGACAGTCCTCAAGAAAAAAGAAAATCTGAAATATTTGCTATACTTACATCTCTTGAATCAATAGCTGCATACATAATATCCATCCAGCCTTTAAATGTAGCCTGTAAACAGTACACACTTGTTTAAGCATAGAGCTTGAAGACAATTCATATAATTATTTACAACAACAGAGTACAGCACCAGTAATAATTAGATAACATGAAATTTCTAGATAATTTTGTCTCTTGGCTTTCTTCACAGCTGCTCATTGGATACACTGCTGTACATTGTCTCTATATGAACATTTCAAATAGTAAGCGTAATTAATTTATTTCTAATCATAAAAAATGATAGAATCCAGTGTCATTTTAGTGGATTAAATGTTCATCAAATCATGTTAACAGCAAAGGCTATATACAGTGGAGAAACACCCTTATGTACCTAAGTTGCCACCAATGAAGACCGATGTGTAAGTGACTCTCCCTCAAACCAGTCAGAAAGGTGGCGACCAAAGGGAGACAAAAATTTCATCAGCTCAGAAAAGGTATTTTCCTATCATTGAGAATTTTGGGTTTTTCTCTACTTCAAAGGACTTTGTCTGATTTAGTAATTCTATTTTCACTTTAAATATATTGCATTGTGTTTCAGAGAGTCTAGCTCCCTCAGATATGTTCTGAGATAAACTGGTAAAAACTGCATGTGTTTTATGTGCATCAAAGATTTAATATGCCTCATAGCTGGTAGCATTTAGTGAATTTCTTCTGCCCAAAATCTGTAAATTTTTATATTTGACAGTGAGGTGTAGATTGAATCACCTGAGTGTTCAAAACAGAAAGTAATTTTCTCTGTTGTAGTAATTAGTTGTCTTTGAAGTGTCTTTGAATTGAAATCAATTAGGTTTCAATCCAGTTGTGCCCAGAATATAACAAAGTGAGATAATTCTCTGTCATTTAATCCCTATTCTAGTTTTGCTGAACAAGGCTGAAGATCATTGATTCCTTCATATTCCTTGCCCTAGAGACAGAGTTACAGAAATGTCGTGAACAGAATAGTCTTCATCCATAGTTATTGCTGTATCTCCATAATCTTGAGGTTTCATTTCTAGTTGAGGTTTTGAAAAGTTTTTGCTGATGCAGCATACAGAGCATCCGGCATCATCCTGAAGTCAGCTTAAAAAGAGAAGGAATTATTTTCTTAAAGGAAAACAAGTCCCTCACACTTCTGAAACAGTGGAATGCTAAAAAGAGCATGATTATCCTGAGGTGCAAATCTACTATGCAACAACTTTCACATCTTGGGTCCAACACAGGAAATACGAAGTTCAGGCAACTAACAGTACAATGGTGAAATCAGGTGTAATATGAGGACCAATAAACCAACAACAAATCTGAAACAATAGAAGTCTCAGCTGAAGAACTTCAAAGTCCTTGTGGAATATTTGGACTGCAAGGGATTAGGAGAGGTAGGTTGCCCAGACAAGTCATGGGAGCCCCATCTCTGCAGGTGTTCAAGGCTTTGAGCAAGCTGATTTAATGGAAGGTGTCCCCGTCTCTGACGGGGTGGTGGAACTGGATGATCTTTAAAGTCCCTTCCAACCCAAACCATACTATGATTCTATGATCAGCTTTATTTATGTAATTCCTTTTAATGATACTCCAGAACCTCATAAAAAATAACTCGGCACTTGTCTTTATTGTTTCCTAATACCTACATCCTTCTGTTGCCATTTAAGACTGTCACTTTTAATGACCATCACATATCTGGAGAACAGAGTACTAATCATCCTTTCTGCATCACCTTTTAGTTATTTGCAAACTGATTGTTGCTTCCTTTCTTCTTTTGGCTGTGATCAAGGATCCTTCAATTGTTCCATGTAGATTTTGTTTTCCACAACTCTGATGATTTTCATTGTTTTCCTCTGAGCTGTCTTCCGCTGGTTCATCTCTTGAAGTGGTAACCAAAACTGGACTCAATATTTCAGCTAAGGTCTTACGAGGACTAAATAGGGCAGGATGATTACTTCACATCTTACAGGCATTACTTTTCTGGTACATTATTTGCATTTATTTGAATGTCATAACTTAGGTTGAAATCAGCACTTCAACCTGAAATACTAAATGCAAATAATGGGCATATTTTTACATCAGAAAGATGATGCAAATGACGGAATGGCTCTTCCACAAAGCATATGCTGTTGACTCAGATTCAGACACATGATGATCCTTGCATATCATCCTCCAGGTAAAGTAGAATTATTGGGTTTTCTTGTAAATTTTTTTGATTTAGCATAGACTAACTAGAGCAAATGGAAAAATAAACTAATTTTAAAATAGGAAGCTTCATTACAAACAGAAAACACTTTTCAGCTAGCGTTAGGAAAAAGATCTGAAGAACTGAACTGTTGTATGCTTATTGTTATTATTATATATTATTAAATGTTATTATTATTGAAACTTAAAAAGAATGTGGGGGTAGAAAAATATAAATAGAACTTATTACTATCTTGCAGTTCAAAATATCTAAAGTAAAATGTGTATTTTCCACACTGTTTCACAAACCCATAAGATATTATCATTATTGAAGAAATGAAGGAAAAAGAAATCTCAAACCTAATTAAAATTAAGTAATTTTAATAATAAAACATGCTTCCTCATCATATTATCTGTTTTATTCTAAATCCTTCCTGAAAATCAGTAGGAATCAGTGAACATAATCATCATTATGCAAAACCATTTACACTAGTTGACAACTGTGAGAAAATGGATTCGTAATGCCCAAAGCAGTAGTGTCAGTTCAGTAGAAGAACTTGTACGTTTTAAATATGTTGCCGAAACAATAGCAAAAAATGGAACTGGATTTTCAGTGTCAAGGCATCACATTTAGTGAAGGAGTGTTATTTCTACTTTTTTCAGTAGAAGCTTAGGTCTGCTTATGTTGGGCTTAAATTTATCTGCAACACAATTTTTTTTAATAGAAATAAGGTATTACTTGGGCATTTGTGCATAATGAATAGAAAATAACACAGAAATACGACTAAAAGATCAAATTCTTTTTTCCTTTTTGTACATCTGAATATAAAAATATATATTTCAGTGACAGTAGATCAGTTAATTGATTTCAAAGATTAAAGCAGTGTAACTGAAATCAGCATCTGTTCCAAATATTTCTTTCCCACAAGGAAATTTGAAAGATATTCAAATGCAGATTCAAATGTAGTTAGAACAACCAACAAAACAAAAATCCCCCAAACTACTTTACTACTGTTGAAAGTACATAGATTTTTTTTTTCCCTGATGAATAATTTCTAATGAAGTTATAAATAATGCTGAAGTTTCACCACTCCATTTCTTTATCAGAAATAACTATCAGGAAGATTCACATTCCCTTTTGGAGACACAATAGCATCTTGCTTTTAAAATACCAACCTGCTGGAACTTTGAAGCCATGCTAATCTTACAGACCTGCAATTCAGCTTCTGATTTTTTTTGCTCTACACTTAGCAAGATGTGTTTTCTTATTTATATTAATAACAGCAGAATACACGGTGCTTTGAGCCCCACTGGTTGGCATGTTTTATCCTGGTAAGCGGGATATATGCTCACCACGGGGATAAAAGCAGGCCTCTTGGAGATTTACTTACCAAAGAATCCAAACACTAGGTTCAAGTTAAAAAGGCATAAGGCCGTATAATTATCAGGGCAGCTGCCACATCTCTTTGTGTACACCAACCGCTTCCTCTTCACTTACTTATGAATGAAAATTGTGAAAGGAATTTCTCCAGCAGATCTGTCTCTGCTTTGATGCTTTTCTTTAGGGACAGAGAAATACTTAAAAGTTCAGACCAAGAAATGAAAAAAGAAGTTTGCATATCCACATAGACCAACATAAGCTACACTGGATCATAGAAAAAAAGTATTAGAGACAATGTGCTTATGTGACCGATGGCATGAATATTTACACTTCAAATTATTTAAGGATTTTGGAAAATAGTCTCTGATCAACCAAGTCTATAAAGGTTGGGTATATCACTGTTAGCCTGTATTTTTATCCAGCAAGAATTAAACATTTCTATGAATACTATGTATTTTCCACACACATCCCTCCTCCAAAAGAAAAAAAATATAATATGCAAACCAAAAATTAGTTAATGATCTTTTCGTAGGTCCCTTATTCCAGAAATTTATTCCACATCATCACCAAGGAAACTCAAGAAAGAACTTCTCGGAGAATTCTTTTTGCTTAAAAAGCCACTGCCACGCATTTCCAATTTATCTTTTGAGCCTAGAATATTTCTTACTGAAATTAGCCCACTTCAGATTATTTCTGTGTGAAATATCTGTGTTTCTTTTCTATATTACTGGTAAAAAAAGAGGATTTTCTGTGATGAATGGATCCATACAGAAAAGGTTTCTCATGAGTCAAAAGAAAAATTGTTCATAGGACTCATTTATGTATTTCCTAGAATAATATAGTCCTTGGTGCCAGGATTTGGTGTTTGGCTTGTTTTCATTTAGATTTTTTTTTTTACATGAAAATCATACTACTTCTGGTAGTATTCACTCCAGATAGGAAACCTTAGTAATGCAAAATAAAGATTTATGTTGTATTACCTATTATCCAGAAAAGATGAAGCGGTTTATGATATTTTTCTTTGACTGGCTCAAAGGGCATAAGGCAGAATGGACAATACAAATAATAGTGGATTGTAAGAGGCAGATTTCTGTAGCTGGTCTCCAGCTTCCTGAAAAAGGGATCTTGTATCTGTAATTCTTGCATTGATACTTATCACCGAGTTTGTCATTAGAAAAAGGACATTGACCTTTACGGGGTTATTTTCTAAGGTCCATCACAACCTGAACAAAAGTCTGCCTGAGGTTGTTAAGGCAAAGAACCAAATGACTTCAGTAGACTTTTAAAATAATCATCATGTTGGAGAACAAGTCTTATGAGGAATGGCTGAGGGAACTGAGATTGTTTAGCCTGGAAGAGGAGGCTGAGGGGAGACCTCATCGCTCTCTACAACTACCTGAAAGGATGTTGTAGTGCAGTGGGTTGCTGGTCTCTTCTCCCAATTAAGAAGTGATAGGATGAGAGGAAATGGTCTTGAATTGCACTGGAAGGGTTTAGATTGGATGTTAGGAAGCATTTCTTTATGGGATGAGTGGTGAAGCATTGGAACAGGCTGCCCAGGAAAGTGGTAGGGACCCTGTAGGTGTTCAAAACGTGTAGATGCGACACTTGGGGACGTGGTTTAGTGAGCATCGTGGTATTGGGATGACGGTTGGACTTGATCTTAGAGGTCTTTTCCAATCTCTACAATTCTATGATCAAGATGTTGCAAAAAGGCTGTTAATGTTCGCATTGGGTGCACAGACAGTATTACCTACTCTCAACCATTGTTTTTGATAGTGATTTTTCAAGCTTAATATCTTATTTTGGGCCAAATACTCATGTTTCAATAGCTTCATTTTGTTTCTGACATTGTAATGGATACCTCTAATTAACTTGTAGTATCTACTCACATTTACTATTACTACAAGCTGATTGGGGAAGTGGGGAAACCTAGGGTCATGACATACTTATTCACTTCTCACATTTTTTCTGAACATGATGGTGTTAGAATCCTGTTTTAGATTCTCATCAAAAGTACTTTATAATTAAATAGAAAATCACCTTATAAATATTTTCTTTGCTTGAGAAAGTGATGTAAGAATCTCAAACATTTATGAATTGTGGCCTTTCTTGTGTTCTCGAAGGTGAAAAAAACACTGATTCTGCATATTTTAAGCATTAGCTGAAAATCAAGCTGATATTTTGCATTCTCTGCCCTAGGGCATTTATCATTCCATTACTGCAAATCACTGCTAGCAGCTTACTTACCAGACCCTAAAAGATCATAGAATCGTAGAATTACTTGAGTTGGAAGGAACCCAAAAGGATTGTTGAGTCCAACTCGTATCCCTACATAGGGCACTCCCAACATTCACACCATGTGACTGAGGGCATTGTCCAAATGCTTCTTGAATGCTGGCAGACTCAGTGCCGTGACTGCTTCCCTAGGGAGCTGTTCCACCCGCAGGGTGAAGAACCTCTTCCTAGTATTCAGTCTAACCCTCCTCTGGCACATCTTCCTGCCATTCCGTCTAGTCCTATCATAGGTTGCAAGAGAGAAGAGATCAGCACCTGTTTCACCTCCCTTATGAGAAGGCAGTAAACAGATGGAAGGGCTCCATTTTTTTTTTTCTGTATTACTAAAATTATGAAGTTATTTTTTACAAGTATTTTAGGAATACAGAAAAAATAAGTAGTGTTGTCACTGACATTCTATTCGTACAAAAAAAAATCCATCCATTAGGCCAGCCTTTGATATTGGTGCAAGACCTTTATATTGTAGATACTGCAAAAAATACTGCCTTGTCCCCATGAGGGATAGGTCTCTCCATGGTAGGTCTAGATTAATTTTACTTTTCGAAGCATGGGAACAATTGGCAAATTTCTCCCAAATTACCACTCAGAACAATCCCATAATATAAGAATCCAAGTCTTTCTGTAAGAAATATTTGTTGTTTTTCAATGAAGAGAAGGTACAATAAGCTATGAATAGCAGGGACACTGAATATGCATGACTGTGAGTAGCTAAGGGGTGGTGATTGTGGTTACAAAGTCAGGAAAAATGTACCTGGTGTTATCCCTGTCCCAGAACAGACTACATTACTACTGGAAGAAGAGTTGCAAACCACTTGGAAAGAGTTTTGTTGATGACTTGTTTCTCCTTAAAGTGCAATAAATCATTCTGCCCCCTTGACCCCAAGAGGGATTCTAGGCCTAGTGGATTTCAAAAATAAGGAACTAATTACTATCTAATTTTGTTATCAAAATTAAAATGTATTCAGTAGTTTATTTCTTTAATAATACTGGTCCCTCTCTGTTCTTTCCTGATGTGACAGTAAAATAAATAATCATAGTGAAATTTAAATTATCAGTTACCAGTCTCATAGATGAAATCCTATATTAGCTGTGAGTAGCAGTTCACAATGCTCAGAACTATTGGATTGCACCCTGAGCCAGGACAAAGTCGATACCACTGCATCATATTAATGATCTTATTGAAATTTCTTATGCCAACATAAAAGCTAGAAAAAAATTTAAAAGCTATAAAAATGAAAATTAAGATACTGCAGAATTAGACAGTAACCTCAGAAAAAACACAGGAGTTGCTGAGTGGACACAACATAAGTTAGGGTCCAGCATTTTCTTGATTAAAGCTGGGTCAGATTGTTAGCTACTCCAAAATACAAAAACAGTATTGTGAGGACACAATTTTTGATAATGAAGCCAAAACCTTAGAGTGTCTTTCTGCATATATTTTCTTCCTTCTTTTCTTCCCTTGTTTTTTGCTGAATAGACTCCACTAGGTGTGTATGCACAGAAACAGCAGGGGAAATATTTCAAAGATTATAATATCTAATGATAATTTTCTTTTGCTATTTGTCTTCTGAATGAGAAACTGCTCCTTAGATTGCCTAAGTCTGCACTGGTGGCAGCCACTTCACTGAGATGGGATTTCCTGCATGGGATTCCTCTCTGTGACTTAATCACACCAATGCAGATATTTTTTTTTCAGCAACTGTAAAACTTATAGTATTCAGATAGCTGAATACCATTCTTAGGTACTTCTGGAAACTTTTAAAGTTAGAAAGGACCGGAGGAATTAAAGGAGCAGTAAAGAGGAAGAATAGCACTTTTTCTGTCAGATGTCCTAAAAATCCTCATTCATTTTAGTAGGCTTTCTTGCTGCTTACCGTGAAAAAAGTAATCAATTATCAGTGCAGTGGTTATTACTAAGTCACAGATAAAAATCATCATGTCTGTCTTTGTTGCTAGAATCGTTTTTCACTATTACATATAAACAGTAAGAAGTATATAAAGAGTGATCACTTACAACTTGAAGTAAAGAAAGATACCCAAATCCTACATTATCAAAGTTTACTTTCACGTTTTTCCATCGGGCACTTTGATTGTTTTTTATGAGTTCCTCGCACTGACTAAAATTGTTGATTTGGTCGACTTCAAACCTTTCATCAGTTGTGGTGTTAACACAGTAGTAGAACTTCCCAGCAAACAGATTTACTCCCATGATGCTGAAAATTAGCCAGAATATAAGACAAACGAGAAGCACGTTCATGATGGATGGAATTGCTCCTAAAAGGGCATTCACAACCACCTAGTACACAAATACGGGGGGAAAAGAAAAGAGTGTAAGAATATTTACAGTAATAAAGGTTTGTATACTGTTTTACCAATCCTTAATAAATGCTTGTCTAAAAATACTATAAATCTTAAAGCACTACATTAATAACTGTAGCATTGCACTGTTCTTTTAAATATATAACATTAGAAAATTTAATGAATGGGAAATAAATGGAAAAATTAAAACAATTAAAAACAAAAGAGAAGACTTGGTGGTAATAAGATGAAACCTGACACTGATGTGTTCTATATAAAAAAGAAAAACATGTTAAATATAAATATAAACATAATAAAATTCTAAAAATGCATCAAATTATAGCTTAAAAATATTTAAACAAAATGGCAACCTGTATATTTGATCAAAATAGCTTTGAAATTTAAGCTGAAAACACAAATGCCACGAATCTAGAAACCAAGCTCTACATTAAAAAGTTTATGCAGGAATTAAATACATGTCTTTATTGCCTTATTGTTTCATGCAAGATTATAACAAAGATTAATTTCTTTGTATAGAAAAGCAAGACAGTTTCGCAATATGTGTCTACTTGAATCAACATAATTTATTTCAAGCTCCAGTCTTGTTGTTTCATGTATTGAGTTTAAGCCAGTAACACCCTTCATTTAGCTAAATGAGAACGTATATCAAGGACATATTTAGGGGTTTTGATTTTGCATTTTAAACTACTTTTGGCCAGTTGCCTTCTCAGCCCTTTGCAGTCAAGATGTCACTAATTAATTACGTACACCACAAATGTATTTTTCTGATATATACAATAATTAATCACATGTGTCTGTCAGAGCTATGCAAACTTTTGTGATATTTGTTTGGCTAATAGCTGAGCAATCATTTTTACTTAAGTATCCAATACTAGATCTCATTTACAAATTTATTTTATTTTATATTTTACATTTTTTCTCTGTAAAACTTTTAGGACCTTGTAGGATCGTAAAATAAAACGTATAGTAGGACTCTGATTCTCAATAATCCAGTTCCTGCAATAAGATAGGAAAAGATTTGCATGGATACTTGAGGTGTATTAAGGTGCCTTAGTCCATCTTTGTTCCCTGCTTTCTGCAACACAGAGGGCTCTTCCCCACTAGCAACATAATTCTGAAGCAAGCTCAGAGCTGCTTATTGTTACTACCTGTATTTCACAGCCTCCTGAAGGCCTTTAGAAACAGAGTATTGTGGTTGTGTTACTCGTCTCTCAAGAATCCTTCTCCTTGCGAATGCTATGGCCAAGAATTAGGTCCTGTTTAGGTAGAAATGTTATTTTCAGGGCATATGTTCTTCTCATTTTAAGGGCCTCCTCCATTGCCAGACAGCATAAATGGGACTTTACTGTGACTGAAAATTATTCCTACCTTTAGTAAACCCATGATTTTTTTAAAAAATTACATTTTCTTGGCAGCTTTTTCTTTTAACTATAAAAGAAGCATGATTGCTTCTTGAGATTTCTATTACAGAAAATGTGAAGTATCTAGGTGATGTATACAGAAGCTAGCAATTTAAAAAAATATTTTAAAAGGCTAACAAGGTCCCAGTAATATTCTGAACATAAGAAACCATTTTGAAGGGAGTGAGGGAAATATTTTTTAATATCCTTTGAGGAGAAGAAACCTGTTGCTACTTAGCTCAATGGAACTGAGAACAACATAAAAATTAGGAATTAGGAGTTTCCAAGTCAGATGTGATCTATGACACTGTATTATGCTATTGCTGCTTTGAAATTCTAGGCCAGCTAGTGCTTGTCTTTTTTTTTTTTTTTAACGCATAAAAATGTTCTGGATGTGTTACACCGATTGAATTCCTCTATTTAAGCTTGGTGAAAAACCTGAAAATAAAGATGTCAAGAAAGAAAGATGAGGATTTAGTCCTGCAACTTAAATAAATTAATGTTACCTGTACTCATGCCAAGAATGATTTTGTATGAATGGAGTGCCTGTAGGTGGTACCTTTTTAACAGTCCTGAGATCTATTGGACCACAGCACAGATCCAGAACAGGCAGCAGAATGCTAACAGCTATTGTAATTGTTACAACAATTATGACTTGATAATAGTTGTAGAAAGAAAGATTTCTACACAATGACATCGGTTTGTCTTGCATCTTTAGATGAACAGGTAACGTAGTCTCACTACTGAGACTGCCAAAAGATCAGCCACATCTTCTTGAGTAAGAAGCAAACAGCTTCCAGCAACTGTTCCAACAATGGTTCCAACAGCTTATTTCATATAGGTCACTGAAAACCCATCAAATGGTAACAATTTTTGGTCACTACTGACCTGGCCTGGATGCGAACTGGTGACCTAGAGATGAAAGGCTCTGTATCCTATTACCAACCCCTTGAGCTATTCAGTCCCCCTGGAAGGTTTTTTAAGAAAAGAAGAAAAGAAAATTAAAACTTTTAGTTTTGTTTGATTTTTGATTTTTTTCCCCACCACTGTTGAGCTTTTGCCTATCATATTTATAAAGTAAAACTGCATATTTACATGCTCGTCAGATGCTCAGCTGGCTGTAAAGTCCACCTTAGGAAGAAGTCTTTAATTTCAACACATACAGTTGGAGGCAATTGCATTATCAATGTTTTTTCCATTTACTTTTCTGGTATTTGCTTTGGGAGTAGATGAGTTATTTCAGGATAAGTGGGACATTAGTTTATATAATATATATATCTCCAAGATAGCACTCATACATATACACACACAACACCTAAGCACATAAGTTACAGCAAATGGGACAGAAAAAAATGAGAACCAATTGAAAAGTCAACTGAATGCAGAAAAGATATCAATTAGCATATCTGAGTTAAAAATTTAGCAAATAAAAATTGTCAGTCTCATCTTGTTGAAGAAAGTCTGTAGTTGGTCAAAAGAATGTTGGCAACTGCAGCTCTTCTTTTTGCTCATTCTTCACATCTAGATCACAGATATGTGATTCTAAATGTATTCTTTATTTCAAAAGGGATTGTTGTTTTGGCCTATTTTCTGTTGTTCCCTGATACAGAATATAATGCAAATAAATTGGGAAAAGGTGTTTGCAGAGTTGTTTGTTTGTTTGTTTAAATTACCTATGCATTTCCTGAAGGCTGGGATGTTGTTGGTCAGGCTGACTCCTGTAACCAATCTGCAAAAGCCCAAGCTGATTCTGCTTTTTCACTTTCCTATAGCGTCAGGTAGTTGGAATAGCAATAAGTGCAAATAAGAAGCAACACCTGACACCTAAAGATAAATGGGCTCTGGACTATTTTAGATCTCAGTTGATACTCATCTAGGAAAAAAAATCATTGCGATAAATCATACCTCCTCTAGAAGAAACCAGCATTTCACATATATACACGATTTTTGCATGTTTACATTTTCATAATATTTATCTTCCAGAATCAGATATTATACGTAAGATATAAGAATTACTGCAATGTTAATTGTCTTGTCTTCTGGCTGATATATTATGTCAATACAAATTAACAGTTGAGTTGATTCTGTTGTCATTTGCATCTTTTTTTGGACAATTGTCCAAAGAAGACAGCAGAATGAAACCCAACCAGTTTTGCTACCAGAGCTATGCATATGTAAGGAATGAGGAGTGTGCAAAATACCAGCTTATCCCTGCTGTATGAATAGAATATAAGAACACTTTGCCAGATTCAGCCTTGCTGTGGGACATGTATCTGAAACATATGAATTTATTATAGTTCCCACAGCAAAATAGCTTCAATAGAACCTGGCACCTCAGCAGCCACAGGCTTTCCAGGAATTCCTACATTGGACCTGACTAATGGATGCATCAGGGCTTCCTGAAATCTGTAAACCAACCAGGAACAATCTTCAGTAGCTTTCACCCATTTTTTCCATAACCTTTGCAGGATCTATGAAGAATTTCCAAATTCTGTCCCTGGTGCAAAGGAGGAGGAAGTTACCATCTTTGGGATGCAAAGGAAGATTAAATGACTCTATCTGGAATGTTCTTCCTATCTAAAATGACAACTTCATGATTTTAGACTTAAACAGGAAAAAATTTCCCAAAGATTTGATGTACCAGACCTCATATCAGAAACCTTTGAAGGAGTCCATCAAAAGCTACAGTGGATTATTTAACTGTTACTTGTATGTATGTTCATAAGATTCATATACACAAGCACAGAAAGCCAAATAATTTTTACTTCACGAGGACTCTTCTGGGTGAAATCAAATCTTATCTTCTATGCATGCTATATGGCCCTAACAAGTGTAAGACATGTTCCTCCAATACTCGATTCATTGATAGCTGGGAAAGCCTCAGAAAGCCTTCAGGAACTCCAAGGAAGAGGAAAGAAATTGTGGGCTTGGATACACCCCTCCCCCCAAAAAAAAATGAATAGTTTCTTTCTCTTTAAGTGGCTATCTGTGTAATCACACAGTTGTAGACTTCAGATGGTGCTTATTAAGAGCCATTTGTCTCTCTCTCAGCAGCACAGATTGAAGAGCCACTTGTTCAAAGACAGCAGCATGCCAAGGGACTCTGACAATAGCATGTGTAGCATAAGCCACATTATAGCAAATTAGCAAAATTACTTCCTGGCTCAAATCAAACATTGACACTGCCTTGGGGCAGGATTTGAGAGTAAACTGTGAGTATTGCCTTGTCTTGAACAAGTATGAGGTAGGAACATCATAAGATCTGCTCTACTGATGAAAGTCCAGATGTACACAGAGAGAGCATTTTCACTGAAAGATGAAGAACTGAGCAAGTAACCATAGGTTTAGACTCTGGTTGACCACAGAGGTAAGATTGCTGGAATGGAATGGGCAGGAGGGTGTGCCACGAGTGGACAGGAATGGAAGCTCTGGTGACATACATGATCGGAATTTAGAATGTTCTCATAATGAAGAACTTTGAGGACATCACACAAAGAAGGCTAGAAGATGCTGAAACTTGAGACCTGACACCTGACTATTATATATTACTATATTCCTACACAAGATACCCTGTCTCGTCTGAGTGTATCCATGGAGTCTGATGAGAGGGATGTCGCATACGGATATATAACATTTTTAAGTTCTTTATGTTGAATGGATGAAGTACATCCCCATAGCAGTGATGAAGATGGTAACTTTTATTCAAAGATAATAAAGAATATTTATCACATTTTCCTCATGTTTATATTAGGTGGTAAAACATATCTGACAATGCGACCTAGCAGATGAGGACAGAGTGGGGGAAGGAGAAAGGGAGAGGAGGAAGAGAGACAGAGATTGTGATAATTCTTTCACTTGCCAATACATACTTAAGACACCTCAAAACTACATATTTTCTCATTGAGTCGCTTGGAATGGGTACACTGGGAAGAAGCATACTGCATATGCTTGCTGATGAACTATGATCTGTTTTTAGAGAAAACAGTGGATGAAAAGTAAGTATTCCTGTGAGAGAATGTGCAATCTACTTAACATGATCCAAATGATTCTAGGGAGGAACTATGGTGAATCTAAAACGGCAGATTAATCCAAGTTAGTCAAACCTTCTCATTTTTGATAAATTATTTCTCTCTATTTTATCTTAATGGACTTCTTGTGAGAAACTCTCAAAACTTTGTGCCACAAACAGAAATCAGGGTCTTGCACCATGTTTGTATAACCCACTAATTCTATTCCACTGTTCCAGTATTTACCTCACTATAAAAAATGCTTCCCACTCAAACAACAAAACACCCAAAACCAAATAAAAAATAAATACATCCCCTCCCCCTGCAAAAAAACCCACAAACCTCCCCCAAACCCCTTACATAAAATAAAAAGTTCCCATAATCCAGTTTGAGTCCATTGTCTCTTGTTATGACTTTGCACATCTGAGAAGAGTTTGACTTTGTCTTTTCTCTATTCTCCAACCAAAATTAGAGTTATCTTATGGATTTTGCCTTTAAGAAGTGCATAATAAAAGAACTAGAATATTGCCACCTTTGCTGCACAATTTTCCTTAATGTTATGTATATACATACAATTTATGCTTAACTACATGGGCTATGATCATGTAAGCCCAGAATTAAACAACATTTAGAAAAATGTTTAGAAAATTTAGAAGTAAAGGAAAAAATAAAACAAATCTTATTCTTGTGAACTAATGCTTATCCTTAATTCAGGATCACTTCAAAATAGCAAGTAGGAAGTACGTAAAAATAAATTATGACAGTGAGACTAGATTATTATTTAAATCAAGAAAAAAGGAACAAGAAGTTGTTTCATGAAATAAATGAATACATTTTGTCACTGGCATGAGAAGAGCCTTATGTGTGAAACAACTGAAAAATCTGAGTATTTATGACAAGATTTATGACAATTTTTTTAAATTTTTGAGTAAAATGAAGACTATTTGGAACATAGGGTGTAGATTATTAGGAAACTACTATTTAAAACAGCAATTGTAAAGAAAAAATTTGATTTAACCAGGAGTACATGAAGAGAAGACAGGCAGAGGGAATGAATTAGGACAAGGAGGTACAATTAAATCTTAACCTTAAAAGTAATGAAAAATAAGGTTGAAACGAGAAAATATCTCAGAGGAAAAGAAAATCACTCCCTAAGAACTGCAGCCTTTTCTACTTTTTCTTGTTACTGTACAAGTGCACCTGACTGAAGAATGCTTTAGATGATAAAGAATTTTATCTTTAAAGAAAGCAAAATATTTCCTCAAGCACTTAATGCACAAACTATTTGTATAACAATTTATGCTGGAAAAAGTTCATGCTATTGGGTGGTGAGATAGCTTGGAATGCCAACACTGTTAGCAGGGAGATTTGATGATCTCAGGAGGTCCCTTCTAACCTCAATGATCCTGCAGTACTCTTCTAGCTTTTATAAGAAAATTAAACCTGGTTAAAGTATCAAAAGAAGTATTTCTTATTCACATAAAAGTCTATTAAAAGCAAGCCACACAGTTGGATTCAACAAAATACTGGAGTTTCCAGATTTCTCATCAGAAATCAAGCGTATGACAAAAATACTTTTAAAGACAATGTAGAAGAAAAGACATAATTTAGCAGACAGTATGATGAAATACAATAATTATCTGTCAAGCAATTAATCATATGGCTGTATTTGTTTAAGAAGACTTGGTAAATAGCGTAAATACACATCAGTATGAAAACAGTAATCTTTTGATGTGGGAACAATATCTTTGAATTTCACCAGATGTGGTGAAAAAAAATAACTTATTGCTCTTCCTGTTGCGTAAATGAAAACTTATTGAACTTTATGTGTTCTCTAACACTTTTAATTAAAATGTAAACTATGCTATGTATCTCATTCAAATGTCATTAAATTTTGATCCTAAAAGTAAGGATTTCCTTCAAGATACAACAAACACAAATCCGGAGAAAATTATATCAGTTTCAGTAGTATAGGGAACTCCTTCAAAAGTTCTCTTCTAATTGTAGAATTACAGACTAAGAAAAATTTAAAAATCTATACAGAGAGTCTTCTTACATCAAAGTTTGTAAATATTTGCATTTTCAGGAAACATAACACTTCTACTAGACTTTCCTTAAAATTCAAAGGTAACGAATGAGATCACAGTCCTCAAAAAATCCTTCAAAGTGTATAATTTTTTGATAGAAAAAAAACATCTTTAAGAGAAAGTTGCAGAAGAGAGTGAATACAATTTCTTGAAAGTGAATACAGGAATCTTAATTGTGAGATAAGATGTTAAATTGATAGTGAATTCTGTTTATGTGGATACATCATTTACAATGAAGCTATAAAACCCCCTGCACTAATGATAACACTCCTACAGTTGATGCTTGCAAGGGCTGTAGTCTAAGAATTGGATTTTTCTAAGGATCAGATAGGGAATGCAATTTTTTTTAGATCACTGACATACATCCTGCACGACATTTCAAAACTTCAAGTATAAAAATAATGCTCTTATTGACATTTTATAAAAATGATAAAACGTAGTTTCTTGCATGGACCAAAGAAGACTGAATTCAGATTCCAGGAAAGGATTATGTCATATGTTATATGATTTCTCATGTTACTTTATCTATATACAGTTGGAGAGATTTAGTTAATGTAACATATGTGGGTTTGAAAATTATACGGAAAATTAAACCATAATTATAAAAATACATAGTTGTGACTATTCAGATCATAGAGTTTTGGTGTGCGCTTAATGTTTTACAAGTAATGTTTAAACTTTCTATGGGATTGTTTTGAATATATTTAGCTATAAATTGAGTAACAGAGTAAAACTCAGACCTTTCCAAAACAATGTAAAAACCCCATTCAACTTTTTAAAGAAAACCATTTTTTATGTCAGTTAAAAAAAAAATCTACAATTCTCCTGCAAAAAGAACTCAGATAACTCTAAAAAATAACAATAATACTAGTTTTCTCAAAAAGTTTTCATGTTATTTCTGTAACATCAGAAATTTCAAAGGATTATTTCCTAAGATTTAAAGCAGATAAGAAGGAAATGTAGGGTGAATATATATAATGTATTTTTGCTCCTACTGGGATTATCAAATAAGATTTCCCCTCTCTCTAATCTTAAATGCACAATGTAGTGATTAGTCATACTGTAATAATTAAGGGTAGAAAAGGGTGAAATACTGTACAGATAAGGGGAGGAACCAGTGGTCCACTCCATCCAAGATGAAGAAAGGTTATCCTATATGAAATAGAAATATATAGCCTGTTATTAGTTGTGGATCTGTAACGACAGACACTTGATATTATGTTTTATTAATCAATCGTATAAGAAATGTTTCATTCTTACTAATGAAGTTTTTGGAGTACTCTTGAAATGCCTCATTATCGCTTTCCTGGTGAGGGAATCTAAGAAATAGCGTTATTTTAGGAATTTTGGAGGATATTTAAGACATCAAATACTGTAATTTAGTTTTACAAGTTATGAAATTGGACTGGAAATTTGAAATACAGTAAATGTTTAAAGCCATCAGCCAGAAATATGCATAAGGCATGCAAAACTGAAAGTGCGAGTGGATTTCAGATTGTTTGCTGCCTTCTACTATTTCTCTAATAAGTCAAGCACGGCATGACATGCTGTTTTGTGAACTAGACACAAATGCATGCTTTATTGTCGTTTAATTCTCTAACTCAGCAAAGCAACGTATACTCAGTATTCTACATTTACAAGTAGCATACCAATTCAGAACTAGCGCAAAAGCATTATATTGCACGTACTAAAAAGCTAAACAAAAAGCAATGGGTATATTCAAATCTCAGTTTGCAGATATTTCTGCTCAGTACATAAACTAATTGAGATGAGAATATAAACCCTAAGACAGGAATTTAAATTAAATTAAAGCAATTCTTTACTTTGCCTTCCAGCATCTGAGCGGAGTTGATTTTGAGATTCATTATAGAAAGTATTATAATATCTCAGAATGTAGTATACTAGCAGATATTTTAAGTGCCTTTAATATGGCAAAATTCACTTCTGTACTCTAGGCGAGCACTGGTTATGCACCACTTGTACCCTGTTTTGGTGCAAGTGATACATATACCTTATATTCAATTTGGAAAGAAAATATATTCCATTTACGAAGCAGCATAATTACAAAATTAAGTTGTAATTACAGAGTATAACTGTAGACTTCTTATAAGAATACAACTTAAAAAGTGAAGTATATTTCATATTTAGGGATAACAGAATAGTTATTCGTATTTACTACACAAAATACTGTATTCTTCCATTTCATCAGAATGGTAAACTTATTTAAGAAAAAGATTGATTTAATGTAGCTGAGAACTTAGTAGATTGTTTTACAAAATGATGCAGAGCTTTTTACATACTTTTGTGGCTTTTGTGGAATACGTATGATCTCTCATATTTTCAAGGAAAAATTTGAAGTTTTGAACATGGGGCAAATATTAAAATTATAAATACATGTGAATAAAAAGTCAGCTTGTTTTGTCACAGCTCACTGTAGGTATAGGCAATAAAAGAAAGCAAAGAGGGTTAGTTTATTTTTCACTTTCTTTTGGCAGATAAAAGAATCTGGTTTTATGGATATCAGACCAATTTCACTATAGTCTTATCATGAGCTGGTCAGTTGTCTGTTGTTTGAATCTTTTTACTGTTCGTGAGTCATTCATAAGTTATGTTAATATCTGTCAATGGGCTGTTGTGAATACTTGTCAAGTGCTTTGGAAAGCCATTTTCAGAAGTATATGTAACTAATAGTAAAGATAAGGCCTATACAGCTGGCCAGTCAAATTTGCTAAGTGACTGGAATCAGGTACTTCATTGATTATCATTAATATTGGAGGACAGAGATGAAACCTTTTTTGCTTCTCCAGGCTTGTCTCTGATTCCTACACAGTATGTTGCTTGTGAATTATTCATCTTAGGTATCTGAAATTCTATTGTATGATTTAGCTTCTGGCATAATTTCATAGTTATTGTCACAAATAAGGGAAAGCAGTTCATAGATTTCAAATAAGAGGTACTTTTCTTTGAGCACAAATATTGCAAATTCTTTAAGTGTAAAATTTACTAAGGCAATCATATAAGGATACAGAAAGTGGAATAAAACATTTGGCAATCAATTTTGACATTATTGTTTTCCCCAATGTCATGTAAAGAGCTGCATTCCTTGTCCCTTTGTAACTTCGATACTGGTCTTCCAGTTCTCCTGCAGCTGACCAGAACATTATTAAAAAAGAAAAGCTGACAGCAATTTCCCGACATTTCTCAGAACAAAACCATATTTATCTGAATGTTCATGAACAGTAAGTACAAAGAAAGGCAAAGAGAAAATTGAATAATCATTCCAAACGTAAATGAAAATTCATACATTCTATAGAACTTGACCAGCTCTTACCCTTCTGAATATCAATTCATGAATTTCAAATGATAAGAAAACTGTTAAAAGTCAATTGGTTACATGAAACTGAAATTTATTCATCTGGTAATCATTGGTTAGCAATATTTTTTTCTGATGCATTCTGAAGTAGACCTGTATAGCCTGATGAATACTATGTAAGGAACAGAATTAAGCTTAGATTTGCATCTAAACATTATTCAGACAGTATATTCCAGGCTATTCCACTGGTTTATAATTGACTTGAAATTCATTAGCACATTGTTTCCTCTCATGTTTCCATGAAGTAGCAAAAAGCACTCTCTTAAAACATATTTCAATGACATGCATATAGAGTTAGTTTGTATTCAGTGGCTTTAAGGAACAGAATGTATAAACAAATGAAAAGATAAGTTAAAATGCTTTCTTGAGTGAGATGAATAGTAAGCAGGGCCTCTAAGTTACTCTGAATAAGTAAGAAATAACCTTATATACATTGTATTGAATACTGAATAGAGATTTGTTGAAATAAGAAAAGCATTTACCTTACAAGAAGAATAATTTCATAAAGAAATCAAATAACTTGGTTTGTTTTTTAAAGTCAGCCAAACTCAGAAATAGATTTAAACCACTAACGGGTATGAATATATCTCTAGTACCATCCAGAAAAATTCAGTGGCATTAGACAAAAGGTGGCTTATCAAATATGAAGAAAAATGAAGGATTTCAACTGGTAACAGAAAGTATCTTTATTAACTACTGTTAAATTAAATTACTGTATAAATATTGTGTTATTTTTATCAGTAAAAAAATTATAAAATCTTGCTACATTTTGTTCGTTATTAAGCATCTGTTAAGAGAGTTCATAGTTGGTAATTTCAAAGCTTTATATGGAAAACTCCTGAGATTGGCTAGAAAGTAAAGTAACCTTAATGAATGTAACTTCTATGTGATACTGCATATGGATTTAGGTGAATCAATGAAGCTTTTTGCTTATCTGTTAGTAAAAGATATGCAATAGATAAAAAGATAGTGCAGCCTTTCTGCATGGACTTGTCATTCCTTATTCTGCATGCATGGGTTCTCTCTATGCATGCATAGTTTCAGATACTTTCATGTTGTCTTACCCTCATGCCTTCAAATCGGGACAAAGCTCTTAGAGGTCTCAAAGCTCTTAGTGTCCTAAGGGACTTAATGGCACCAAGTTCAGAGTAACCCAATGCATTTGCTGTTAAGCTAACCAAAGAGACCTATATGAAAACAGGAAAGTAAAAATTATTATATTGTACATACTACTTTACATACCAGAGACGTGAGATATAAACTTCTTTAGAAGAATCTAATTTTGGACCAATTTCTTCAGGAATAGGAGGTCTTTTAAATAAAAAACAATGAAAAAAGAAAAAAGAAGTAATATGAAATAAGAGTAGGAAGAGTAGGATAGGTAAATAAAAATATTGTAAGTTAACAACATCTGGAAACATTAATACTTCTGAATTTCATATTTTGCTAGTGATTTCAGGGCATTTAAAACCACCAAAAGCAAATTAAATTAATGTCTCCTTTTTACCAGTTTAGTTATTCCTCTCAATTTTCCTTTATTTTACAAGGCTTTTGAGATCAGTAATCATAATTGATAATGCCTATTCGATTGCCCACAACTGAAAGGGAAATGATTGAAGACTGTTTTGGATTAGCCAATGGGTCACAGAGCAAAACTGCACCTCTGGAAATTGGTAGAAAGGTTTAATTTTTATTTATTAAGTTTACACTGATTAATCCTTTTGCCTGACTGCTGAATTTATGTGCTCTACAGGCTGATAGTAACCTGGATTATGCTTTTTCTTAAAGACCTTATAAGAACATTTCCATAGGCAGCAGAAGTCCACAGGTCTTTATATATTTTGTATCCCTACATTACCTCAGTGATAAATACCATATTTTCTACATTTGCTATGGCTCCTGTCGAAAATAATACCTCCTGTTTTCCCCTAAATGCTCCTTCTAATTCCTTAACTACTTATTGGGCCAAAAATAGCATAATGGTCTTATGTACTCTTTTGTTATAAAGAAAACAATGAACCAGGTAGAAAGAATTCTAGGAGAGTGCTCTTCATGAAACAAATTTAAAAACAAGCATTATATGCGAAATCTTTGGCTTTTAAAATTTAATAGCTTTTGCCTACTTCTCAGTCCTGATCTCTAGCAACCCACAAAATGAAGCTCTTCTGTAATCTAAATTTCTTTCTTCAGAACATTTATCATACTCTTGAAAACTTACAAGCTTTCAAGATACTATAATCTAAAGTGAAATTAAAGAAAAAATCCAGGTGTGTAAATCCAGGATTTGATCATGAGCTTAGTCCAACACTTCACCCAAAGAAATATGCAAATTTTCAAATTCACAAGATGACTGTTAGGGATATTATGATTTAAATAAGGTCAAGTAATAGTGAAAATTAATTTAGAAAAGTAACTGGTGCTTCTGCTTGCATGCTTTTTCAAGCTTTTTTGTAATAGGTGCCAATTTAGGTACCCATTTTGAGAAGAATTTAGATACTAAAGAATGAAAGTATTTTTCAAAGAGAGGGTACTTCCGTGTACGAATACTACTTTTGAATGTGGTTATCTGTGGCTGTATATGTGAAGTTAAATCCTAGATATGTTTAATCCATAATCTACAGCAATCAAAAAGGTTATATGTGCCAGTCACAAAACAAAGCTTGAGAAAATTACCTGCTTTGATTAGCCCTTGGATGCTGGGAACACATTCAGAAGCTGTTGGATTTTTAGCAATTCTTTGGATCAGTAAGTGCCTATGAATTTCCCTTTTTACTTATTCAGTGTCTTTTTCCAAGTCATTGCAACCTGGACAAAATGCATCTCAATTTTAAAATGGATCTGTTTTTCCTATAGGTTTTACCAGATATTTCTACGTTAAACATGTAGCGACTGAATGTAGTTTTGTAACATGTAAAACTGAGTTTTTTAGTTTCACACACAGAACTTCATAGACTGTAGAAACAGTATGCATTTCTGCACATTGGAGGATTCTTGAGGGGTTATACTTAAAATATTACTTCTTAAATTCTCCATAATTGAATCAATGCATCAAGAAATGGTCTCCTCCATTTCACAGTACAGCACGGTAGAGTTATAACTATGACAGAACACCTGCAGGGAGGATTATTGAGCCTGGTTTCAAACATGGCTGTGAAGTCTGCAAGTTCAGTAATATTCATTATTGACTAAGTAAGCCACACCACAAATGTTACATATACATCTTGCATTCCTTGTAAAACCCTAATTGAGCCATATCATTAAATTTATGGGAATGATACTAATTTTCTTGCCAGAGGAATTTTAATTCAGATATATGTCTGACGTCTGGTGGACCAGACATGCATTTAAATGCTGGATGCAATTGAGACCACAGCAGGGAGAAACATGGGTCTGAAAGTGCGAATGATCAGCCAAGGGCAGAAGGGAGGAGAGCATGACCTCTTTCAACAGCAGTGTTAGTATAAACCCATTAACTGCTTGTGGGGCTACCATGTGAGTTCCGTTTGCATAACTTAACTTCTTAACTTTGTGGTAGAGGAAGGCAGTGTTGTAAGCATAAAGTGAAAGACAGAGAAATATATATATATTTTTTCCCCATCTACTTTACTTTTTAAAATGGAAAATTAAACTAGTTGGTATATTATGGTTGTGAAGCAAGTAATAAAAAATCAGATAAAATAAATATAAAAGTAATACATAGGAAACATAATACATACATCAACAATCAGGAAGTCCAGCCAACACCAGGCATTAGTAAAGTATGTCTGATAGCCATAGGCCACCCACTTCAGTAGCATTTCCAGAATGAAGATGTAAGTGAAGACCTTGTCAGCATATTCCAGCATGGTTTTGATAGTTTTACGCTGTTCAATATATATGTCTTCAAAAGCCTGTAAGTAAAAACATTCAAAGATATTTGTTATTCCATTTTGTTACTGCACATACTTCAGGTTTTAAACAAACAAACAACTAAGCAACAGAAAAAGAAACTTTCTTCAAGAAAAGGCATGGGAGTTTCACTTTTATCTAAATTTCCTTTTCTGCTATCTCGGTGTATAACTGTTTTTCCTTTATGGAGCTACGTTTTCCAGCTCACAGGAGGAAGTAAGCAGCCACTCTACTGAACAGAGATATTTATTTGTTTATTTATGGCCGAGGGTGAATTATTTCTTCTTAGATAATTTTCAAATACCATTGATTCTGCAAAGCGGTGTGCCACACCTGAATTCTACTGAGAAAATTTTGAGTTGCATATAGGTAGATGCACTTTCAAAATCTAGGGCCATAGCTGTAAAATTTTCAGGACAATAACAATAGAACTGACCTTTTGTTTTTAGGTAATAAATCATAAAACAAGTTCTTCCTGTTTACAAACTAAGTCCTTTGTTTATCTAAATTAAACACATGCTTAACTATATTATTCATATTCTATGAGATAACAAGGATTTCAGAAATGTATTTACACGTTATTTACACTTTTTACGTTTTCACTTTTAGACATTTGAAAAAACATACAGTTTCTGCTTTTCAGAAATTCTTTCTGTACTCCAAGAAGTTTTCCCTTTAATTGCTTTTAAATTTTAAGTATGCTACTATTTCTTACGGTGAACTATTGATTTTTATTGGGTTGAAAGAACTGGTATGATCTGCTAGCTTGCAAAGACGTGAATATTTAGTCACAGTAACATTCATTTTTACCCAGCCTGCTTTTGAATCACTTTACATCTGTCAGTTATGATTAGTGTTTGTTTATCAATCATTGAATTAACCTCTATGTATCAGCAATTTTGGATACTTAGATCAGGCACCCATACGTAATCACTAACAACTTTCTCTCACAAAACTGGGAAGAGCCAATACATATCACCTCCTTCTTACAGGTGAGACGACACCAGAGTTTAAGCTAGCAGAGCTCCTGGCAGCTAGAAGTGTGTCTGTCATGCCAGAATGCCCCTAGAGCTGGGTTTGCAGGCAGCCTGCAGTGTGCCTGCCAGGTTTCCTGGCTGTAATGGCAGTGAGACAGGTCTGGCATGTGACCTTGGGGTGAACACTAGGATACAGTTCTGGCAGGTCCAGTTCACTGTCACAAAGGAAGCTGAAGACAGAGCAGGGTCATCTCGCATCTCCAGAGACTTGGGTAACCCCTGGTTTCTGAAACATTTTTATAAAATAAATGTTCTGTGGATGACACACACCTTAGGTTCATAAATGTGAGGTGCTAACGCTATGCAATCTAATCTCAAACTTCCTTTAAGTACAATGATGGAAATCCACCTTTATCAAATCTCTTGCCTGTACTTTTCTCTCATTTAAATTCTTGTCACTAAAGGGGTTTTTTATGTATTGTTGAGAAGAGAGTTTTTCTACCATTCTTTCAAAGGCCTGACTGAAATTTAGTCCTGTCATCTGAAGACATGGAATTATATGTTCTTTCTGGTGCAGAAAACTAAGTAAAACCAATATTTCAAGAGCCAACTTTTAAGAAGTTTTTTGACAGCATTGTGACACTCTGTTCATGTTTTGCTTACCAGAGCTCCACTACTGAGAAGAATCATAAAGACAATGAAGGTCTCAAACCAGTTGTGTTCGACAATCCTGAAGCAGGTTTTCCTAAGGTTCCACCACTGCTTTCCTCTCCCTTCTTCTATACTTACTTGACAGCACTTGAACCTTCGTACACAGCCTTTAAAACAGTATATATATGGAGGGGGGGAAAGAAAAGATTTTGTTGAAATTTATTAATTTCAGTTATGCATTCTGTTAATGATACAGTGCTACCTTTCCAGAAGCTGTGCTATTTAGTAAAACTCAATAGATTTTCACCTCCATAACTTTCTTTTTCTCCTGAGCAAAAAAAAATTAACACTGAGACAACTGGAATTTACAATTCAATGAACAAGTGAAAAGCAAGTATTTCTCATTTATCAAGAACTAAGTGCTCAATACAGTGAACACAAAAAGACAAAAGTCCATGGAATGTGAAGCCAAATAGTTTCATTAGTAAGTATTATTAGTATTTTTGTTCCAAACACCTTCTGTGAAGCAAGCCTCTGGCTCCTGGGCTTCTTCAGGTTCAGCTTCTGGTTGTTCTTCTGCTGGAAGTCCGATATCAACTGTGCTACCTTCGGATGAACTAGACGTATTTAACTTCTGTAAAGATAAAATAAAAAGCATCACAAATGCACTATTTCTAAGGCAAGTATTAGTTGTTTTCAGAATAAGCAAATAATACTGCCCGTTTTTGAATGTTTTAGTATTCAACAAAAGTTAATTGCAGATAAAAATATGTGAAACTTGTACAGTCTGGTTTTTCTTTTGCATTGTATGGATCCATTAAATAGAAGATGTATCAGTGATAGGTAAGGCTTTAAAACATATGTATAACGATGCTAAGCCTGCAAAGACTTATGGCCATGATCTCTTAACCTGCATGGAAATAGTGAAGCTTAAATATACATGCAGGAATCTGCAGCATCTACTATAAAGCAGGTAAGAGCCTAAATATAACATAACACATATATATGAAGTGGGAGCTTATAGGAATGAGGAAAAAAAGCACTGATCAGATAAGAAGATTATACTTCAGAGGTCAGTAAATCCAGATTAAAACTGCTGGAAGTCTAGATCAGAGTGAAGCAGAAGCTACATACAATAAAGCTGAGGTAGATTAAAGATGGCTCATAACGCACCAGGTTGTGTTGATTAACCTAATCAAATTTTCAGTAAGATGATGAGCATCAATAAAGAGAAGGGCCTGGTTGCAATCTTGTCGGTTGCTATCATGGCTAAAGATTGGGTAAAAATTGTGAAGGAAACACATTTAATGATGTAGCAGTAAACAAAATAATGAAATAAATGCAATACGGGTTCATCAGTGCTAGGTTGCAGCAAGATTTTTTATATTGAAGAGAAAAAATTCCTCAAACCCTAACTGCAAAACTCTTACTAAAGCAGTAGCCAGTCTGTTATTCCAGGACTCATGGACATTGAGGTGCATGGGACTTACTAAAACTTGTAATATTTTATTTAAGTAGCAGTTTTTCAGTTAAGTGTAGAGATTGGAAGAACAATATTTCAGATTTATCAGGAAAATGGGTGGATGTATCTAGTTTCAGCCTCTGTCATTATTTGTCACAAAAACTAATTTATAGAGGTTTTTGTCCAAATTATATTACAGAGTTGACTCTATGATACTTTTAGAAAAGCACTGTCTACTTCTAGTAATCCAATTTTCACACGTCATCCTCTACAGTATGATCTGCCACTTTTCAAAATAATTCTGAAAATGTTTTTCATTTTTGGAAAAAAAAAAATTTTTCTTCTTCTAAGAAGCTGATTTTCTGTAATATTAATCAGCTATTTTTTGCATACTAAAATTAAGGTCTTTGAAATTAATAGTGTAATGTATAATTTTACAATGATTAAATTGTTACTTTGCTAAGGCAGAAAAGAATACTTATCTAAAAAACAAACCAACCAATCATCCAATGAAACAAACAAAAAAACCACAGAAATCCTGCTCTTTTAGAGATGACCCAATCATCAAAAAAAAATCCTGGCCAGCACCATAAAACTTCAGGAATGTCACTGAAAAACTCAATATGGTCTGAAAGCAGCTGGAACTTGCCTGTTTGTGCCCTCTAGTCTGAGAAGCAGAGAATCCAGACACTCTTTTCTAAGTGGGTTGTCATCAAAAATGTAGCTAATTCGAAGGCTCTGCTGTTCTGGTGTTTATAATTTCTGTTCTACAGTCCATTATACTAATAGTCAATATAAAATAAGGAATTGGATTCAAATCCAAACCAACACTGGATAGATTTTCAATGGAAAACCATATAACAGAGCTCTTTCATAAGCTTCTGGCGGAAGTCAGAAATGTCACAGTACTATCCTAACAGGCAGCAGCACATCTACAGAAAGCTTTTCTAAACTCAATCTATTCCCCATTGGTCACCCGTAAAACAGCTTGTGTCACTTCTGTTGACTACCTGCTCTGTGCTGGATTGGAAGACTGCACTGGCCAGCATTAAGGTAGTTGTTCAGAGAGTAGATGACCAGTCATTTTTCTCCAGTGGATCTTTGTTAGAATGTTGTTTTATTTAGACATTCTTCCTGCTGTGCAAGTTCATAATGTGGTCAAATACATTCTTATAATCTTTATTGCGACAGCGGTTCAGATGCTTGAGTCAAAGCGAAATCCTAAGACATTTTTTGGCTAATATTTAACAGGAAAAGAATTATTAATGCTTTAGATACTAATTGGGAAATGGAAACAGCATTGTCTCTGAAATAGGTTGCCATGGGGAGAGACTGTTTTGTAGAGGTTTCCTTTCTCGGGGAAGGATCCAAAGATTACACTTAGCTTAACACTGGATTTTTGTTGAGAACACTAGAGGGCTTACACACACAGAAGAGACAGCAGCACAGAATTAAGATAACCTAAAATTAGGTGGCTGAAGTACTGTTAGCACTACAACAACGATGGGAAAGGTGAGGTATCCTACAAAAAAATTAGATTGCAAACTAGCTTGTTTAAGGTTGAGGTTCATCAAATCAGAAAATTGTTAAGTGTCTGGAAAGAATTTTCTGATTTGAATAAAATGTCAACTAAGTCACTGAGGGTGTAGCTGCTTTGCAAATTATGTTATAAAATAAATTTAAAATATCTTGTTGAAACAGCCACAGAGAAAAAGTCATGTAAATGAATTGTTATACCCTTAGTATGTTTTTAAAAAGTAGTTCTCAACAAGGCTTTGCAGCTATAGCTTCCTTTGGCAGTCCCTTAGCAACATGAGATTTTTTCATCTGTTGATACTATTTTTCAGTTTTAATGACGAAGTGAGTTTGAAGTATATGGAAGAATCTATGGTTAAAATTTTTTTATGGGAATCTAGGTCTAGAAGAGCTGATAATTTTAAAATCTAAAAGCATTCTAGTGACTAAAGGAAATACACAAATTACCTCTATGCTTTCTGGTTTATACCTGCTCACAACAAAATCCCACACAGGGGGAATTTCTTGAGTGGCAAAGAGAAGATGTCTGACACTTCTCATGGGATCCTTGTTACAGGAGGCAAACAGAAGTTTCCAGTGGAATAAGATACTGCTCTGCTCTACCAGTTGTTGCCTGTTATGTCCTCTTGGAGACTGGAACTTTTCACCCTTTCTCATACTTGAGTTCATAAAGAATTAAACCCTCCTCTATAGTCATTTATGTACATATACAAAGAAGTGTAAAAATGACAAATCACAAGAACTGAATACATGGCTTATGCTGAAAAAAAAGGAAAAATACTCAAAAGATCAGAAAGAAATGTGCAAAATATCTAAATACCTCTTTGCTTTCTTCCAGGTCTGATTCACTACTGAATTCCTCTGTGTTTAGATTTTCAAAGTCGGATTCACCCACAGCAATGGGCACTGTCACAGTGAGGCTTGGATTGTTTATGAATGACATGTAATCACTTTCATCAATTATGTATTTTTCCACACTGCTACCTGTGCCTATGCCACTGGTTGTTCCATTTGCATCTTTGATATAGTCATGGTCCTTGCTTAGTTCCACAGTTGTGTGGTTGGAAATACAGCTGGTTTTGTTGTTCAAATCCTCTAGTGGTTTGATTTCATCTAAAGCTTTTTGTTTTTTAACAAAAGCTTTTTGGATGAATTCACGTGCTTTTCTTTTCACATAATCTATGCCCTTCTGCATTCTTGCTACAGCAATCTGGAGATTATTCATTTCATTGTCATCATCTGTCACAGCAAGGTTGTCTGCACTAAATGAGCTCAACAGTAAGGCCAAAAATAGGTTCAGTACCTGCAGAAAGATTAAAAAAAGGTAATTCTAGGCTTTATCCCAAAAAAAAAGATCTGTTTTATTAAAACTTGTCTTATTATTGACATCAAAGACTGAAATCCCAATAATTCACCATAACCAAAGAAAAGAATCCTCAGAACTTTTTCTCCTGATTTTTTAGGTTCTGCTCACTATGCAAAAATAATCCTACAACTGACTAATTTCTGCAAATATTTCTTTAAACCCCCACGGTATGTAAATATTTTGGTGTAAAATCTTATAATCCAAAAATGGAGATAACAGATTTGCTATTCAGCAACATTACAAAGTTTAATTTATCTTATCACACAGCAGAAATTAGGTTATTTAGGTGAGTAATCATATGGAATAAATAATGAAAAAACACACAGCAAATGGTTTCTAAAGAGACCATAAACTAAAATTATTTGAAGCACAAAATATTTCCAAAGAGCCAAAAGACAAATTAAGAATGTGACTAGGTGCTCACTCTAACATTCTTAGGTTTTCAGTATTGCAGAATACTTTGTTCTCAATCCAAAAAAGCTCTTAAGCTTAACTTTAAGCATCACTTGAAACCACCTGCTTAAGTGCTTTGTTGAAGCACAGCCAGAGCACTTAGTTTACTTCAGGACTAAGCCCACTCTGTTGCCAAACAATTTTTTGCTAATGCTTTGATTACGTACCACTAGGTTTCCAATCACCATGACCATCATGAAGACAGTAAGGCACATGGCTTGGCCAGCAACCTCCATGCAGTCCCACATCGTTTCTATCCATTCTCCACACAGCACTCGAAATACAATCAAAAAAGAGTGAAAGAAGTCTTGCATGTGCCAGCGTGGAAGTACGCAGTCACTTGCGATTTTGCAGACACATTCTTTGTAGTTTTTCCCAAACAGCTGCATCCCAACCACAGCGAAAATGAACACAATGATGGCCAGCACCAGGGTCAGATTTCCCAGAGCTCCCACAGAGTTACCAATAATTTTAATCAGCATGTTTAATGTTGGCCAAGATTTTGCCAATTTGAAAACTCGTAACTGGAAGAAAAGAAAAATATCATTAGAACAACCAGCAAGAAAGACACAAAGGTATTTTAAAGTTAATTTGTGCAAATATATTACTGCAAAATATGCCCTGAGTATGACTGTTCAGAGGGTGTCCTCTTGTCTAAAAGCATTAAGATGGAAGGTTCAGTCAACAATTTTTTTTATTAAGTTAGAGCTTGATATCCTCAAAGCATAGTTTTTACTGAAGGCCAAAGAAGCGACTGGTCATATTAAATGGAATTTAAAATCGAGGATTCATCTGTTCAAATAATATGGGCCAATTTTCTACCGGTATTTGTAGAGCAGATCTATTCCTGCGATGCCAGTCAGAACACAATACATCTAGTGAGCCAATTTGTTTCTGCATAGCAGGATGTTTGAAGTGTGTATGTAAGTACATTGGCAATAGGCCTAAGGCACCCATTCCTATCTATTTGTCTGGATCTCTATCAGTTCTCATTGAAGACAGTAAGATACCACAAGTAATAAGGATTTGTACTAATGAAAGAGAAATCAGTATCAATATCATAGCAAATATCAAGTAAATTTTTAAGGAAAAAAGTTGTATTATTTAAATAAAGACCAACTGAAAAAATCAGTGCAACTGATACGTATTTACCAGTCTGAATGATCGAAGAACTGAGAGTCCTTCCACATCTGCTAGCCCAAGCTCAACCAAGCTAAGGGTTACAATAAAACCATCAAAAATATTCCAGCCTTCCTGAAAATAATAGTAAGGATCCATTGCAATTATCTTGAGAAACATTTCTGCTGTGAAGATTCCAGTGAAGACCTGAATTCAAAATGCAGTCTGTTATTTCATCGTGAAATATAATAATACACGTTTAGCTGTTGCCTAGGTTCTTAATTCAAGCTACATATCTTCAATGTCTTATCCAAAACTGATATTTAAAAATAGTCAACTGTAGTGTAGTGATTTATTATGTTCACCTTCCCTTAACAAGTATCACACAAATCAAGTGATTTTTTTCAATTAATTAAATTTTATACTAAACAAATTACATAAACTTCTGTTTTATAACGTGTATAATCCAGTTTTGATTCTGCCAGGATATGGACGTTTTCATGTACAAACAATATCCTAAATTTGATTTTCACAACATAAACCAGAATGCTTTCCAAGAAATTACATGGCATAACATCTTTCTTGATATACTAATTACATTATACAATGGCATGAATGAGGCCAAATGTAAGACTCTAGAGGGGCAGTTCCTTTGCTGGCAGAACCTACCGTAATCCCATTCAGTTCAACAGAGACAAGATTATTTATACCAGATGGGGATCAACTGAGATACAACAATTTGCCAAGACTGAGGAACTTCTACCTGGGTGTTGCCACTAAGTTCAATAAAATTGATTGATTGGCTCAATTGCTTCAATGTTAGGAATGAAAGAGCATTTAAGAATGCATTTTAAATGTGATATTGCTGGTAATTGTTTTTCATCATGGGAATTGTATTTAGAAACCACCAATGTAATGACCCAGAGTAGCTTTGAGAGAAGTCTTAGAAGAATTTCTTGTAGGATAGAAATGTTATAAAGCCACCATTAAAGGCTGCTGGAATCCTGGTCTGAAATGCTTTCTTTTTAGGTTTTGATAATCCATTTTCAAGCAAGCTGAACAGAAAATGGGACAGCTAAAGAGAATAATCTAACTGGAATAATCAGAAGGTAGACAAGAAGAGTCTGACATGCTCTGCCTAGGAACACTAATGCTCAAGATAGATTTTATTATGTTCTTTAAAGTGGAACTACTAGAGTAGGCGAACCCTGACTGCCACTGTATTGCAGAAGGGATTTATGTCAGGGATCCTAAGACTGGAAGAGCACAGTGCTTATAGTCAGGTTCTCTCATGCACCCTTTGTAGTCAGATGTACACAAACATTTATATAGCATATTCTTGGTTGGAAAAAACCCCCCACAATAAAATGCTAAAGTACAAGATTTTATATTTACTAGAAAAATTGGATTCAGAGTTTTCCTTATTTTAAGTATATGAAAACAAGCTATGCATTTATCTATGAATTCTCCTTTCTATATTACCTGAGATACTTTTTTCATCATTGCAAAACAAAGATTATTAAAAATCTCATTATAAGAAATCAATTCTTAAAATAAGAGACAAAGTAGGACTGCAGCTGCGGATATTTCTATGTGATCAAACCTGTCAGTTCAAAAGCAAAAATTAACTCCTGAATTCTTTAATAATTTATCTTTTGCAGCAAAAGAGAGAAAATAGAGTTGACAACAGGAGAAAAAGATATCTTACTAAATATCTGAATGTAAAAAATATAAAAACTATAAGAGGAAAAAGTATCGCAGGATATTTTTCTTAGTTTTACATAAAGCATATTAAGAAAACAAACCTTATATTCATGTAGAAGTCTTCTACAGAAATAGATTCTAGATATGCTTTTAAATGGTTCTTTCAGCTATTGTAAGACTGTACTCAGGAAACTGAGCAATTAAAAACACATTCATAATTTAAAGATTTCTGTTGTATTGATTGAAAAAGTAACACTATGTTTATTTGCATAGTGTCTTTTCCATGGAAGTAATGTGTTTCCTGGTTTAGTAGTTAGACAAATAAATTTCTGTTTAAAACGGACTTTACTTAATGTAGCATTGATGCCTATTTTAATTTTTAATTTGGCTTAGAAGAACGCTGCAATATATTGATTTTACAGTATCCTGTTACATGAGCCAGGGTTGACAATGAAATTTCCAAAAATGTTCAGGTGGAGTCAAATCTGGAGGCCAATAAATGTCGAATATATCTACTTTCTAAAGAGTAAAAAAACCCAACACCTTATTAAAGCTCCTTCTTGCTGTTATTTCAGACATATTTCCTTTCACATCATGAATATAAAACCCCAACAGACTTACCAGATTTCCAACTGAAAGTACGTTATTGAATTCATCAGTCATCGGATAATGTTCCATAGCCATAAAGAGTGTATTTAAAACAATGCAAATTGTAATAGCCAGGTCAACAAATGGGTCCATTACCACTAAGTTGACAAGATGTTTTACTTTTAACCAATGTGGACTGCAGTCCCAGATCAAGAAAATATTTGCAAATTTATACCAACATGGTGGGCATTTCTGTCTTGATTCTTCAAGTTCTGTGGGAAAAGAAAGCTCATGCAGGTAACTATGTTATTGCTCTAACATTCCTCAATAATATATGAATTGTACTAGTCAAGTTGTCAATCCAAGCTGGTACTGATTAACCTCCTATAAGCATGTCTACTTATTATACTTTTTTACAAGGCTTTTCAAGAAAGTCTTTAAAAATTGCAATGAAATGTAATTTGTTTTTTGGCCAAAGCTTATTTATCAAGCACAGCTTCTTTGTATTACAAACACTATTCTGATCAGTATCAATTTATTACGTGTTTTCTTGCTCCTTGATTACACGTCAGTCTGTTCTTCCCACTTAGTGTTCTGTTATGTAAATATTTTTATTTTGAAATGTGTAGTATTTAGGTAAAAGTTTACCATACAAGTTTCATTCTTATTCAAGAAAACTGCATTTTTTATCCTCTAGAACAACACTTCTTTAAAGAGTGTCTGAACAAATACAACTGTTGAAAATACGTATATATGGTTGCCTATATTTGCAAAATGTTCAGTGGCCGTTTTGGGTCCAGTTTGGTTTCAGTTACTATGCATAAGCATCCACTCAGTTATGACCATCAGACACAACTCTGTAATCCTGATAACCATAGGAGGTAGATGGTGGCAAAACAATGAGATAGGAATGCTTAGTTAAGTAATAACTTTAATGCATACTTCTGTAGTAAAAATAGCAAAAAGTTTTAAGTTTACTGATAAATATATGTCAGTTTGTAGGATGGTATCTATTAATAAGCTATTTTAAATCAGTTTTTAATTTTAACTCCAGTTTTCAGAACCTTACTCAAAAAAACAAGTATTAAATACTAAGCTATGCATAGCACACACCTTCCACAGTGTTTGTGAGGATGCTAGCGATACTCATGGCTCTTTCCCTTAAAGCTGGATCTTCCAGGAAGTCCATAGAAACGTGGAAAGAGCCTGATATTCTCTTCCTCATTTCTGTTTCTGTAGTGGTGCCCTATACAGAGAACAATAATAGGTGAGACCATGTTAAAGTGATGAGATTATAGGCAAACCAAACTACATAGAAACCTGTTATTAGTGTCTTAGCTTGGATACGTGCTTCGTGCACTTCAATTTTTATCATGTCAGACTTTTATTACTTTCTAGCATCTTTTAAATATTTTTTAAAAATATGAGACAATAGTAACCTACTGTTACAGAGAAATTTATTTATTTATCTTTTGCATTATTTCCTTCAAATTATGAAAAAGTATTTTAAAAAATGGAAAAGGATTGAGTTCAAAACATTGCATAAAATTTTGCAAATTGTAGTTTTTTTCTTCACTCCTGCTGACAGAATATTCGTAGTTTTGTAACATAACAGTCTTTTCCCTTAGGCAAACTGTAGCAAGTAAGAAAAGTCTGACTTTCTCATGCTTTCTCATGCTAGTATTTTTTTCAGTAATGTGAGTAGACGACCTTGAACTAAGCAAAAAAATTTTTGGAGACATCTTCTCTTACTTTGTATGTGGTAAGAGAATGGCAGCAATATGTGCTGCACATATGTTCACCCAGACATTTGTATTGTTGGAAGCACATATTGAAATGTGATCTTCCAATGAACTATTTGTTATCTACACTACAGAACTCCACCAGCAATGGGTGGAAAATATATGGGAATGAGAAATAAATTATAACAAAGAATTGACAACTTCCTTACATTTCTCGAGGGGCTGATAAGGAAGACTCTTATCAAAATTAACTAACAATGCTAATTTTGATAAAGTGGTGATAGCAGCATCATATTGATTGCTCTCATGTGATAAAATTTTTGTATGCTATTTTCAACGGTAGAGTAACTATGATTTTTCAGACCATACCCAGATGGACCTTTAGTTCAGCAAAAGTAAAGTAGAGCACAGTAAAGTAGTAAAGCATAGTGTTTTTATGAACATGTAAGTAAGTTAATATTTTTTTACTTGGAAACTGCAAATTACATTTGTTAATTATGAGAATATTTGTAAGTAAATGCTTAGGTTGCAAATCTATCTTAGCTGTTTTAGTTATTAAAGATTTTACAAGATGCAGGAGCATTCACAGCTTGACCAACCAGGAAGCATTGCCAAGGGTTCCATTCTGTAGAAAACACTGGCTGGTGCAGTAAGAAAAGGCCACCATGCCTAAGCTATTTAAAACTTTCTTACATTGTCATCAGTAGCTGGTTTATCTATTATCACCTCTGGCAGAAGCTGTCCAACAGGCGATGTAGGAACAGATGGTCCACCAACCAGGGAAACCACCCCATTGCAATCCACAGTGCTGTGCATCTTCCCATTCACTGGAAACACCGCCAGCATCCTGGATGACCTACTGGCTTGGCTGATGTTACTGTTGCGCCGTTCACCGTGTCTGCGCGGCACAAAGAGAGAATCCCTTCTGCTATCATTGTCTTCAAAAGTGCTGTGTTCATCGTCAGCAAAGTCATTTTCTGATCCTATATCCTTTGCTCTACCTCTGAAGCTGAAAAGACTTGTTCTGCTGTTGCGCCTTGGGGAAAACAGGGAGCCACGAATGCTCAGCAAAGACTGCAGGCAGACAAAATTAGTGATTAATAACTGAAACATTCAAACAGGATTTTTTTCCCCTTGTATGAGAGTAACCATTTTTTCCCAGAAGCTAAATACTGTTGTGAATTTTTTTTTTAATGTATTTCATTATTTTTATATTTTGCAGATAGAAATACCACAGTTCATAGATTCTTAAGAGAAAGCCAGTTTTGAGCACTCCTGTCTCCTGCGGTCAATTACAGTTACTGAGCAGAGTAGTTGCACATGAATTATCAAGCAAAAAAAGCCATCTATACATTCATGTTCTTTCATATATGCAGCATCTTGCACAAATTGAACCAACCTCCGAACATTATGGAAGCAGGAGGAAAATATGGGGCTATCATAATGGAAAAATACAGTAGCATTTTAATAAGTCTAGATAACTTACAATCACTCTAAAAAAACCCCACAGAATCAGAGAATATTTTAACATGATTTTTAAACAATCATATTACAAGAATAGAGATATGAGGTTACATTTAATTCTCTGTGGTTTTAACAAGACAATCTAGCAGCTACAGCACTTTCTCTCAAGCACTAGCAATAATAGTAAAGTTATTGAAAATCTTTGTGTTTTCTTTCTTTAGGCAGTAGGGTCATATTACAGTACCAGAAGACTAAAGTAGTTCTGTAACAGTCTATGATGCTCTAAATGTACGCTACTACTAAAAATAATTATATGCAATACCTGATGTGGTGAAGAATACTTTTTTTCATATGTCAGTCTATTGCCTTCAATAGATAATCGGAAACCTTTCCTTCTGATGCTGTCTTCTGATTCAGACTTGTGAAATTCATCTTCATCTTTTTCCTCTCCTCCAGACTGTTCTTTCTGTTTTCTTTTTTTCCTTCTATTTCTCCTCTCTTTTGCACTCTTTGAGCTTAATTTTGATGCCTCTGAGGAACTTTCTGAGACCACTCCTGCTTCTCCCTGAGCGCTGGGCTCCCTGGACTCTGCAGATGCTGTTGCTGCTGCTGCTGCCACCGCTGCTGCCTGCCATGTTGCAGAACAAGTTTGTGTCACTGAGCAAACCATGACATTGTGTTTCTTTTACATTTAATTATACAGAATTTCTAGTCCAAATGCCCTGGATCTTAACACTTTTCATTGAATATCCTCTCCCTAGTGGTTCTCTAGGTTTTTTTCACTCGATTGACTCAAGACGAGTTGGTCATATCCTTCTTCCATCTTTTGTGAGTAGTTTTTAAATGCAGAAGTCTAGCAGACTGTATTAATGACACTAGACTAAGAAAAACATAATGAATAATATATGCCTAGTTTTGAATATTTCTTCTTGATTATGGCGGGATTGCTCACAGTAGAACATCTTTAGTACAGAATAGATAACCTCTGAGCTAGCTGTATTGTTGAAAGCCTAACTGTTTTGTAACTCCAAATTCAGAAAACAGAGAGTAAATATCTCTAATAAAATTAATTTCATACACATCTGCATTAATACTTTCTAAATTATACCTGAGCTGCTTCTTGTTGCTTCTTCAGTTGTTCCAGCATCTGCTGAAATTCTGCTTCTTTTTGTTCTGCTTCTTCCAAGGTCGCTTGATTCTGTTCTTCGTAGGCCATGGCAACCACAGCCAAGATCAAGTTAATCAGGTAGAAAGAACCCAGAAAAATCACCAGAACAAAAAATATCATGTATGTTTTCCCAGCAGCACGCAGTGTCTGGAAATAAGGATACAATTATAAGCAAGAATATGTTAACAAAAGTTGTATTTTTCATATTGTCAAAATTAACATAACATAAGCAAATTTATTTTGGGCTTCTTTCATTATTGGTACAAACATATTTAGTCGTTTTTGCATTAAAAAAAATCTCACCAATTGATAAAGGTTTTCCCAGAAGTCTTGAGTCATCAAGCGAAATAATGATAAGAAAGCCCAGCTGAAGGTGTCAAAACTTGTGTAGCCATAATTGGGGTTTCTACCAGCTTTCACACATGTATATCCTTCTGGGCACTGCCTAAAAGACAAATTGGGTGTTACCTTATATAGTTATTTTAATATCTTTACCTGGAAAGTCCAGAAGAAAATTAGGATTAAAAAGTGGATTTTTCTTTTGTTGAATAGAGTAGAAATAATAGCACTTTTGATTTTTAATAGCAAATTATTTTAAAAGATCCCAGAAAATTAAGCAGGAAATGCACATAAAAATTAGTGTCAAAAGTTAAATATAAGCTTCTAAAGCATAATATTCCAAGTAATTTCTTTAATTACTGTTGTAACAGTAACATCAATATCGGTGTTTTGTACTGTCTGAGCCACTTAATACTCATATGTGCAGCAGAAGATGCAAAATAACACATCTTTTTCAACTGCTGTGTCTGTTACTTCTCATCCAGACAGGAGTTACACTAATAGCAAATTACTGGTTCATTCATGCAATGGCTAAGATCATCTAACCAATCCACCAAGCCCTGACCAGGAGCACAAATACTCAGTCCAGTGTAAGATTGTACTATTCCTTATGTGTAAGAAAGTGGTCACTCAAAATAAAGCTCACCACACACACATCTAAAGAACATGGATCTAATTTGTATATGGTGCAATAATATAATGAAATTGGGTCTTACCCAGCATCAGAACTATTTCCACAAAGCAGAGCATCATTTTGCCCTTCCAGAAAATAAAAATGACCTGTTTAGAAAAGAATTTTTAAAAAATTATAAAATTCCAGATATGGAGGGTTTTTTACAGCTCTATGAAATAAATAATCTGGCTCTAAAAGTCTTAAGGTGATTTCAGATGCAATTTTAAACACACAGTATTGTTTTTTCAGCAGGACTGTAACTTTAAAGTAAATGACAACACAAACCGCAGTAAGCGCTTTCAGCTGCAGCACTTACAGTTAAAATGACAAAATGTACTAAAAATCCTGTCAAATGCTGCCAGATGTAGATGAAATGTGCAATTCCCCCTTCAGTCTGATCACCGAACTAAATCTTACTATGAAATTATATTGTACACTTATTTATTATAATAATTAATTGTTTGTGAAAAAAATACACTGATAATTCCTTTCAAACACTCTGACATGGTGACCCTCCTCTAAGCAACTCCCCAGCTTCCAGTCCTTCTAAAGCACAGCAGCTTTGGAGTGTGTCAAACAGGATACAATCGTCTGTACTCTGCAAAGGGCTCAACCGTATGTGCTGCTGCTGTCATTCTGGGCTGGTGTGCATTGCAGAACCGCAAGGTGCTGAAACAGCTGTAAATAGTAACCTTAGCTGATATGATGCTGACCACAGCTGACCCCTATGAGGCAAATCTTATTCTGCATTATGTCAGCTAATCATGATTAAAATCTGCTGGAATGTAGCAGCTGGTTGGAAAGAAGGCAAACCTGACTTGATAACAGTTTACATGGAGCAGTCAGTCGTCATCAGTACTGCATCAGCTGAGCTGAACTGCTAGAGCAGAGTCTGTAATCAAGTTCTGTTGTTCAGAAAAGATGTGCCCTGTAAGCACACTGCCAGCTCCACAGCAAATCATAGCCACCCAGCTCTTTCTGAGTGTGCTGAAATAACTGTGACAAATGCTTAAGATATTACCATGATGGGAAAATTTTGATAATGACACAAGCTGAGCAATATAAGCTTGTGTCCCTAAGCAGATGCAAAACTTCTTTGATTTGTATTTTACCAAAGTAAAATGAAAAAGTTCCTCGCTACATCAAAAGTATATGTTTGACTCAGCTTTATTTGATTGGGAAATGGGGAAAAATCCCTGGTATTTATGTACAGAATTTAAAGTTATTTGGGTAAATCTACAGTAATGACTAAGAATAATTGTTATTTCACAAAATAGATTGTGAGATGTTACTTTGCAGAAAAATTTCCTTATGGCAAGCTTGACTACATAAACTGAAACTTATCTAGAACTAATTTTATAGTATTTGCTATGTTGGAAAATGAAAAAGGAAAAAAAATAGTACCTGACTTACTGATACCAGGAGTGTTTACATAAATTTTCTGCAAATGGTATTTCAAAAAATGAGCTAGTGGCAAAACTCAGGCTTACATGCTCTTTTTTTTGCATAATATACACAACTATTTGCATAAAAGATTTGATAATGCCTACAAAAGGCAGTGCCATTGCACTGCTTTAAGCTTCAAGTAAGTGCCTTCTTATGGCCCTGAGACACAGCTGGTTTAATAACCATTTCTGTTTCCGGTCTGCCCACCTGGAAAAAGAGAGCAGGAAGCTGAAAGAAGATAATTTTTCACTTTGAAACTTCCAGTAAGAAAGGACAAGTGTAACTTCATAATAACACTCATAACTGCATTATAAATTTCATAATACATACAAAATCCTTGTAAATATAGCAAAGAGTCAAGTAGCCATTCAATAAAGTATATTCAGTAACTGATTCAATTCAGCTTTGTCTTTCAAGGGGCTTCAGGTCTTCTTTAAATCAAATTAAATCAGAGGCTGAGTTCAGAGATGGTTGGCGAAAAAAACAGAAAATTGTTTGACCTTCAGTTCTAGGTCTTCATTAGGAAACTTTGCTTACACTTTGTGATACCGTGCACTGTGCAATTTCCATGAAATCACATGTTCAAGTAAAGTGAGTTTCATAAAAACATTGCGTCTTAAGAAATTCAGATGGAAATCCATCACAGTCATTGATCAGCTGTGTGATCCTAGTTAGAAGCTGTCTTCCTTCTATTTGGCATTTGTCTGGCTTTGACTTGTAGCTACTGAACCTATTATATCTTTGCCTGCTAGATCAAAGATATGTCTATGATGAAATTTCTGTTCCCCATGAGGTTTTTCTCAACTGTGATCAAATCACCCCTTAAACCTTGTCTTTGATATGCTAAGTAGGTTGAGTTCCACGTCTATCTTGCTATAAAGCATGTTTTCCAACCCTTTAATCATCCTGTTCTGTTTGAACACCCTCCGATTTTTCAACATTGAACTTTATATAGTATTCCAGCAACAACTGCAGTAGGGTTAAATACAGAGGTAATGCTGCCTTCTTGGTCAATAATTTATTTATGTGGACAGGATACTATTTAGCTTTTTGGATGCAGAGATTTAGCCTTAATTTGTCAGAGTTCTGGCTCCTCCACAGTGCCTTAGGTGCCTTAGCCTCTCTATTGCCAAGGGCTTTCAAGTTGAATTTCTATATCCTGCCTCTCAGTTGCAGCTCTGCAATCTTTCTCATAAACTCCTGTGGCAGTGTTTTCCAGAGCCTTTCTGGCACTATTTTTCTTTTGTTCTAATGCTGTTCTTCATGTTGCTGTTATTCTTGTGATGTTACACCTGCAAATACATTATTGTTGCAGCAGGTGCTTGTGGGAAGCAATTATCTCTGGTGTGAGATTCACCCCTCTTTCCGACTCCTTGCTGGTAGCTTTTGTTTTATATTAGGTGGCCTAATAAAATGCACATACGAGTTTAAAACCCAACCAGCCGTGCGGCATTTTTCCTGATCAAAGTGTGTTCCAATTAGTGCTCATAGCACTGTAAGCAGGAACAATCTGTAGCGAGTTTGAGAAGATGTTAATAAAAAAAAAACCCCACGGTTGCTATGGGAAAAGATACCCAAGGGAGGAGAGTCACCTGGGGACCTGACCACTTCTTGTAACAGCTGGTTACTGTGGTCAGTTTCCCCTTTCCCCTTCGTTTTCTTCCTCTCTGTCGCCTTTAGCTCTCATTTTTCTCCAGAAGTAACTTTCAAAGTTAGAGATGATGTACACCATTAGCAACAGTCTTTATGCATGTGAACTTGTCTCAACATGAATTGTGCAGCATCGATTTTTAGGATGGAGCTTAGGTTTGTAACCTCACATTTAACTGTACTGAAATGCATTCCTTTGACTATTCTCAGTTTGCCAGACCACTGTGTATCAGGCAAACTGGTTGGAAAAATCATACTTCAGGAAACTATCAAAATGGAAGGGTGCATCAAAACAGCTTCTGAAGAGGTTTGCCAGAAATTGCTGCTATTTAACGTTTTTAACTAATGTAGATAATGGAAGAACACTTATCAAATTTGTAAATGATCCTGATCTGATAAGGCTTGTGGTCAGTTTCAGAAAACCCAGGACAGTTGGAGAGATAGTCTGAAAAAACAGGCTACTGTTAAAGCTGAAACAATGAACTGTGCAAATGCAAAGTGGAAACTCAAAGAGATAAAAGTCTCTAAAAGATCTGGGAGGCAGGTAGACCGCAAGCTGAACAGTTTAATGATGTTATGAGTATAAACATTGGCAAGCCCTAGCCTAGAATATATAAGTTACTATACTGCCACATTATCCTGCTCTACTTATGCCTACTGGCGAGGAGAAATGCCTAGATGTAGCCACTGCTCTTTAAGAAGGATGTTTACCAACAAGGATCCAGGTGAGAGATCAAGATCTAGTAAATAAATTGTAGGAGAAAAAGGTTAATGATCTAGGTTGCTTAACATAAGAAAAGAGGACTGGAAGAACAGAGAACAGGGCATGGCAACATAAGAATAGACTCTAAATACCAAGAGACAGTGATTAATAATAGGGAATAACTTGATTGTGATGCCTGTGGTAAGGTTCATAAGGACGATGGGCTTAAATTGCAGCACAGAAATTTGATAGACCTTAAAACACCCTTTCTAATAATAAGGACAGTGAAGCACAAGAATGGATAGAAGGCAGAAATACTCAGGACTCTGTTATTGGAGTCCTCACTGAATGTCAGAAGTCTCTCACATGCATCAGAAATGTCACAGCAGTCTGTTGCTGATCTTGACTATGGGAGTGGTAAATGTTTAAGACTCTTAAGTAATTTTAAGAATGCCTTTGGACCTCTTTCTGTCTCAGGGAGACGTGGATTTGGCAGACGGAGCTGAGAAAAACAGCTGTATGATATAGAGAGACTATATTCCCTATTCCCTCTTCCATGCTGGCCTATGGACCAAATCTACGAGAGAGTGAAAACGCTTTTCCTGCTCCATCTTAATTAAGTTAATCATCCCTTCCCCTCCTCATTTCTAAGAGCTGGGTCAGCCATAAATCACTTCAATAAGAATTATGATGACAATACTTACTTTCATCTTCAATGTACTCCTTCCAGTCAAATGGAGTCACTGTTGAATTAACCAATGTACCATTTTCACCTATAGTGACGTTTAGCTGAGAAGTGATATTTGTTTCCAGAGTAAAATTTTCTGGAGGCCACTGCAAGCATTTATTCCTCAAGTTGCCCATGAACAGCTGCAGCCCTATTAGTGCAAATACACTCAGACAAAACACAGTCAAGATCATAACATCCGAGAGCTTCTTCACAGACTGAATTAGGGCTCCCACGATAGTCTTCAAGCCTGCAAATGTAAAGAAAATTTTATTCTGATGTTCAAAACTTTTTTAAAGCATAAAAATGACAGTGTCTCCCAGTAAAGTTAAAGATTTCATGCAGAAGCCCAAATAAATGATTGTAATGTCTGTGAAATAACATTTTTGTGAAGAGATTTTTCATTTGTGAAAATGAATAAACAGCTGAAATTTATGTTCATTTGAAACTGTGAATGGAATGAGTTGCATATATTTCAAAACACTTGTTTTGATGCTAAAACAAGTGACATTTTTTATTCATGCTCTACATGAATCTCACATAAAAGTCTTCTTTCATTTTATTTGCCAATACCTCCTGCCCCAAACCTTTGCTACTATCAGTTTTATAATATACTAGGTTTGGAAGACAGCAGTAAAAAACCTGTTCAACAAGAAATAGGATTAAAATGTAATGCTATAAAACTGGAGATGGTTTGGAAAATTGTAGAACTTTAAGATAATAAATCCCCCATGCAATGCCCATGCTATTCTTTATTATCTTATTCCTTCATCTTCTTACTAAGTCAACATTTCAAACAGTTATATTTTTTAGACACAAATATTCACAACATATACCACATAACATCATGTAGGTAAGATACACATGGGTAAGAAAACTTCAGGGTTACTAATATTCGTTGAATGTGGAGAAGAAAGCTTGACATCGTATGATGCAAACCACACACGCTGTGTACTGCAATGTCTCATGCAAGAATCTGTTAAACTCAAAGGCTGATTTCAAAAGGAGAGAGCTCATGTTAAAAAGCAATGAATCAGAGATCTCAGTGAATTCTAGTATCTACTGATTCCTGCTTTTTTGTGGCAAGAAATAATAAGTTTTATGTTTAAAAAATATGAATTCCATTTCAGTAATTAAAGTCAGCCTCAGTGTTTAACCTAGCTCTCACCTGGAATGACTGATATTGTTTTCAAAGCTCGGAGAACTCTGAATGTTCTCAACGCTGAGACATTGCCCAGGTCCACAAACTCTGTCACATATCTGTAATAGGGGAGTTCACACACAAACACAATGACAGGATAAAAAGGAACAGTTGGGAGGTACAAGGGGCCTAACACCTTACACCAGTTACTTCTTACCTGGGATTACAGAAATAGTTTTCAAAGCTCTCAATACTCTGAAAGTTCGAAGAGCTGAAACATTGCCTAGGTTTACAAATTCTGTTACATACCTGTAGGATTAAATCACAGTTATTCAGAATTTAGGCAAAGTTTATGCTACTTACTTGGGTCTTTCATCAAGACCACTTTGGCGTTTTTAGCACAAAATTAAATAGCAACAGTCAGTGGTTTACCTTTCACTGCAGTTTACCTTGCATTAATATGCTTTCAGAGCCTTCAGTTAAATTAAGTGTCTCTGAAGTGAATCGCAGTGATATAACTTTGAAAGCCTAAAATTTATCTAGACTAGATTGGTAAGTTTGGAGAATGAAGTCAAAGGGATGCTCCTTTTCTGCTCAGAGAAAAAAATGCAGGACATGAAATTAGCCTCTCTAATACTAGCTGTACTAATGGCTTCTGCAGTATTTATATTTACATAAAAATAGGCATATTAGAACATAAAATTGTTTTAGACAAAAGTGAATCCATACAAGAATTTTCATTTAACAAAATTGATATGTATCGATACTAATTTCATGCCCTTTTTGCCCTTCACTGTCAAAGAAAAAAGCAAAAAACAAAAACTTACGCAAAGGTGATGACAGTGAAATCCAACCAGTTCCATGGATCTCGAAGAAAAGTAAAATCTTCTAAGCAAAATCCCCTTGCAATGATTTTTATGAGTGACTCAAATGTGTATATTCCAGTGAATGTATATCTGGAGAAAATAGGAAATTTCATCAACATAAGTAGCAACATTTAACTTTAGGATTCTGATAAAACTATGATGATAAAATGAAAGAGTTTTTTATTTCAAAACTTGAAAACAAATACAGTGAATAATCAATTTCTTCTTCTAAAATGCATTATATTCATCATACATGCTTTTATATTTATATATGCATAGTTATTACATGCTGCTGAAGTACAGCAACCCTGATCTTGTACATCAATCAAAATAAATAAATCCATCAAATAAATGACATACATCATTAAAAATTTACTGGTGACACTCAGTTCAAAAGTGTGCAACCAAAAATGTTGTGACCATAATTTACTGGATACTGCCTGAATCATTAACATTTCAAACATCTTGTATTGACTTTAAAAAGAGAAGAATGTAAGTATGCACTGAGTTTTCACTTTGGGAATACTTTTGCTTATATGCTGTCCTTAACTGATGTGTACAAGTAGATGGCTATAGTTCTGGTATTAATGCAGTGGGAGGGGTAAAAACACTGGGTAAGTCCTAAACCATGAACATGAGAGAAAACTAATGGAATCTCAGCAGAATACTCTCTGTAAGCAACTTTCATTTTTTAACTCAGTCATCCTACTAGGAGGAGACTTAAATAATTATCCTACGGTTCTACATAATTTAGAGAGGAAATAGTGGTAGTGTCTCATGTAAGTTCCCGTGAGCACACATAACTGCATTTACTGGCATGCTGATTCCTAGAGGGACATCAAAGATATCTTTAAGTAACATACACAACTTACTCTACATTCTTTGTCCAGTCTGGAGGGTTACTCATGGTCATAAATACACAGTTGGTCAAAATAGTGCACATGATAAGCATGCTGAATAATGTAGATACAGTTAAGGAAAACACATCAGTAATTCATACAATATCACATCACCCATATATCTTAAGTACAGTAAAATATTGCCACTTAGAAAAATTTTTTAGACTATGGCAAACATTGCACGTGTATTTTGCTTAATCTGATAGTTTTCACTTTAGTACATTAAACCTGATTTGTCAGTGTTCTGATGTTCAATGGTTCATGTTCTCATGATTTGTATTCAGCTGGTACTAAAAGGTGAAGGAGACGGCTCTCGCATACCTCGGAGGTAACGTGAGCTGAGTAACATCTAAAACCAAAATGACTTGCAGAAGAATAATATTTTACTTAAGTACTGGATATGTTTGAATAAGTGTTAGTCTTTCACTTCTACAATTTTGGAACTAAACTCAACAGCTGGCATATGCAAAGCAAAAAAAAGTTTATCCTATTTACCATGACTCAGAACTATAAACATAGCACACACCACACCAGCGCCCAGAACAGCCAGTCTGTCACAAAACAGAGAACAAAACATGGAATTGTTTCTAATTGCTAGAATGACTGTATTCAATGTTTCCCGATGTAGTTTAGCAGTACATGCTTCCATCAGTGCAATAGAAATCCATAGAGATCTCAGAGATTAAGGGAATAATTTTCCAGTATGCTTTTTGGGCTCTCACAGTATCACAGTATCACAAAGTTGGAAAGGACCTCTGAGACCATCAAGTCCAACCTATAACCCAACACTAACACCAACCATCATCTAAACCATGTTAGCAGGACAAAAAGCATCTCTTGTTCTACCAATGTTTTAATTTGAAAATGGTTACAGTAACTTGTGGTCAACTACTTGAAGATCATTGAGAGCTCTAGCAGAAATAAATTAGATGTTCTGGGACTATGAAACCCAGACTAACAGCTTAAAGTGGTTTGTGGTAGGGAGGTGGGACAGTTCACTCCAACTTCATTACACCCAATGTGATGTTCTTAGTTTACGAGATCACTGGCTCTATGAACACTGCAGTCCTTCCCTTTTCATGGCAATGAAGTAAACTTGATTATTGAAACATTTGGAAATACTGAAATCACACAAACCCAAAACCTCACTCAAAGTGGCCACATGATGGCAGCAAAAAATAAGGACTGCTACACCTTTATGCCGAACGGTTAACTAATTTTCCTCTAGTCATCTCTCTAAATGACTCAAAAATAGTTGCATCAACACGACTGGTATGGATGCTAGCTTAAAACGAAGAAAGCCATTTACAGAAAACATGTATGTAGGAGCCTAAGTTTTGTTTGTTTTTTGGTTTTTTAATCAAATAGAGGGCATTTTGTTGTTTGGAGTATATTTTTATGCCATGGGGAAAAAAAAACAAAAAAACCAAACCAATCCTTTACTCTAGGTGAATAGGAGAAGAAACATCTCAGCCTGTTACTTCGCAGGGGGAGCAGCATCTGACTGTGTGTCTGGGCACGTGTGATCAGTGTTCAGAAAATGTGGAGGATGTACAGATGAAAGTTTTCCAACCACTGTGCTCAACAGATATCCTTCATATTGAAAGTGAAAGGCACAGTTCTGTTACAAAGGCCAAAATGCCAAACACTCACCTCAAAACGTGAGGGCAGTAGAGTTATCCATAAAAGTCAGAAGGCTTATTAAAATTAATAAGGAACATTGTATAAGGAGCTGAAAGCAAAACTGTATTATGGAACAATTATATCGTTTTAAAAATTCATTTTTGTAGTGTTTTTACTATACTGAATTAAAAGAAGAAAAGAAATATCCATCTATTCTTAGGTTTAAGACAGAAAAAACACAACCCACCCTATGTCTATATGCAAGGTAGAAATTGCTCATCCCATAGTTGGCTAGTTAGAAAAGAAATCCGTGCATGTATTAGATGGAAACCTCCTCCTATAATAGAGCTAAATTACACGATCACACAATCAGTTAATAGAAGGGAAAATACTGGAACTGCATATTGTTTATTAGAATTGCTTTTGTTTTGACTGCCATCAGATCAGCTGAATACACTTTGAACACAATTAGGAGGAACTTAAAAAGTAAACTCAGTAATCAGTACACCAGTAAAAAACATTCCACACAACTAGCACAGATGCAAGCTTGGAAAGTATTACAAATCAGAGGCTATACCTTGAATGGATGAACATTTATTAGAGGCTTCAATCTGACAGTATTCAGCAGCATTTTCTCACCGTCACCACCACCATGACTATACATCTCTCTCAGGTCCCTTAGCTACTGTCCCCAAATGCTTCCTAACTCCTCTTTAGACAACTTCTTCCCTTTCTCTCACTGCTTAACTTCCAGGAAAATCAGAGGAAAAGGTCTTCCAAGCAAGAAACAATCAGCCTTGTTTCTTCCTTTTTCTAAAGAACAAGAAGGTTCTGCCAGCAGTCTCTAATAATAACACTTCTGCCCTTGACTAACTCTTCAAAGTTAAGTCTTACTGTCACCCCAAAGTTTTCATTTGGTGACTATTTTATCCAGTCTTAGGGTACTGCAAGAAAAGTGCACCAAAACCTCACCTGCTAGAAATTCTGATCAACCTGTTACAAACATCAGGCATGAATCCCACGTGTCGGTCTGAAACTTCCCCTTGCCATCTCATCAGTTATGGTCCCCCAATCTGTCCACCATCTGCACATACAGATGCTCTGGAAACTGCCTATTGGACTGCTGCCTGTGCTTTCTAGCAATGTTTTAAATTTGGCAGAGGATTTTGGTGCAACTGGGCAGGTGTGGGAATGTGAGATTCAGAATGCATGAACCAGACTTAAGGCACACTGCTGCAACAGACTATAAAGCTAGTCTGAGGATGGCAGAAGGACCCCTGAAAGGCAATATAAACATATCCCTGAGCCAGCTATTCCTGAGCAGCTACATATCTGCATAATTGCTTGCAAAACTCAAAGCTCTGCTGGAATTTGGGAGCACAAACTGCATTTCCTTTTTTAAAAAAGATGTAATTGTTTTATGTATCTGGGATGCAAAAAGTTTCAATGTTAAAATAAATCTGAAGAAACTTATCTTAAAAATTTATCAAGGTGGTTTCTTAAATTCATCTGCAGATTTGTACAAAAGTACTGAAAATCAATATAGTTAAAATGCATCTACATGATATATACATCTTTTTAGTATTTATAAAACCTTACAGTAAGTCTTCCACTGTAAGATAAAAAGAAAATTAACAGCCTACAAAAAAATTTATTTACAACGACAGTTATGAGTTTTCTTAATTTTGGTGTAACACTTTGAGCAACCATTGAAAAAGGATATGAATGTACCAAAATTTTAATAGCTATTTTCCTAAGAGGATTGAAGGGAGTTAAAATGTACAGAGCAGAGGTGGCACTGAATCGGAAGATTGCCTTCCCTTTATTCAATACTATAAAGGTCTGAAAAAGAGAAAGAGAAGACATTTTATAGACATGTTATAAGTGTGTATTCACTGTAGATGCTAATTTTAAAACTGTTCCTAGTGACCAATCACCAACATCGTAAAATTTTGAATAGCTAATACACAAAAGCCATGACTCATTTTCACAATAAAATTTATTTCCAGTACTTACCTGATGTACCTGACATATGAAAATACGATTTTAAATTTAGGACATTCAATTCCTTAAATGTTTTTATATAACTTCTTTATTAAACATCTTAACTATAGTAATATGATACATTTACATGATGTGTATCTTGTTAAAAAAGGTGCAGAAATTATTAACTAAAATTATAATTTTATCTGTATCTTCCCATAGAAAACTCTCTCTTCCTGTTTGAAATACCATAAGCAGGGTAACCCGTGTATGCTAATGATGTGTTAGTAAGAGAAATCCTTATGGAAACTGCATTAATAGACTACTTATTTTTTTCATATTTTTTATTCTAGTCTGTTTCCTGGTCTTTGTGCTAAGGAGAGAGAGAAATAGCAATAAAACTTACAGACATTATTATATAGAACACTGAGGAATGTGGGCATCTGAATTCACCGTTCTGCACAATTGTGGTTTGCAGGTGTGGAACTTTCACACAATATACGTAATTGTGGAATTTAAATTTTAAAAGCTAACAAGCCTATCAAATTTAGACTAAGTTAAAGGCATGTGAGCCCTACTTCAGAGAACTTCAGAAGTCTCTGTTGACTGAAAGGTTGTCTATTTTTCTCAAATAAATCCATGAGCCAAACATAAATGTTATGAGAGTAAACTCTACAAACATTGCTTTACGTCCACTGTAGGCCATCACGGCTGCAATAGCATTAACACTACTGCATGGGAAATGTGGACTGTCAGGTTTCTTCATGGCACTAAGGTGCTCTTCAACTGCAAGATCAATCATAAAAGAATGAAAAACATTGCAAAAGGAAAGCTCAGTAAGAAGAAATCTGAATGCAGTGGAAAGGATGACGCAATGATTATAGCCTGGATTAATATTGAATTAAAGGTATTAAAGAATCTGCCCAAAAGAAACATCCAAAATGCTTTTTTTCTTGTTTTATCAATATTTTGTAAATAAGCTATGATAAACTCTCCTTGTTTTTCATTATGTTGCTGATGAAGTGAGCTGTAAACTAGAATGCCAGTGGAAGTGTGGGAAAGGGAATATTGATCTCTTCTGGTGCCTGTGACATCAAACCATCAAACATTGCTTCAAGACGGTAAGAAAGCGTAGTACAAGGCTATTTATGGGAAGGCTGTCAGACTGAGAAAGTATGCCAAGGAGGTTCAAGAAGGATGATTCTTCAGTCTGCTTAGATTTGGGAAGCTTAGTATGTACGGGCCATGAAGTACAGATACAAATCTCTACTGCCAGTCTGTGATAGATACCAAATACTGAAAGCAGAAGAGAAGAAGGGATTAAACCCTAAGGAAAAGATGCCCCAGTCCCAACTCACCTACTGTCTTGTTCCCTGAGCTGTGTCTCCATCATGGCTCTATATGGCACACCTTCCTACACAAAACCCTGAAGAGCAAGGGACATTGATATTGTCTTCAATAGAAACTCAACATACATAATGGTGTAAGATACGTATTTGATATCCCCACTTCCGCATAAAAATGGAGAAACTGTATATAAGACTGAGGACAGTGGGATAAAGCCTGAGCTAATGTTTCCAAACTACACTTCCATTATACATTACTGATAATAACAACTTCAAAGTAAAACTGCAGATGACCTGAACTTAAACAAAGTTTTCATTTTAAATAATGAAGTAAACAAGCAGATGAATTAATTTTTGGCACAATGTGTTGAAGCCTCACACCCCAAGAGGGAAGGTGAGTTTCCCCTCACAGGTCTGTCTCCAGCCGCCAAGACTCACAGCTCAGCAGTCTCCAACTCACGCTCTTAGCTTCTGTAGCTATGAGGTAGTTGATGAAATACCTTATAAATCACACTCCATACTAATTTTTTATCCAAGACTACACCACCTACGTTTAGTCAACCTATATTTTTTAAAAATCTTTCAACACAAGCATATTAAACATACATCTCTTTTCAAATGTGCCTTATGGAAAATAACAGCATGCTGGCTCAGCTCCAGTTTCAGTTGGAAGCTGCTGCTATTTTAGCTGTTCTACTTTCTGCTGCCCTGCATAAGGAGAACCAAGAAGACATAAACTCTCTACTTCAGTTTTAATTTTTCACTCAAAGCACCTTTGTGACTGGAGCCTTTAGAATGACTTTCTTGGTCCTCTGATTTCTAGCCTTAAACATGAATTAAATTTTGATGCTATCTCTGAAGAAGAATTTTCACCAAAAATAGAGATAATAGCAGATATCCAGCCCCTGTGTAAGCTTTCCTCCCTGGTAAGCCTGCTATATCTCATTGCAGTCTAACCCAGATGCAAGCCAATATGTGGGCAGTGTGGATGAACACGAAGTGTTGTACCCAAAGCTGTCAGGACAAAGTAGACATACACTGAGAAAAGCCAAATAAAAACAAATTGTAAGTTTAGTGTTCGTATATGAAGGATTATGTATACTTTTAAGGGCTTAGGTTTTATAAAATGCTTTAATTATTTTATAAAGGTAGGAAAACTACTCACACTTAAGTATTCCAGTGTGAACATGAATTCAAAGAAATCCCTAAAGAGTAGCTCCTAATTTTGTGGTTTTGCCTATGTAACCTGGATCCCAGTTCTGCTAATTCTGCCATATTTCATATAAGCCCGGAAAGGCATTCTTAGCAGGGCAAAGAAGGAGAAGGTGTATTTTGAGAAGATACAGCTAAGAAGGAAGAAGAATTCACGCTGAACAAAGATATGGTCTCTAAGAACATCTTGGGACAAAGAGTTCCCAAAACGTTCTTTCTCCTCTCCCTCCTCCCAGTTAGTTTTCAATACAGTTTTTGGAAGGCTACATTTAGCAGACTAGCTGGTACTCCATTGCATTTCCACTTCCTACAGTTAAACAAACACCACATAAACTTCAAAGGACCCTCTGAAAGGCAAGAGGTGACATATTGTTGAGCTGGGTCCTTAGCTTCTCAGGAAAAGCCCCAGGGGCAGCTAGAACACGAGACTCACGGCGTATTGAAAGTTGGCATTTCTTGGTTTTGTGGTTATTTTTGAAACCATGTTTTCTAGCAAGACCTTATTTTTTTGCTTTGCTAGAACTTTTCACTTGAAAGTTCTTTCACTTATAGCTATCAAAAATATCTCAAATCACTAGTGCATTCACCTTTTCTGATGTAATGAAATTATGTAAAGCAATTTTACAGAATCTTTTTGTGTCTGAATAGCCCAAGAGCTAGTGGTTTTGTCAGATTACGGACCAATATTTCCAAGTGCCAGGACAAAAGGAGGCTCCTCTTCTGACAGACACCATTGAACATCCTTCTAGCAAGAGGCAGGGCATAGGGTGGCAATTAGTACTGCTATATCTATATTATAACAGGAGGAAAGTGAAGTAAAACACATTTAGTCTCGCCTATGCTTTCCTTCCTCTTTAACGTAGTAGCCTAGGTTCAAGAGGAAACAGCCAGCCCCTAAAGCATGAAAACATGTGGACTAGATTTTGACACATGCCTGCAGGTCAGGATCTTAGGAGATTCCAACTGGTCATTTCTCTATAGACAGTAAACCTCCTTGACCCTTTGTGATGGAAGCTTGATCATGAACAGACAGTCACTATTATACTGGGAACACACTGATTGGCACTTACACAGAAGTGGAGCAAAAAAAATGGGTACAGTCCAAGTTCACTTTTACTCATTTTTGGATTAGAAAAAATTTGATTGTAACCATCTAAGATGCTAAACTTCACAGTTCTAAAGACCAGCATCATCAACCACTACAGTCAGCAGCATCTCTTTCTAATATACTGTATTATATTATAATAACATAATTATCTTCAAGAGTACAGTTGCTGGCATTCAGACTACCTATGATACTGTATAAATCAATAATACTATCAGGTGTGTATATTTGCTATAATGGGCTGTTCAGTTGTCAATTTTTTTTCTTTTCCTTTCTACTTCAGATTAATATTGGGCACGAATATGTTCTCTGGTTGTAGCTTTTGCATAGAAGCACGGTTAAAAGACCCCGTAAAACTAGCACACCTATCTAGTTTTGTTCCCTTAACAAATTTCCCCATTTTTAACTTTTCATCTCTGGGCTACCTTATCCACAAATTAAGCCTCTCGCACCAGCTCAACACACTTATTTCTTCCTGCCTTATTCTGTATTAAACCGTATCAAACACAGCATGCAAAAACCTATTGCTTAGACAAAAGTCTCAAAGATGAAATGTAAAACACTCTAAATGATCTTCCAACATTCAATGCATGCAAAAATACAGTGAACTTGTCCAATCTTGCTACAAAAACAGGGAAAAATTGCCAGCAAGTGGGATGCAATACTTGCATATAAGGCAAACGCATATAAGGATGATTAAACTCATGACCCAAATCTGGAATAAAAAAGATATTCCTAAAATTCTTGTACAGGTTTCCTGAATAAACATTGTGACCATGTTCATTAGTATCATTTAATCAGTTCTGTAGGTAACTGTTTCTATTCCCTATTTGAAAGTTGGGAAGCCAAACTGATATAGTTCCTTTTGATAAAACAGGTACAGTTTAGGCAAGAGATCTTAATAGAGGTTTAAAGCAAAAATGTTATCTGCTAATCAATGCACTTGTCCTAATCTTTTCTTGAAAATAAGTATTTTTCTTCCTAGATTCATGGAATCATAGAATCATAGAACTACCCAAATTGGAAGGGACCCAAAAGGACCATCAAGTCCAACTCATATGCCTACATAGGACACTCCCAACATTCACATGATGTGACTGAGGGCATTGTCCAAATGCTTCTTGAATGCTGGCAGACTCAGTGCCATGACTGCTTCCCTGGGGAGCTGTTCCACTGCTCCACCACCCGCTGGGTGAAGAACCTCTTCCTAATATACAGTCTAACCCTTCTCTGGCACATTCCCTCTAGTCCTATCATAGGTTGCAAGAGAGAAGAGATCAGCACCTGCTTCACCTCCCTCCCTTGTCAGAAGGCAGTAAACAGCTATGAGATCCCCCCTCAGTCTCCTCTTCTCCAGGCTGAACAGACCAAGTGACTTCAGCTGCTCCTCATACGACATCCCCTCTAGACCCTTCACCAGCCTTGTGACCCTCCTCTGGACGCTCTCCAGTAGTTTTATGTCATTTTTATACTGTGTTGCCCAAAACTGCACACAGTACTCGAGGTGGAGCTGCACCAGTGCAGAGCAGAGCGGGACAATGACCTCCTTTGACCGGCTGGCAATACTGTGCTTGATGAACCCCAGGACACGGTTGGCCCTCTTGGCTGCCATTCTAGTGTTTTTCATTAGATCCATATCATTTCAGATACATGCTTCCCCAGGCAGAAATATAAGATCTCTAACCATCATGCAGCAGTTGCCAGACAGTTACACTGGAAGGTGTGTTGCTTCACTCCTTGACTGTGCAAGGTGGAATTCAGAGAGGGATAAAGAAAAGGTGAAATTTTAAATTGTACAGCAGTAAATGCATTGAGCATTAAGAGTCCTTCACACCTTCCTGGAGATGTACACTTGTGATTCACGCTTTCCTCAAACTATTTCTCCTTCTGAGACTCACAGGACCATCAACTGCTACCAGTACTCTCAAAAGAGAAGTGAAATAAGATAAAATTATTTCCAGAATTGACATACAGCTAGATAAGAGAACACAGGAATGAGATGATTTATAGTCAAATTACTGACATGCAATTGAAATAGATGTTGGATTTCTGTTAGGAATGTCTATTTTCCTCCTACTGAAAGGCCAAAAAAAAAAGAGAATTGTAATGTGTGAGAATTTTTTTTGTCTTTGCCTGACAAGGCTGTTTCTATTTCTGTCCTGGAGGATTAAGCCACATGCATAGAGAGAACATGTGGACTTCAGCACAAAGAAGAGAATCCCTGTGTGTATGATTTGCCTGTAAATGTTATTTAGTGTGCAAATAAAAGTATCATTCCTTTCAAACAGTGCAGAAACGTCGCTGAATATGTTCAGCTGTGTTCACACCATTTCTCAGAATTCTGTCATCAGACCTGGCTGATGTAGTAAGTGCTCATCTCCATCTGTGAAGAGACTGAAAGGGTATTCCATTTCTAAGGGCTCTAGAAGTACACCTATCATTCATTTATTTTCACTGTAAGGTGCACAAGAGAGACAGATTGGACTACAAAGGTCCAGGATGAGCTGTGGGTAGGTAGGGATGTAATTATTACATGTGGTTTGGTATCATAAACAGACACAATTAGTACAGAAGTCTATAAGGCCTGCTTTTACAGAAACTTTTATAGCATCTTTTATCTTTGTCAAAGTAGAACTGTGATTTAAAGATAAATCTTAGTGCACTGTGAATGGCAGATAAAGGCTCTTTCAGAGGCATCAAATAATAAAGTTAAAAATATTGTTCTTTCACACAGTATTATCTATCTTGTCAAAATAAGACTCAAAACTCACATGAAATTTAGCAAGCTAAGACACTTAGAACACAGCACTTTGTGAAAATCAAAATAACTCCCGTCTTGGTATTTATAGAGTATTCACAATCACAGCATCTAATAATTAAACATCACCCAAGCTAGCTATCACTATAAACCATGAACCTTTTCTACAGCATATGGGCATTGCAACAGAATCCTCCTGAAAGGATTCCAAGGCTGTTCAAGGCCAGTTGCACCAGAAACTTTAAAATCAGTTTTACACTTTGTATTTTCTGTCTATCCACCTTTCTCTATTGATTCCATAAACTTCCTAAGAATTTGCTATCAAAGCAGATTTCTGGGAACAAAATCTGCTATGCATTGGCTCATGGTGTCAGTTTTAAATCTGAAGAACCTTAGAGGAAATGTGTTGGTGTATTCAGTTTCCATATACATTTACTTTCTTACAGCTTGCAAAGTAAGTAAGGAATTATTTATACACGTTTGTTTAGATATTATATATTGTTTATAATCAATGACAACATACTATGTTTCAACTTACATAGAAATGTTGCTTTGATATAAATTCAATGATATTAAAAGAATATTTTTTTATGGAAATTAAAAGAAAAGGAAGAAAAATTAGTAAACATTAAGGATGATAGATTCTGTCCTGTACCATACAGGACTGTGGGCATTTTGCTAGTGATTAAGAGAACAGTGAATAGAAGCCTAAATTTTCACACTATTTATTTATACACTGCTACTTCCATTGTACAACTATATTACACTACACAATCAGTCATAATGTTACGTTTATTTCCAATTATATTAATTTAATTCTAAAAATAATACTACTGCAAAATTCCTTCTTAGGTAAAGCAGGAGAACCAGTGAGCCAAGGTCATATGTGAGTAAACATGTTCTGAAAACATACATTAACTACATCAACTTTTTATAACTAGAAGTTATCAAATATTTATTTACTAACTTTCTGGAAGGCAGAATGTATATAACCCACTACACAAAAATGAAATGAACATGATAAAATGATAAAGCACTCCAAACACTGGCATATGAACAGGATTGATATTAGACTTACTTTTTTGTTGATGTAATATGGGTCCATGTCTTCCAAGGGCTCAGACACCATTCCTGGAGGTATGTCACCATATATAAACGGAAGTGTTTTTCCTGCCTCCAAATCACTGTTTGGTTTTGGCCCATTTTCATCATCATTGTCTTTACGATCTTGTTTAGGATTCTTAGCTTTTTCTGCAGCAATGCGTTGTTCAATAGCTGCAAGAGACTCCCTGGTGAAGAACTGGAAGCTGTCTGGTCCTGGTGGTACAAGAACTGGCTGCTCCATCTTTTCATCCTGCACATTTTAATTACCATTTATTCTTCTACATAGGAAAACACTAGAAGAAAGCAGAAAATAAAATCAAACATGCTAAAGTAAGAAAGATATAACATTTATTTTTAAGTGTTGGAATGTTCACACACTTTATATTGAAAATTATGTAAAGAAAGATAAACCGCTGGTGATTTGACTTTTGTAAGAAGCACTTGTGTGGTTCTTATACTAGTTATGTAAACTGCAATAATTTCTCAACCCCAGGACAGTAATGATCTTTTACTCCAAATAATCAAAAGCATGATACTTAAGAACAGTCACATACATTCATTCCTCATAACTCTAATTATCTTAAAATCACCTCATAATCCTATGGAATGAATTAGGATCATATAGTAACTATGAATACCACAGTTTGTGAGAGCTAACGCAGGAAATTTCACTGAGTTCAACAAGAGTATGAGAAAACAAACACTGTAGAATCAGCATTTCTGTTAAACAAATAAAATCAATTCTGCATATTAGAAGGTGGTAAAGTAGTCGTTCAAAGCAAGTTTTTGTATGGGTAGTTATTCAAGATAATAAGAACAATCGTCTATTTTTATTTCAGTTTAACTGCTACTATATATCTGGTGCTTTATTATCCCACTTAACTGGATAATCCTGGAAGTGTTCTAATGCACATATTTATTTATGCATTGCAACTGAGAAAAACCCAACAGGGGAAATAAAATTTCTTGATTTCTCGGAAATGTCTCTTGATTCACTCAGATGTATAGAATCATCACCCACAATCAGAGGAATGACTTCTAAGGAATCAAGGTGGCGGATTTCTCACTGTAAAAAAAATACAGGGAGCTAATCTCCTACTAAAACAAAAAGTATTCACTCATGCAGTGTAGAGTCACGTCAAAAGCAGTTCTCTGTAGATCTCCCTTATTTCTAATACTGAAAGGAAATGGAATCATCCTGTTCTGTCTCAATTAAGGGGAAAAAGAAAACTTCCCTTCCTCTACAAAAAAAGCATCCTCCGGACATCCTCCAGCTCCACATTTCATGGTTCTGCTTACTTCTGGGAACTGACTCTTCAGCCTCTTAACTACTGAACTCATATTTTTGTATAATCTGATATTACTTCTTAGTGTTCTGCCACACCTTGTGGATATTGAGAAGGATGAATAAAACATACTAGCCATACACATCTGACCTTGCTGCTCCCCACACTGATCCCCATAAGTGACACTGTAATTCGGGAAACATATCTCATACTAAGCCACTATCCAAATATTATGGGAGCCATAGCTGTAGGCAGATACTGCCTCCTCCGTGGGCTTTAGGAGAATACAGAGACTCAAGGGAGACAGCCTCTCATCATGACAGACTCTCATCTTATCTGGCATAGGAAGTGATGAAGGCCTCTTCCTCTTTTCTCTCAGCATAGGCATAATCCCCATGGGCACCAGCAAATGAGGCTGCACAGCCATGTCTGCTGGTTTTCCCATTTGCCACTTTTTCTTTGAAAGTTCATTTCATTGTCGAAACAAACCCTCAGTACACAGCACTTGGTGTTCTCTGCCATGGTGGACAGTGAGGTGCTGTACAGTAGCAAGGGCAACCTCATGTTTTGAAGAGGAAGGAAATGGAAAGCCAGCAAGCAGTCTGCAAAGACGAGCTCTGAAACCCCATGGTGCTCTGTCAGAACCACCTTTAAGTTCAGCTGAGTGTCCCCAACTGGCATGCAGAACACAGGGTTTGCCTGCAGGTGTACAGAAGGAAGCTACTTCATAGCCATTGGTTAGGTCGCAAAAACAACTGATACAGCTACTAAGTTTACACATTGAGTTTAAAAATAGCAAATGCTGTGGGCTTTTCTAATGTTTTTTTTTCTACTAAAACCATATTATTTTCTACAGCTTTTTTTTAATTTTGACATTATTTTTCTATAATCAATACTAGAATGTTCTCAGGTCTGTCAAATGTACATGGAACTAGCCAGATATACACCTTTAGATATAGGACAGTCTGAGTAGACTGTACTTAACAAAATGCTTCAGGAGACTCTACGAAGATTACATTTATCCTCTACTTTGCATATTAGATGATATTCCAGAGACATTTTCCTTTTCTTCCTTCTATAAGTCTTCAGAATCGCAAATAGAAACCTTCTATAGATTTAAAAGTCAGTATTAAACACATACAGAATTTACTAGTCCTCATCGCAAATCAATCTCATTTATAATATCATAGTTGTTAACTGAAGGGTTTGTACTTCCTATATTACAGTCGATGAATTTATTCTGGCTTATCTGTACAGGGGATGGATATCAATTGATACCAGACCAGTTAACCGATACCCTCCTGATTTATACCACGTGATTCATTAAATATTAATTGAATAGCTACAGATTTTTTTTTCTTTAGCAGAGCACAGGTAATTCAACAGAAGAATTAATATAAGAATATGCAAAACAGATTTCTTACTAATTTCTTTCCTATTCTGCATCTGGAGAGAATGAGTTTCCTTTGCCTTTTTTAGCTCCAATTGTGTTTGAGTGACTTTCTTATAAGCAGTGTATCAGTGAGCAAAACATTTAAATTTAGGAAAATAATGTACTCAGAACACGTGAGAATGGAATCATTCTATTTTTCTGAAATTTCCCAGGAAAAACATATTCATATATACTTTGTAACAGACATTGTTGTAAGCCAGATAATTCCAGAGCATACTGAATATACTCTGTTCGTATGAGCCATCTGTAAACCACATGCAGAATTAGTTTGAAGTATCTATGTAACTGCACAGTGCACAGTTGATCTGCCCATGCATATTAAGTCTTGAAGCATCCAGAACTACATATACGCTGACCATCTGGAAAAAACACATGCAATTGGTTCTACTGTACACCTTCCGTAGTTGTAGATAGATGCATACTTAGAGAATAACTCAAGCTGTCAAATACCCACAGAGTTTCTGCAAATTTCTAGAGTTTTCAGATTTCACCTAAGTAAATTTTCTAGGTGAAATAAGGGTCATTTCAACAAACAGATGGAGAGGTGGTGCCTTGTATAAGTGATTCCAAACCAGTTGCATGGTAGCCTTTGAAGAAATCAACTAGATGATACATAATTCTCTGAAAAAGACAAGTTTGACCAATATTATTTCCTAATCTGATAAGCATCTAGTTTACTGTTAGCTTTCATGTTCTTAATGTCTTCATAACAAATAGTGACAAGAGTTTCTAGAGACTTTGGTCAGGAGCACCTTAGCATATATGTAGAACTGCAGTACTACAAACACCTAAACTATGGCAAACTAATTTCTTTATATCATCCATATGCTTAAATTTAAATCTGTAACATGCTTTATTGTTTGATCTTCTGTGACAACACTCATGAATTAAAAATTAGCTTCCATGTGCCACAGAACATAAAGAATCATAGAATCACATAATGTTCTGTGTTGGAAGGAACTCACAAGGATCATCGAGTCCAGCTCCTGTCCCTGTATAGGACAACCCTAACATTCACATGAGGTGGCTGATAGCTTTGCCCAAATGCTTCTTGAATATTGTCAGGCTTGGTGCCATCACTGCTTTCCTGGGGAACTGTTCTAGTGTTCCATTACCCTCTGGATGAAGAACCTTTTCCTAATACCCAACCTAAACCTCCCCTGGCACATCCTCCTGCCATTCCCTTGGGATCTATCGTTGGTCGTAAGAAAGAAGAGATCAGTGCTTGCTCCTCCTCGTTCCCTTGTGAGGAAGCAGTAATCTGTGATGCGGTCTCCCCTTAGTCTCCTCTTCTCCAGGGTGAACAGACAAAGTGATTTTAGCTGCTCTTTATATGGCTTCCCCTCTAAACCCTTCACCAAATTTGTGGCCCTCCTCTGGACACTCTCCAGTAGCTTTATATCCTTTTTATACTGTGGCACACAGTACTCAAGGTGGGGCCACACCAGTGTGGCACAGAGTAGGACAATCATCTTTCTCAATCAGCTACGAATGGTGCGCTTGATGCATCCTGGGACATTGTTGGCCCACCTTGCTGCAGGGTACACTGTTGGCTCATGTTCAACTTGCTATTGACCAGAGCCCCCAGATCCCTTTCCACAGCATTGCTCTCTAGCCTCTCACTCCCCAGTCTGCACATATATCTAGAGCTGCCATATCCCAGGTGCAAACATTCCATTGGACCCTATGTGCCAGAAATGTAGGAATTTGACTAAAACACACAGTTCCAACAATGCTTGTGGTACAACAGGTCTGTTTTAGCTTTATACTTTCACCTACATAAGCACCTATATGAAGCCTTCCACGATCATCTTTATATCCAAATGCTGAAATCAAACCTGATCTCTAAAAGACAATGTTCTTCCTGCCTCTCCCTCCATCTTTTGTGTTCCAAGATTCTCAGTACTACAACTTTTAATACTAACCATCATTTAGTTTAATTAGTATAGCAATATGATTAACTTAAAAAAAGTTGTAGCTTCTCAGATTTACCATATAGCAATGTGCCATGTGCCTTGCGCAGAGTGATGTGAACATACTTCTAATATACAGACATGGTGAATAGACCAGAATGGTATTTTCCCTCTTCTGTCAGCTTTGTAATACACAGATAAGTGTGTCACAAGCATGAACTAGAGAATAAATGTGCTCCAGATATTAACTAGAGAATAATTTATGCTCTTTACTTTTGTAGGTAAAACCTTGCATTCATTGGAAGTAGTGGTGAATTAATACTTATGCCTCCTCCATCCCTCTTTTTTTGGTTTTGTTTTTTGGTTTTATTTTTCATTCTCCAATTTCTCAATTCGGTGAAAGGCCATTGAGACAAGATTTGTACACTGCTGGATGTGAATGTGTGTTCAAGATGAAATGGAAAGATGAGTGCAAAAGGAAATGCACATAAATATTTTAACAAATACATTGCACATTCTTTTGCACTGCTACTTGCAGAATTCGTTACTCACTGGACTCTACATTATATACATCACAAAATATGATTTGTTACACTTGGTGACATAAGAAACAAGTCAACTCACTCCTAGTAGAAAATAAAAATGAAAGTACAGGAAAACAAATACTAAGAAATTAGCAAAAAAACCTGGACTCTTTTCACTGTTTTGTTAATTTCCCTTTGAATTTCAGGAAGGCACTCTTAAATGTCTGTATAGACTGCTTTTTCCTCATACTTTCCAGCACTGTGAAACTGATTGCTAAGGGAAAACGCAGGCAAGAGAATTCTGCTAGAAGAAGCAGAATTTAATCTTTACCCTTCACTTTGCCCTTGCCCTGTGACACACATTGTGTTTTTGCCTTTTGGCATAAAATAACAAATCAGTTCTCTTAAAAATCATGCATCTTTATATTTTTAAAAAGCACCAGAGTGGTAAACAGTAGCATTAATATTTTGAAGTCCTCTCGATGCAATGATGTAACATTAGTAACTTCATTTTGATAAAGAGATTAACAAAGTATTAGTGAGGTTATCAGTAGTATGAACAGGAAATGTCTCCTGGCTGATTCAAGGCACAACTAACAGACCATAGCTACTACAAAATAAAGACAAATCAATGAATCTTCATACAAATCTCTATGTTTTATTATTCCCATTATTTTTTGATTTATCAAATATTATGATTCTTGTCTTCAGAGTACAGAATAAATAGAAGATAAATAAATAATAATAAATAATAAAATATATAAATAAAGCATAAATATATGAGATAAATAAATAAATAAATAATATATGAGACCGACAGGATGAGGTTCAACAAGACCAAATGCCGAGTCCTGCACTTGAGGCACAACAACCCCATGCAGCATTAAAGGCTTGGGGAAAACTGGCTGGAGAGCTGCCTGGAGGAGGAGGACCTGGGGGTGTTGGTTGACAACTGGCTGAATATCAGCCAGCAGAGTGCCCAGGTGGCTCAGGCAGCCAATGGCATCTTGGCCTGTATCAAAAACAGTGTGGCCAGTAGGACCAGGGAAGTGATTGTACCCCTGTATGGGGAACTGGTGAGGCCACACCTCGAGTACTGTGTTCAGTTCTGGGCCCCTCAGTACAAGAAGGACATTGAGGTGCTGGAGCGCGTCCAGAGAAGGGCGACAAGGCTGGTGAAGGGGCTGGAGAACAAGTCCTACGAGGAGCAGCTGAAGGAACTGGGGTTTAGTTTGGAGAAGAGGAGGCTGAGGGGAAACCTCATTGCTGTCTATGGCTGCCTGAAAGGAGGTTGTGGCAGAGCGAGTGTTGATCTCTTCTGCCAAGTGACAGGGGATAGGAGAAGAGAAAATCTCCATAAGTTGCGTCATGGGAGGTTCAGACTGGATATTAGGAAGAATTTCTTTACCGAAAGGGTGGTCAGGCACTGGCACAGCTGCCCAGGGAGGTGGTTGAGTCATCATCCCTGGAGGTGTTTAAAAAATGGGTAGATGAGTTTTTGAGGGACATGGTTTAACAGATGATTGGTGTGGTTGGACTCGATGATCTCAAAGGTCTTTTTCAACCAGAAGATTCTATGATTCTATGATATATTATGATTCTTAAAGTGTGGATTTGTGGGAGGAGAGGTACGGCCACCTACTGCGGTTTTGCCTGTGAGGCCTTAGCTAAGGAGAAAACCCTGTTTTTTTCTTCACAGAACTGAGCCTGTATCTGGCCTGTTAATCTCCGTTTCAGGGCTACTACAGCTAGCAATGTAGGTAGGATATCCAAAGTAAACCACTTGGCAGGAGTACAGAAATCAGATTAGATTATTTGGACTATGCAACTTCTTATGATTCCCTGTTGCTCATATATAAAATTAGATTAATTCTTGTGGACAGCTTTATAAGTGAAACATGCATATTACCAGACTGATAATAGGATACCCTCATATTTTTTTCCACCATCTTCTTGATGTTCCCTCTCAGCATGAATAATGCAGATCTGGGCACAAGGACTTGTTTGCATTAGATTACTCGGACTTTTCTAACTGTATCTATTTAATGCATACTATTTTTAAATAACGTGTAGGTACATTAATACTGAAGACATCAGAACAGGGTACATATATGTGCATTGAGTTACAAATTAATTATTTGAAATACTGGGAGAAATCAAATACTATAGAGTAACTCAAGTGAAAGTCTATGCTTTGCAGCTAGATATTTCTATTACCAAAGATGATATATGAGCAAGATTATTGGCATAGGGAAAGAGTCACAGAAGAGTAGCAATGAGAGGGAGAGGATGACTATTTAGTTTGCCACAGAGCTGAAAACAGCCATGTATAGCTATGTGATTTTGGAAGGCAGTTTAGTGCCCCAGTCTAGGTTTCCCAACAGCCAGAAAGCAGAACAAAGATAGGACATACAGTTAATGTCTGTGATATCCACACTGTTGTATAATTGCTCAGCTTACATCTCATTACATGAGTATCTATGCTAAACTCCCTCATAAGCTCCAGGGAATTCAAAGCTGCATTTTCCATCAGTCAGCAAAACTCTTACACTATCACGGGCAATAGACCATCTGATATCTCTTTACAGTGCTCTGCCATCACTATGCAGGAATGAAATCAAGATTAATGGGATAAAGAAAGCCCATAAGAAAATATAAACGCGATGTCTTAATGGCAAGCTTTCATTCAGGAAGGCAGTCATGAGTTCTGATCTCTGCTCCTAGAGCTATTTTTCTATTCATCAACCAGTTCTCGCTAGAGGTGTATACATAGCTGACAAGAAAAAACTGTGAATACCTATTTGAGAAGAGAGTTCAGTTCTAGTTTTCACTCTCAATTAATTTCTTCACTTCAGGAAGAAAATATAAGCCTCAGTTTTGAAAAAATAAACCAAAATAAAACAAGCCAGCCCTCCCCAAACAAAATAACTAACCAAGCAAACCCCCCATGCTGGTAAAACAAGAATTTTTCCTATGAGCTATCTGTAGAAACTGTCATCTGCAGACAAAGCAGAATTTTGCAGCTTCCCCCCTTCAAACCCCAGCAATATCTACATTTGTAGTTATGCTTCTTTCTTGGTTAGAGCAAATCAGATGACCACATGATGTGGACGTGACATTTTTATTCAGCACTATTTGTTATTTATACATATGCCTTGTTGAGATTGCTGTTCTTATTACATTTTTGAATTTAACTAATGTATCTCTAAACTAAAATATAGCTAATATGCTTTGTTTTAGATTAAAAATAAATAGTTTGCTTCTGCTTACTGCTTTGATAGCTTAATTCCATTAACTGCAACCAAGTCATTTCTATTTTAGAAAGCTGAAAAATAAACAAAATTAGTAATGCAGTTCCACAGAAAAAGAAAAAAAATATTTTAATGGGAAAAGTCACAAGGCATCTTCATTACTATTCCATCTAAGCAAATACATTTAATAGGTAAAAACCACTCGACTGCTACCAAGCTGAATGAATTCCAGGCTTAATGTGTTCCCACAGACTATCTTGTGCAGCAACTGACAGCAATACAGAGTAGCAATTTTTCTGCTTTCTTTCATTTGATATCAGGGACCCCTTCTATTGGTAATCTGCATTACTGGTTCTGGATTTGTCATATTACTACCCTTGGAAAACAAGAAATAAAAGTTGATGGAAAATGGATTGCTCCATATCCTGGAATGAAGTAAATTTTGCAGAGCTAACAAACTCAAAGACATCTCAAACAAAAGTTACAAAATTATGACCTTTTTGGGTTGCTTAACCCCATTAATAGCATTCTGGTACTTGTTGTCTCATGTGGTCAATGGAAAGGCCAGTTTGGCATCATAACCTTAAAGACATAATGACAAAAGCATCTATTTGAAACTTTCTAACAGTTTTGAAACAGGAAGCAGTTTTTCTGACAGTTTTTGAAAAAGTTTCTGAAACAGGAAACTGAGAAACCATACGAAGGCTAGAAGAGTTGGGTTTCAGCCTTCTCCAATTAAATATTAGAAACAAATTTTCATACTTTGTCCTCTTGCTCTCTCTCACTGTACATGCAAGGCATGTTTCAGCACATGCTTGTGCATAGTGCAGAGAGGAGGCAACAACAGATGCACTGCTCTGTTTTAGAAGCAGAGTACTGTGTGCTAAATCAGTGCAGTGCAACACCCAAAGTGAGGGATCCATCTCACAAATTGTCTTTGAAAGGCAGGAGTTCTCAAGGAATGGGAGATGCTCAAACCACAAATCAACTGAGCAGCCCAGGAAGTGCTATTCCCGCTGCACAACTTCAGTATATCCCCTATGTTGATTATCCCCTTCTGCAACCGTCAGCCTATCTTATGTTTTATGAGATTCAACAAATATATGGCTTACACGGAAATCAAGTGTTTGTTAAGATAATTTGTATGTTATATGCTAATGACATGTAACATATGCAACATTTGCCTGTCAACACACGTTGACACATCTACATTTCTCTCCACATGCATGTCTGCAGTTTTGTGATTCTGAAGTTGTAACTGAGCAATCATTTTCACTAACAGTAAGAGGATTGTGCTATTTCTTAGTAGGGTGCTCTCAATTTTTTAATAGTTTGCTAATAATACTAGATTAAAAATTGCTCTTTACAGTAGAATAATTAGTATCTGTTCTTGCAGATACAACTTTATTTAACTTCATCAATTATATATAAAGATAGCTCAAAAAATTTCTTAAAATGAATAAAAATGTCATATCAGTACTTTAAAGAAACTTGTTCCAAAACACAGACCTACTCTAATATAAACAAATAAACAACTCTATTTCCTGACTAGTTTTGATGTTCAACAAAATTTGAATTAACAATGTTAGTCCAATGTAATTTTGGAAAGTTGTCATTAAGAGAACATTCATGAGGCCATCGTGTTTCAGGCTTGTGTCCAAGCATGACAGAAGCCTTGAGATCTCACAGTGCTCAAACCCTGGCACACTTTGCCCTAGAGGTAGTACAGTTGCGCAGTTAATTTACTCTGTTGAGTATTAGATAAAGTAATTTGCACTAACACTCAAGAATTATTGCTGCTAGAAATCAAGTAAGCAAGCACATTAGAGCTAGTTTCTGTATCTCCACCTCCTTCTGCAATTGAGGTGATATACCCCCCATAGGTTATATATTGCCTTGATAAGTCTCTCTGGCACATCTCTTAAGCAAAGACTATCTTTCCTACAAATGGCAGCTATGGTTCAGCAGCCATCCTAAAATCCTAGTGCCAGCGCATATTTCTACACTCATTGTGTCTTAACATATTCATCCCAAAGCTTCATACTTCTGACACTGGTGTGCAGATCATGGCTTAGAAAAGCAGCAGCTGATGCATGTGATTCAGAAAAGCAGCATTTGAAGCAAGCGACACACAGACTTTGCAGAAGTCCTTCATACAGTTATGCTTTACTCTGAACGGAGTAAAGAGACAAAACCAAGACTCAAAATACTAAAACACTCCCCCATTACCACTTTGCTGAATTTCCTAGTAACTCTTAGCTTAATCTTTGGCAACTGCTCTGAGTCATTTAAGCTGTCTCTCAAGGCTTTTCTCAAAATGGTGAAAGATAAACTCTTCCTTTTATTACTACCAGCTTCTGCATCAGGACACCACCTGGTCATCCCCACAAGCTCAAAGTCCATCTACTAATTTGCTCTTTAGTTATCATACCACTTACCAGAATGAGTTTTCTTGGTCAGTTCCCGTTCACAAACATGCCAACTGTAATTCTGTGATTACATCTCAATTGTTTCACTGAGACAAAACTGAGACAAAGGCTAAAGGTCAGATTTGATTTCTGCTTGCACAGTTTCCCTGTGGAGAAGCCTGGAAGCTGGTTGCAGGATGACCCAGCTGGGAAGTCGGCAGGAAGAATCACTGAGTTAAATTCACATGACTTTAAAATGGGGTTGTTGATTTCTTGTGTGGAGGAGTCACAGGTCTATATACCTGCCCTACTATCCATATCTGCCTTTGTGATATTCCACAGCTGACACAGAGCAGAAGTTAAGTCTTGCGTTCACTCCCAGGGATTTGCAAGAAGCCTGAATTTGGATCAATAGTCTTGGTGAGCACTAGTGTCCACCTAAAGTTTCACATAGATACTTCATAACTTCTAAGAGTATTTTGTATAGATATGGAACATCTTAGCCCAAAGAGCATGAATTAGAACATAATGCTGGTAATCTTAAAGGTTTAGGCATAAGAACAAGGAACTATCTCAGAATAATATGATATAATGCATAATTCCAAATGATCACAGTTGAATTTAAGAGACCCAGTGTGAATTTAAGAGAACCAGGCTTTGTGTATAGAAGTTTCACTACTCATTTCTCAAGATTTATTTCAGCAGGTTTTTTAGTCTCATTTACATCATCCAGTGTTTTAGCTTGTTCTGAGATCTAAAAAGGTCCTACGTGTTATTTTCAGTTGCAGGGAAAAATCTTGAAAACTCCTAGAAGCCATTAAATAGTTTCTGCTATTAAATGGTTAACTTCAGGCAGCAGCAACAGCATCTTCTGCCTCTGCCACACCCTTTAAGCAATCCCTTATTGTAAAAAGCTTCACAGTTGCAAAAAAAGGCAGAGACTGGAATTAGTGTTTCCGAAGAAGCAGTGTTTTGAAAGCCACTGAATGAAGACTATTAACCACAATAACTTTTATTTAAAAACAAAGGTTTAATCTCTCTTTTCTTTTTTATTTTGAGGTGCTGGTGCATTTCCAGTCATATATTATTTTATATTCTAAACCTACAATAAATGTTTAGGTTGTTAATTTGATTTTTGAAAATACAGGAATGCAAAGGTATAACAAATAATCCAATCAAAAGCTAGAAATAATAAAATTATATCTATGAAATCTAGTGGTATTGGGACTTGGGAGTCTTCTGGGTTTTTTAACCCTATGGTTGGCCAAGAAGAAAAATTAGATAAATGTGCTTCTTTAAAATAACTAAGAATATATTATGTGCAGAGACTTTAAATGTTCAGCAGCCCAGAAAATTTAAAAATTAATGAACTTAATGCTATTAAGTGTTCTGAGAAAACAGGCAAGTGACAACAAAGTTAAGAAATAGCAGAACTAAGGGAATATGACTGGATGCCATGTGATAATTTAAAAACTGAAAATCATTTATCAGAAATTTCTGATATATATCTATGTACTCAAGAAAAGTATAAATCATAATAAATTTTGCAGCAGCACACTCAGTCATTCTAATTCTGAGCCACTTCTAGCACTTTCCCGAAGACCAGATCATCTACTAAAAAGCAAGCGACATTCACTTTATTGAATATTTTTAACCACATAGCTCAGTACCATATAATTGTAATGCACATTTACTGATTATTTTGCAAAGAAACTATTCTCAAATATGGGTACAGAAATTTAAAAAGGAAAGAGGCTTGAGATCTATAGTTTCTATACATATTATTCGGTGCACATCAAATGTGCAGTTAAACTACGTTAATAAAGTTAGTGAAGTAACAGAAACCTTTACAATTATTAAGTATTTTAGCTTACAATCCACCTTGAATTGAAACTCGTAGTATCATGTAAATCTGCTCAAGTGGATCCACTTGCAAGATGAGAACTCAGATAGGAGAAGCAATGTTGTATAGTGGAGATCACAGCAAATTATTTCTCATATAATTTGTTTTTCATATATATAATCTCTCATATAATAAGTTGTGGGATGGTAAAATGCTTTTTACATTATGACATGTAGTGTCATACAACATATAATGTCATTGCAAATAATTGCTATAAAGCAGCAATTCTCAAAGCAGGAAGGGTTTAGAATGGGGGAAAGGATTTAGTCTGGGGAAAATCATAAAAAGAAGGTATGAAAATTTCATCAAAACTTTTGTTCTCCTTCTCTCCTTATTTTTCTTGCTTTAACTTTTTTCCCTGGAATTTTTTCACCTTTTTGGCAAGCCCACAGGGGACTTGAACTTAATATTGTCCTTAAGTAAATGGATCCTAGGGAATGAGATGCACCTGTGCTCCCTCCCTCCCTATCCACTCCAGCTTTCCCAGACAGTCAAGCTTGCTGGAAGCTGAGTGCTAAATGGGGAGTGTTTCAGGCTGGATAAGATCAGGTCTGGATTTTCAGGTATGTGGTTGTGAAATTAGGCTTTCTGTGGGGTTGGATGGTGAGGGAATTCTTGGGTTAACTGAAGATTGACTGCAGAACCTTGGAGCTGACTGCATGTATTGAAAATGTTCCCAAACTAAAAAGGGTCAATATCAAAACTGTTACCACTATAAAAGACAGTTAAAGACAAATGAGTGTGTAGACCACAATGCAGTTTTTCAGTGAGAACACAGTGATCCGATACCTAACAGATGGTCAAAGCTTAAGACTTTAAATAGGTACCTCACATAGCCTGTCCCCTTAATGACCACATCCCCTCAGAAGAAAGAACCTCAGTGAAAATGTGCAATATATTACAGTACGAAATCTTAAGATGCTTGTTACGAAATATGAGCACATAGATTTATCAGCAGCAATATGAAATTGTAAAATTCTGTTTAACTTTACTACCTATTTTTCTCTTTACTATATTTGACAGTGTGAACCAAAACCAGCATTTTCCTGTCACAAGCTGCTCCTGAGGCAATATGTACTTGTTTGTATAGCCTTTTATAGGAGGTCCTTCTGGATTTGGGAGGCAGGTTGCTTCCAAATCTCCAAGTCTGCAGCAGCAGATATCTGAGCTTTTCCAGGAAGATATCTCTCTTGAGTTACTTTAGTTCTTCAGCCCTGAACAGCAGATAGCCAAGACGAATTCACACTGCAGGTAAATGGGTTTATATACTTTTGAAGATTACCTTTTCAGAATAGCATAAGAGCTGTCCAAACCACAAGGGCCCTGCTAAAAGCATGCAGAATGGATGGCTATAGCAGTTACCTTGGTCTCCAAGCTTCCTTCAAAAACATCCTATTTATTTCTATGCAGTCCAATTGACCCAAGTGCTTAACAGAGCAGCTTCGTACATGAAAGGCTAGTAACCAAGTCTAAGAGCTGCTAAGGTTAGTGATACCTGTGCTACTAGCAGTCACAATAAACCTGACTCCTACATATGTCAAATGTCCTCGTCTAAGTTTTCGAGCCAGACTATGTCTAAATCTTACTGTACTTGGACCCTCCCTCCTCACCCCTCACCCCATCTAAGATGCATCTTAGCCAACCACAAGGTTTATTTTTATCAGTCTCTGGTTTCAAGAGAACAAGTTTCTTTGGCCATATCAAACAAAACCTGCCCACATCCAGGATGATTTTCTAGTTGCTTAGGCTATGTTATCCTGCTGTATAAATTCTTAGGAAATAGATAACTGGTTTCCGCTCAGAGGATGTTTGCAGCCTTTCCTCATTATCTCAAATCCCATTTTTTAGATGTTCACTCCATTTTTCCAATTTTCTATTTACATGAACATTGTGCTTTCAAAGAAGATTCCCAGTCATATTTAAGAGACACAAATATCTGCAAAGCTCTCTCATGATCCTCTTTTAATCTCTTAAAGCTACTCCTTCATCTTAAAAGACTTCTTTCTGTGGCTTCTGAGCACTTTTTCCTTATACATAAATTGCGGGCCAGTGATCCCCTTTCTCTCTGTTGTTTAAATAGCACATATGCATTGGGGTCCTAGATTCCCTATAGGGATTCCTAATTTTAATAGGTACACAAAAATAACCATACGTATGCAAGGCAAAAGGTAATGTAGGCCTCTAAAGAGAAAGGAAAATTGCTTACTGTGTGAACTTCAGAATAATGCTAATCACAGTTTAACCAACCACGGCCATTGTTTAGCCATCTTCACAATGTCTTCTAACAAAGAGAGCAAATGGCTCATATTTCATATCTAGAATTTATCTGAACAGATAGCTGAAGGCATAAGCCATCCTTTCCAACATGCTAAGCAGTAAAGAATTCACACAAAAGTCAATATGAAATTCTTGTCACTCTGTTATGGAACATTCTATTTTTTTGCCTAAGTACCTAAATATAGAATTAAATACATAAGCTTAGACCTATCTTATGAAATTACAGCCTTATAGCTTAGTCAATCTTACTTTAATTGCACGAGGAAAAAATACTATTGCCAAAATTGACCAGTTTCCTTTATTTCAATATCCTACAAAGATTATAACCCTGAGAAGTAAATGTCACTGCTGAGAGACTCATAAAAACATTATGTGCAAAGAGACCAAAAAAAAAGGAGGAAAATTTTAAATAAAACACAGTTATTACTATTAGTTAAATAGTACTTAATGTACTGAAGACAGATCTGTTTTGGGACAGAGAAATCGCTTTTAAAAATAAAACTGAATGTTTACTACCCCTCTGCATTCTCTAAAATTAATTGATTCATATTTCTCCGCTTTTTCTTTTTTTTTTTTCTTTCCACAGGAAACTATTTTTTCCCCAACACTAACTATTGTCTAAGAATTAGGCATACAGATGTAAGGGATAGGGTACTGTATCAGCTACTTTTCTTTCTCTTGTTAGCATGTCCTGTAATTTATCATTCTCCGCTCTCAAGCATTATTCATCTTTGTTTATCTCAGCAGAGCTATTAAATAGTATTTAATGCTGGTTCAGGATCAGTTTGAACTTAGACTTCAGAGATGTATAGAAACCTGTCTTGAGGGGAAAGTAGAGGGCAACTCTGAGGTCAATGCCCACAAGTGACAGGCTTACAGCCAGACTGACTGTGCAGCAGCCAGGCAGAATACAACCTAGAGTCAAAATTACCAGACATACTGTCTAAAAGATAACTCCCATAAACTTTAAGAATCCTTGGGACTGGCATTGGAATTACAGAAAACAATTATCTTTAAAAAAATATAAATCAGAAGAGAAACAACAAAACCCTAAAATGTGTGTGCCCTTCAAAGTTATTGCTCATTTTCAACTTGTTTAAGCATTCACCTAAGAAAATGCGGTTGCTAGTAAACCAAAGGAGACAATGGTTCTTTCCAGGTGGGACTGAAGCTCGTGTATGAAACAAAATGGTAGCACCACTGCTACTCCTGTTGCAAAAAAAATGTTCAAAAATAATTCCAAAAATAAAAATCTAAGAGTATTAATTGAATAAAAGTAATCTTCAATTGGAATTCTACTTAAGAGGCATTCAAAGCACTTGATTTTTTTTGTAGTCTCATTGCATGCGTATATTAACAAACCTGTAAACTTCTAACTACTACATGTGCCACTTATGAAATGTGACAAAGATTTCACATCAGAGCAGGTACAGTCATACCTGGTGATGGAAGACTGTGTCTACATTAGCATTTCCAAAATTTCTTATTATATTTGCATTAATAGAACTAGTTTATATTTTTATGTTAGTATATATTATATATATATTATAATTTATATTTCTAGCTATATTTCCATTTATATCCTCATTTTTTGTATTTTGGTAAATCACTGTTCCTTATTACAGATGAATAGGCTAGTGCCATCCTCCACCTTGCACTCCAAGAATGTGCTTTTGTATTATGGAATCACCGACTGATAGGCTAGCTGAGGCAGAAAGGCACCTCTGGAGACTGGCTTTTGTATTAGAATAAAGGAACTTTGCAAAATTTTCCCACATATCTCTAGCCCAGGTGGGTGTAAATTCTGTTTCTATAAATTGATACAGGTGGTTTTATATTTGGCTCTGAAAAATCAGACAACAAACCAGAAAGAAATATCCTAAAATAACATCTGGAAGGACTTCCTTATCTAGATTTGTTAGTAAATACGATTTAAAAAGCTCCCCAGTACCATAAAACAATGCTATGGAGTATACTACTTTGCAGTAGACTTTAAGGATATTTGATCCACCTTCCTTTTCTCAGGACATGTATATGTCTTATCCATCACTGGTTAAACAAAAACAATTTAGTCCATAGGAATGTATTTTTAATGATTCATTTACACTTTTTTTCATGTAAGTACTCAGAATTATTGAAGAGAAACAAAACGAGTTTTGGTTTGAATTAAGTCCAGTTTGGTATCTCATTTAGTAAGATGCTTTTGAAATTGGTTTGTCATTCCTCATAAGAATTGATTAACAATCTTCTGCACTATAATTTAAATTTTTTAATCAGTATTAAATAATCTATCTGAAGATGTGCCCCTCCTTAACACTGACTTTCATGAAAACAAAAAGCTATGCATTTCAAATTTAGTTTTTGTGAACTACAAGCTGTTCCTAAAGGACACTCAAGACAGTATTGTGCTGTTTCCAATTGTTAATTCAGAAGTTAAAATATTTTATATTTAGTTGATTAACATGGTTTTCTAGTTTTTGAATTTATTTAGCTTATTCTAAAGCCATACTCAAAAAGCCATACTCAAAAAAAAATCCGCATGACAAAATTTTATTACCTCTTTTTAGGTTAATATAAACATATTTCATTATAGATATTTATTTGAACTATGTTTATTTTGTTTACTCTGTAGCTTAGAAGCCAATGTGTTAATTAACGGTAAGAAATACTTCTGCATCTGGGGAAGTGATCATGTTGCTTGTTAAAAAGAGGTGACCCTCTTAGAATTTTCACTTGTTTTAGTTAGCAGTTTCCTAAGGAGTTTGGAGATATAACTCAAGGGTTAGCTCACATCAGAAGGCATACCTTGTTGACAGGATGCATATAGCCACCAGATTTTTAAAGACAAGTCTCTTTGCAGAGACAGGTTATCTCAATGCCAGTTAGTTTTGGCATTGATGGAGCCAAAATGACTAAGAAAAATTTTATTGTAAGACATAACTAATTTTCCTTGAAGTCCAAATTTTTGTTTCAGATATAATATTTTATTAATTCTGAGTAGCAGATTTGTAATAAATTAATTTTGAGACAATATGACATCCTGAAAACATAATAAAGGTTCATAATTTCTGGTCTATCTCCCCCAATGTGTAAAGAGAAAATAAGTTGAGCAGAAGGCAAAAATACTTAGATGTGAGGTTTTGGGATAACATTTGGACCACATAATTAATGTTTAAGGAAAAAAATAATTCAAAGATATTGTTGGATAACTCCTTTTTCAATTAAGCATTATTAATGTAGCCAGTATGGAGTTCTGAAAAAGTTTTCTGTGTATTTCATTGCAAATTTCAGGTAATTATTGAGCCTTTCATTTCAGAAAATAAATGTATCAGATCGGGTTTCTCAGCTGTGAAAAACACTGAATAACATAAAATACCAAATACTGAAATGGCTCTCGTACACTCACTTTATTTAATCAGCTTTTTAAGTGTCCTTATTCTCTCTATTGAAAATAAACTACCAATTTAAAAAAATCTTCTTAATTAAAGGTGTAGCATTCTCCTGACAATACGCAAAAACCAATCAGATTTGCCAAATATCCTTTTCCAATGGCTTTTATTCACATATATTAGATGTGGTTAACCAGTAAAGCCTATTTAATCTAAAAGAAACACTAAGAAATTAAATAATTTTTAGGATATATTTTGCATGCTTTCTAGACACATTTGGAGTGTTGCAGAGTGTATATACAGTAAAATAAACGTTATGAGAGAATGTTTATATACTTCAGGAAAATCCTAGTGAAGATAGATTTTAGGAGGTATATTTTGGACCCTATATAATATATGGCATACTTTAAGTCTGTTGTTTCTTTTTGCAGACTCACAAAAAAATTGGGTTGGAAACAATGATCAAAGGCCACCCAGTTCATCTCCTTGCCCAAGGCAAGCTCACTATATCTATTTCCCAACAGATATTTCATCTAACCTCTTCTTACAGACCTTCATGACAAATTTCACAGATTCCTATGACACTCTATTGCAGCTCTTCACTATCCTCTCTATTAGAAAGTTCCTCCCTGCATCTCATCTTGGTGAGCCCATTTCTTCACTCTTCACTTCATGGCCCACCCACTGTGGCTGTAAAGAACAGAACTCATCTTCAGTATTCAGCTTCTAATGATCCACCTGTACACCTACTCCAGGAATCCTGCAAAGCTACTGAAAGAGTCCTGCTGAGATATTTCTAGGAGAAATGCCTATAATCTGCCTCAGAAATACCTCAGTCATGATTTCCTCTTGGTAAATAAATTGAACAATCACAGAGTCATAGAATGGTAGGGTTGGAAGAGACCTGCTAAGGCAGGTCCACCAAGAGCAGGTTGCAGAGGCATGTGTCCAGTCCAGAGAAGGATACTCTGGGCAGCCTGTTCCAGTGCTCTGTCACCCTCATCTAATTTAAAACAAAGTGTTTAGGCGCTTTAAAACAATAAAGAAAATGAAAGATCTCACTCTGAAGGAAATATCATTAAAGAGTAAGTAGAAAATGAAGTCCAGGGAGGGATGAGAGGATGGAAGCATTGCAGGCAAATATGTACATCTGGAACACATTCAAGCCATTGGCTTAAAATGCACTTAAATAACCAAGCTCTTGAAACTTCCTTGAGATCCATTACTTCAGTTAAAAAGCGGTGTAGCTGCTGCTTAGTTTTGTCATCTTTGACCAATGCCACTATTAAATAAAGCCTATTTGACTCACACAAGCCTCTACAATTATTTCCAAATTTTTGTTCCTGACCTTGACAAGATTTGAGGTTTTGTTTGGGTTTGGGTTTGTTTTTTTACCAGGAAGATGATCTTCGGTGTTTTGAACTGGATTTGAAATATTTTTCAAAAGCCAATGCCGGAAGGAAATTAGAGAATCTGTTTAAGGAGTGGGAGAAAGACAAAAAAGATTTATCTGCATGTTTACAAGGTACTGAAATAAATTACCAAGATAGAGGGCATGAAACAGGATAAAACTTGAAAGCATAAATTGAGTTGGATATTTACAAGACCAAAACGGTTATGTTCTTTTTTTTCTCAGACACATGTACAAAGATTAAATGAATAAAAAGAAGGATACAAACACTTTAAAATGGAACACTGGAAAGACCATCAAAGTTGCATTGGAAACTGCTGAGACACAAAGCAATGGAAAGTTGCATTCAGAAAAAGCAAGGTAATGATAATTTCATAGCACAAAGAGGGAGGAAGGAGAGAGCTTCTGGGGCTGATAAACACAGAGAATAAATAGCATGGGGCTGAGTCAGAAATGTGGTTTTTCAAGTAATATTTAATATGGCAGGGAAGGGTACTACCCAGAATTTTGGTAATAGTGCAAAAATAAATTACTTTTGTTCAAGCTTAATAACACTTCAAAAGAGTGTGAAAGGGGGCCTGGAAGCACACACATTGGTGGAAATGGAAGAGAGAGAAATGATGACACAACAGTCAGCTAAAGACAAAGAGAAAACATGGAACAGCCACGTATTCAGTAAGACATCACAGTGAATCTTTAAATAAGTATTACTAATATTGAATAAAGAGATCAGTATTTTTTAAATATGAAAAGGTGATGTCTTCCAAGTCCACATTTGCCATGTAACTGATTACTTTATCCATACCAAACTTCCACTTGTTTTCATCCAACTTTTATTTGTTTTCATGAATAGGAATCTATATAGAGTAAACCTACAACTAGAAACATGGAAATAAAATGTGCCAGAGCTACGGAGCTTTGGGAAAAACTTTTGGAGACCTTATCTCTCTACAATATTAGGTTCAGTCAGAAACATCAGTTGTAGCTTGTAATAGTTAAAATTTATTCAAAGGTCCTCTTTTTTTTCCATTTTAGCATATTTCAGCTTCATGGATTTTTTTTGCTTTGAGCATTTTGATCTCTTAAGTACTTTAAAACATTATGGTATAAAAAGCTTGATGGTATTGCATATCTAGTATGCCTTACTGATGATATAACATTGTTTTTCTCAGATTACAAATTGTGAAGTTATGTTGTTTAATTTTTCATTTAGTTTGCCTTCTGCTGTATTCGGTTTTGCCATCAACAGAAAGTCTACAGGTCAAATACAGGCCTCTTGTGGATTCCTACTGCCTCCCATACATCAGCTGCTCCCAGTGGAGAAAAAGAAGACATAATATATTCCTGCTATTGGAAGAGAATCAACAAATCTCTTCATTGTGTTTAGCCCAAAAGACCCAACATGTTTGTGTCTTGAGTTGGTACTAGAGTTCAGAAAACACATTAATCCAGAAGCATACCACACACAAAACAAGTTAGAGCAAGAGTTCTGTCCCTTTTCAAAAGAAATTTGCAAAGTACCCACTTCTGATTACTGCCAGAATATTTCTCATAACCAAGAGCAGGAAAACCTTCACACTTTTTTAATCTGATCTTCAATTTAAGGTAGCCAAAAATGATAGACAGGGATCCATAAAATACCACATAAGGGACAAAATCCAACACCAAAGTTTGTAGGTTTGTCCTCTGAAAAAAAAATGCTTCTGTCATTAATGTACAAAAGTTTTACAGTACAATTCACATGTTGGAAGGATGTAGTGTGATATGGATAGCAGCAGTCATGCCATTCTTCAAAGTCAATAATCAACTGTCCTTTAAAGAGCTTGGCATTGAGGTAGTACACTAAAGAGGGGTCATATTCATAGACATTCCAAATGTTTTCTAGTTCAAGGCCACCTTCATTTTGAGAATAGAATAATCTGTCATACATTTTAGCTTCCCAAGAATCTCAGTTGTTATTTACAGCTTCTGAAAATTCAAAGCAATTTTAGGCTATAGCATGACAATTTCAATGTAGATTTCAGTGACCAATAATGAACTATTTTGCATCTGATATATTGTTTCAAACAGCTGATAGGATATACAACTCCATGATATATATTCATCTATATAGTCTTCCTGTAAGTCATTATAGTCAGACATGTAAATTCATTTATTTATGGTACAAGATGCTACTATTGTTTTTTTCCTTGAATTTCCCTAGAATGGTACTGATTATAGTATGCCTTATGCAATAGAAACTTGAGATCCCTTCAGCAGGCTAAAGATCTTAGCTTCTCCCCCCCTCCCATCATTGTTACTTTCTTTAAAATACGGAATACTTTCTGTGACTACCTGGCAAACTGAGCACAGTCTCTTTAAGGCTGCCTGCCTCTAGCTCACTTTCTTGTGTGTAAATACTTCAGCAAATATTCAAGATCACACAAACCAGGCTCAACAGAATAAACTTAAAGGGTGTCAGCCTTGACAGCAATCATCCTGTTATTGTTTCCCATTAGATTCTCCGAGTCATTTTTAGCACAGCTTTTCCCTTTGTACTTTATATTAACACATCGGTCAAGACTGAAAAACACAACAGAAAAGTAGGTGCACTTCAGGAATGCAACACTAATATCAGCCAATATAGCACAAGAGTTTGACATCATAACTACAAAATAAGCATTTCTGGAAGAAACACAATTGAATAGGATTTGAACAGTGACAGAAAGAACCAATCCATTTTCAAATACTGCAGAATGAGCAACAATAAATTTTTCTAAGCGGAGATGAAGGGCAGGTAGGTTGAACAGACAGCCCAATACCACATAAATTAATTAAGTGGGAGCCTTTTAAGCACATACCTCAGACAAGCAGCGGAGAAGAAATCCATTTTAGAAAAGACGCTGAAAGAGCTTGATGTCCACCTGGTAAATTTCTTGTGCTGTTTGAAAAAGCAAGACTGTTCAGATTATGAACCGAGTTATACCTACAGCATGACAACCAGTCCCCATCAGTATGTAAAAAAAAAGTAAGAGTTTCTAGCAGCGCACCTGATCAGAAGGATTAAGAGCAGGAAGAGACACAGAGAAAAAAAGAGAAGAGAGCCCTTCCTTCCTTCAGTAAATGTCAGACATTTGGGTAAAGCGCTTAGCCTTAAAGCACAGCTTCTCTATGGGAAGGAAAACTGCTGCTGCAGTGCTAGGATTTTGACTATACCATCGCTTGCTTTAGCCCTTAAAATGCTTTCCATGCAAAGGAACAGCATGACCTCTGTTAAATTCTAAACGGTTCAGGGGAAAAACTCTTGAATAATAATTTAAACACCCCAACAACTCAACAAAGTGGCAAACACCCAAAAATAAAAGGCCAGTGAAATCCCTCTTGTAACAAAATCCTGTGCTGCCAAAAAAACCCGACTGCAAATTTTTAAACATTAAAACAATCAAGTTTGGATTTTCTCCTTAATTATATGCTTAACAGAACTACAAAGCAAGCACCCAGAAACCAAGAGAAAAACCCAACCAAAAAAAACCCCAAAACAAAACAAAATCAAAAAACCCCACCAAAAATGTGGGAGGGAGTAATCCCATGCAGATAGCTAACATAAATGAACTAAGGTCTAGGATTTAACATCCTACTGGCTTACCTGATAACACGTGAATTTCGAATGTATTATGAGGAAAAAAAGACAACAAGAGATACTGATGATAATGAAATGCTTGAAATACTCTCTAATAATCTTGTTCAGATTCACATTTCCAAAAGATCACCAAGTATTTCTAAATTGCTGCATTACCACTGAGGGAGAAAAAAAAAAAAAAAGACCTCTGCAGTATTCTCTCTTCTTCATTCCCGGCTTCCTGTTCTGAGGCTCGCTCTATGGTACCTAGCGGGGGATGGGATGAGGATGAAGAGAGAAAGAGAAGAGGGTGAAGAAAGGGAGGGAAGATACCAAGCCGTTACCTTAAAGGACAGCCCCATCTACCGGAAAAAGAAATGAACCGGCTGTGATTGCTTTTTAAAAGATTTTCTGACTTAAATGAGTGTGAAAATCTACAGCCTGTTTCTCTTCAGCAAAGAACAAAGAGCATGGGTTGCACTGACAAGTGGATATCTTTATCTAGTGTTAAATGAGTAAAAGTTTTTATTAATTTTCATTTCTTTTCTGTCAATTATTTGTCTCTGAAGTATGAGAAGGAAACAGTTGGGATAAGGATGGTTTGTTACAAAAGCACCAGAAACCTTTCCAGGTCAGCCTCTGGCATGTCACAACTAAATGCTACCTGTACTCTGTCTGGTTTTACACCTCCTATGTGAGCAGTGGTGGTAGATTCAACATCTTCAGCCATGGGTTCATCCACACCCAGAACACCACCCTCTCCCGCCCAGCACCCAAAAACGTTCCTGTGCCAGAGTCATTTGACATGTCCATCTATTACAGACTACATTGCCAGTCCAGCAGCCTAGTACATGACAGCAACGTCAGATCTATACATTCCCGTGCATTCAGATGACAGCTGCGCAGGCAAATCTGGAACCTAGACAAAAAGTGCTGCTTTTTAAAATTCAGACAGCTAAGTAACAGTAACTCCTAATACAACAAACTCCAGCTGCATTGACTCAGCCTCAGTCTGAGCTAAATCAGATAGCTTTATATATATCTCATTTTGCTTTCTTGGAAAAAAAAGAAAAAAGAAAGAAAAAAGAAAAAAAGAAAAAAGAAAAAAGAAAAAAGAAAAAAGAAAGATAAAAAAGAAAGAAAAAAGTGGAACTGGGATGGCCATCAGCAAATATTTTTGAAACGTCTAATTTCAGCCATGCTGGAGCAGGGTGGGTGCAATATAGTAGGAATTTATCAATACAGAATGCCTTGAACAATCGTTCTAACAATAAAATCTAATCTCATAAATTTTTACATATTTTCCTGAAAATATTATAGTGATTAATAAAACACACCAAGCAAAAAACCTTGTGACACCAAATATTTAGTTAAAACACACCGTAATGTATTCAAATACTAATACTCGAATTCTGGCATACAAAGGGCAAGACCAAGCTGGATACAACCATGCAACTCATCTCCTCTGAATGTGCCTGGCCACTGATTTAGAAACACTTCACGTGATTTCATATTTCACTGCTGCCACGATCACCAATTTTGAATCTGGCTTTTCCACTGGCACTACTGGTAAACTGATAAATAGCTCAGGCAGCTCCCCACTATCCTAATGCAGTTCAGTTCCATGACCTTGAGGCAGCAAGATCTACAAACCATTTTCTTATTATTTTCAGCTGGTAACATACTCTTCAACTGTTTAATTCTTATTTAGACATAACAATATAAATTAACTTTTTCATATATTTGCAAAGTTCTTTGGGGTCATGAAGAGCATCTGCAGGTGACAAGTCCTTTAGAGCTAGTAATACCTCTGACTTAGAATCATCTTAAAATGTTAAATACTGAACAGATGTTCAGATACTTATCACTGATGCCAACTGATCTTTCCCAGAAATCTTTCTGTTCATGGAGGATGTTTCTGGAAACTATGAATTGTCTGGTGTATATAAAGACAGATTTATCACTAGGTTAAAAGGGAGAATATTTACTCCACAGCTTGAAATTTTAATATGGGTCCCTCCAGTTTTTGGAGGATGGGCATGTTTGGCATTTTCCAGGCATAGTTCCTTTAAAATACATTTTGAAATTAAACAGAGCAAAATAAAACAATAACCTAGGAATATGGATAGCTTAAACAATAAACACTGGGTAGTAAAAATTTTTGAGAGACCTCAGATGCCTACAGTTTTAGTGCTGAACACACTAAATTTCTCCCCACCTTAAACGTATTTTTAATGTATTATGAAAGCACATAGTTTTCAATAGTTCTAAAACCTTCTTCTTTAGGCATCAGTAGAGATGCAGTATAGGATGCTTAATACCACCACAGAATACTGAAACATTCTTTTTTTCAGCAGCATTTCTCATGGCTCAGATTTCACTGGTTACACTAGTATAACCAGGTGCTCAAGTTCAGCTCCACCAGCTTACACTGTCAGGAAAATTGATAGGGTTTGTGGCTATCTTAACAAGCTCCTTTGGTGGCTCCTTGAACCAGACTGTCATCTGATATGGCTGCTGAGAGACAGATTTTATCTATGCAACAGCAACTTCTTTCCAACTGCTAAATAGCTAAATCCCTTGAATTCTTATTTCTTTTTAGGTTTTAAAGTTATACATTGTACCACAATTGCAGAAAACCAAAAAGGAAGAGGTATCTCAATTACAGCTGCTCCAACTCTAAGGTAAATTGAAAGTTAGTAAATAAAATACGGTTTCCCTTCCCTCTTCTCCCAAAAATCCAGCTTGTCTTTTTTACTATCTCTGAACAAACCAGACACTGCTAGTAGTTAGTAAAATAATTTTCAAAACCAAGCAAGTCTAGGATAATTGTTGCATTTACTTTGGAAATTTTTGACCACTTCTTCCTGCAGGTATGGTGACACCTCCTCCCAACCTGAGTGCCTGAGGAGCAATCATCTTAATGGACGTGGGCTGAAGCAACCATCCAACAGGCCCAAAGAAGAGCACTTCCATGCCCTGCACAGCAAGGGCACAGTTGTCAGGCAAATGTGCATTGCAGCCTTGAGGTTGCAGTCTTGCAGATTTCAGATTCTGCAGACCCAGTAACTTTGCATTAATGGAGATTTGTGGTTCACTTGTTCTCATACAAATTTTGACCAGTCCTATTCTTGGCTGTGCCTCAGGAATTACTGTGGAAACATTTAAGAACGCCGGTGAAGAACAGCCCAGTATGTTTTTGGCTTAAGTTTCACAAACTGCCCACCCTTAGTGATCAACTGGTGCTGGAAGATTCTGGTTTCCCTCAGCACATGAAAGTATTTATCTGGAAGTCCTTCTCTGGTGATCCTCTGCAGCACAGTTCCCTTTATGAAAGGGGCCTATAATGAACTCCAGCCAAAGAATAAGAGAACATAACTCTTTTTGTCACTATCCTGTTTCAGCATTTGTGCTACAAATACTATAGTTCTGTACAATCTAGAAAAAGATATAAAATTAAACTGTGTACTACATACACAATGAATAAAGTGTTAAAAGCAATACATATACACATTTTTTAATGACCGTGTCTCAGGTGCATTGTATTTATCAAAACATTAAGAAATTTCCCTTGATTTTTACATTACCTCTTTCTAGTGTTCTAAGAATGAATTCTGTGAATTGCAGTGGGTAATGAAGTAACTGATCTTATATGTAAGGAATGAGCCATCCAAGATGCTTCATGGAAAAGCAGGTGAACACAACAATCCAGGGCTTTTTTCTCTTTCTAAACATGTGAATTAATTGTACTGCAGTCACAAAAGAGCTGTACAAGCAGATAAGGATGGAAAAACATAATGGAAAACCAGGACCTAGAAAAATGATGTGAACTACAGCAACATAGAACAGAAGAATGCATCCAACCAGTTTCAATGAAAAGTCAGGGGAACTTCTCAATAAAAAGAGTAATAACTTTTTGCATAAGGAACAGAGCACATCTGCCATCTTGCAGACAAGTATTTTCAGAATAGAAATAGCCCATTTGTACAGAAACAGACTTTTGTCACATTTGGAATATTTTTTTGTGTACTGGATGCAAATAAAATTTGGCAGTTCCGGGTGGTCAAAGATATGCATATGTGGGAGCTCCAACTTGCCTGGAAAACTTTTGAATTATATTATTATCATCTTACATTTAGATGTCACATGAAATAAACTAAACCACAAATGTCTGTAGTTTTTCTTTTACAATTTAGCACTAACTTAGCATATAATTGCCATCACAACATATACTTTAGCTACTCAATTAAAATGAGCAGTTAAAAACTGAGATATAAATATTTTTATAGACACTCATAGTTTAAGGTATACTCCTATACTTTCCTTATGTTAGGGACAACAAAAACTAGTCTCACCATTGTTTATGCTAAACTCATTATTCTAAAATAATTTAATTCACACGTTTTCATATTGTTTCCATGCCTCTCTGTCTTAGTAACATTTCCACGGCTATGAAGAGAGCACAGAAACTCCCTGGCAGGACAGAAAACTCTAGTATTGTGAGGAAAAGAGAGGAGAAGAGTTTGTCAGAAACTCAAGCTGCACATTGTGTGTGAGGGAATATACAGATATTGAGAGCTAGCTACTGATGTAGCCATGGACTGGACAATTTCAGTAAACCACAGGAAAATACCATCGGGAGGCACTGACCACTAATGGTCCATATCCTGCATTGCAATGGATTCTAAACATATCTTACAGCTTGAGTTCAATTTCTCAGCCCTAAAGTGAAATACCAGAATATAGGATATATAAATACACATAGAAAACACTATTTTCTAATACTTTGTATTTTACTGAAACATCTGCAGCTCCCTGTGCTGGCAAGTACTGTCTGTGCCCTGCTATCAACCACGATGCAAAAAAATAAAACTTCTAGGGAAAAAACATACACTTGAAGACAATAAGCCTTTTCTTTTTATTCCAATTGAATAGATAGGTTAATACTCCTTAAACCTGAAAGAAAATACCTCAAGCACCCACACTTGAAATGGGATGGAACACAGTGTGCTCATATATAATAGCATAACTATTTTAGAACACTTCAAGCAGCAAGAAACAAAGACTCTGAAGTACATCATTACTGTAATGTTTGATACCTATTAGTTTTGTTCTAAGTTCCTATACTATTATTTTAAATGATTTTGCAAGATATACTTTTGTATTCTGAAGTGTAAAATGGTATCTATAAAATATTACACAATGTAATATGCTGCATTGCAACAGAGGTGTTTTCAAGATACCAAAAATAGTTACATTTTCTCAAACCCAACTTCTTTCACAAGCACTTCTACTAAATCACAGGATAGATCTACATGACTGTCAAAAAAAAAATAAATTAAAAGTGATTAAGTAACTGGTAAAGCAAGACCATTGATGAGACAACTGACTGCTTGGCAATTCTTTTCCAGAGAAAGAGAGCTGTTAAAGATGATAAGCAAATGATAAAACAATACACATCACTTACAAATAAGTTTTGAGATTAAATTCTATCAGTTGTTTCTAGAACACTGTGAAGAACCCTGAGTTTCTAGTGAGAGAACACCACATCAAAATTAGTTTTAGTCTGATATTGATAAATAATCTTTTATCAGTATCAAACCTTATTTTGATTTAAGAAAGGGACCTTGGTATTTATTCTTAGAGTGAGCAGTTACCTATTAGACATGAAAATTCTGTAAATGTCATATTGTCAATAGACAATAATTTTGCATTTTTAGTTTTCTGATTTGACACTCTAACATAATTCAATACAAACATCAATATTTTTAAGTTAATATATTAAATGAAATCTTGGTAGTAAGCTCTTAAATATAGGTAATTGATACAGTGCTGACCAAAGTTTCCTTCACGTATTTTTACTATAAATTCCTCTATATTTTGGAATTCATTAATGTATCTTAAATTTGTATTATTTAGTTTTTACAAATTGCTAACCCCAGTGAAGTAGATTACAGGACTATGAAAGGAAAGAAGTTGCTGTCCAAGGTACTGAACACAAACACGTTTTCTAGTTAATCTCTCAAATGCATTTAAAAAAAAATCAATTTTATTATCTAGCAATTGTTTCCAGCAAGCAAGATAGCCTTGCTGAAAATCCCTACATGATACTGCAGTATCAGGGTTATGCTATTACTTTCCAGGGCCTCCTCTACTGCATTCCAGTAAAATCAAACGTTCCAGCACCTGACAATGCTCAGTATATATAATTTGTTTAAGGAGAAATCTGTTCTATGTTTTATTACAGACTGATTTTCAGCAGGGTGTAAATACAAAAAATGTCCTTGAATTCTACATGATGCATGCGAAAAAGCTACCCTCTAATATAAATCTAGCTAACATGTACTGTTACAGCATTCTGCAGAGTAGTCACTAAATGTAATTGTATCTGCAGTATACAGCTCACATATTTCATAAGCATATAGATTCATGCATTCATGTAGTAAATAGCAAACAACATCCTGGATTTAATTGCTACTTCAAAAAAAAAAAAACAAATACTGCAAGAATATTTTTATTTCATATTGTTTTGTTTAATAAAGGAGACATTTATAATTCACAAGACTAAAACAATGCAACATCCAGGAACTGCAGTAAACCTCTCAGAGCTAATAGCTGTATCCAATAATGCTTTCCCACACCACCTTCAAGCAAATGGATTTCATTCGCTGCTTAATCAGTCAAATTAACAATAATCCCCTTATGGTTAGAAAAGACGTTTGTTAAACAAACTAAATTTATGATTTATTTATTTTTAAAGTGTCTTAAAGCTGAGATGCCTAGAAGAACTACTACTCTGTTACTTCAGTCATGCTGACAGAGCTGGTTTCACCTAGCAAATTCTCTGCAATTCACAGCATGGCTGACAGCTATCTGCATAGAAAAATAGCACAGTAACCATTTAAATAATGAAAAAACATTTACCAGAGAAGATATAGCAAAGATCAGGATCCAGCTTCCAGACCCCATGAAGCAAGAAGCTGAGGAAACAATCCACTAGTTTGCTCAGGCCAGCAGTGTCTCTCCTACAGTTGACCTAGACTGCCTTACATAATGAGGAATCAGTGCTGTATCCTGTGTGGAGGAGCAAGCTGAATGTCATCACTGGCAGAAGTAGGGAGAACTGGCAGCAGGCAGGCTGGTAGTTAGCATGGAGATCACGAAGTCTGCTTTCCCTGAGTGTTCTGGGAGGAAACAGAAGAACAGCTTGGAAATGTTGGTGTCATTCCTCCCCTGTAACAAATGACCGGAAGGAGCGAGGGTGTTAGAAACGTGAGGCAGACAGCAAGTGCTAAAGCTGCATCTGTACCTGCTACCAAGGTAACAGAGTTCCTGCCACACTGTGTCTAGAGGACTGCATAGCTACAGCTAATGGGAGCGCAACAGCAAGGCAAAGTCAGGAAGGAGAGACACAGACTGCTGCTGCATACACTTGTCTATATATTTCTCATCGTGGTGAGTAGAAGAAAAGCAATGGTATAAGATAAAATGCTGTGATTAATTTCCAAAGGGAAGTGCTATTCCCTTACATAAATCTTACTGCATGCAAGTTAGTTCCTGGAAAAAAATAACCATTTGTTACCTTTTTCACCTGGTGTCACAGAGGTTAAGGTGCTCCTATTACAGAGATTTTAGTATTTTCAAGAAAATTATGGGCAAGATACATTCTTGGTTGTGAGGATGTTTACAGCAACTTCTGGTATTTCTTTGCTATTTTCCGGAGAGAAGCTTTTGGATATTTCTTAGTTTATTACTGTTTGGATCATATCAGCACTTCCTCTGTGGAGGGCACAAGAGGAGAAACAAGTATCCAGGTTTAGCCAGCAGTTAGAAACCTACACAATCTTGCTGTTTAAAAAAGCAGCTTTATATTAATTAAAATAACTCAATATAACTTCTATGCCATATTTTATTTTATTTGAATGCTTGAATAGTAAGAGCCTTAAATACTGATAATACATGTATAAATTATTTTTGACTGAATGTCTTTGAGTGATATAGTTTCTCCTTAAAAGAGAAGGGAAAAGTTTCACTATGATGGGATATCTTACATTTTTGAGTTATATTTGAGACAGCTTGATCAGGCATGAACAAGAACAATGCAACTGGACAGAAATTTCTAATGTCACAGATCAATAACACTTGATAATGAAAGTACTAATCGACAGTTAAGGAAAGTATCACTTAATAATATTTAATGCTCGCGTTTATGAAAGTACTGCTATATGACAGTTCTTGTTTAAATTTGGGTGTGTGATTGAAATAATGGACATAATTTTCCAATAAATCTCTGAAACTTGCCAAGTTAAAATCCTGGTCTGCAAAAAAAAGGAACTCAGCAACGACATTGTGGCAACATCAAGAGACAGATCACTAAAGTCACTGAAAGTTTTATTATCAATGTGGAAAGTTGGCTGGGTTTTACAAAAGTCAGCTTAGGTACATGAACTATTATACTTAGTTACGCCCTTAGCAAAGTAAACATGATTTGAGCTTTGATCTCAAACTGGGAAATCAAGATGAAAGAAATAAGAAATATCCTTTCTTTCTACAAAATCTGTTTAAATCATTATTTCTCCTTTACAAATAAGCATACCATGACTTTTCTAATAAATTCTAACGAAATATGCCTGACTGTCCTAGTCCCTTGTTAAACTATTTTCTTTCTGCTTTGTTGAGAATGAAAATTAAAAAAAAAATAAGAAAAAAGAAAAGATCCAAAGCATTTGATAGAAAAAGTAGATCATTGATAACTCGGGATATACTAGCTGAAGGTCATTTGTAAACCAACAAAAAAAAGCAAGGGAAATATCATTTGAGAATTACAATTATTGCTATATTTGAAATCAGTAACTTTTTATCCAGTCAGCACAATTTATTCATACACATCAGTAAATAATATTAAAAATATCTTGCTGCATTTATTCTTTCACATACTCATGTTGATTGTTAATGAGTAGTCCCTATTAAAAGTTTACATAATTTATATGCATCAACCTCTATTTTCAGTATTTCAAGTGTTAAGTAAAGAGTACTTGCTTACAAGAAACTGTTTACGTACTAGACCCTGGTTAATCAAGAGCTGAAAATATGACCTGTGTTAGGCATGAGAGTTTAATTAAGGTACAAAAAGTTGGCGATTCTGTTGATAACAGCACACAAAAAAGCAAAGCAGCCGAATGACTCATCTAAAGTCAACTCAGATGCCTCCACAGCCATGGCAGTTAATCCATCCCCAGGATAATCTCCTGACAGATAAGCAAAAGTTGACTGCATCAGGTAGAAAAATAAAGTTTACCTATAAACTATAAGTAAATCAACTCAATACACAGAAATTGAGTAGAAAATGCTATTTAAGTGAACAGAACAGCAAACCTGACTGCCAGCATTACAAAGGCAATACGCAGTTTCCTTGATGTTACAGTTCAGGCAAACTTGTCCAAGTTTGATCCACCTGATTACAACTTTAGGCAAAACGATGAACAAGATATTCTTTCAAACTTTTCCAGTCTTCTTTTCTATAATATTGCCTATGAACTGCATGTCCAATTGCAGAATAATGATTGTCTCTTTTGTCAAGAGGACGAGTAAATACAAAAGTAACCATTTGTAAGCATTCATTTATTGTCATTCATAGTATATCCTGCAAGCCATATTTTTTTTCTGGAGTGTAAAAACTATTTACCTCTCTTAGGAATGAGACAACTTGTTCTTCCATTGAGCCACAAAACCTTGGTTTACAATAGTTCTAACAAGCATTTTTTGTTCTAGATAAACTTGGTCTGATCTGCTGGCAAATCAAGACTGTCAACACAAATTGATAAAGAAACTGCTGACATGTAGGGCTCTTCATGAAAGACTTTTTCTGAGGCAGCCGCACTGATAATTGCTTGAGAATAGTAAGAAAATAATTCAGGTTTATATCTCTCTGAACTGATGGTGCCATAGAAGTTAGAAAGATTTCTGTCAAAGTAAATAACATACATGTAGTTAAAAAAAAATCTTTTAAAAATGTATTATTTTGCAAATGACTGTAGAAAAAAGCTGTTGACTGGAAAATAAGAATGGGCTAGACTATCCCTCAAGTAGGTTCTCAAATGAATATTTGAGAATTTAATGTGAGGAGTAAAAAACAAATCTAGACTCCTTTGCTATATATGTCTAATGAAGATAATGCTAGAGATGTTCTACAGAAGACTGTAAACCTATTAAACAAGTTCTGGAACGTTACAGAAAATATGGCAATAGAACTTAAAAACGCTTATCACTAGATTTTCTCTACTTGTTCAGTTCATTCCACAAGGTTCTTTCTACTCTATGCTGAAATGGAGGAGGCAGGTTTCTCATAGACATTTCTCCTGCCAACAACCTTGAGTAAACAGGATGATTTTTTTTAGACAACTTGCTCTTAAGATGACTTTCACATAAATAAATCATTACTTGAGGTTTGCACATACTAAGATAGATTCCATTTGGGATTGGATAAAAGATTAAAATGCTCCAGTATCAGTGACTGGAGAGATGCTTACAATACCTTGAGGTGCAGGGGTTTGGATTTTTTTTCCATCCCTATCTGACTTTGCTTTCGTTTCTCAAAATAATTTCTCCCTTGTGTTTCTGAACAACTTTCACAAGTGATCTATGCTGAAATGTGCAGTGGCTGAAAGTATTCAAAAAATAAAAATCAATGCCAAATGGAATCCTGTATTTAGACCTGATATCACATACTCTTATAAGTGGGAGCGGGTGTTTACACACATGCATCCTTTACTCAAGTCTCTCTGAAGACTTTGGCTGTTTCTATGTACATGCTACTTCTGTTAGCAAAACCAGACATACTTCATATCTCCTTTTTGAAACATGTAGCTAAAGCTTTTGATTGTTTCTTTGTGTATTACCTAACCACTCAAGACCTAAATTTATTTAAAATGTATTTTTTTTGGTTATTTGACCCAGTCACGTTACAATGAGGATCACTGGAAGGCCAGTTAAAGAGGAAGGTTTTTTCTCATTTAGTTGACTAGACTTCCTGAAGTGTCTGAATAGTGCTGATATTCAAACAGGCAGAATTAAAACTCTAATATTATTTTATTCTTACATGATACCTTACCAATATAGCAACTGTCTTAGAGCATTTTAAAAAGTAGTAATATTTCCAAAGTTATTAAATTTTATGTTTCAGATGTAAGATGTGTTAATGTATCAAGTATTCCAGAAATGATAGGTGAACAATGAATTCTCAAATTCAGTGCCAACACTTCAGATAGGTATCACTAATTTTTTAATTTTGTACACATACATAGTTTCTGATATTTAGTATTATACCATATCATAGAAAGTAACTGAAAAATTATAACCCAAAAAAATTTGAAAACTTTCTACAATTAAACTACAGAATTTGAGGAGGTCAAGGTCATAGTAATCTTAATTTTTGTGGACTGTTCTTTGAATTTTCTTTGACATCTTTACCTCTGCAATGAAGCTAGCTATGATAGCCTTTTTAATTCCTTTCCAATATTTTTTGTAAGATTTATAGGGCTGCCTATTATACCTCTGAGATTGCCTATAAACTGATTTCCCAAGCCACTATTTTTGTACTTATAAAGAAAACCATCTGCTGGTTTGCATATTAATGCTAAAAGAGAATGGCAAAAATAAGAGAACATAAAGAAGTTAAAATTAAAAAGCAGATAATTAAGCATTTGAGAACTACGCCTATTTATTCTGAGTAAATGAATGATCTTTATCAACTGAAAATAGTACTGGTAGGCATTTTGGTTGAATTTTTTTCTGTCAGTTATTCTAGGATGTTGAACTTAGATTATTTTTTTTTTAGTGTCTCCCTAAATTAGTTCTCATGAGCTGAAGTGCAAGAAACAATACACACTGAGATTTGGAATTGTTTAAGCTGTAAGTCACCAATGAAAACTTTTATAGAAACTTTTATAGAAAAGGTATAGTAGTACCACCTCGAACTCTTAGGCATAAGTTATTGATGCCTAAGAACAATGTCAGAACAAACAGTTTTATGGTTCACCATAATAAATGTACCATTAAAACTAAAAGCATTAAGGTGTGTCGGTTTTTCCTTTTATTTTTTCCACTCTTCACCCCAAATCCTCCCAAACAGCCCACAGCATGCATGTTTTCTGATATTGATTCAACACCCACACAAAACAGTCTAACACAAAATCTTGAAAGACCTACTGCAATGTACAAGTTCACAAGACTGGTCATCCCCTCTAGCAACACATGAAGATACAATCAGTACTGACTTTTAGCTAAAAGGCATAAATTCATCCTTCAATTTCATTCTGAATCCAAGTTGCTTGTTTTTGAGTTTCTTCAGTTGACACAGGACCAGGACCTGGACCTGGACCTGTCAAACAAACTATATTTAGCCTTTATTAGGTTTTAAACTCTTTTCAATTATTTGAAATGTCTATACTTCTGGAAAAAAAAATCAGATTTGATTCCTTACATTAAAGTGATACTTATTGTATTTTTTTGTATTTTAGAAATAAGCTTACTAACTGCAGGGTACCAAAGCTGTAGATGTGAGGTAATGAGCACCCCAGCAATTGCTGGGTAAGATTCAAACAGGCTTAATTAAAATATGGTGGGATGACCCTTCAAAATTTTAATAGAGCACTGGCAATCAATATATCAGTGGATCAGGCATTCCCAGATATCCAAGAAATATTTTAAGCAACATTTAACTAATTAGCAGAGAGAAAACTTAAGGTGTTTTTGTCTGGTTAGTTTCAGTATTATTGTTGTGTGTGTGTAATTATGGGACAATATGTACGTGTTTAATATGTGTGTGTTATGTGTATAAATAATGTAAGAATTTGATAGATCAAAGAACCTCAGGAACGATGTCATTAGGATGTACTCACTGGAATCAGAAAGGTGATCTGAGGCAATGCATTTGAATTTGATAAGAAATTCAAATCCTGGTGCAAATTTAAATTTCATCTTTGATCCCATTGCTAATACAGCCATAGCATTTGTGCTGACTATACAAAACGCTTCAGTATAAACGATACATCCAATTAGGATTAAATCGTAACGGAACCATACTCTATCCTTTAGAGCATAAAGCTTGGGCCTGAAAGCAGAATGATAAATGGCAAACTATCAATGTGAGTGCATGCATTGTGTGAGAACAAGGATTCATCTGTGAAAGGAATACCATCAAGGCCCAAGGCATTTGTCTTGACACTGAACAACACCTTTGTCATTTTGAAATATATTGGCGAAAGCTGTGCTTATCTGGGAACTCTTTGTGATATTACAGTAGGCACCACAAGTCATTCAAATATTTGTGGTTGTAGTTTTGCTTAAATTACAGCATGTAATTCAGTCCCTGTCACTGATTCCTGCACTACCTGCGCCTATTGGAATGAACCTCTGGTGAAGATGGACAACTGACCCTAATACACTGTGTCCCGGAACATGTGAAGAAGGATCAACACATAGTTGGTAGGACACCCTCTTCAAATGGTAACCAACTGCCAAGGACATCCTCAACAAAATATTCCACACCGTTATTGTTATTTTGATATCAACTTTGATTTGTTTTGTCTTGTTAGCAGTATTATATCAAAGAACTTGGAGAACGATGAAGAAATTAACTTATTTACTCTCATTGCTTAGCACACATAATACGCTCAATTTCCTATGGAAGGTAGTTGTCCCCAAGCCTATTTAGGCATTATGAAGCTTGAGTGACTACAGTCAGGGGGTGGATAACTTGGGAATAAAGCTAAATGTGGGGAGAAACGGAAAGCCTAAACTTTTCTGAATACTCCTCCAATAAGCTGAGTACATGGCAGTTTTTCTTTAAAAGCAAAGTCAATGAAGACGCAACAGGCACAGATGCAGCACACTTTTCACCTGAAAGGAAAGCAGCAAGGACATCTTGCCCTGTGAACTGGGAAATGAGACATTTGGGAACAGACGTAGCCAGCCCCCTGCTGTCAGCAAGGAGCACAGAATAACTGCACAATTATTTTCCAAGAAGATGAGTTGTAGCTGCTGCTCTGACAATCCTGCCCTCCAGCTGATCCGTACTCATTATAACAGCATTGTAATATCATTATGATACTAAAGCAGACCTCCACACCTACCAGCCTCTTCCTCACCTCTGAGGCAAACCGCTCCCATGACCACTTCTACTAGACATGCACAGTTAAGTTTTGGCATGCAAAACAAGAACTTTTTCTCCACCAATCAGCAGGATTTAATATAACAACTTCAGTCACTCAAGCTCCACATAAAACTCTGCCACAAAGGTGCAAGTTATTATAAGAATGTAAACAAAGGGGAAAACATCATCAAAACTTTTGGGATCAGCTGATGGGTTGGACCCCATCTTCCCTCTCCCCCGAACTGGGATGCCTTTTGAGGTAAGACCTTTGTGTTATGCACACTAAAAACATATATCTTAACATCAAGCTAATTATTAGTAGCTCTCTATACTTAGACCTTAACTACATATTTCTTAGCTGCATATCACTCCTATCTATGCTCGGGTGCTTCACTTCCGATGTATTTTCACAAACAGTGTCTTTTCCTCAGCCACCACCAAACCCTTATTTAGTCACAAATTGTTTACTCAATTATTCTTAATAAAATCCACTTGTTTATACATATACAGGTCTCAGGAATCCTACTAACCGTTACAGGGGATTTAAAGGGAATTTCTGACTTAAACTCAGCAAACTACAAAAGATTATTTATCTTTGCAAGACTGCTGATAGTAGCCCAGTAAGAGAGAGCAAGCTGGAGGAATTGTAGAGCATGCTGGATAATATTAATTGTCCTTGTGTGACTGCTCAGTGTTTACTGTACTCTGACAAGCTGAGCGCTTTATTTCCATGCTTGCGAGATTGTCAGAGAAAGAGTTAAGCAGATTGGTAGACTCCCTCTGAAGTGTCTCCTATTTTAACTTAAATCGTGACAGTAGGTAACATGCTGAATGTTTTCAAAAGATCTGTTTGGTACCAATGAAAGAAAATGTCCCACCTTCTTGATTCTATTTCTATCATTTGGATGCTTCCAGGAAATAACATAGACTCTCTCTGGTCTCTTGCTTTTCTTCTCCAGAGGTTCCTAGTCACTTGGGCACAGCTTACAATATAAGAGCTCACAACTTCCTAAAAAAGAAGGCTGTGCCTCTGGCAACTTTTCATATCTCTAACATTTGTAGTTGCTTTCACAGAAGACTTACTGAATAGTAATCAAAGCTTTTCAGGCTATGTATTCCATATCCAAACTTTAGACTTGAACACTACAAGCACCCAAACACAAAAGACTGTGCAGCCAGAGAGTTAAATGTGGATGATACACAGGTGTCTAGGTCAATGCATACACCAGTTCAGGTGCTCCTGCATCTAATGTTAGCTTAGAAGCACTACATATAAGCCTTAAAGATTTGAACAGAATAAGCTTTTATTTGGTTGCTATTATCACAGTATCACAGTATCACAAGGTTGGAAAGGACCTCTGAGATCATCAAGTCCAACCTATAACCCAACACTAACACCAACCATCATCTAAACCATGGCACTCAGTGCCACATCCAATCTCCCCTTAAACACCTCCAGGGTCGGCGACTCCACCACCTCCCTGGGCAACGCGTTCCAATGGCCGATCACCCTTTCAGTAAAGAACTTCTTCCTCACATCAAGCCTAAACTTTCCCTGACGAAGCTTGAGTCCATGTCCTCTAGTTCTGTCACTGGTCACCTGAGAGAAGAGACCAACCCCTGCCTGACTACAACCTCCTTTTAGGTAGTTGTAGAGAGCAATGAGGTCTCCCCGAGCCTCCTCTTCTTTAGACTAAACAGCCCCAACTCCCTTAGTCGCTCCTCATAGGGCTTATACTCCAGCCCCTTTACCATCTTCGTTGCCCTCCTCTGAACACATTCCAGTATCCTAACATCTTTCCCAAACTGGGGGGCCCAGAACTGTACACAGTATTCCAGATGAGGCCTGACTAGTGCCGAGTACAGGGGGACAATAACTTCTCTGGTTCTGCTGACTACACTATTCCTGATGCAGGCCAGAATGCCATTGGCCTTCTTGGGGGTAGCGCATAAAATGTCTTGTCTTTTAAAGATACTAATTTTTTATGTTAATATCTTTTTGAATGGACTCCACAGTGCAAAATAGAGATCTGACAAAAATCTAATGCAGAAGTTCTCCCTTCCTCAATCGCTCCTAGTGAGTTATTCTTCAAGATTCAGCTATAGCTATACTCAAATTACTAAGTTTTTAGAGGTCAATAAGGGAAAATACTTTTCCTATTTTTCCAAGTCAACTCAGATGAATTCAGTGAGTGCTATTCCTTATGGCACTTCAGTAAAATAAAATTCTTTACTTCAGCATATTTACTTGTTCAACAATTTTTAATTTCTACTGTAAACTGTGGCACTGTGACCTTGAGAAAGACACATCTCTACACGCCATTCTTCAGTTACCTACAGTGCAGTATCGAGATGCCTACCACAGTCCTATCAGAGACCTTGTTCCTTCTAGAACCAGTATCTCAATTTACGTCAACTTAGAGTCATTGCCTTGCAAAGTGCAGATTTTGATCTCCTGGTGTCTAAAGGTAGTCTTGCAAAGGAAATCAAGCAATGCAAACCTGTCTGTTCTGTTGCCTAAGAACATCTGGCTGAAGCTACCTGGAAGCACCAGTATAAACAGAATCATTTGGGAAGGAGAATTGAGCTCTCTCACAAGAGATGTGAGGATTCCTGTGGTACTCACATAGAAAATTTAATAGGACTTTCTACCTATAACCATAGCTCTGCAGCCTTGAACAGTCATCTTTGATTTCTATTTTGATTCACTGGCTTCCTAGAAACAGTGAATTTTCCACTGAACTTTCCATATCCCCTCCTACAAGACAAGTGAGCAGAATCAAATTTTTTTTTTTATTTTCCCTCTTAAACATAGGATTTATATGAGGACACTAATTATATATTTGTTGCTCCCATAATCTTGAGCTTAAGCAGCATTACTCTGATATTGGTTATAGGGTTATACTGAGAATTGGAACAACATGTTACAATCTGCCATTGCTGAGAGCTAATCTTAAGCGTTTCCAATAGCAATACAGAAATAAATGCTAATTCCTGATGTCTTTACTCAGGTGCAAGTTGGAAAATATAAGCAGCATTATTTCATAGAACTTACGGCCTCATGGGCTAGAACGCTTCATCTGAGATTGACTCCATTAGATTTAGCTCAGTTACTGCTCTAATGAAACAAAGTTTTATTTTGACTTAAATCAGAAGGAGATGAAATAATTGGGTGACAAAGAGCACAGAACGAAGAGAAATACTGCAAATGTCTCTATGGGTAAGTGACTGCTAGGTAAAATGTATCAAGATATCCTGCGTGGTGAAAGAGACGGAAGAGAAATCCCTTGAAAACCTTTTTTCTGATGATCCAAAATGTAGCCCCAAGCCCAACAACCACTTTAAAGCTGAGTTCATGAGGAAGATACAGCTGCATCGCTCCTACTAGTCCTTCAGACTACAGGTATATTCCAAAAACCATCTAACCTCCAGTGGCGAATCTGTACTGCCTCAAAGCAGTTCAAAACAAAAAGAATAAAGAGAATACAGTTGACTGATTTATGCATCAGAAAAAAGTTCTTTCATGACCTCTAAAGGACATCATTTGATTATAATAATCTTAAGGCAGAACTGTTCCTGTTAGTCATAGGAAAACACTCTTTTTGAGATGAAGGGAAAACAGTTCATAACCAAGGTTGTAAATAACCTAATATAGTCTCTATTTCTTCCAAATAAAGTATTTAATGAATGCATGATATTTAGAGCCTTAAAAAAACCCCAGCCTTAAAAAAACCCCACCAACTACGCATCTACATTTGCCTCTTTAAATAGATCTATAAACTTGTCAAAAAAGTGAATACATTGGCAAGTTTTATCTTTGTGCTGATTTCCATAATTACCACTTTAGTCTCTAATTTTTTTTGTTGCTAAAGTCCAAAAATGTTCACTGTTTTAGTTAGAATTGACATCCATGTAACTAATCAATACTACCTCAAAATGTCTAGTGCTTATAAATTTAAAATAAGATTGGCAGTCCTCCACAGTTCTGAATCTCACATTCTCTGAGGCTTGCCATTAGTTGTGCTAACAATAAGGAATATTAGTATTCTTCATCAAGCCTGCACTGATTAATCTCATTTATTTCAACTTTTGATATACAGTAATAAATGGGAGTCTGTGCCTTATATGTCAAAAGACAGCATTCAGAATACTAAAGAGAAAAATATTTATTTGTTCTCTCCTTTTCTTCTCATTTGTGCTAACAATGGGTTGCTTATCTTTCTTTATCTTGCTATTCCAGTACAATGCAATCTATTCTTAATAGTCACAAGGACTACTGTGTCAGTGCTGTGAATACTGAGTGTGAATTCACATGTTTACCTTTGGACTATACTGGAAATTCTCACTAAATACCTTGAGGCTCTCAAACCTTTTTTTTAATATCATTTCAGTATGTATCTTTACAGAGACAGACTTTTGGTGGTCACATCACTGCCTGTGCCACCCTTTAAGAATGGTACAACTGTCTGACGTTAAATGTGACAGTTTCATAAGATGACAATAGTAGGAAGGTGTTTTCTGTACTTTTAACAATCTTTTCACTAAGATTTGAAACAGGAGATAAGGAGCAGCAGGCCTGTACAAGTCATAGCATGGCTAAGACATGACTCGATAATTTGGAGTTTGGTTCTCTGCTCCCCCTGTTGCATCTGTGTTGCTACTTTGTTAATATTTCAAATTTTTTAAGTTTTCATTACAATATTTTTTTGGAACAGAAGAGTTCTTTTCTTATGTGTCTAAAACTATGCAAAGGTATCATTCTGGACATATTACAAATGCTTGTAAACTAAATGTTTTGGACATTGCCACCATAAGCAGTACATGGTGAAGTTTGTCAATACAAATTATAATCAACCAGAGGGGCCACAAAAATGCCCCAAACCATGCTGTAAAACTATTCAGAACAGTATAAAAGGTGGTCTTTCCTAGATGGCATCATACTACAAATCACAGCTCCTCTAATGATCTAGGATGCATCAGTAATGTTTACCCTGTGTTGCATACTTGATATTCAACAGGAGCTTGAAGTCTTAGAATCATCATTTTCTTTCACTATGAATAGCCAATAGAATACACTAAGCTTATGGAACATTTCCAAGATTCATTCAGCATGCTCCCAGGAATAGCTTTCTCCTGTTCCCAAATATATTTGCAGTCTTTCTGCTATAAATATATAACTACTAGAGAAAGAGAATTCACACAATCTCAGTGTGAATGGTGAATACCAGGCAACTTAATGCAGGTTTTTGTGGTGCTGAGAGTCATTGTTTATTTAGGATGGGATTTCTTGCCTGCAGAGACAAGGAGCTCTGCATAGCTATTGTTTGCCAAAAGCTATCGATCCTAATTTTTTATTGAACAGAAACAGGAGGGAGTTGAAATAATTATAGACATATAATGTGACAAATTATCAGATAATATTGTTTATAATAACAAAAAAAAAAATTACCAAAGATGGTTTACGTAATTTTCAACCAAAATCCTACAAGCAAAGTACAGAACAAATTATTAAAAATGTGGAAAAGAAACCCAACCAATATTATGATCTTTAAAAAGATAATAAAACATTTAGTTTAAAACATTTTCTGGCCTATTGAAACACTTACCAGTGGGGAAAAACTATATTCTTGAAATAAACATTTTTTTTAAAAAAAACCCAGAATACATAGCTGAATAAATTGCAATATATAACATAGTAGAAAATGTTAACATTTAAACCTTAGAGTTGTATTAGTTTTGATAAATTAAAATTCCTGAGAGTATTAAAAATACCATTGCATAAAACAATGCATGATGTTTTCTGTATGGATATGGTTAATCATTCACCTGTTTTGAAGGTTTTGCTATTGAAGCATTAACTGCTTATTGAGGTATTCCTAGTGTGCACCTGTGTGAAGCTGCCTACTGTTCCTGCTGTATTTAGCTTTCTGGATTACATTTGCAGAACGAAATCTGAATCCATTACAAACAAGATTGTTAAACTACTAAATTTTTCTACAATTTGGCAAAAAAGAACACATGATTTTCAGTAATGAAAGTGAATGAAATATTCTTACTTGCTTACATTAGCAATTCTTTCAACCAGTACAGCTGGGCACCTACCATATTTGGGAGTAGACAATCGAAATTGACCAAATTATTCCTTACATCTAGACAGGTACTTACATCTAGATAGGTCTTTCTCTGTTCCTCAATGCTTACACATTACAGTTCAGGATGAAAAAGCCTCATTTCCCTGTGTATCCTGTAGTACAGGAACACTGGAACTGAGCTTATGCCTTGGTGTTTCCTTGCATGTACCCAAATGATTAGGAGATAAGACCTGTTTAGGTCATATTCAGATAATACAGAATAGGAGATATGCTGGAATGGGAACTCTTTTGTTCATGAGGAATAAGAACTGATGAGAAAAACAAACATTTTGTGCAGCTGTTAGAAAGGCGTAAGTGTGTGTTTCTGTATAGCAGTCTCTAGCGGAAAGCATATATACATGCTGCATCATTTACCACAATAACCTCTTCATCTTTCAAATGTGCCTGGTATCTGTATTTATATTTTCAAGAACACTGAAGCATTATATATATCCTAGTAATTTGAAAATTAAAGCAAAGGAAATTAAAGATCTTAGCCTATTGTTATTCAAAATTCAGTCAGCAAATATAAAGTAATTGGGTTGATGGACCATCATGTCCAAAGTTATATTCTCTAACCCTTTTTGTGTATAAATATCAGTGGATTTTTTTAAAAAAACTAAACAACATAATTGTGTGTTGGAATGAAGCCTAGGCCTAATTTTACAAATTGCCACCTTTTAAGGAATTCAAAACACTTTTTTTTCCCCAGCACTTTTTAGATGTTAATTGCCTTTCAATGCTCTGTCTAAATGGTTACAACTAAAGTAAGACTCATTCCTCTCACTTTCCATTTATGGTGCTCAGATGATATCCAGAATGCTTAAATTTAAAATTGGCTACACATTCAAGAGCTTCAAACATTGAGAACACTTTCAATTACTTGTGTTTCTGTCATTATTTTGAAGTTGTCTTTAGCATTTAGTATCTAAGCTAGTTTTGCTTAAATTTGCTGACAAAAGTCTGAAATATCGATCCTAGACCTGTTATTTGCTTCTGTGGCCTATTCTAATGCACTTTCAGAGTTCAATTGCGGGTTTTTTTCACCACTTGATCACCTCCCATTAGCCATATCTTGAAAGAAGCTATACTTGCATTGGCTTGGCATTCCTCCTTGCCTATTCCTTAAAACAAATTTTAATTTGTCAAGATCCCTTTGGATCACACTTATCGCAAATTGTATGTTGATCTTTGTGATGCTTTTAGACTATTTAGAATAGATTATTGATACAGAGACTCAAATACGTCTCTGTAAAAGAGTCGAAATGTTACAGAAAGGGTTGTAATGTCAGTTAGGAGTATCTGATATCCTAAACCGAAAACTGAAATCACAGTGAGCTGAGTGGCTGTGTCTTAGTTTTTATGAATTTTTCTTACCCAATTCCAGCTGAGACCGGCATTTGGTAATTCGATGCCTGGATGGTGACTTGGCAGCTCTGATTTAACAGAAGGAATAAGGCACCAACAAGGGAAATATTCAGAACAGCATTACAGTATCTGTTTGGCTACAACTTACTAACTCTAGATGCCCTAAGTTCCTATATACTGATCAAGAGGAAGCTGAATAGCTCCAAACACCTATCACACCTGTTAGAAGACAGGCTCCTATAGGCATGAAAAGCTCCAGGCACTGGCTCACCCAGTTACCCTTTGCTGGAACAAATAGGCAATCAAGCCAGGAGTCTTCAAATTCATTTGTTCTGACCCGGTAGCTCAGCTGGCCTCCAGTTAGGAGGTCCAAGACTACCATTTTCAATTCCCCCCCCCCCCATTGTTTTCCTCATTAGAATCTGCTGTCAAATCAAAATAACTTTTATTTCTTTCTCTGCGCCCTTAAGGTCACTCACTTCCTCTCACCTGTTTTTCCTTCCATTTTATCCTTTACTTCTAGTTACAAAATGCCCCCTCATCCACCCACATCTTAACATTTAGCAATTTGTTACTAGTTATGAAGCCTTCCAGAATCTAGTAGCTACGCTTGGGATTCTGAAATGAATGGGATGGAGCAAGAATAGCTGTGGACATAAAATCTCCAAATGTGACCTCTTCCCTGAGAGGAAAACACATTCAAATAAAATCATTTGTGTTCTATTTATAATACGCAGGTTAGCATATATATTTTCTTTCTTCAAGAGAATGCCACTTTTGCTTAACCTATTAATTCCCCCTCCTTTTTCTTCCCTTTTAGTAAAATGATAAAACTTTCTGCTTTACAGAGAAGGAAACACAAACTAGTCAGAGACCTTTCCAAGTAATATTATGCCTCTCCTACTATTCAGTATGCATCAGCTCTGGCCTGTCTTCCCATTCAGAGATTCATTCTTCACCTGAGGAGATTAACATACAATTTGATAGCTTTCAAAACTGGTTTGAAACCTCAAATAAGAGCAGTTGGGACCAATTGTTCAGAACAGTGAAATCTGTCGCACTGCACATAGCCAAGCGTGTTCTGACAGTTGTTTCACTCTCAACTGTGTAATGTGAAAGTCAGTACAGAAATGTTATGTAACCTGCCTTGAAGCCCATATTATTAGAGAATCTGAACAAAACACAAAGAAAGCTGTATTTGTCACATACAAAAAGAATGAGTTGGTTCTGCTGTCTTCAAAAAGTAAGCTCCTCCAGGCAGGGACTGTATCTTTGTCCTTTTTACAGTATCAAATGTGCTGCAAGCACTTAACAATTAATAATGAATAGTAAGTAAATGCAAAGCTAGTGAGAGGTGCCAGACTGACATCTCTGGAGAACTCTCCTTGCTATTTATACAGAGAACAGGCAGAGCAGCATTGCAGGCTTGTTTACACTGCCCCACAAATCACTAATGCATTTCCCATAGGCTGATGAAATATCATTACATGGCAACTACTCACAATCCCTAAAATGCTACAGAGATTTAGTTTGCTGGTTTAATATTCTAAAGCTAGAAATGGGGGCTGTTATCTCATCATTAATCACTAGAATGAAGTAGCACCCTTTATTTTCAATTGGAATTACACTAACCCGGTAAACAAAATTTTCTTAAGGTACACCAAAAATACTGCAAGTCAGGTAGGATTAGAGGAACTACTATTTGTCATATGACCGTTTATCTTCCATAATAATTAAGTTAAAAGTAGCTTGTTTGCATTTTAGTCCTATAATTTCTATTGTAGTTAGCACGTCTTGTCATTTTCTGGAATGCTGAGGAACACATGATTAGTATTACTGGCAGTTTGTAAAATCTGTAGATAATATCTAATCATACTCTTTGAAATTGCCTTTTAAAATACTGGTATGAAAAGTTTTTTAAAGAAAATCTGAACAAAGTGGAAGAATACTTCATTCAGTGTTGTACTTACCAGTAATTCTTTCGATGTCAGGAGACAGAAGGAACTTCTTCATTCTGTGTGGAATTCAAAACCAAAACCAAGAAATATTTAATCTGAAATTATTTTCCTCTGTCTACATCATTCCACAGAACAAGTTTACCTTCGCATCAGTTGCCTTGTAATCAATAAGCAGCAAATCGGGCTTATCTCTGCTACAGCCACCAAAATCAAAACACTGTCTTACTCGTTATCCAAATAATGGAAAAAATGGGAGTAGCAGGATAGCATTCGGTAAAGGTACCCATCTGCTTTTGCACTGAGACCAGGACAGGGCTGGCGCTGAAACAGAGTAAACATCAACTTGACAAGAACATACTCCTGTAGACCTCTTGCCACATGTCTGCGTACTTCAAGTATAAGGGGTTCAGCCATAGAGCAGCACAAATGAATTTACGTCTAACTATATCACAAAATGTTTAAGGCACTTAGCCATATCACTGTTTTTTTCGGAAGAGATGTTGCACTGCTTGATACCCAATCTCCCATCTTCCCAGCTGCCCATTGTACAGAACAATCTCTTTTTTATAAAACAGAAGCATTTCACTCAGGTTCTCCGAACCCTGCATGCCTCCCCTCCCATCTGGCAGGTAAAATTGAACAGTTAATTCACTATTCTGGTTTCCAATAATCAATAAAATAAGGTGCAAAGTAATGTCTGCCTGTTTTATTTATATGCTGATAACTTAACACTTTGCTCAATGATCATGTAGCAACCAGGGTAGTGAATGACCTCACCCACTGCACCAGCCTTCAGCCTGCAGGTTTTCTGATACCATTCTCAGCTATTCCTCAGTTTTCCACGTGCTAGCATTTCATTTGATCTACATGTAATCAGTTCTCTAATTTTGCTCTGAAAAATAATCAGAATGCAGCTAATGTGCACATGTCCATCATTCACTTTGAACTATTAAATTTATAAGTGCTATTCTGTTTTTGTTGTGCTTCCCTTTACTCCCAAAAATACTTTCACAGTGAACATTAGCAGCTTTTTGGGTTGGTTATTTGTTTGGTTTAATATTGAAGTTCATGATTTTATCACTTTACATTTCACACTTTGAACAAAACTCACAAAAGCTGAAGAGTCACTACCAAACTCTATTCCAACAAAAGCAGTCAATAGCATTTGCAGGGTTTTTCTTATTATTTGTTACAAGAACATAGACATTTTCCCCAATCTGTATAGTGAAGAAGATATTTTAGCCAGTTCATGCCTGTGGACTTCATAGTATTCATTTATATTCATAAGGCCCTAAGGAGCCAGGAGCTCACTGAATTTCTCAATATTATCTTAAAAGGTATTAGCAAAATTTCTGGCATTCGGAGAGCACAAACTGCAAAAGGCTGATGTCCTCACAACACCTGCAGACTGCTGCAGAGCATGCTGGCTGCCTGCTTCAGAAATTTAACCCCCTGCTCAGCAAGCATGATGCAAAATTAACCCAGTTTTTCTCCACTTTAGCCCGCAAAATCTTCATACATTTACTGAGCCTGGCATCCAAGTGAGTTGTTTTTCCACTTTATTAGCATTTGCAGAGAGACAGGTAAGATCTAATTTTGAAGTCTTCAGTCTAATTTTTTTGTCATACTCGGGAATCTTGGCAGAGCACCCAAAGATAAGGCTGGATGATTCTTTTCATTCATAGGGGAATACTGTGTTGATTAAATTATTTAAAGCTAGGAAAATACATTTTTACTGTCTTATTGGTTTAAGAGGCATATGTAATTAATAGATACGTGTATGAATTAGGTTGATCTTATTCTTTTCATATGCATGGCTTAGATATTCATATCAGAAACAATGGTTATTGAAAGAAGCAAATTTATGCATTTTTTTATCAAAAGGTTTATTGCCGCTAAAAGCTGAATTTCTTAAATATTATGATTGATAGGTATTTTGAAGGAGGGAGTATTTCTCACGGTTGCTTACAAATGTGAGATATCTCTATCAGGTTGACTTAAAAAAAATCACCATCTGGGAATCCTTGCATTCAGCTTAGGTACAATCTGCTTCCTGATGGCATGAATCAGGTTGGCAGGTTGAGGTGGCCAAAAGTGATAACAAGCCATTAGAGGTGGAGCGGCAAGATGCTAAAAAGAAAAGCACCTCTTGGGACGTTACATATTAATATTATTAGCTGTCCTGTCAGACTTCAGAAGTGATAAAAAAAATAAAAATCTCTAATTTTGACTCTAAATACCTTAAGAAAAATTAGCATAGAATTTTTTTTAAAAAAATCAACTGCATAGTAATAAACATGTATACATGCTTCATAAGAAGATCTCTGAAATTCAAATACTTACCTTTAATTGAATAAAAACTCCTTAAAAGAAAAATCTGTTCTGATCCCTGGAAACATGCTTACAGGAAAGACAGTTAATGCATGACGCACTTCGAAGTTCTGCAAATCCTTAAGAGGTAATCTGATTAATCCCTAGATTCTATGCATTCTTCACTAATCATTTCTTATGCACACTCAAAATCCAGAAAGAAATGCAACTTAACACTTTTTTTTTTACATGAGAATAAAAGTTCACAGATCTTCATGGAATAAATAATGCAGGGAGACTCAACCAAAAGATGAAAGTCAACAATATAGGGAATACTGTGACTAAGATCGTAAAAAGTACAAGAAAGTAGTTTTCTGGGTAGACAAAAATCTTTGAAGAAAATAATTCCTGTACTGAAAATAAAATGATTGAAAGACACAAATAAGAAATTTTGCATCAAGCTTTTGAGGTTATACACTAGCTGCAGATAGTGGGAAAGTGGGGAAATAAAATTATATAAGCAAAGGCTACTCCTGAGTATATTTGCATTATTGGGATTCAACTTCAAGAAGAATAAAATAGTTGTTATGAGGGAACATATATATATATATATGATTGACATAGTTTATAGCAATATAGTACCAGACAGTGGTGGGTTTTTAAAATAATTGTCTCAACACAAAGAGAAAGTTGAATAAGAAACTGAAGCTTGAAATATTAAGTGTCCACAGACAAGTTGCTCTTTAATCATAAAGCATGAAAGTTCTAAAACAATGGTGGTGTTTCCAAGTTTCCATAAATTTCATGGTTTGTTTTTGGTTTTAATGAGCATCATTTTATAACTTAAAAATGTTGGTATACCTAAATAATTCAGAGAGATATAACAACACACCATATTAGTTGATATTCATCTACAAGTCAGCAAGCATTTGCACAGAGGCAAAGAGAGCACGGGGCTACATTTTGAGTAGTATGCAGCAGTCATGCTCCTGGGAATCACAGGATCACAGGATGGTGAGGCAGGATAACTAGTGGTACCTAACTTCTGGCCTCTGCTGAGCTGTGGACTTGCTGGAAGTTGCAGCTTCACATATTGGCAAAATCCTGCTGATGAGCAGCCCCTCACCGTTTTAAGAGGCAGCCCCTTCTGGAGCCTATTGAATTTCTCCTACTGGATTTAACAGACAACTGGGTATCACTTTAAACAAAAGATCTCAAAATAAATTAATCATACCAATTTCAAACCAAATAGCATTTTGAGAATTTTGATGAAATTTGAGGATTTTGATGAATTTGACAGTTGGACTGGATGATCTTAAACATCTTTTCCAACTTTACTGATTCTATGGTTGTATGAATACTTGTGGATATAAAAAGATTCTATTTGGGCAAAATAATACACAAAGTGAATCTCAATGGAGAAAAAAATGTAATTTTTATATACTATTGCAAAAATGAAAAGTTACCAATTTTAGTTAACAAATTTCTTGGTTTTAAGAACAGAGTATGCTAAGGTTGTAGGGTATTGTAAACTGACCTTCCACAGGTTTGGGTTTGACCTACATTGCCATTTTGACACAGGATATCATGGGGTAATTCTCATAAGACAAATGCTTTCTTGTTTACTTTGTAATTTTATTTCTCTTCCAGGAGCAAAGGAAAACATCAAAGCTTTAGCTTTAGGGATCACCAAGAGATATCCACAGCCATAGTGTTACAAATACAAAATTAGTACAAAAGGGCATCGTGTGCTGCTCTTCACCCTTCTGTCTACTATAAGCATCTGTATGACCATATAGTGAATTGAATAGGAAAAGACATGTCAAAAATAAACTCTTTCTGTTCTCACTGAGTTTGTATTTCTCCAATCTAGTCTGTTCTAGGGCAACAGAAATGGTTGTGGTACAAGGGGGAAGAGAAGGGCAGGGATTCTTTCCCTTACAATGCCAGCTCATGGCAGTTAAATATGTCTGTGAAACTATGGCCTAATTTAGACCTTCTACTTGACAGTTAGCAAGAGTGAGACACTTTCAGAGACGTCAGCTGCTGAAAGTGCTACTGAAGCAAATATCAATCACAGTGAATCACCAACACCAGACCTTATTCACCAAAGAGTTCTCAAGAATTTTAATTTAATTTTTAAATTAAATTATGATTGTATGATAATCAGTTTTATAGAAGTTATGGCTGTCAGTACTACTTATTCATACTGACAGGAGATTCAAGATTAATGTTTTACATTTCAATGAAGGAAATGGCGATACTAGAAAATAATTTGATGCAAGTCTATAAAATAAGAATAATTTTGCATTGGTAATATGCAAGGAATAAGGTTTTCTTCCTGAATCACTCAACTTCAGAAAAAATCACTTACATGGTAATGTTTGACCCTAACTTCTCTGTTTTCCATTTACTGTCTAGCAGCTGTGTTAATGTCTCTTATATAAACCCTGAAAATTAAAACTACCTAACGGCACTATAACAAATTCTTTTCAAAAATACTTTGACGAGGTTTTTCTAGAATGTCTTTTATGACTGTGTTGAGAAAGAACTGCTAAATTGACAGTGTATACTAGCAGATTATTCTTCATCAATATTGGAATATACATGTCCCATTTTTTTACCTGCTTGGAAAGGCTGGAACAATTTTGAAGTTTCTAGAAGTACTAGGGGACAGCTCTGATAAAAACCAATGAGGTGACCCAACTCCTCTCCTAGCAAAGAATAACTAAGATTAGAAAAGGCTAGCGATATGGAATGCTGACTGAAATACACTTCACTGTCTGGGAAAGTAATAATCATGACATTTATCTGTATAATTGACAGTAATAGATCGAGATTATTGTTGTGAATTGGAATTTACAAAACTTTGGTTTATTAGCAATTTAGAATTTATTCAGGTAACTGCAAAATTCCTATTAACATTTAATAATAAATTGATTAACAAATTAAATATTTTAATTAATTAATTTAATTAATTAAAATATTCAATATATGTGTTATAATCAAATTAATCAGTGACTTAATCAGATTCAAAGTGACGAGACTCACTCCTATGTGACAACACACATATTGCCTCACTCTTGACCATCATGGACAGAACAGTGTCAAAATCATCTCTTGATGCAAGCCGACATACTTTAGCATTAAAGAAACACTATCAAAACAAATATTAGCAAACTTAGAATCATATCTGAAAGCAATAAACACCTCCTTCCAGTATGTCGCACATAATCCTATCCCCTAAAAAGTTACTGGTAAAGATTTTGAAAAGAGCCATTTATGAAAAAAATGAAATCCCTTATCTAAGAAATCTTACTTTCAAAAGAGTCCCAATCATTGGCTTTTGAAAGATTAACATTGACAACTGTAGATATTAGAAAAAGCACAGTACAGCTTCTGTACTCCTAAACTTTTAGTGAGACACAGTTCTAAAACACTGCCTTGGAAAGATGGGTCTTGTACTTGAAGTAATTGCTTTCATTTCTCCTCTTATACTGTCAGTGAACTGACAAAAAAGTCAAGAAAGTACATCAAAATCAAGCTATTAGTGATGCCATATTTTATGCAGCAAAACCTATGGATTTTAATGATTTATAATGTTGCAGAAAACCACACCTTATATGCAAGAGAACAGGAAATCAATACAAGAAGAGTTTTAAAGTGGCTTATTTTTGTTTTACAGTAATGTTGGTAAACTAAAACCAATAATTTTTCCCAGTATTTGGCAATTGTCAATAAAATTCATTTTAAAAAGTCAATTTGTTACTTACAGAATAGGCATAGTATTACTGTTATCTGGATTATCTTCTCTGACAATAACATGGCAATCCAACCTTGGTGGTTCACTCTAATTGTCAATGAACTTGATCGCATTTACAAGGGCTTACGTACATTCTTTTCATGAAGATCCACTAAATATTATTAATACTTGTCCTATTCCACTAAAATGATGCCATTTCCAACAGCTGGCTTTTCCAATGCGTCAGTTGTTGTCTTCCAAGAATTCCAGCTTGCAAAGGCAATATCTTGATATACCATAAACATTAATCACCCCACAACATTAAATAAATGAATTCTAGTAACATGTTCACCCTTAGATGCAGAAAAAAATACAACAAAATTTTTGAGATTAACTTTTTGTAATTAGAAAGGCAGTTATATTCACTGTTGGACTCTGAAATCCTTCCTGTCCATTCCTCCACATGCCTGGCTTCGTTTAAGTGCCTTGAACAGCAGGGTTTATACAACATGATATTATTATTAGCGCTATACTTTTATATATAAATAACATTTCAGAGACTTGGCTCTTGGCTACACATCTAATGAGATACTCGTCAATTCATGTTTTAAAAAAATCAGCCTTCATGATTTATCTTGAGATTATAAATCTTACTTATCTTTAGTGAAATAATAAATGCTAAATTTGTAACCTCTTTTATATGTTTTTAAATCAAAGATGAGCAGTAATAGCATATGTTTTTGCTCTTTGGTAGAGGCATACTGAGAAAAATTAAATGTCCTTCCCCAATATTGTCCCTTTGAAGGCACGTCTTGTACTCTTCCTTAGACAAGGCAATAAGGAAGCAACCTTTTTACCATAAGGTAAAGACTAAGAGTAATTTTATTTAGACTACAGAGCTAGAAGAGAAAAAGCAGAAATATTTCTCTTTATGAAATCCGTACCTGGAAAATTGTGAAGTCAGTATGGGTTTGATTTAAATAAAACTTTTCAGATTCAGACCCTTTGACCTAACAGCCCAGAAATTTTTAAAAGCCAAGAAACTGCACAACAGTTTGGGTTTTTTTTAATAGTATCTTATTGACAAGCCTAGGAAGACCTGCAAAGTCACCCTTTCCCTGTCCTTCAGAGGGGAAAAGTATTTTATTTTAATTCATCATGTATTTTTCAAATGAGTTCATTGATACCACTTGAGTCTGAATTGTCATGTGAAATCTTCACATCGTGCAAAAAAGTTGTTAGTGGAACAGAGGAAGAGATGCTGGAATGTGAATGGCTACCAAGTAAGACAGAAAACCTGATGCTGCATGTGCTCCTATTAGACTATTTCCCCTTTTCATTTTCCTAGGAAAACTGATGAGATTTTTTTATACTCTAAAATGATAAAGGATGTTCATATAATAATAGACATGAATAAATAGGGTATATACATATAGATACATTTTTGAGATTAACAGATGTGTATTTTTTGATCTGAGGTTTTCTCTCTGATCACAGAAGCAAAACAGATTTATTTGTGCCAAGACAACAATTTCAAATTACACTGTGCTCCAGATTTTCTCTCACTGCCATGTTCTTTAGTACAATCTTTTAGAGTGCATCAACTTCCAATTAAGTCCAGCAAAAGATTTTAAGTTAATAATCTTCCAGTAATATCTGCACTGTCATTTCCTTTCCTGTCATCATTTTTCCTATGCACCTATTTAAATTTCTTGTGCTTGAAGCTCTCCTTATATGATAAAATTCAATTTTGAAATAAAGGTTTTAATTCTAAAATACAAGCAGAAAAATCCTGTTAACATTTTATCATGTTTTCTCCATAACTGTCATTGCCTACTATCCTTTCAACACGAACATTCTCACTTCCTTGTTCTTTTAATTTTCATACAAAAGTAACAGTACCCTAAAAAGTTGTTGCAGCATGGCAGATAAATGAATTTTCAAGTAAATGCTTTCCAAATAAATGAGAAAGCAAGAGCAATAAAGGTGGGGAGTTCACAGTGTTCTTGCACATCACTCCCAAAATAGATTTTTTTCTTGCAGTTCCAGATAGAGGCTATCAGGATAGGAGCCTGCATTTATCTGTCCACCTAGGTTTTGCAGCAATGCCGCATGAATCTTTTCACTCACATTTGACAGAACTTCAAGGCCATCAAGAAGGTAGGACAAGAGAAGGGTTACAGGGATTCACATTGCTTATTATTGGAGAGAGTATTTTAATTTTTTGCCTGCCTGAGACCATGAACATGATCATCTCTGGCATAGTCTAGTTTGCCTTATATGGCGGATGTAGATACAGTATTTACTAAACATTATATAGAAATATTACTGCAAGTATTGCTGCAGAATATGAGCATAAATCAACTGTATAGTTTGGCAATCAAAAAGTACCACATGACAGGAGTTGCTATGGTATCTGCAAGCATAACATTTTTATAAAGCAACACTGCAAACAGCAACATAGCATGTAATTCTCTGACCAGTTTTGAACATTCATGTTACAAATACTACTTTGAAAAGGGAAAACACTTATTAAGTTCTGTTTCAGATCTACATTTTCTGAGAAATATATTGTGCATTTTTTAATCCGCTGTCAGAGTCTACAAAATTATCAAGATAGCTGTTAAAGTAACATGCTTTTAAGACAATAGAAAATGCAAGTGCAGAGTATGTCTGGCACTGGTTTTGATTGTTATAAATTGTTTATGAAGTGTCATTCCTTATTTTCATCAAAAGCTTTTCTTGCACCAGAGATCATGTGTGCTTCAGCATGCAATTTTTCCTCTCTGGAGAGATGGGAATGTGCCGCATTTTATTTTGCTTGGGTTACACTGCAGTATGATTTTTTTTTTTCCCAGGCAAGCACTAGGCTATGTCTGTTTCACTGTGCCACAGCTCCCACTGATCAGCAAGGAAAAATAAAATATGCTAAGTAACAGAGACTGCATGCTGTATCACAAAGACAAAGCCTAGCTCTGCTCAGAGAATAAAAGAGCTGGGTACCATCCCCCACTGAAAATGATGTTGCTAATGCAGAGCCATTAAATATTCCTACACTGCAGATATTTCAGATTATTTCTCATAATGCATTCAAACGGTAGATGAGCCTTTTTGAATATATACTACAGAATGAGACCTGTAAGAGTTTTCTACATAAAAAAAAAATTGCAATATTAATACCACTTTACGTTATTTATGACTGCATGCCACAAAAATAGACAGATACTTTCATAGGTGATTCTTTTAGAAGGCTGGGGCTGTTTCACAGGTGCAGCATGGAATTAAGTGTGCAATATCTATTAATAAAAGTAACACCAAAGCTATCTGTAGAATTCCCCAGTGCATCAACACCCTCCAGCTACATTTTAGTGAGCTCAGGTAAGCCTGGCGGTTCTTAACCAGCGTGGTGTCCGCTCTGGATATGGGGTCAAACGCCTTACAGAGTACAGAACCTAAATCCAAAACCTGCCGGTCCAGTCACAAAATTATTTACCAACAAAGCTATTTTTACACAACAAGCCGAATTACTACCTTGTAGTTTCATTAGATAACTAGGAGAAAAAATAAAATAAAACAAAAAAGGACATACACAACCTGTAAGCTCTCTGGAAAGCCCCAGGCTTGCCCCTGCGCCTCTGACTGCGGCCGCTCCCGGCGCAGCCCTCCCTGCCGCTGCAGGGCTGGGGCCGCGCGTCTCCGGCGGGCGCGGGCGCCCTCTGCTGGCGGCGCTCAGCATTCGCGCTGGGCAGGGGAGAGGCGCTTTCCCTGGATCCGTCGTATTTATGGTACTCAGCAACATTTCCGCTTAAAAAAAAAATAATACAAACGACGCCCTCCCTCCCGAGCTTATTTCAGGCCTCTCTGCAGTAAGTGGAATTGAGCAATACCCTATCTCTTCCCCATGCAAACTTTCCTTCTCATATTTTTTACAGTGCAAGCAGCTCCATAAGCTGGATGCAGAAGTCTTGTCCTTAGAAGTGAAACAGCTTTGTTATGGAGTTGAGCAAGGACAAGATTTTAAGTAGCCGCAAAAATTCCCTTTTTATGTCCTAATATGGGGGGGGGGTGTGGAGTGGTGCTGGCACCTTCATAAAATAAAACACACATATTTCTGAGTGGGTAAGGGAGAGTAATGAAGGCTCGTTTCTGAGAAAATTTTAAGGGAGCTTTTCATATTAAGTTTTGATTCGCTGTGAACTAGGACAGTGAGAGAGTGCAGTGTCCTCCAGTTCTAAGAATTTTTCTTAATGCTCTGCATACTGATACACGACTGACCCATTATGCTTGAAACATCTCATACCAACATTAAAACACGAATACATTTTATACTTGCAAGTTAAGGAGGAAGACTGCAAGTCAACTGTGTCTTTCGTAAAGGTAAATAACTTCCAGGTATACTGGAATAATTTCAAAGAGATATAAACTGATACACATTTATTCAAATATATACACTTGAAACCTGCAAATATATTACCTGTTTGCAAAGGATCAAAAAGTTCAGAACAGGAGTGAAAAAAATGGAGAATGACTTCAGTTGGATTATGGTTTCAATAAAAATAACTTTAACAATAACAGAAATTTTATAGGATAACACAATTTTATAAATTACCTCGTATACCTCTGCATGCTACCAAATTTGGAGAAAAATTATTATATACAAATTTCATGCTTAATCCACATAGAATTTATAACTACGTACCAATCTAGCACAGACTGTTGTTTAAACAATACAAGAGTATGACCAAGACTTTTTTAAAGCATTTACATTATTGCTTTTCGTGATTACTGTTAGCAGCTAAGATATTAAAATAATAACTCAAGATTAAAAAAAATTTTAATTCAAATCAGATGCAGTTACTAAAAATATACACATTGTCCTTCAAAGCACAGCATACTCAAGGTTTTTCTTCCTGTTAGAAATACTAGCCCAAGTATACAGCAGCTATCCTTCATAACAGAAATGAGGATGGAAAAAAAAAATGTATTAATTAATCCATGCACAGGTCCACCCGCCCACATCCTGCCCCATATCCTGCCACCTGTATGTAGAAATTTCTTGCCAGGAATGACGCCTGTAAAGGCATCAGTTGTCTGTAGACAGCTGTGGGGCAGCCATTAAGACTTCTAATAGGTCTCCTTCCCCTCACTTGGCAAGCATGGGGAATGGGATTCTTGAGGGGAAATGGGATTAAAGTAACTCTGTTATTCCCCTGTGAGGCTAGTTTGGTGATAGATCCCAGACCACCCATGCCAGGGTGAGCAGGATCCGCTGCTCAGCAAGAATGTAGACAGCCTCCATTAGACCTGGCCACCAGAGGACACCACTGGAGGAGCTCTTCCTAGGCAACTCATAAAAATCTGACAGAAAGCCATGTAGTCGGAAAGCAATTTTTTCTGAGTTCTAGAAAAACTTCTCTGGTCAGAACAAAACAAGCATGTCATTTCATCTAGATGGTGACAAGCTGATGTTGATTACATTATAAAGCAACATGTGATCTAGACATCTAAAACACATTGCCTCATAGCTAAAGTGATTTCCCTTTACCAACCACTATTTTTTAATCTGTATATACTTCAACAAAACCACAAAGACTAAAACAAATACATAAAAAGTTTATCTTTATTCTTTTGGGGTGTTAGCAATGTAGTTATTTTTGGTAAAACAATTTTCTGCATGCAGTTCATCAGTATGCTATGAGCCAGTAGTTTATATAAAAGCAGGAGCCAATCTATACTCTTGTTATTTTGTAGGAAATACAAAGTATTCCACTGTTCACTGCAGAAGTTCACTATCCATTCTCATAAAGAAAGGTTTTGAATAATGAATTATATCTGAAGCGCTTCTACTGCAGTATGAATCAACAAGAAAAGCAGACAGTGTGAGACTAATACTGGAAATCTACGACTATTACCCTGAAAACTGACAGAAATGATTATAATTTCAAAAGAAACCCATTTGTCTTGTTTCACATCCAAAAACTTACCTACTCATTCGAAAAAGAACTGCACTGTCCATTTCTTTTAAAATTATTCCTTATTAAAATATGTTTAATAAATTAGCATAAACTTGCAATTACCAATTCTCATTTTATCTTGGGTTTCTCAACAGTAAAGTGTCAAAGACAGCAATAAAAATTACTAACAACATGAAGATAGCTGTAGTTTCTTATAATTTATAAGTATAAAATGTTATAAAATAAAACTATCTTCAAAATAACAGGAATAGACCAATGAAGAGATATTATAAAAGTTTTCCTCTAGCCCCAAATTTTAAGCAATATATTTGTCCTGTGTAGTCTGGTAGTCTGGTTATTTATTATTTGCTGATTAGAAAACTCAAAATTAAATCTATAATAACAGCAAACTATTGCTTACTTGTATGAGGAATGATGGCCTTGAACAGTTTTGGGTTTTCTTTACCACACATATGTCTTCCCATCTCAAACTTAAATAGCTGTAAGACCACAGCAGCAAGCATGCATCAGTTAAAGCTTTGCAATTATTTGGAGTATTACAGAATATATTACCTATTGAAATGTTATAAACTACACTTACTAGGGTATGTATTTGATGCAATAAATACAGTACTTGGGTCACTGTCTCTTTGTTCAAACAGGTACCACTGCGTAAAACAACTGATTAAATAACAAAGGATATTTTACTTACATACATATTGTCAGCCTTGATGATAAAAAAAGTCATCTAAACCAAAACATAGGACAAAGCCAATTTAAGAACATCCTTTTAGTCATCTCTGCTTCCCACATAGGATTGCATTATATACATTGGAAACGACTAAAAGGCCACAGGGGGCCAAAACCACCTCGGATATACATATTTTGTGTCTCTGGCATGACAAATCCGTTCCAAGTATGGAAATTTAAGCCTGAGGTATATGTTAAAGTAGTACTTGTCCCAAAAGGTACTTTGCTGTCAATTTACACATGTAGCTTTGTTTTACCATGTTCTACATGGGATATATTGAAGTGAAATAAGAAGTATAGAAACAGACTTTGGAATGAAGTTCAGAAGTTACTAATGAAATTCCAGGGTCTATGGTTAAAAAAGAGAAAAAAACACCACTTTTTAATTTCAGTAATTTCCTGTAGGCACAATTTGGCATTCATAGCTTTTCTGTGAAAAGAACTGTTTAAATCTCTCAGGAATTACAAGATATCTTGGACTCTGACAGTAACTTTTTTTCTCATAGTTTCATGTTTTTCAAAACAGGATTTTTGTGTGTAGTGTCATTTATTTATATCACTGTATCTGAAATGGATGGCATAATACATTAAGAATTATTATAAAGTACTGAACATAAATATGTTAAAACTGAGACTAAACTGCCAACATCATTTCAGAGAAAATTATTCCCTTGTTTTGTTTTCTATACTCTGTTCTTTTTATCATTTGCTCTTGATTTGGTCTAGATCCTGAGCTTCAATAACCTGGAATCTAGTTTTTAGAAGCAGCCTGAAGAGAACTATGTTCATATTATGATGCTATAATTATGTATTCCTAACATTTGCATTCCTCTGCAAGAGTATGTAGTTTTTCTGCAGCACAGCAGAATTACAAATAGCAGTATGTGAATTAAAGTAAATGAGATCACGAAAAAAACCTGACACACATAGAACATAAACAGGATCTGAAAAGTACACAGTGGATACCCTTACTCCACAAAAAATACAGACTTATTAGGACTGGTAATTTTGCACTCTATTAATGATTCCTACAGTCCAAGTAGAAACTTTGTGTCTTCTTTCCATTAGTACCAGCTGATAATAAAAAATACTCTTCTAGCAAGGTTGTTTTCCTGTTACAAACAGAGTTTGCCAGTGAAGGGTCATTGTCTTGGTACAGACACTGACTGTAGCAGTGGGTTAACATGTAAAAATTTGTAATTTTGGAATAATCCTCCAGTAAGAGTGCTATAACAACATAATCTTCTCAGGCTTGTGAACATTCCTCATGAACAACATCTTTATGTCTTTTACTTTTTATTTCCTTTTCTATCTTTCCCCTTGTCTTCTTTTTCTGATTTGTCATCTTCATATTTTTCTTTTTCTGGTTTTGCTACACTATCATAAGGAGGAGGAAATGCAGTGGATGCAGACATATCCATTTTTTCTGTAGGTGAGTTTTCACTTAGCTTACCAATAATCATATCATTTTTGATAAGCAGATCAACTTCATCTTTCCGATACATAAACGAAAGTTTCTTTACTGACTGTCTTAAAAGATGACGTCTGAACGCACGCTGAATCATAGTAGCAGACACTTCCTCCTGTTTTCTTTTTAATGTGGTTGTAATTGGTTCATAGGAAGCTTTTGAAGGATTGGCTGCCATGAACCGATCTTCCATCTGTATTCTGAGGGCGTCCATCTCATCACTTTCTCCCAAAACACGCTTTGTGAAAGCAAACAAGATGTCAAGGCAGTGAATTCTGTCACCGCTTACCATAGGTAGATCCATTGCAATGAGCTGAATTATGTTTGGTTTTGGTATATTAAGAGGAGGATCCAGAGAAGCTGCAAAATCTGACAGTTTACTGTATTCTATGAATTGTGTTGCATCAGGATCAAACTTCTCCCAGACCTCATAGAACATCTCAAAGTCATCCTCACTCAAGGGTTCAGCACTTTCTTCAGTAGCAACACCAAAGTTTTCCAAAATCACAGCAATGTACATGTTCACCACTACCAGAAATGATATGATAATGTAGCTGACAAAGAAGAAAATCCCAACAGAAGGGTTGCCGCAGTCGCCTTTTACAGAACTCCCTGGATGAGTTTTGTTGGGGTTACAATCTGGTGGCCCACTGTTAAGAATTGGGGCTAGCAAACTGTCCCAGCCAGCAGATGTGGTAATTTGAAACAGGCAGATCATGCTGTTGCCAAACGTTTCAAAGTTGAACATGTCATCTATACCAGCTTCCTTCTTAACGTAGGCAAAGTTGGACATGCCAAATATCGCATAGATAAACATGACCAGGAACAGCAGCAGACCAATGTTGAACAAAGCAGGAAGAGACATCATCAAAGCAAAAAGCAGAGTGCGGATTCCCTTAGCACCCTTAATGAGACGCAGGATTCGACCGATTCTGGCAAGTCGTACAACTCTGAACAAAGTAGGGGACACAAAGTACCTTTCAATCACGTCGGCTAGAAACATACCTGTGAAACATAAAAATAAAATTAAAAGGGTAACATTTATAAATAGATCATATTTTCCACAAAGAAGTGTAAACAAAGAACAACTCTACCTGTGAAATTAGTGGAAATTATAATTGGAGATAAATTTCATCTGCTATGGATAATTTTAGATTTTTTCCCAGCACTCTTTTTTTTAAAAAAAATGGAATATAACAATTGATACAGCATTATTTAAAAGGTTACTACTCTAAAGTATGTTTCTCATTTCCTAAATAATCAGGAGAAATTAAAACTCAGTATTTGCTTTAATCTGAAAAACCTGACAGAGGTAAAGCATTTAATATGTCTTGCAATACTTCATTTTGAATATAAGAATTTCTTACCTATTATTGAAAGAATAACAACCACAAAATCAAAAATATTCCAGCCAATGGTGAAGTAATAACAACGGAGCGAGAACATTTTGAAGATGCATTCTCCAGTGAAAAGGACAACAAAGACCAAGTTAATCCAGTATAAAATATCTTGCATAAGCTGACTCTGGTCATCTGTTTCGATCATCATGGTGACCATGTTAAGACAGATGAGAACCATAATGGTAATGTCAAATGCTTGCTTTGTTACAATATCAAACACCAGACCTTGCAATTTGTTCTGAGAGGAGAAAAAACAAAATGTGATAGTATCTTGTAGATAAAGATAATCCTTTTCCTCCTTCCCATTTCATTCTTCCTCCCCCAAAATATGCATTCAATCAAAAGACTGAAAAACCAAAGAAAAGTACTGTCCAGTAACTTCTTTATCTGCCAGATTTAAGTTTTCTCCTCAAAACCCAACAGGCTTCTATTTCTTCAGATTCACTGATTCTCTGCTACTCCAGGCATAATTATACGAAAGACTTTTCTCACAGAACAGGAATATATACACTTTTCAATTCAGATAAAAGGCTAATTTGAATTAGGCATAAATTATTTTAGAGTTAAGAGACAAGTTTTTGGATAGTTTATGTACTGATGCAATTTCTTCCCAAATGTAGATGATACAAGAATAGCACATCTTCTTACCGCTGGTCTAGGTATAGGTTTTTGTGGTTTTTTGGATCCCAGCTTCTTCATTGCATTGTAGTATTTCTTCTGTTCTTCCGTCAAGAAAATGTCTTCACCTCCAAGGTAGAATAATAAAAATAGAACTGATTACAGCCATTCCTATAAATCCATTAATTTACGGAATTGCAGAACATGATTTTTATGAACAATGTATTCATTCCTACACATTGTTACCAAAACCAAAATATATTAATAATATTAAAGACTGTTAAAACACCTGATGGAAAAATAAAACAAATTAAGGAAAGGAGAAAACCCTTAGAACTTCTGTTTGTTACAAAAACCCCTCAATATATACCTGATTAATTCAATTATATACATACAAAAAGACCTTGTAAAAATATATATTCCATAGCTACTTATAAATCAAACATCATAAACTCCACACTGTAAATACATTAACTAAACAGAAATAAGCTTCAAAGGTAGAAAGATTCATTGAGAGCCAATATGCCTTAATGGAAACCACATGAGGAAAAAGAAATTACTGATGTTAGTTTTCAGGATGCTCGTTTTATCATGTAAGTACAGGTATCTCAGTTCATATGGGTTTTTGCCACAATAATACTTTCACACAGTATATGATGCTTGATCATCACCCTATATTGTACAGAGATCACCAGAAGCATGGGCTTACTCTGAAGTTTCTTGCCTGAATAAGAGGACAGCAGTCTGAGTAAAAGGGTATCTAGACTGGTATGTGTAATGTAACTATGGAAACACTTGTTAGAAATACAAATTATTTTGACAAGTAACTTTATTTTTTCTTTCATGCATTTGTTTGCAAGTAAATTCCAGGTATGCCTGAGGTCAAGGTAGTGGCATTTGGAAAGGAATTTCAAAGTCCCAGATGATTCTGTAGTTTTGTTACACTGACTTTGTCAAATGTAGTGTCAATCTTTTTGGGAAAGAAATGATGAATCTGGATGAAGATGTGTTCAAGTCTTTCACCTATGGCTACATAAAGACATGGGAGATATGGAAGTCAAAAGAGATCTTGTTTAATACGCTCCTCTCATACTTCTCATTCAAGTAGAATTCAGTTCTTGGATAGCAGGTGTTTTGGAAGAAAAAAATTAATTTGCTGATTATGGTTTAAATGTGACTCTGTCAGGAGATTTTACTCAGTGGGAAATAAAAGAAAAAGCTATAAAGGAACTGGCATTGAACTAGTGATTTCTTCTGCTGCCTCACTGATATAATGGCTATCAAGAATGAACAAATCATGATTGTCTCAGTGTGCTGTCCATAGAGAGAACCGCAGTCTCAAGATGAGATACATTTTCTGAGCCTTTGAGGACCATGACAGCTAATGTTACTTTTTTCCCCCCATAGGAACTAATGCAATAAAGGTAGGATGCACAAAGGGACCAAAGAAATACACACAGTTTAACTACACAGGGACAGTATATTGCAACATGAGGTCTTTCCCATTGAAATCCTAACAATATTGCCCAAAATAGAGAGCTCTCGGTGATGTGAGGTCAGAACAAAGATAAGGAAAATACTACTGGGTAGCAATGCACTGCGTGATCTGCACATTTCTGTGGACATGCATGCATTTATAAATTCAAAAGACAGGTGACTAACGCTTGCTAACTTCCTACATGATATTAAAGTATAGCATAGAATCTTCCCTGGACCAATCATTCTTTGCGGTATCTGCAGTATTTGACTTTCTCGGTGACAGTTACAACAGCTACAAATATACAACGGGTGTATACCACTTGCCCCAAAGAACTCTTCAGTAGGAACCCTTTTCAGCCCTCTGAGTCATAATGACTACAGTAGACTGTCTGCCTTGTGAACTTAATAGAATTTATAATCACCTCATTACTGAGTAAGGTCACCTTGTTGCACACAGACTGCCAACAGCAGTATATAACCTCAGTCTTCCTCTCCAAGAATAAGAAACTAAATCAAATTCCTCTTTAGTACTGGAAGCCCCTGATGCTTATTCCAAAGGAGCTGCAAGTATCTTGCAGGATGGAGATGTCATCAGGTTTTCAACCACAAAGTCCCCCTTTCCATTATGTGGGTCTGTAGATACGACCCAAAGGGTCTGAATAAGCAACATATGAAGTTGCATACTCCAGTCTCAAGTGGAAAGATTTACTGGAAGTTTCCACTGCACTAAGTCTAGCAATATCTTCTTTCAGTACAACGAATCAAACTTGACAAATCATCTAGAATCATAAATGAAGAAAATATGTACTGCCTTACTATTACTTAGCTCATTTAGAAAAAAAAAAAATCAATATTCCAGTATAAAAAACTAAGACTACTGTAGAGATTACACAGCATTTATAGCTTAAATAGCAAATACAATTTAATTTGCAATCACAGTCTGCATTTTAATTTGTTTAAATGCTCCTGGAGTTCTTGATACAATCCTGTGTTCATTTGAATAATAAAATATTTTCAGTTGAAAAGAAAACAATTTTCTTTCTCTTGTAAATTCACTACTAACTAATGAGACAGTTTCCCAGCCTTCTCTAATCTTACAATACAGAGCAGTAGTTGCAGCATTCAGCTTGTCTGTATTAGTCCCTTTGTCATTGAGAAGGCCTTCATAGTAGTGCTATGCATTATCTATTTATCAGTTTTGGTAGTTGTAGTTCTGCATGTTCTCTTCTTCCCTGTGATCTATATGGTTGAATTAAGTCATCTGCATTTTCACATGGCTTTATCACACCTCTGTAACGGTAAGTGAAAAAACAATACATAACTTTCCAATGTACAATAAATCATTCTGCTGTACAGGGGAGTGGAAAACACTCAGTGTAAGTTTAAATTGCTTCAAATACCTTAAAAAGCAAACTACTATTTCATTGCTTTGAATAGAATAAAAATAATCTTAATAACTGATTTCTTTTTTTTATTTCTAATATTCGTATACATTTACTGAACATGCAGTAACAGTAAAGCATTCTGAAAACAAAGTGTGATACTTATCTTCTTTTTTTGTTGGTTGAAGTTATCTATGATGACACCAATGAATAAGTTTAGAGTGAAAAATGATCCAAAGATGATAAAGGCAACAAAGTAAATATACATGTACAGGTTTTCCTCATACTTGGGCTGTTCCTCTATCTATGTAACATAGAAAGACAGCAATACATCACTAATAACAGTTAAGACAAATTATAGAATAGCAAGCACAGTTGCATCCAGATGGACAACAACTCCTTGACAAGGGGGAAAACCAGCTGTATCAGACCATACCCTACACTTGCCTCATCTTTAAACTTGAAAATCTATTTAATTCAGGTGCCTCTTATTGCACAAACAGACCTCCCATTCCTGCCATTTCTGTTTGCCAGTTCCTCTCTAGTAACATTTGGTATTTCCCATAGTTGCTACTGAATTTGACAGAAGTGTGCAAATCTCAAAAGAAATTCAGTTCCTATGGACTTTATGCAAATTACGAGGTAGAAATAGGAGAGCTGCAAACAAATACCAGGATTAACAGAAAACCAGGCAAAATTCAGCCATTTTATTTTTTGAGATCACCAGAGTCTGCAGCTCTGCATTAGCTACAGCCGCTGATTTCACTTATTTGGGTTATTTTTGGAGATACATGAAAAACTTGTTTCCTAATCTGTGCAATCTCAGTGCCATAAATTAATAGGAAACCAGATTTCATTAATTTTGTTATTTACAGATGACTTATTAAATTAGTGATATTCTGTAGATATATTGCTATAATTTTTAACCAATTAAAAGTATACGCACTTAACTATTATATGGGTGCACAGATTTATATAGAAAATTTATCAAGGTTTTACATTTTTGTTTTTTATATTTTCTGTTATCTCAACTGCCATTCAAGAAGCATTACATGAATCTTATATTTGTTTTCATTCAGTAAATTTTACACTGCACTCACATTTCTAGAATCAACCGCAGCATACATGATGTATGTCCATCCTTTAAACGTTGCCTAAAAACAAAGTTTGTTAATATTTTACATCAAAGTTCTAATTTTGCAAACATTCTAAATAAAAAACTGTCTTCTGAAATGTATTTGCACACATAAAAATAAAGGGGAATATTAAAAGTCTGGTAAAACATGAGTGAAGTATTCACAGGAAGTAATGTACTGGGGAATACTTCTCCCTAATACTTAAACAATGAATAAATACTAATCTTCACGAAAATTCACATAAACTCTAAGTGGGATGAGTTGCAATCAATATCTGAGCATAACAGAAAGACTGCAATTTATACCTAGGCTCTCAGTTCTGACTTTCTGACTACCAAAAAAAATGGAAGAGGACTCCAAAAATCAGCCACCATGGGTTGTCAGTTTTCAGACAGAACACACAAATAATCCTAGAAAAACTTCAGAAGATAAGTGGTCCCAAGAAATCTTAAGAAAATAATAGATTCATAGAAAGTTTTGCTTGGAACAGCTAGATGTTTTATCTAGTACAGCTCCTCTGCCATGGGCAGCAACATCTTTCACTACATCACACAGTTCCAGTAATGGGGCATCCACAACTTCTCTGGGCAACTTGTTCCAGTGTCTCACCACTTCTTCTTGTTTACAAGGAAAAAAAAAATTCTTCCTTATATCCACACTAAATCTAAACTCCTTCAGTTTAAAAGTGTTGCCCCTTGTCCTGTCACTATAGGCCTTAGGAAAATTTTTCTGTCTTTCTTATGAGGGGCATTTATTTATTGAAAGACCACAATAACGTCTCCCTGGAACCTTCTCTTCTCCAGCCTGAACAACTACAACTCTCAGCCTTTCTTTGTAGGAGGGGTGTTCCAGCCCTCTGATGTTTATATTGTCCCTCCTCTGGACCCGCTCTAAGAGTTCCATGTCTTTCTTGTACTGGTGGGGACTCACATAAATGAAGTGTATTGGGAGAATCATCTCCCTTGATCTGTTGGCTGCACTTGTTATGCAGCCCACGATATGACTGGCTTTCTGGGCTGTAAGTGCACATTGCCAGCTGACATCCAATTTTTTTTCTAGAAGAAGTTTGTCAAGTGAACCTGTTTAGGAATACATGTTTCTGTCCTATTGGCTCGAACTTACAGATGCTGCCTATATAAAAGGATTGTGCTTAGAAATCTAGCACTAGTAGATTCTATAACTTCCCACCTACAGTTTAAAAACAAGCTATAAACTATCTCCGAAGCCCCCACTCGAGAATAATACACCATGACTGGAGTGGGACTAGCAGGAATAACAAAAAGGGAGAAAAGAGAAACGAAAAAGTGAATTTAAAAAGTTTTTCAAAAAACAATAGTTTGCTCTCTTCTTGTTTGAAGACCATAAGAGCCCTAGAATGCATCCATTTGATTATTATTTTAAAAAAAACTACGTCACCATGCCTTAAGTAAATATAAGTAGATAAAGTAAACATAAGAAAATTAGTCCTGGCTTCATTTCTTTTTTTTTAAACTCTATTTCTGTACAACTAGAAGAGGTACTAGTTGTTGGGTACAAAGGAACCAATATTAGATATTCCTCCTCTTCCAAAATAGCCATATAATGTATCATTTTTTTTACCATAAGAACCATTAATTAGCTCCATAGAACACAACTATTAAATCAAATCCCATATCCATTCACGTATTGTAAAATAACACTGAAAATTATGGAATCAAATATTACTAGTACAAAACTTAAAGCTGGAAAATTAAGTTATCAAAATTGATACACTTACTACTTGAAGCAGAGAAAGATAACCAGCTCCAACATTATCAAAGTTAACTTTCTCATTTATCCATTGAACTTTCTCCCCAGCGCGTGAACGATTTTCACACTCAGTTAAATTATTGACTTCCTCTGGTAAGAATCGCTCACCATTCGTGGCGTTAACACAGCGATAGAACTTGCCAGCAAATAAATTTACTCCCATGATGCTGAAAATTAGCCAGAATGTAAGACAAACCAGAAGTACATTCATAATGGATGGGATTGCTCCAGTAAGAGCATTAACAACCACCTAGTAAATAAACACAGAAGAAAAACATTTTAAAAACAAGATGTACAGGAGTAAAGAGATTACTTTTTTCAAATATAGCAAAATATTTAATGTAAAACATTAAAATACATGGAAGTAATGCCAACTGAAAATTAATAACATGTAATACAATCAAAGACGCTGCTGTTGGCCTTGAAAACTGCCATGCAGTTCAGTGTTGCTCCCCAATTTTATAGTTAGGCATATTTTCATGGATTTGTTCTACAGACTCTTCATTTTTTATCTTACCCTCATGCCTTCAAAGCGTGACAAAGCTCTTAGAGGTCTCAAAGCTCTTAATGTTCGGAGGGATTTAATTGCACCAAGTTCTGAGAAACCAAGGGCATTAGCTACTAAGCTAATCAAGGAAACCTAGAGGAAACAAAACAAAACAAAACAAATGTAAAGAAAATTTTGATCTGGATATTAGAAAAGGACCCTTCTCGTCTCGCAAGAATAAATAAAAAAAAGAACAGAAATATAAAAATTAATATAACTTTGCATGTAAATTTCAGGGCAGTTTAAACAAAGAGAGACCTTAATATCTGGAATTTTCATCACAGAGTGCTAGTTAAAAGAATGCACACCTGTGAACAATGAAGGGCAATTTGGATAAAAAGAATTCAAATAAAAGCTTGTCTTTTCAATAAACTCAGCCAAATCCTAAAATGTATTGAAAACCTAATCCCATTCTAAATGACATTACAATACCAGAGTGCTCTATCACAGATACATTTTATCGTGACTATCACGATGTAAGTCAGCAGCATTTGCTTCTGCTAATTTGCACTTAAAATTTTTTCACATAGTAGCAAATTTATGAATAACTAGTAATTTATATTGCCTGCAGATGATGACAAACTTGAAAGTGGTATATATTCAGACAGGACTCGACATATGTGACTCCTAAATGTATAGCAGACACAAAGAAATACCACTGTCAATACAATCACCTAGTAGAAATGTACTCAAACGCATGGACAGTAGATATCATTTTCATGGGAAACTAGATAAATTAGATAAAACTAGATAACTAAACAAACTAGATAAAACCAAATTAACTCAGGGAGCTCAACATGTGTGTGATATATGAAAAACTAGTCAGTGATTGCTAAAATGCCTTGTCATAGATGACTATATACCTGTATTTATGAAATAACCTATCCAAACCTTTAGATAATTCCTCTGTTGAAGTAATTAATTATAATTAGACCACATAGTGCAAGAGAAGAAAATTCCATTAAAAGAAGGAAAAAAAGAAAACTGCAAGATCAAGACCACATTCACTAAGTGAAACGACCTTTGTTTACGGCACCAATTTGACTCCCGATACAAATTTAACTATAATAGCCAGTTTCAAAAGACTATTCCTTCTTTACATTAAAATGCTAGAGAAACATTTAGAATAGAAAGCATTAATCCATATGAATCCATCGCAATCTTAAGATCACTATGCCTCACTTTTATAATTCTAAAGAAGACACAGAGAAAATCTGCTTCAAGTATTCCTGTCAGATAATCATATTTTCCTAGATAACGCAGTTAGTACACTTGCATTGAAAGAAATCCTCTTCCTGCAAGATTAGCACATCTCTACTTAATGATGCTGTAATTTTATTTTTGTTGGGAATATAAAATACAATTTAACATATTGCTTTTCTCTGCTTTCTTTTCTTGGATGGGAGAAAAGAGAGGAGGATAGCTCATGCAATTACATGCTGCTGGTGGCAATTAAAGCTTAAATTTTCTAGTACCATCTGTGGATGTTTGTGCATGCAAGAATTTCTTTATTTTTTTTAAATAAAGAAATAATTTCTCCCTCTTCCTTACGTATGATTGTGGTTTGGACAACTCTCAATACCAGCTCTGAACTTTCCTCCACATATAGAAGTACTAACTGTAACATTTCTGTGATGTCCGATTAGAGAATAATATTATATACTTTCACCAACACAGCAAATTCAAAAGGTGTAATTTAACAAAAAAGGTGAAATGTAAAAAACCCTCCGTAATGATACGTCAGACAGAATCCAGTCTCAGCTTCATTTCAACTTTCTGTTCTTGTAAATACTAAATGCGGCATTTGCAGAAAAGCACACTGTTAGTGTCAGGTGGAAACACCTTACGTTGGATTGGTTAAACTATTTTTGCTTTGGACAATTAATGTGCCTTGAGATTTCTTTCCTCTTTTAACTTTATTAGTCTTGTGGAGAAGACGGTTTAATTCCCAAGAATTTTTGAAATCTTCAATGCAGCTGAATAAAGAGCTCAAAAGCTGATTGATGTGCTGGTTTCTGGTGAGAGTCCATGACTTTTGTCCTCACAGAGTTTTCTACTCCACATGGTTGTTTCCTGTTGCATTTACACAAAAGGAAGCTTTACTCAGATTTCCTTCCTCTAAGGGCAGTTCAAGCAAGCTGTCAAACACTATACAATCCCATGCTTGTTCTTTTTCATTAAACCCTTTGAACTTGCACATGGAAGGCAGAGCAAAACCAGCATTTCTTCTTGTTGTGGGGCTAATGATCCTTTCTCTTTCCCAAACAGAGGACAGCTGGAGATTTTAGACTGATAGGAATGGAACAGTTTGCCTAAAAAGATCCTGTAAAATGTTGCCTTACTGTGACCTATTTATTTAGACTGGTACCAGTATTGCAAATCTGTTCAATGTTTGGTTGGATAAAGGCATAGGACAGGAAAACAAAGCAAAGATAGACTGAAACAATCAAGGGCAGCACACTGCCTGTTACTTAAACCAAAAGGCAAAATGCCAGTAGTAAGAGAAATTGTTACAAGTTGCTTGCCACCAACTGAAAACAATAATAAGTAAATCTGGCAATAAAGTCAGAAAACAACTAAGCAGACTACAGCTGATTTTTTCAGGGGATGGGACTGGAGGGGAGGAGTGGGTTTACAGTACAATACAACACTAGAAACAGATTGCCAAGTGGCAGAATCTCCATTCAAAACCAGAGTATGCTCCTGAGCAACCTAACCTAACCTTGCTGTTAGAGCTGATTGCAGAGCTGGCCCTGCTTTCAAAGCAAGAAGCTAGACCAAAAAACCTCCAAAGCTCCCTTACAACCTAAATTATTCTGCTGTCATAAGATGCAGACATTCCAAACAAGAGAGGAAGACTACTACATGAAAGCACTGAAATGACTGAAAAAAGAAATAGCCCATACTAATCCATATGGAGATACAGTCCACTGCAGTAAGAAGAATTTATCTTAAACACAATTCAAGATCAACATTTCACAATACAAGCTCCTACAAAGACGCTAATTCTGAACACATCTTAAATGGTAATGAATTCATTTATGTATGTATTTATTGCATTTTCACAAATGACAACTCTAATGGACAAATAGAAATGTGAGTTTAAGTATCACAAGGTTCTGGAAACACTGCCTTGGAATCCTTACATGAAATGAGATGGAAGTATGGTATCAACAATTTTATGCAGAGAAGACAAAATCCATCTAGAAGATTGCTGCTAATTTCCCATGATTGTCATACTTTTCATTTAACAGTTGAATTACAATAAGAAAAAAATCAGAAGTCTATTGCATCCATGAAAAAAAGCAAATATAAGAAAATATATTCGGCTTCACTCAAAACCAGTCTTAATGTTTTTGCTTTGCCTTGCTGAGGGTATTTTGTTTTGCAGAATTTACTCTTAAGGAAAGGAGAGAACTTCTCATACTTAGCAAGTTTCTTGGAGATCAATATGTCTGTTCTGTAAATGCAAGGTGACTATACACTTTGTATAAGTACATATTAGGTGGTCACAACAGAAGGAATGGAAAGGACATGAAAGCATTTGTCAGAGAAAAGGTATGTTATACATCTCACTTCATTGAGTTAGCCCAGTTTTCAGAATGGGGATTCTGCATCCCCACCTCATAATTGATGCTAAAAAGAGAAGCACAGTTAAATGAGGAAGATAGATACAAAACAATTACTTGTGCCTTTCCCTCAAAAAAAAAGTATTCTAAAAAAGGGCATTAGGTAGGTTTCAAATCTATTGGTAGGGGACAAAATTTCTGTCCTAGATTCCAGGCTCCATTTTATTAATAGAGATTTCCCCTGTCCAGTTCTCGAATTTCCACTCAGAAATTTCCACAGCAAGAACTCCTTTACAAGAACATACCATGCAATGTCACTAATTTTATTAATTACTTTGGAGTCCTATTTCAACATTACTTCTTATTATAATTGTTGAAAAACATTAATTCTGTCACCTAAAACCTGGCTTTTTTTCCATTATAAGAATTCAGGGTTCAAAGAGGCAACAAGAGGCATTCTTCTCTATAATCTAAGACAGAACCAAAAAAAGCAAAATAATTTCAGCTTCCAAAAAAGGAATCTTTGGAAAGTCATGTGCCAATGAAAAGCGGAAGCGTTGCACTGAAATTAGCCTTGCAGCTTAATACTCAGTGAACACCAGAACAATCAAAATGAGGGTTGTGAATGAATGATTCCCACCTATTTATATTCTCCCACTGCTTTTCTTTTGCTGTCTTCTTGATTTCCTGATACCATTCTCCCCTGCAGTTCTTTGCCAGTGATTAATCAGGTCCAATCAATTGTCCTACCCCAACCTCATGCTCTGACTTAAATTTCCCTTTCCCTTTTGTGTTCTACTTCCTCCTTGTTCTCTGCCACAAAATCCAGAAGACTGAAATCAGCTGATAGTCCTCACTCACTGATTGGGACCCATCGCAGTAAAACATAGACAGAACACAATGACAGCACAAATATAAAGGCAGATTTAGTTACGCACTGAAAAATTATAATGGAATCTTCTTCAAGAATATGCCATTTTCTGTTTTTTTTAAACCCAAATTATATTCTTCACTGTATATATATGTATCAGATTGATCTTACATAAAAGGACCTAAATAACAGAAATAGGCTACTTAGAAATTATAGTACCTACATCAACAATCAGGAAGTCCAGCCAGCACCAAGCATTAGTGAAATATGTTTGAAAACCATAGGCTACCCATTTTAGCACCATTTCCAGAATAAAGACGTAAGTGAAGATTTTATCAGCGTAATCCAGTATGGTTTTTATAGTCTTGCGCTGTTCAATATATATATCTTCAAAAGCCTGTGAAAAATGAATTACGTATCAGTCAGATATTCATAGGTCTTTCTACACTACAAATAAAGCCAAAAGAACTGAATTAAGAATGGCAAAGTAAAACCACTTCCAACTTCAGATGCTTTACCTTGAAAAGCCAGCATGAGCAGAGATTACAATTGCCTTCTGAGTTTTAGATTTTATCATTGCCTGATAATGGAATAACAATATAACGACTGAAGTTGCCAAAAAGGCTTTAAGAAATGTCAATAACCATCAACACAGAATTATAATCTGCTGATTTTTACTAAATTCCAATATTGGGTGTCAGTCACAAGGTTTTGATAGCAGGAGGTTGCAAGGATTGCCACTGTGAGAAGAGGCCAGGGGCTGCCCTGTGAGGGCTCTGCAACAAACCCACCACAGGAAGCAGCTGAACCTATAAGAAAAGCTGGTGGTGCCTCTGGGAAAACATATCAAAGAAAAAGCAAAACACTATATGGCAGTATGAGGACTAAAGAAGGTGAAACTACCCTGCAAACACCAAGGTCAGAGAAGAAGGTGCTTCAGGTGCTGAAGCAGAGATAGTGACAGTATATACCAGATTCCATGTCAATCAACTACCAAAAAGAAACCAATACTTAGCAACTGTGTGAAGGACTAAATATCATTAAGAATCATAGAATCATAGAACAATTTCAGTTGGAAGGCACCTTAAAGATCATCCAGTTCCAAACCCTCGCCACGGGCACAGACACCTTCCACTAGGTCAGATTGCTCAAAGTTTCATTCAACCTGGCCTTGAACACCTTCAGTCTGTCCTCATATAAGAGATGCTCCAGCCCTGTGATAATCTTTGTAGCCCTTCTCTGGACTCACTCTAACATATCCATGTCCTTCCTGTGCTGGGGACTCCAGAACTGAACACCGCACTCCAGGTGATGCCTCACAAGAGCAGAGTAGAGGGGCAGAATCACCTCCCTCTAGCTGCTTCTTCATTTGCAGTCCAGGACACAGTTGGCTTTCTGTGCTGCAAGCATACGCTGGTGGCTCATGCTGAGCTTCTCATCCACCAGCACCCCGAAGTCTTCTCTTCAGGGCTACTCTGAATCCATTCTCTGCCCAGCCTATATTTCTGCTTGCGATTGCAAGGACTTTGCACTTGGCCTGGTTGAATTTCATAAGGTTTGCACAGGCCCGCCTCTCAAGCCTGATGCCATCCCTTCTCTCTAGTGTGTTCATTGTATTGCACAGCTTGACATCATCAGCAAACTTGCTGAAGGTGCCCTCAACCCTACTGTCCACATCTCTTGTCTCAACACCAACCCCTGCAGAACACCGTTCATCACCAGCCTCCATTTGAGCCATCGACTGCAACTCTTTGAGTGTGACAATCCAGCAAATTCCTTATGCACTCAGTGGTCTGTCAAATTTGTTTCTCTCCTATTTGGAAAGAAGAATGTCATGTAGGACAGTGTTGAATGCTTTGCACAAGTTCAGGTAGATGATGTCAGTTACTCTTCCCTTATCCATCAACACTGTAGCCCCATTGTAGAAAGTCACCGTATTTGCCAGCACAATTTGCCCTTACTGAAAGCACCAATTACCTCCTTATTTTCCATGAGCCTCAGCAGTTTCCAGGAGGATCTGCTCTTTCAAGTCAACTTTGTATTTTTTATTAATGAACACAGATGTGCTGTAATAATATATTTGATGAAGTATTTTTATGTGTACTGTTTCTATGGGTGCATTCTCTGCTTACCAGAGTGGCACTGCTGAGAAGAATCATGAAGACAATGAATGTTTCAAACCAGTTGTGTTCTACTATCTTGTAGCAAGTTTTTCGAAGGTTCCACCAGATTCTTCCTTTTGGGCTTTCCCTACTGCCTTTACAGCATTTAAACTTCCGTATACAGCCTAATAATAAGAACAGTGACACATTCTTATACAGTAGCATTTTTATTATCCTGAAAAAGCAAAATCCCCCTTAATCAGCTCCTCTTTCATGAGGTAGTCAGTGCCTCAAATGACTCCATCCTTACCTTCTTGATTCAATGCTCTGGATGTGGAAAAACTTGCACGTGCCGTTTTTCTGCTACCCTTGTGCTACCTCATGCTTAGAATCAAAAGTCATCTAAGTTAGCTAATTTTCATTTCTAAACACATTTATTATTATTTTTAGTTTTATATAGCTCATTAGAGAATATATGAGAACTGTCAGGAAGCAGAAACAAAGAGCATAAACACATAGCAACTTTCACACAAACTAGTTTGAGAGCAGCAGCTTCTTTTAAAAGCTGTTTTGTATCTCAGCTAAGGTTCAAGTAAACTACATAGATGTAAACACCTTTTATTTTACTATACTGATAAATTACCTCTGCTTCAAAGGCTGACTAAAGATACCTCATTCATGACATAAACATTTTACTGGACATTATAATAGCTTTTTCATGTGGTACAGATTTGTAGCAACCATCCACAAAATTGTGCCTGACCTTGGATAGCTCCCTATTTTATCATGGGGGTCTCAAGGCAGAGTTTTCAGTGAGAAGTATCGGTAGTATCTGCCTGGCAAATAGTATTCTCGTTATTTCTTTAAAAAAAGTATTAATCACATAACAACATAACCAAGTTTAAACAATTTTAATAGGTCCCAAAGGCAGTACTCTAGTTTTCCTGCGAGTACCATTACGTTCATATGTTACAAGTAAGTTACGCTATGTTTCATCAGCTCAAATAAAACAGCAACCATTGTGAAGAGCTCCATTTACCTTACCTTCAACCATTCTAAATGTCTACATTATGGAAAAATTAGTCCAGGATTGGACTAACTGTCTGTCCAAGGATTGACAGACATGAGATAATGTAAGAAGAAGGAAGAATTGTAATATAACATGAAACTATTTGAGAATGCGTTGTTTGGGGTTTTTTTTAATCAAGAGCTTGATACAGCAAATATAACTCCACATTTTGAAAGAATTTTGTATTTTAAAGATGAGAGAAGTAATATTTCAAAGGACAGGAGTCCTAGCCTAAGTCAAAGGTGTCTTTGTAACAGGTAATTAAAAAGCATGGATAGGATAGGAGAATTAATCCTGGAACGTATTTTGTTTTGAATAATTTTAATAATGACTTAAAATATATACAGTAAATTTCAGCAGTTCCCTAAAGGATAAAATTACGCAGAAATAAAACAAATGAAAATTTCTAAAAACGTGCAAGTATGCTGTTAAGACTTCTTTATTTGAATAAAAACATATGATCTCATTTCAGAATCTGAATCATCCAAGGGATTGCTTTCTAGAACTACGAAGGAACCACGGGTAATCACATGACTTTGGTTTTAATTTCTCAGTGGAATGAACCTGGTGTAGCATTTGGTCTTGCAGATTTCACTACTGAAAACGTTATTTAAATCAACAAGATTACAGATTGCTGAGAATCAGTTTATAGAACTGTGCCTAGTGCTCATTTAAATTTTTCAAAAAGATGACATATTTGATTTTACTTCACACAAATGGCTCCATGGACTTCAGTCCAACCATTTACAGTAGGCAAAAGTAATCATAACATAAGACTTGACAAACTAGGATCTAGAAGTGCTATAGCAAGTAGCTTCCTTGAACTGTCAATGGTCATTGCAAATAACCAAAAATGTAGTTGCTAACCCCAAATTTTACTTCCATACCTTCTGTAAAGCATGCCTGTAGCTCTGATGCTTTTTCTGGTTCAGTTGCAGCATTTTCTTCTCCAAAGAGAGCTAAATTAACTGTACTTCCTTCAGATGCGCTGGAAAAATTTAGCTTCTGAAAATAAAATTCAGTAATACTTATACTTTAATATTTACATTTTTAGAACTGTAATAAACTTCAAACATGCAACACTGTGTACACATAATAGTAAGAACAATATTTGTCACCAGGAATACACACAAACATAAACATATAGCAGTCAATGCTGTTGAAATGTGCATAAATCATCCACTTTCTACCTAGAGATGACACAATCTTTCATGAAATTCCAGAATTATATAGTAGTGTTATCATTCATCAAAGTTAAATACCACCAGGTAGATTTTCTGATGTGTTCTGTTTATTTTCTTTTCTACTACCTTTTTCTTACTACAATTTCTGTTGCTACATTTTAAACCAATACCCATTATACTTTTTGCTTTAAGATGATACTTGCTTTAAGTTGGTAGCTATTTTCATTAGAGTAGTCTCCTCAACCTGAAAACAGTATATCCTGACAGCAAAAAACTTTAAATTGTGAACTGTCAAGGTAAACTGTCCAAGGGAGAAAACATAGCAGATTTTTAAGGAGTGCCCATTATTCATTATATAAAAATAAAGGGAATGCCTTCTCAGTTATTTTTCACTGGCATCTTAAACATTAGTATGATGCAGACTAACCAATTTTGATGTATATAACAATTTACACTAAAGGTTGGTTAACTCTGACCACAGATAATTGAGTTATTCCTTTTAAAATGATTCTTATGATCTAACTTGGAAAATGCTAAAGTAAAATCAGGACTAATATGACATGTTATTTCAGATATGCGTTTGAACATTAACCTCACACACTCAGAATACAAATTAAGCCTGTAGTATCTTAACCCATAATTATCACTACCTTATAAACAATTTTTATAATTTTTCATATATACTACTAAGCTTCATAATAGAAAAAACTATGATAAATACATTTCAACTGGCATTAATTTGCTTTTTTTTGCCAATGCACATATGTATTACATTGTGCATTCTGAAACTACCCGTTACTCTGGTACACATACCTGTACAGTTAACACCCAGAAAGAAAGGAATTTTGTTTTGTTTTAATAATTAAAATTGCATAAGTCATATTAGTATGAAAAAATTACTAATAAAAGAACAAGCTTTCATTTATTTTTTTATCTTGTAATCTGCATTTGTATTGCAAAAAAACCCCACAGTTAGGAGATTTTAAAGGAAGCTGTGGTGCCCTGTACATTTAATCTGAGTATGGGTACCAAATTAAGTCAAAGTAGTTTTAGTCATAGCATTCTCTGACATTTTATAATGTTATTAGCAAGAAGTATAGAACATCAATAATGAATTCACACAACTAAATGTCTGTAAGGAATGATGTAAGCATACTTTGTCAAACAGCCGCAGATTTATAGAATTAACACCACTTTAATTTAGCTAGACTTGCATGATTAAGAGACACTTAGGATATAAAAGCAGACAAGTTACAGGCACTAGCCAATCAAGCTGTATTAACAAGTCAATTGCAAAATGTGGAAAGACAAAATTATTTTAGGTATTAAACAACTTTTTTTTGCTGTCTTTGTGGAATAAGACAGAGACAATTTAGTTTGAAAAAGTAACCACGTGTTCTGCATTAACTTTTCTTAAAAATTACTTAGTAATATTGCCTACTTTGCTGCTACTTTAGAAACTGATTAGCCAGAACAGAACTCCCAAATTAATAATATTTAATGTAAATACCTCTTTTCATTTTTAGTAGCATTAATTCTAAAATACCAATATTCACATTAAATACCTTTTCATATCACTAATTGTACTAAACGTGAGGATAGCACTATACACCCATCATTATATTAATATGCTGCTTTCATCATTCCATGACATAGCATATATATTGCAAAACGTTGCAGCAGTGGTGGGTAAACTGAAATAATGAAATGAATTATAAATCAAATTACTAATTTTAAAATAAGCATTTTTTAAGAGTAAGGACATTTTGTGTCATATTGCTAATAAAAATTAAAAATGACATGAAGTACCCTGGGTCATTTGAACTGTAAGCTACTTAGTACACCTTTAGAGCAGATGACATGAGTTTAACTGAAAAGAGTACAAATTTTTATGAATTAACAACATTAAAAGATGAACAACCATAAACAGAAAAGAAACCAAAAAGAATCAATGTGTTTAGAACATAAAGGTATAGATCTCATTTGACACATGACAGTATAATTAGAGCTTTTTAAAAAATTGTAGTTAAGAAAGGCAATTTTATTGACTCTGGAAATCAAATTAGATGCTCAATGAACTATTTTAATATAAAGGACAGGTAGCCTGGTTCCCTCTTTCTTCTAAGGACAGTGCAAAATCCTGTGCTGAGAGTTACAGTTTTAATTAAGCATGAGTTCTCTTCTTCATGTGGAGTGCTCATATTTTGCACCAAAAAAAATACAGACAGTAAAAAGCAATATGCATAGAAGAGTTTCCTTTTTAAAACAAAAATTCAGTTTCTTTGCTATAAACAAAGTCTGCAGAGATATAACTGATTTTGCGAATCATTCCAGGAACAGGACTTTTAGGAAAGACAGACCCTTCACCTTCCAGGGCATTTAGCTGCTGTTCAGTATACCAAATCATGGTAAGGTGGCCTAAACATATAAACACTAACCATAGATTTTAATAGGTCAACTCATGTGCTCAAAAGTTGATTAGCTGCCTTGACATCTGCATATCAGAAGCAAAAACATTTTGGTTAAAGAAAATTCCCTCAATATAATACCTTTTCTTCTTTTTCACTATTGGCAGTGAAAAGCTATTCAGATTTTTAATTCATTAATTTTTTCAATACAACTATCTACTGTACTATTATAAGGTCAAAATTTGGAGTTTGTGATCTTTCTTTGTTTCTGAAGGAGTCAATGTAGGATGGCACAAATACTTGCAAGAATAATCTTATTACTACAAATTATCCTACTGAAGTCACTTGGAATTGATTGAGGTAATTAGCAAATATCTTTAGTAAGCATCATCTTAAAAATAACAAATGGAAGTGTTCAAAAAATAGCATAGAATTACTTCAAAGAAAACTCTGTAATAGGAGCTAATAATAATAATAATAAGTAGGCCATTGAATATTCACATGGTGCAATGCACCGTACATTCAACTTATAAGTCACTCAAATTTTCATATTCAAATGGTAAAGGAAAATCTGGTGTTTCCCAACCTCCAGATCAAAGACCAAATCTACTAGCAATACAGTTGTTAATAAAAGGAATAAAACGGAAACATTATCTTATGTAATTTAAAAACAAAACAAAACAAATGCACAGGAAGACTGTGCTGTATATTCTCATCTTCTCATTTACTAAGGAGATCTCCTCTTTTCTTTTTATTGTAAATGGAGATAGTCTCTTTTTGCCACAGAATGAGGTGAAGTAAAATGCAGTAAAATGTGACAGACAATTGTTGATTCGGAGAGTATGTTCAGGAGCCTCTTAGAAAAGAGCATCCAAAAATATTACCAGGCAGAAAAGCAACAGAAAAACCTTAGCATACCTGTGTTATACCACCAATATTCCATCAATTGAATATTTTCTTGCTTTATGACATCTATTTCAGCAGGAAATAATTCTTTAATAATAATTTTAAAAAATGATATTTTTCTAATTGGTCTCAACTATTAAACAACAAAAAGGACACAAAGCACATATTTTGTAATTGTTGTATCAGCTTGACATATCACTGAGTATGGTACTCTTCAGTATAAGCACAACTATTAAAGTCACTTTTATTGGGATCTTTTTATTTTTCTTTTTCTGAAAGAATAAAAAAGTGTCTTGCAAATCATTTACCTTTTAAAGAAACCAAAAGTATTTTCCAAAGAAAATACTTGTTTTTTTTCACCAAACTAAACCCAAAACCTACCTCTCCTACTTTACATAGGCACGCATATCTATTTAAAAAAAGAGGCATCACCTTGTCATGCAAAGAAGGTGACAGTAAGACAATGTGACATCCAAATGAAAAAGATTCAAGTATTTTTCAGTCAAATGATTACAAGCCCCTAGTTTACTCTTTTGCCTACAGTTCCACACCCACCCAGATTCATGACAGCAGTAACTTTAAGCAGGACCAGCCACAGAAAAAATATCCATCAAAACAGGACAATTCCCCCATACTTAACACCAGTAGGATGGGATATTACCACATTCTACTCTCTCCTATATATCAGCCCTTTCTAAAACAGTTTGGAAAAATCCTTAGAAAGATATTTTCCATTCCATCTTCCTGAACAGCTCAGAGGGCCTCTGGCACAAATGTGAGATCTGAAATATTTCCAATAGAGAATATAGCGCAAAAGAATACATGAAACATTCTGCGGGATTCCACAATAAAACCACATGAACAAAATTTCTATTTCAGAAAGGAAACCATCAGTGACTCCCAAATGCAAAAGAGCAGAACTGCCCAACTATTCAGAAGAGATCATCAGAAATAAGAAACACATAGCTTGGTACAATTCAGTTTTGGTTTACAGCTCTGGAGTTCCTGTGTTTAGAGGTCTGGAAGGGTACTAGATCCTATTCTGCCTTTTAAACAATTGTCTTAATTTTAGCATTATCCTCTATTTTCCCAATCTCTATATTTCTTTTTTGCTTGAACGTCCTTATTTATTTTAAGAGACCCAGATTTACTTAGATACCTACATAGAATCCTACATAGAATTTTTGCTTGAAATTATGTCTTATGTCTAACTAAAAATAAAGCAACTGGATAAAGTTCACAAAAACAATCAGTGATGATGAACAGCAAAACTGATATACATTATTCCCTAACTTCCTATCTCAGACATACACAAACTTCATGAGTTAAATATAACTAAATTATTACAAAAGGACCATACACATGTATAAAAAAGATATGTTTGATTGTTCCCAAGAGTGTATCTTTCATCCTACATTTTAAATTCTCTTATAGGACAAAACTGGAATGTAAATTATAAAAACACTGTGAAAAACCATGAAACAATTTATATCAAAAGATATAAACATTTTAGCATACAAGTAATTGTATATATGTAATATTACAAAGGCATTGATCAAATGAACATGATCAGAAAACATAACTACATGACAGCTAAAAACACGGTTTAGTAGATGTCAACAGAAAAAGTCAAGTGAAGATTACTTTTCCACTTTAATACAATCACAGGCTGTTAACCTCTTTCAAACTTGAACAGTCTTGACACTCAATAATTCTGTTAAAAATAAGAAAAACCCTACAAAGCATGCAGGTTATGCCACTGAAGTAATACAGAAAATACCACAGACGTAACAAAGAGAGAGGAACATGTTGGGGTTGTCCTCAGCCATGCTGTGACATGAGTCATGGGACTCAGTTTACAGAGTGGCTGTGCATGTTCCCATTACACTGCAATGGATGGGGAAAAAATATATTGTAGCTGAGTAGCATGCAGGCCAATCAATCTCAAAAGTGATCATATATGCATGATTTGTTTAGGTAACCTGTATTAATGTGCTGACACGTTGCTCTGCCTGGTTAAAAAGCACCAGATCTGCATTCTTGACTGATCCAGCTTGATTTTACTCCTGTGAGAAGTAAGAATGAAGTACGCAATGAAGATAAAACACGGTACCCTTTAGGCTGTTTGAGTTCTGGAAACAGCAGATGTATGGATTCCTACTTATGCAAAAATGTGTTTGCTAGATTTGGAAAACATTACGTTTAAAGCTGTTGATTAGAGCTTTAAGCATATCCAAAGATATAGTGAAACGGGTAAAACTAGCAAAATATGTGAAGCTCATAGATACATATTGACTTCAGTCCAAACTTAAAAAAACGCAATCAACAAAAGAAAAAAAAAAAAACACATTCCCCCACCCCTCCCCCATAAACACAAACAGATACACCAATACTATGTATATTACAGCTTTAAGTATCCTTAAGCACCCTCTAAATGGTAGTAATTAGATGTTTAAAATAACAGAAATACATTTTCCTTCTGCATTTCATTCTCAACTATTCCTGGTCTTCACTAGATGCTAAATATGTATCTAGAATACACTTTCAGAAAGAAGCCACAGGCAAAACAAAACAATGCTATTGAACACCATAGTCTACAATAAAAGAAACACCTACAGTCACTTTATTATGCCTTTCAAATTTAAGTTTAACTACACCTAGCTATAACAAACTTAGTTTCTAAAATTTGGAAAGAATATGGGCAAATTCAGTGCAACTCAAAAAAATACAGTGAAAAATCAAAAAAAAGTTCACAATTAATAAAATGAAAACCCCAAACTAAAAACCCAATCCAGACAAAGCAAACCAGGCAGCTGTCTGCACAAGCAGTGGCATTCCATTAATATCCTTGTGTCTTCAGGTGCCAGGGGAGTTGATATCAGACACATCTGCACCGGAGCCACAGCACAGTAATCTGAATTTTCAAAGTGTCTCACAGGATCCTGCTGAAATCCATGATTTTGCTCCCTCCTCAGTCTGTAGCTGCTGACAAATTAACACTAAAGCTGACTGACTTTAAGGTCAGGCAGTTGTCTTTGACATGACTAGTTCGAAACTCCCACAAACAAAGCAAGAAATTAAGATTTTTTTTCATTCACTATTTTTGCTCATCATTTTTACTTGACATATGCAATTCATAATATTGACATTGTTCCCTTGTCTTTCAACTATCATTTTAACTTCAGAACTCAAACACTATTGTTATTTCTCTCATCAGCCTGAGTTAGCACCTCTGTTAAATTATCCAGTACAAAAGTGTATTAATACTGTTAATTAATTATCTACTCTAATCTTTTACATAGCAGTTCACTTCCATCTGTGCTTCATGGAAATACTATGGTTACATAAACCCCCCCCGTCTTTTGTCTGCATTTATTCTGTACATATACTAGTTTGTCTATGCATCTAAATAATCTGGAAAAGCTTTTATAAATGGGTTCATATATGTTTATACAGTTCTGTCTGGATTTCCTACTCTCCAGCTCCACCTACCTACTTCAGTTTATTCATTCTCAGAACAGTCCAACAATCTCATATCACAATCATTTTGTATTTCTAAGCAGGAAGAGACATACTAAGAATACAATTGATATAATTCATATAAAATACTTAAATTTTACCTCCTTGCTTTCCTCCAAATCTGAGTCACTGCTGAACTCTTCTGTATTTAGATGTTCAAAATCAGATTCTCCAACAGCTATTGGTACTGTAACAGTAAGGCTTGGGTTGTTTATGAATGATGTATAATCACCGCCACCTATAACAGCGGCCATTCCATTCTCATTTTTGTGACAATTCTTATCTATCCTTATTTCTGCGATGGTACAGTTGGAAACGCAGTGGTCTCTCTCATCATTCAACTGATCTGTTGCTGTTCTTTGATTTACAACAGCTTGTTTCCCCCAGCAAGACTTTTGAACACATTCAACTGCTTTTTTCTTCACGTAATCTATTCCCTTCTGAATTCTTCCAACAGCAATCTGCAAGTTATTCATTTCATTATCATCCTCTGTACGAGAAAGGCTGTCTGAACTAAATGAGCTCAGCAACAGGGCCAGAAAGAGGTTCAATACCTAAAAAAAAAAAAGAGGACAATACAGCTGAATTTTCTCACTTAATTTTTCATTCACATGCTTCTTTTATCACCCATTGTGAACAATTTCGGCTTCGTGTTTTCCTTTGCTGTATATGATTGCGGAAATTACACAGTAAATACAACGTAAACGCATTTTAAACACAACACCTGACCTATACCCCAATGCAGGATTTTTGTGGTTTTGCATCATTTTATGACTATGAAAATATTCGTAATTTTTTTTTCTTTGGTAGCGACTGAACAGATTGAAAATGGCAAGAAGACATAGCTGATATGTGCAGAAAACACCATTCTCCAATGTTAGTCCAAACACACAAATATTTTGCTGTATTTGACTTAAAAAATGTGAAGACAAAACATAAAATAGATATCCCTCATACAAGCCTAGAGTTTACAAGGAGCTCATATGGTACTAGGACAGCCAAAGAAGCAAAGTAGCAGCTCCTAAAGCCTTCAGAGCAGCTCTTCTAAACCACTTTGAAGACAACAGGGTAAAACTACATGTTGGGAACACAGAAAGGCAACTGGATAACAGAGCCCTGAACAAGCAAGTTTGCTGACAATACAAAACCAGGAGGAGTGGCTGTTATACCAGAAGGCTATGCTGCCATTCAGCGTGATCTGGACAGGCTGGAGAGTTGGGTAGAGAGGAACCTCATGATGTTCAACAAAGACAAGTGTAGTGTTCTGCACCTGCACCACTACAGGTTAGGATTTAACCTGATGAAAAGCTGCTCTGCAGAGAAGGATTTGGGAGTCTCAATGGACAACAAGTTAACCATGAGCTGGCAATGTGCCCTCGTGGCCAAGAAGGCCAATGGTATCCTGGGGTGCATTGAGAGCAGTGTGGCCAGCAGGTCGAGGGAGGTTATCCTCCCCCCCTACTCTGCCCTAGAGAGTGCATCCGGAGTACTCCATCCCGTTCTGGGCTCCCCAGTTCAAGAAAGACAAGGAGACTGGAGAGAGTCCAATGGGGGCCACAAAGATGGTTAGGGGACTGGAGCATCTCTCTTATGAGTAAAGGCTGAGAAACCTGAGTATGTTTAAGCTGGAGAAGACTGAGGGGATCCTATCAATGCTTATAAATATCTTCAGGAGGATGTGACCAAACTCTTTGCCCAGTGAGAGGACAAGGGGCAACGGGCACCCCAAGTTCCACCTTAAGATGAGGAAAAACCTCTTTACTGTAAGGGAGACACAGCACTGGAAAAGGCTGCCCAGAGAGGTTGTGAAGTCTCCATCTCTGGAGATATACAAAACCCGCATGGATGTGCTCATATGCAACTTAGAATCTAAGTGAACCTGCTTTAGCAGAGGGGTTAGAATAGATGATCTCTAGAAGTCCCTTCAAATTCCTACCATTCTGTAATTCTGCAATACAGCAGGGATTGTCTACTCGAGAAATTCTACTAAAGCTATCAAATAAAACTAGAATACAGTAAATACTGTGGAAAAAATCATAGAGATGGATACTTCATTCCACAAAGTTCTATCTTCTGGTTTAGAAAACTATTTAAGGAAGGTGGTTTAGGGTCAATCAAGTTTCACAGTTCTCTTCATGAGATAATAGCTTTGTAGAAAATCCTGGAGCAACTGGCTGTGCTACTAGTAAGCCTGACTGGTTTAAAAATAATTAGCTTATTCCTATTGTGAGACATTTTATTCCTGAAGAATGCCTCCAGGATGACAAATTTGAAATTTCTTTTGCTAATGAGAGTTGCCTAAAAAAGATGTAGAATAATAAAGGATGACTCAGCAGGCAATGAGAGAAGTAGGACAAAATGCAGAACAATAAGGGTCTCAGATACTGGTGAGTTAATAAATATAAAATATATATTTAAAAAGACAAATTTTATAAAATAATACAATATACATATTACATAAATATACAAACTGGTACAGATCTGATGCTTTCCTCTGAAAAAGAAGATACAGACTAATAGTGTCTGTAAAAAGCACTTAAGAAATAGGTAGTGAAAAGGTAAAGAGGTGAAAGAAAACATGAAGTATTTGAAATTTTTTTTTCTGCAGAAATGTTACCTTCAAATTCAAATTTCCTTAATCCATTTGTGTAAAAACTTGGTTGTGCAGCAATCAGGTCACAAAATGGCTTAAATTTCAGAATCTAATAATGTTAAAGCAGTCTTTTAGATAGGAGAGAACAGAAAAAGTACAAAAAAAAAAACCAACCTGGATATGTGTGATTGCAAGTGTTGCCTCAATGAGCTACAGAGAAAAAGTCCTGCTATGTCCTTTTCTGCAAACAGCGAACTCCCATCTTGGGAGCATAACACTTTGGTTCTATTATCATTCTTTTTCTAAATGAATTCTAAAATTCTTTTGGTTACATACCACTAGGTTTCCAACCACCATGACCATCATGAAGACAGTAAGGCACATGGGTTGTCCTGCAACTTCCATGCAGTCCCACATTGTTTCTATCCATTCTCCACACAGCACTCTAAACACAATCAAGAAGGAGTGGAAAAAATCATTCATGTGCCAGCGTGGAAGCTCACAGTCGCTAGAGATCTTGCAGACACAATCCTTGTAGCTTTTCCCAAACAGCTGCATCCCAACCACAGCAAAAATAAACACAATGATGGCCAGCACCAGGGTCAGATTCCCCAAAGCCCCCACTGAGTTGCCAATAATCTTAATCAGCATATTTAGTGTAGGCCAAGATTTTGCCAATTTGAAAACTCGAAGCTGCAAAACAAAAATAGAGACATAATTTGCAGTACTTACAAAAACACTACAGAAATAAACAGATTATGAACTAGTACTGACTCTTAGCAATAACAAAACAAACTTGAACACGATTCTAGCAATCATAACTTACACATAAACAAGAGCTTCGTAAAATCCACACTCTTAAAACTTACTAAATTTTAGACTTGCTCTTTTTTTTGTGAAACGTATCTGTATTCTTTTCGACATGAAATAAACAGCACACTGGTTGAATTTGTTCAGACAGTGAATTACAAACAGAGCACACTTATCAACCATTGTGTGCAGAAAAAATTAAAAAAAAACCCAATAAAGTTCAAGAGTTTCTACTGAAGGAAAGCAAAGGATTCTGAAATCATCAGAAGAATATTGCCTCCAATAAATTTAGGAAGTATCTGACGGACCCAGAGACTGGAAATAAATGCCAAACGGAAGTCCTAAACATTTCAACTTATAAAGGGGAAAAACTATAAGTCATAGTCTTTCTTACCAACAACTCACACAGAATAAAAAAGGTATTCAGTATTTTTTGTTTTCAGATAAAATCAAAATGGGAATGTGAAATAGAAAAAGACCACAGGAAACTAATGTCTCACAGTTTATTTCTCATTTTAAAAACAAAAATAATTTTTCTAATAAAATAATGCATTCCTTTTTTTGCCAATGGGGAAAAGAAAAATCAATCTTCTTTAAATTAAAAAATATGAAATTTATAATCTTACATTTTAAAAGAACACTTCTAGTCTTTTTGCAATTTCCCCATATATAAGTAGACAGAGGACTACAATGTTTTATTTATTTATATCTCTCAATATGCACTATATAAATAGAACACTTCACTGTGCTTTAACCATTTGTGTTAAAAAAAATCCCAATAAAATTACAGCTCTTTTCCTTGAAAATATACTTAGTTGCTTCTGAACCATAAAATGGCACACAGTGTTCAGTGATAACAAATATTTTTCTGAAACATGCTTGCAGAGATAGCCCGTGATATTTAGTAAAAATATATATACTATTACTAAAAAGTGTCTTATTTACCTCAGCACAGTTAAAATATGGATATAACACATTTATTAATGAATATATATTATTATCACTTATTTATTTACCAATCTGAATGATCGGAGAACAGATAATCCTTCCACATTTGACAGAAAAAGCTCCACCAAACTAAGCATAACTATAAAACTATCGAAAATATTCCAGCCAGCTTGGAAATAATAAAAAGGATGCATGGCAATTATCTTGAGAACCATTTCTGCCGCAAAAATTCCAGTAAAAACCTGAAAAAAGAATGAGTTTTGTTATGTTACAAATGAGTATAAGTTAAACGAGCAGATAAAGAACAACTTAAGTATGAAGCAACAATCTTCTTACAGAAGGGTCTGTCAGTAAAGATAATTACCACGAGGTGTACGTCATCGAGAAGATGAGTGGCAAAATCAAAATGAGCTGCAGCATAACTGTTACCTCTAGCTAAACCTGAGATACATTTAGTGACTAGTGAAGAATAAATGATTTCTAACAGGCCCCTTGTTTGCTCCTCATATCTGCTACCCACCTAACGAAAGGAACTTTACTCAGCAAGATAACAACAGTTGGTCTTGCCACAATGGATGCTGCTTTAACAAAGGTCTTTGAAAAAACATGAACTGGTGACTAATTGGAGAGTGATGTGCTATTGAATGAAGTTTTCCTGAGCACTCACAGATACTGTAAGCATATCTTCACTTTATAGCTGCCAAAACCGGCCAATTACACCAATGCTCATCTTTGAAATAAAACTCCTTTCTGCCTCTGAATGTCTCTGACACCTTCTGAAGCAGAAAGGCAAACAACACCTCTGAAAATGCAGTAAATTAATTTTATTTACTGCGGATGTATGACCACTACTATCTACAGATCTGCATAAATTATTATCTTTTACTAGAAAGATGAACAAACTTTAAAAAATCAGGAGCATTTAACAATCTCTAAAAGAAAGTGCTATGCAGTTCAAAAAGCAAGAAATCAACTGTTTTAACCACACCTGTATGATAGTGGCATGCTAACAGGGAGTTAACACAAATTCCTATCAGCACGAAGGAACATATACTCGAAACAGCTCAAAATTAGACTAATATTATGCTATTTCATTACACATGAAAGGAAAAAACGGTTGTGTTTCCTGGGTAGAAAAAGCAGGTATGATCACAAGACAACTCTCTGCAACAGCTACTGATCCTCACCTATTCATCTCCCCTGTCTTTCTCCTCAAACACATCCTGAATATGTTCCCAATATGTACCAGAATTTAATATATTCTAATAACTGACTTGTTTTATTATTTTGCTGCACCATAATCACCAGAATTACTACTTACAGTAAGCATAGGCTAAGTACTGTACCAGATAAAGTTATCTGTATTAATGCTTTTTTAGAACAAACCAAACAACCACCTCAAACCCAACCTGCAGCCTGTGTCCACTAGGGAACAAAACCCAACTGTATCAACAGACACTCTTGGAATCCAAGTCAAACACATTCTTTGCCTTCCAAATTGTTATGGATCAATAAAAGCAACATTCTTCATGAAAATACAAAAATAACACAAAAAATAACAGTGCAAAATAATAATAAAGAGCAACATCCAACTCTTCTTGTGTTATCAATGACACAGTAGAAAGGATCTAATTTGGCTTCTACTTTTTTGTGATACAAGCTGAAAATAAGTCAGGTTTGGTTTCGTGTCTGGTTGCTGAAAACTCTATTTGCAGAAATTTTAATATAGAAATCAAACTCTCAAATATAAAATATCTCAAATGGCTTTTTAGACTATTTTTAGTCCAAGAAAACCTTTAGCATTTATTTTATGGGATGATAATAAAAATAATAAAAGTAGTTCTATTTAAAAGAGAAACCAGATTCCAACTGTATCAAATTATACAGTCTAATGGACTTACCTGATTTCCTATTTTAAGTACATTATTGAACTCTTTTGTCATTGGATAATGTTCCATGGCCATAAACAGTGTGTTTAAAATTATGCAAACAGTTATAGCCAGATCAACAAGTGGATCCATTACAATAAATTCAACTACACTCTTTACTGTTAACCAGGGCTTCCAACAATTCCAAATTAAGAAAGTTTGGGCAAACTTATACCAGCAGGGTGGACATTTTTGCCTGGATTCTTCAAGTTCTGGGGGAAAAAAAAGAAATTTATAGTGAACAAGTTTTGAAGAAAGTGAAGACATGATTTTGTTTATCTACTTTTTCAAGTTTTAAGTTTTATCCCTGCAACATGAAAGTATGTTTGGAGGAACCTCCTCAGATTTCCAGGAACATAACGTATTGTTGCTGACTGAAAAGGTTTTAGAAGTCTAGAAGAAAAACCTCAAGACTTTTGAGATGATAATTGAAAAAGGTGTCTATTTTTAATATCATATGATCTTGTTTTAAAAAAGAAAACTATTTATGCTCACACTTAAGGATAGTTTTCTCAGTAAAATTTCCAACCTCATAGTCCTCTCAAATTTTTGGGAAAAGTAAGGTTAATTTCACCATGAACAGATTTTTGAAAACCATTCAAAATTTTTCAAGAATTTTAACTAATAATAATTCCACTGTTCCAAATAATCCTATTACAAATTTCCTTCTCCTTATTAGCTAAAACTTGGTCTTTAATTTTCTGTAACTATGAGAACATCAAGAAAGTTCACACATCTGCAGTTATAACACACCTTCCATCGTATTTGTGATGATGCCAGCAATACTCATGGCTCTTTCTCTTAAATTTGGATCCTCCAGCAACTCCATTGGTATTTGATATGAACTCGTACGCCTTTCTTTTACTCCTGTTTCTGTAGTAGTGCTCTTAAAAAAAAAAAAGAAGAGCATAAACTAAATTCAACTTTAGAAATACTGCACAACAGGTGTCAGAAATATTCTTCAGTTTCAATGAATTCATAATATATAAAGCTTTGTATTTAAGGGCTGTTGCAATGGATTTTTTCCCATTATATACAGAACATAAGCCTAGGGGTTTGTTTCTTTTTTTAAAAAATGGCTATTTTCATGTTATTCTTCAGAGTACTGAAAGTACTTATAAAATACTAAAAAAAAAAAAATAATTGATATCTAGTTCCCAGATTATCAGGGCATTATAGTTAATTACTATTAACTGCACATTAGGCGCAAAGACATTCTGGAGGAGGTCATACCCAAGGAACCAAATCAAGACTATTGCAGCACTGGAATCAGAAAAAATCCTAGTTCCATGCTTTCTCCACCAATATAACTATAACCTCTGATTTATTTTATGAATTTCAACTGGAGAACCAAACAAATTTTAAAAAAATTGAAAGCTGTATTATAGTCAGATCACCTCAATTATAAAGATGTTTTGAATGTATGAGCATGGACACTTTTTTCAGTAAATTAAATAAATGCATGAAAATGAAAGTATAATAAACTGCAAGATTATAACTGTAAGGAACTTGGCTGATGTAGCGTGCAAAAATTTTTGTTCCAATAAAAGAAGGCATCTAGGAAAAATATGCAATGGATCCCTCTGCTCCATTTCTAAAGCAGACTGAGGGAAAAGTGAAAACTGACCAGAGGAACAAATGGATGAATTTGCATTTACTTTGGTTTTTTTTAATTATAGCCTGATCTTAGGCAGTGAGAAACTCAGATCATCTCCAAGACCCAGTAGAAAAGAAGAGCTTTCAGAGCTTCTAGAAAGTCAATGTAATCTTGAAGGCTATGCTGTATATCTAAACGAACATGAAAAAATAGCAGAACCAGCAGATTACTGGTAGGAAATTTGGCAATACTTTTAATGGGAGACTAAAAACATAAAGAAAAAAATAAAAAACAACAATAATAATATGCAGAACGTTTAGAAAGCTGAGCTATTTTGGTTTCTAAAAGAGATTTAGCAATGGAGCATTACTAATCTGATTCACTATGCAAGTGCATGCATATCCTTGCTCTGCAGGTATATGAAAAGGTGCTACTGTTCTCTTCCATTTCCATGCTTCTGTCTAACTTTAGAGTGAATCACTGTAAATCCATTCCATTACAGGAAGACAATAAAAGCATTCACAGCTTCTCAACCATTTTCATGCATTTCATTCCATTAAAACACTGTTTGGTGCAATAAAGAAAGGTCATGAAAACTGGAGTAATTTAGAAGTTCCTTACATTGTCATCTGTTGTCAGTTTATCTATTATCACCTCTGGCAGAAGCTGTCCAGTAGGCGACAACAGATCTGGCGGTCCATCCACTAAGGAAACCACCCCTTTGCAATCCACAGAGCTGTGCATCTTCCCATTCACTGGAAACACTGTCAGTCTCCTTGATGACCTGCTCGTCTGACTAAAGCTACTACTGCGCCGTTCACCGTGTCTGCGTGGCAAAAAAAGGGAACCTCTTCTGCTCCCATTATCCTCAAACATGCTGTGCTCATCATCAGCAAAGTCATTTTCAGATCCTCTTCCATATTCTCTAAAACTGAAAAGACTTGTTCTGCTACTACGTCTGGGAGAAAACAGGGAGCCTCGAACACTCAATAAAGACTGCAAAGTAAGCATAAACAAAATGACCGGCTGGAGATTTTAAATATACAAAATGCATGTGTATGTATTAAAAATAATTCATAACCCTCAGGAATCTGTCAGTGTTATTTTTAATACAGTGCTTTAGGTAGATCTCAGGCATGAAATGACTAGAGATGAGAGTCATCTGAATGGGTAAATTTACAGTATATCTAGAACAATTACTGAAGAGAAAAAATATGAACATAGCATAAGGCCATAGTACTTTTCATCCAGGTATTAAAGAGAAAGATAAAAATTTCTAGAAATTCTAACAATCTACATCATGCATTACGTTAAAAGACATCAATATCCTTAGACCTCTACACAGATAAATTATACTTAGATTTTCCTTTTAGGAATTAAAGGGACTTCTATTTCAAATTAACTAGGAAAATGCAATGCTGCTCTGCACGTTAAGACCCACCATATCCTAAACAATAAAATGAAAGGGATCAAAACAATTGGTTAGGTACATGCCATAAACCAATACCAACAGTAAGTTAGTACTTAAAATAATTATTTTTCCTCAGTTGTATTACTTTGCAAAGTTGCAGTGAAGTTTACTGGATACTTCAGTTATCTCACAACTCAAAAAAATGACAACTGCACTATTCACAGTACCTGGTGGGGTGATGAGAACGGCTTCCCATAAGCAAGTCTGTTCCCATCAAAAGAAAAACGGAAACCTTTTCTTTTGATACTCCCCTCTGATTCAGATTTTGTAAGCTTTTGATCTTTCACGTCATTCTCTTCTCCAGAGAGCTCCCTCTGCCTTCTTTTCTTCCTTCTGTTTCTCCTTTCTTTGGCACTTTTTGAGCTAAGCTTGGATGCTTCTGAAGAACTATCCGAGGGTCCACCAATTCCACTTTCACCGCTGTGGTCGGTCAACTCTACTGTAGCTGCTGCTATTGCCTGCCACAGCAATTATTTAATGCCATGCTTTACAAATCAAACACTTTTTTTAAAAAAAAAATCTATAGTATTTGTTCCTAAGATTTATATCAAATAACTTCTAGGTGTGCGACAAAAGCCTAGATGGATTTCAGAAATATTTCAAATGGAATTCTGTAATGCAAATTAAAATAAGAGGGTTGTTATGAAAGTTGCTTTTTGGAGTTCTACTTTGCATCTATATCATGAGGTCAGCCTGCATTGTGAATAGCATTCTTCCACAAAGTTCACTAGAAAATACTCAAAAATTAATAAATTTATTCATTAAGAGTGAAGGCAATTGCAAACAAAGACTGTATTAATATAGTAAACTAATTTTAATTGCTACTACAAGTAATAGCTTCCTTATGCTGTTCTTACAAAAAAACTTTGGGGTACTACTTCCAGTCTTCAATTGACTGGCGACAACACAAGTAGCACAAATTAGCCAGAAATTTACAGTTAAAAATGTTTTAAACTCCAATCAAGGCTTCACAAGTATTTCACAAGTATTGCAATTATTTCTAAGTTGAGAGTTTGGAAAATCATCATGATGCGTTACTAGATACTAGTAGAAAATACCTGAGCTTCTTCTTGCTGCTTCTTCAGCTGTTCAAGCATCTGCTGCAAGTCTGCCTCCCTCTGTTCTGCTTCAACCATAGTAGCTTGATTTTGTTCTTCGTAGGCCATGGCAACCACAGCCAAAATCAAATTAATCAAATAGAAGGAACCCAGAAAAATGACCAGAACGAAAAATATCATGTATGTCTTGCCAACAGCTCGTAGTGTCTATAAGAGAAGAAGAGAAATGATCCACCTGGTGAAGACATGCACCAGTTTGGCAGTGCGTAAATATTTACTTAATTTGAAAAGTGTAAAACTATTACTGAGTTGTTCTTCCTTCTGTAATAAGACCATACAAGCTCTCTGAATTACAAAGCAATCAAAACAAAGAAAGCATTCACGTAAGTGAAAAACACGTTTAAGGATCATGCTGCTTTGAGGCAACCCTCTTTTAGTGCCTAGTAATCTTGAAAAGGATGTGGGATCAGAGTAAATCACGCATTACATATTGGATGCTTAGTAGTCTTACCATGTATTAGCATGGCTTCCCCTTGAAATAACCAAAAGAATTAAAGATGCCACAATTGATTAAATAATTATAATAAATATCATCTTTTAACCAACAGATTTTCATGTGCCATATAAAGAAAAGCTATGATAAGAAAAGTAATTTATATTAAGACATGCATTCTTAGTTACCAAAAATAGGATTCAAAGTATAGAAATTAAGATTTAGATTTTGCTGTCATGGAGTATTTTTGAAATTTAAACTCACTTTTAAAAAGATTTTGAAAATAAGACCCTGAGACTAAATATACACTGTAAAAATTAAATAAAGGATCAAAAACCCTTCACGTACCTCTTCAGAAATCATGAGATTCTGTATGAATCACCATGTCTGCTTAATTCTGCAACTGAATTTGATTCCTTTCATAAATACTGTTCATTTTCAATTGCTAACAATAGCAATGTATGTAAAATAAATACAAACAGCCATCCCATGTTTGATTTGGTACCAATATGACAATGACCACAATTTTTACTATACACTTACCTGCCGATAAAGATTTTCCCAGAAGTCCTGTGTCATCAGTCGGAACAGTGACAAGAAAGCCCAGCTGAATGTGTCAAAGCTAGTATACCCATAGTTGGGGTTTGTACCAGCTTTCACACAGATGAACTCTTCTGGACATTTACTAGGAAGAAAAAAAAAGAAAAGAAAGTAAAGCGATATATATAAAAAAAATCATATAACTCTAAAACTGTTTAAGTTATTGTACCTTGACATTCTAATGAAGGTTCATTATATCTAATCTGGGAAGGGGGCTGCTATTGTGGCTTGTGACATTTTAAAAATTAGTGAGGATATGGACAGAGTTTTCTTTAGAAAAAGTCAGGAAAAAGGCAATAAATTATTGAAAATCTTTCTTCCTACCTTCTTTTACTATTACTTACAAAATAAAACTTATTTCCAAGAGTTCGGTATTACCTGCAGCTATCTCTTCAAGAGAAACAATATATTTACTTAACACAGAAATTCCATAAGGTGAATACTTGAATGCGAAAAAAGTAAGTCAGTATACATATTTTATGATGAATTTTGTCTGCCAGGGGTGTTGGCATACTAGATTTCTTGCTTTCTTCAGGTCTGTGAATTAGACAAGTCAAATTAAAAAATTGTACCAATTCCTCAACAGCAAATAACCATCATAGTGACACTTTTAGCTACTGAAACTCTACACATCAGATGTTATAGTATGTGACACAATCTTGGTATCAACTGAGACACACTGTTTCAGTTATGATTCCATTCTTGAAGGGCAGAAGAGGTTCTTGTCTCCCAAACCTCCATGGAAAGACACTATAAAAAATTCTTCTAATATATGTGTGTGTGTATATTAGATGCATATTTACACACACATATAAAATTATCTGGTAGTTACTTACATATATACATAAAATATTTTTTAAAAAGAATTTATGTATATCTGTTTGAAAGACACAACCACTCAGAACCGGAGATGGGCTGATATATCAGTAGAACACAGAATTGTATTACTTGGTTAGAATTATCACACAGAGAGAGCAAGAAAGAACCATGCAGGCAGTCCACAGACCGAAGAATCCTGAAGATATCTTTCCTAAAGTAGGTCATAAGTCCCACTGCTTTGTGCCTATTTTAAAGATGAGAAATGGCAGGAAACCCGTGATGAAGAAGTATGGTATTAAGTCATTGATAATGCAGTATCTACCTGTTGAAATGGAATTTTGTAGTTATATAAGACTTCTAAAAAGAAATTTACAGTTAAGTATTTTCTCATTTTCATTTTTACTCATTCAAGTGTTTACTTACCATGCACCATGATCAAGTGTTATTGATTGTGAAGTTAGGTAGCTAAATTAGCTTTTCAAGTTTAGAGTGGTATTTTTTATAATTTGTGTAGACACATAGCATGTAATTTTCAGTGTGCCTTACCCTGCATCTGAACTGTTGCCACAAAGCAGAAACTCTGTCTGTCCTCCTTCACGATAGAAATGATCTAAAGAAAAAATAGATAGTGATACAATTATAAACAGAAGTAGGTTTTTTTTTTTTGGTGAGGATGAAACTATGTTCATGTCATCACTGTCTGAATGCTCATGATTTCCCAACAATGTGTTCAAATACTGGCACATCCATACTGGTGAGTAAAGTTTCAAAATTAAAGAATAAATTAAAAACACAATGTAAAAATAAAATCCTAGAAAAATGATTGGAACAACATAAATTCCATGTCCTCTTCTTGAGTCATAGCTAACACTGAATATCCTTCCAAAATCTGACATTCAATAAATGAGAGAAAGAAAGCACAAAGCTTAAAACTCCTTCTATTATTTAGTAGGTAGGTTGTAATCAGACAAAGTTTATTTACGATGGCCAGATAAGTTTTGAATTCAGAGCAACACTAAACAGAACACATCCTGTAACTGAAAATACGAAGGTAGTGTTTAAAAGGAAGATGGATGTTACAATAACAGCTGCTGTACTACACACAGCTCCACAGAGTCTTACTTTTCATTATAAGGTGGTAGCCCTCAGAAATAAAGGAGTACATTTTGTTATTATGATTAACAACTGTGCTATCCTTAAAAACGAAAGAAAGAACACAGATCGAAACATGATAACAAACTGGGGAAGAAGCTGATAAAAGTGATGGCAAACTCCATTCAGAGGAACCCAGGCAGGCTGTAGGAATGGGCTGACACAGAAAATTAAGAGACAAACACAGAGTTGTGTACCTGGGAAGGAAGAGCCCCAGGCTGGGATCTGGCTGGCTGGGGCAGCTCTGTGGAAAAGGCACTGGGGGCTTGGTGGGCAGACAGCAAGGTGAAGGTGAGCCAGCACTGTTTCCTGGCAGCCAAGCAGCGCAACAGCCTCCTGGGTTGCGTGAACAGAAGCACAGCTAGTAGAGCAAGGGAAGTGCCTATCCCTCTCAGCTCAGCTCTCATTAGACTGTACCGAGATATTTGTGTCTGGGTTTGGCCTCCTCAATGCAAGAAAGACATTGATAAAGTGGAGCAAGTTCAGTCAAGGGTCACCAAGGTCATGAGGGGTCTGTAGCATTCACCCTGTGAGGAGAGGCTGAGGGACCTGACCTTGCTTAGCCTCCAGATCGAAAGGCTGTGGGGGCAGTAGGGAGAAAGCATCCAGCGATTACAAGATTAACAAGGGAACAGTCAGGTACTTCTCACTTGTGTGTGGCAGGAGAAAGACAGTGTACAATTTGAATGGGCACAATTTGAAACAAGAAAGGTTCCAACTGGATATGAGGAGAAACTTGTCACCATGAGGATAGCCAGGCACTGAGATGTGGAAAAGAGATACAGATCTGGAAACACTTCTTATCCCAACTAAACGAATCTTCTGTCATCCTCAATTAATATCCTCTCTATACTTTCACGCTGACAATTGGTTCTGTTTTTCAAAGGGTAAAACACTATTGTAGTATTTATATAGTGAAAACCAGCCCACAGGATGAGGAATATATGATAGGAGGATTCCAAATCGAACACTTAAATCAAATTAGTAATGCCAAAATCTTACCATTCAAGAAAGGAATTTATAAAATACTAGAAAAATTATTATCCTGTTAGTCCCATAACACCTCTAGAGCTTCTCAAAAGTCTAAGTGTTCAGTTACTGATCTAAATGCCAGATGCTAAAATACTTTGACATGTGAATCCAAGATCCGTCCATATCTTTTAAAAAACAGACTCTCACCCTGTTCCTTTATAAATGAAAACAAACTGATGTTACGAAAAAGCCACTAGAGAGCATCACACTCAGTCACAGCTGACCAGCATATTATAAGCTGAAAGAAATGTTAGGAGGATCCACAACGGAGTCCAGTGAAATTATAATGGAACTGACATACACGAATGATTGAGAAAAGGTTATAAAAGAAATGGGGAATACAAACAGAACTAGATGGAACAGCCTTGCCTTTATGAGCTGTCCTGTAGAGACTTCCAGCAAAGTCAACGGTTGTAGTATAGGAAACAGCTGACATTTTGGAATATTTTAGTGCTGTTTTTCAGTTTTAGATTGCTACTTAGTGGGAAATGGGAATATAGAACGTATATACTGTGTTTGAGGAGAGGATTAACAAGTGTTTAACAGCATGTAAGCTATCACTCAAAACTGCCCACAAAGCTGACAATAGTACTACCAACACTCCATGTTTTCATCCCTTCCTAGGCAAATAAACTAGCTAAAATGACAGATCGCACAGAAGATGCAAATATAGTCATAGAATTTCCAGAACTTTAACAATTCATAAGTATAGAAAGAAAATATAAAAATAGAGAAAACAGCAGAGAACTTTAATGTCCATTTTTGAGTAAGCAAGGAAATATGACTCATCAAAAGTCAGCCTGTAACAACTGTATTTTCTTGTACTTTTAGGTCAGTGAAGAGGAAAGTTAGCATACATTATTCTTTTTACTTAAATACTTTTCACTTAAATACACTACTTTTTCCATTAATTACTCAGCAATATCCTGTAAATCCATTTCCAGGAAAAACACAAACATAGAAATGAATCAAATTTTTGGCAATTAGAAGTTGTTAAAAGTACATGTCATGGTTCATTGTGTATTACAACTTTACTGGTGCCACCACTTCAAATGACACAATTGAAAAAAGTAAGTATCTGTGAGTTTCTGAACCAGCCTGAATGTTATCACTTCAGTCTACAGAGATTAAGTGTTGAGAAATACCTGGATACAGATGTCTTTGTAAGGCTGTTTTGTAACAATAATGTGAATACCATCTCCTTCCCCACCAGAATCTCTACTTGCCTAGCGAGTTCTTTATTTCACAGCAAATGGTTTCTTACCTCTACCTAATAATAGATGTACACCTAAACTAAGAAATCTCTGGTATTTCTCTAGTGCTTCCCTATCTTATTGATAACCTAAGCATAGAAAGAGAGGCTAAGGGAATTGGTTTTGTTCAGCCTTCAGAAGGGTAAGGTGAGGCGGAGTGCAGGCATCTTCATGCTACCTCTGAGTACCTCATGAAAGACTCTAATGAAGATGGAGTCTCACTCTTCTCAGAGGTGCAACTATCAGAAGCCTGAGCATCAGAAATTCCTAACTGATATTGTAAGAAAGTTCCCAGGAGTCTGTTCAAACATTGGAACAGGCTGCCCAGAGAGGATACGGTACCTCAGTCCCCACAGATATTAAAAACGTGAGTGGACATGGCACTTAACAACTGGCTTTGCCTGGACCTGCAGCTGAGCAGTTGTTCTGGATAACTGTGGAGATCATGTCCAACCTGCATGATTCTGTGATTCTAAAACCAACCTAAGCCTACAAATACATTTCAGTTAATGGAAAGAAGAATCATGTCAGCATAAGTTTGGGATGCAATACATAAGAATCTCTACTCTTTGTCATCCTATTTAATTGATTTTTAACTTTAGCCTGCAGTACAAAACATTAATCTTGTGTGCATGTGTGCTTATACGCAATAATTTTAGCAAGTTACAACAGTATTTCTTACTTTCGTTCTCAATGTATGCTGTCCAATTAAACTCCGTGCCATTAAAGTACAGAGCTAGGTATTGTTCAAAAGATGTAGAATTTTCTGGCCAAAATAAGCATTTATTCTTCAAGTTGCCCATGAACAGCTGCAGTCCTATTAGTGCAAATACACTTAGGCAAAACACAGTCAAGATCATTACATCTGAGAGTTTCTTCACAGACTGAATTAAGGCTCCAACAATAGTCTTCAAGCCTGTGAACAGAGGGAGATTTTTATTATAATGGTAAATATTTACTGCAACACACTATTAAATATCATGCACAGCTTCACAAAAATAGTAACAAAATATTTTCCAATGAAAAAAAGTGCCAATTAGTCTCATAGTTGCTGACAAATTAATTTGAAAACATGAACAGGAATGAATGGTACACATTCCAAAGCATCTACTCTTCAACTGAAGAAATAAGGTTTTATTCATGCTATCTATACATGTAAGCTAAGTACAAATAAAATTGTTCATTTTATTTTCTTCTTGATGCCTCTTGCTCCAAACCTTTGCCACTGTTCTATTTCAACAGAAACAGAACCAATATACTGGTTCTACAACACCAAACAAAACCAAAACACAGTTACATTGTAGCAGAAATTTTAATGATTGCATTCTATTGCATCCTATCCAACTGGAGGTGGGGTTTGGTGAAGATAGGCATCTTAAGGCAATAAATATATCATGCAATTCCCATGCTATTCTTTACTATCTTATTACTTTGTCTTTGTCAGGAATTCAGCTTTTACAACAGACTGAAATTTTCAATCCCAAATACGTCTTTGATAAAGAATAACATTCACATTAGTAAGAGAAAAATAAACATAATTTAGTTGCCTAAAGTGGGAAAGAAAATTTGAGATCATGGAATTGGAATATACATAGGCTATGTAATTCCATTTCTCATGCAAGAATGTATTAAACTCTGAGGCTGAGTGTTTCAGAGAATTAGAAAACGGAATTTAATTGAAGTTAAGACTAAAACCCGGATGCTTCTGTTAAAAATAAGAGTTCAGCTTCTGTGGAATTTCAATCAGCCTCAGTGTTTAACCTTGTTCTCACCTGGAATGACTGATATTGTTTTCAAAGCTCGGAGAACTCTGAATGTTCTCAACGCTGAGACATTGCCCAGGTCCACAAACTCTGTCACATATCTGTAGTGAGGGATTCCACACACAAACACAATGACAGCACACACAAAATCAAAAAGAGGTGATGAAGAGCACCCACTTTTTTACACGGTTACTTCTTACCTGGGATTACAGAAATAGTTTTCAAAGCTCTCAATACTCTGAAAGTTCGAAGAGCTGAAACATTGCCTAGGTTTACAAATTCTGTTATATACCTGTAGGATTAAATCACAGTTATTCAGAATGAAGATACAGTTTATACTACTTACCTGGACCTGTCATTCAGTCTATTTTTTTGGAAGGGTAAGATTTAAGTGAAAGACTTGCATTCATATTTTCCTGTTTTAATCAAGTTTCCCCTAAGAAACACAACCTTAAGTATTTCCACTGAAAGCAAGTTAAAAAGGAAATGAATTTCCCTCATTTTATTGTTTAAATACTATTTAAAATTGATTTTTCAGTGGTAACTTCTATTTTGTACTGTGGAATATTCCACTAATTCTGCTGTGTGCTACATTGGCGTAAAATATTAAAATGAAAAAAGCTGAAATACAATTCAACTACAATTCATATTAAATAAGCTAAGATAACCCAAACAAATTATTACAGACTCAAAAAAAGTTCTAACTGATATTTTACTTAAAAAAATTACATACTTACGCAAAGGAAATTACAACAAAATCAAGCCAGTTCCAGGGGTCACGAAGGCAAGTAAAATCATTTATACAGAAGCCTCTTGCAAGGATTTTTACCAAAAATTCAAACGTATAAATTCCAGTGAAAGTGTACCTATGAGAAAACACCCAGGCAAGAGTTAAAGATTGTTGTTCAGCAATGCAACATCACAGGCATAAAAAAAAAAACACTCAAAACCAGTGACTGGTACACACTCTATAATAGCAGTCATAAAACTCACATAAACTATGACTGTTTTCCCATCATTCCTCTGCAAGATAAATAGATATAATTATTTTACCTGAAACATATTTTTGTGGTTTCTGATAGATAAGATTTTGAAATTTAAGCCCAAATAATTATAATCATGACTATGGTTTTCTTTGTTTAGTTTTGGTAGAATTTTTGTTGTTGTTGTTGACTTTTTTAATAAAAATTCTAAAGGAATAGCTCAAGAGGGAGAACACATAAATACATTACTTGTAAAAACACTCAGAACAAGAGTATTAATAAGAGTTTTGTTAACAAAAGATTAAGGTTAACAACATCACAGCTTCTTCCCTTCCTAAAGCCTGCAGGTCTGTGCTGCTTTGAGTTGCAGCTAGGGCCAAACTCCAGGCTAGAAAAAGGAGAATACCAGTATTACACACAAGGGTAAGTAAACTACATGGTCTAGCTTTCAATTTAGCTTTTCTTTTTTAAACCACTTAAAAAAATATTGACTAATTTTAGTATACTTACTCTACATTCTTTGTCCAGTCTGGAAGGTTACTCCATGTCATAAATACACAGTTTGTCAAAATAGTGAGCATAATGAGGATGCTGAACAATGTTGACTGTAATTAAGGAACATACACTTCTTTAATGCTGAACACAAAGCATGAGGAATTGACCAGGCTATAGAATACTGACAACATATATGATACAAATCAGTTTGCTATCACTAGCAATGTCATAAATAATACAAAAATATTTCTCATTAACAACAGCTATACCACTAACTCTGTAACCTAGGTATATATGCTGTGCTTCTCTTCCTCTGTATCCATCTGGAGGGTTGAAGTGACAAATCTTAGCTCTGATTCATTCTGAGAGAAGAACTGAGGGCAGGAACAAATTTAAACAGTGAACAAAAACCCCCACCGATATAACTACATATAACTATATATCAGCAAATATTAAAAAAGACCAGCGATAATTTTTAACAAATCTCTTGAAAAGGATATGAATGAACTAAAATCTTAATAGCTATTCTTCTAATAATATTGAAAGGAGATAAAAGGTACAAGGCAGGTGTGGCACTGAACCTGAAGATTGTCTTCCCTTTATTCAATACTATAAAAGTCTTTAAAAAAAAAAAAAAAGTGGGGGAGGACAGGAAATAGGAAAATAAAGATACATGTTAGCAACCTTGCGATAAGTACAGACTGCACTTAACACACCTAAGTAGCCAAATTTATTTTTAGCAGAATAATACATGCAAATACACGATCTTCAATTTGCACATAAGCAATGAATACTGAACACCATATATTCATTTTCTCTGTGCGCTTAGGCAAAATCTGCATTTCAGCATTTTCCCGGATTATGTAATTACATTAAAAATATAATTTTTAACATTAAAAATTAAGCCAGTTATATTATTTGCACTTCAGAACAAAGTCAACAATGCAGAGCAAAACACCTAATTATTAATAATTCTTGAACACTCATGAGCAACTATTTAACCATTTCAGCACTTTAAAACTACTTGTGAGGTGAGACATGCTTGTTTTTTAAAGTCTTTACTGCCTTTATTGCCTACAAAATTTCTGGGAAAACTTAGCAGATGTAAAGTGATTCTAGGAGGAATGATGCAGAGACTTTAAAGGACTTCCTTGCCCTGTAAAGTATTATTGCGTAGGGCATATGACATCAAAGTGTGCTACCAATGTACTGTCTCCATGTTCCTCATAGGGCAGTAGGGGAAGGGATTACTTGCAGGGGAACTGATATTAAAATCATCAGGAAATACAGCTGGCCTGAAAAACAAATCTTCCCCGTGAGACTCAGAACAGCTGCAGTGGTGCTGAAGCAAACCATAGCAAAATGAACTCACTTCTGTAAGTGACCAAACCACAGAAATCAAACCGCATGAAGCTGGGAAAACATGATAATAATCATATCTTTCCTTCTACTTATGTCCCTCCCTATTCACACAGAGTTTAATATTTAATTTTTTGTGAAACAAATATTTCTATGAGATTGAGAAGTGTTTGACAGTTGATCATTTTGGCAGAGGACTGAACGACCACTCTTCCCAAAAACTACTGAAGTAGATCTCGGGTATCACCTGTATTGCCCCAAACCCCCAGAAACAGAATAGCCAGACAGAGAGGAAGTTTTCAAATACTTCAGTATTCCATCAGATTTGAAGATATTAAAGCATATCTAATGCAAAAGCCAGTAACTCAAAATATCATAAGGAAAACTTAGAAATTAAAAGAAAAGTTCTTTTTTAAAAAAGGCAACTTGAGCAGAAGAGTTACAGCCATATTTATAGTGTGTGCAAAATAATTAACATGATATGATATATGGCATAATAATCTCAACCAGGGCTTCTGAATACCTCTGATTTACCACTTTATAGTTCACCAGGAATGTTAGAATTACACTCCTAACATAAAGCACTTACTTTTTTATTGATATAATATGGATCCAGTTCCTCCAGCGGCTCAGACACCATTCCTGGAGGAATATCACCATAAATAAATGGCAGCGTCTTTCCTGCTTCCAAGTCATTATTTGGCTTTGGGTGATCTTCTTCGTGACCACCATCATCCTTATGCTCATCTTTGTCACGATGAGACTTTTCATCAGCAATACGTTTTTCAATAGCTGCAAGAGATTCTTTGGTGAAATACAAGAAGCTGCCAGATCCTGGCGGTACCAGCATTGCCTGTGCCATCTTTTCATTCTGCAACTTTAAATGCTTTTAGGCTCTTCTGCAAGAAGATCCTAGGAGAACATGAGAAAAAAACCAAAACAAAATAGAAAATAGTGGGCAACAGCAACACAAATCCTCTAATAAAAGTTTTTAACATAGTCATCATCTACCTCTTTCCTGATTCTGAAGCACTGTAGCACAAAGCATTAGAATTAATTGTAAAATACTTAATAGAAACTTAGCTACCCTAGCTTTCCCAAAGTAACAACCTGGTAAATAGGCATAAGTTATGAGTTAAAGAAAAAGTGAAAGGGGGAAAAGATTATCTTATTTGCACACAATTTGTGAACTCAAGTCAATACAACAAAACAAAATGAAAACCATTCTCACTTCCCCTTGTCTAAACACTAATTTAAAACACACCTTATTATGAAAAAGTAAGAAACGTGTTCTTCAACATAGCTAGGTACTTCAGTCCACAGTTACAAATTCTAAGATGTGGATTTATACACCAATTTGGGACAGTACCATCAAAAATCTTTCAACTTCTATTACTAAAGTAAAAATAAAAAAGATGCCCTTTTTATCACTTTTTAAAATTTCTGATGGCAATGCTCTCCATCCGGTGGCTTACACTATGCTTGCTAAACTTATGTTTATATTATACTATTAGATAGGCACTACATAAACATTTTCTGTATTTAAAGGTCATATGTCCAAGCAGAAAGCAATTGTGAAGTTTAGTCTTTCCATTTCAGGGCATCTTCCTGATTTTTAATGTAAATTTGATGGAGATGTGCTCCATAATTAAGGGAGTTATGATGGATGAAGGATTTTAGCTTTACACAAAAGAATGCAGCATACTCTCCCCAAAGTTACAATACTCTCTCTGATGCCAGATATATTTTCAAAAGACCTACAAATTGTTTAAATTTCAGCAACCTATAAGTTTGCAACTGATCACTTCTTGCTAAGTTCCTGTTTACTACAGTGAGACTGTAGTTAATACCCATGGGTGCAATTTCTTCAGAATAAGCCCATTTGGAGAGAGACAAAATGGAATCCAGTCCAGAAGAAGCAAGTTTAAACACTATAGACAACTGCTGCACGCAAGCAACTATCTAGTACCACAACACCAGAAGGAAATTCTTAGATCCAGGAATGAGCCAATAACAACATGCTATTAATGTAAACTTTAATATATTTTTACGGAATATGGTTGAATAAGCAAGAATAATTTTTAAATTATCTTTTAAAACATATTTCAATATGTATACAAAGAAAAGCATACGGGTCATATTTATGTAACTCTGGAAATGGTACTTCACTCTTATTACTTAATTTTCTACATTTGACAGGTATGCTGATTACTGCTCCAATACATTCTCCACCAAAGCGTACTAAATCTAGTCCTATATCATTTAACAGGTAGAAGTATGAGGTTTTTGAGCTTGAGTCCAGTGGCCTAAAAAAGAAAAGCAGGAACACATTGTTTATATTTCCTACAGGAATCTACAAAATCTGTATTTTAACAATTAGAAAAATAATAGCAGAGCTTAGACCCAAATCGTACAGCCTCATACATTCCTCAGTACCAAGGAAATGCATTTCCCATACAGACACAGTATATTTATCTTCCTGTTTTTCAGAGTTAAAAATTACACATCTTCTCTTATTACTCTATATTCATAACACAGCGATGATTTTTTCAATATTATCTTCAATAGTCTATGTATCATGGTATGTTTCGTCGTGCTATTCAAGAAACTTGCACAAAGTTCTCAGCATACTAAAGACGCCAGGTGAAATTACTAAGTCTCAGTACCCATATGCCTCAGGTATGAAAATTAATCAAAAATGAGAAGCTACTACCAGGAGAGTCAAGTGAAGACGTGCAGTGAAATTCAATTAGGCAATTTATCAAATTGTATGAGGCATAAGCAAACCTATATATATTTTTTTTTACATTTTTCTGCGCATGTATATAAAAGAATATATTTTTTCAGAGATATTGAATTTTACCACATAAATTAAGACTTACATTATTAAAACTATAGTCATTAAGCAAGGATGAAGCCTTCAGGCTGTTACAGTTTCTACAGACCATAAACTGTTTTTTTCCCTGCTACTTCAATATTACTATTCTGTGCCTGTTTGCAAAAGCAGAAGCAGGTGAGACTGCAAATCCAGGAAGTTCTTAGGAAAATGGGTTAACCTAGAAAGCACCTGTTCTAATCAACAATTAAAAATCTAGTATTCTTCCTCCTCCTCTCAAGTAATTTTCTGTGTGGATGCTGACAATATATATCCTATTTGTGCACTTACAGTGCTAAACATCAATAAAACTAAAACATTTCTGAATTATTAATTGCTCTGAGACTGAATAAATTAGACTTATAGTACATTTTATTCCTGATACTTCTCGGCAAGAGACAGTAGCAATACAGTTGGACTAAGTGGGACAACTCATTTTAAACAAAAGATTTTTCTGTGTCCTTCATTTATAAGTTGTTTATTTCTCTATAGCTTGTTAATAGTAACCATTTTGAAGACTAAAATACCTATGGGAAGACAGACTGAATTTCTGTTTGCTTCTTAGAGATTCAGTTTCTTACGTGCAGCTCACCTTACACGACCTGCATCTTCTCTAGTTATTCCAAACCAGCTGTTTTCAATTCAATAATCTCTCATTTCTATGTATGAATTTATAGTAATATTCAGAAGATATCTGAAAAATAATAATATTGAAAAAAACCCCAAAACATAGCGGATGCTACAGTTGACCTTAGAAAAAAAGAAAATGTCTCTAATATAAGTCAATTTTTAGAACCTGCAACCACTTAGGTAAACTGATCTGACTCTTCCCTTTATGAGAGAAAATGTATTCACCCAGTGCAGATCCAGGAAATTCAGTCCTCATAAACAAGCTATCCAATCACTGATATATCAAACAAAATCTGGAATAGAGCCCACACACAAATGCAAAACTGTGAAAGTTTATTATTCTTGGCAAAACAATAAAAACTAGTGGAAAAAATTATTTACATTTTCTACAACACAGCACGCACAGATTTTATTCTGGCAAGAATGGTATTTCTGTCATTCACGTAAATGAGTATTATGACATTTTTCCAGACCACAGAAATACTACTCAAAATTTCAAGACCCTGTGTCTACTTAGGTCCAAATAAATCATGTATCCAAGTCCCTGGATAATAAGCCTGATTTAAAGTTTCCTCAAACCGTTTATTCCATTTACCAGCTAAAGACAAATTTATATCAGATTTGCTCCTACACTAAGGGACTCTTCACTTCAAGAGTCCATCAGCCACTGGTGCTTCCTACTTTCATGTATTTACAGTAAAAATCCTCGCCTCTTAAATTTTCTTCTGGTGATAGGAGTTCAGTGAACTTTTGCTTTGAGTCACATAAATTATACCAGTCACTGAAACATTACTACATTTTTTGAGTTTATGCTGCTTTGTGGGACAGATTTGCTTTTATAAATCCTGGCGTTCACTCTTGCGAGGTTTCATTACTAGCATGTTTGGGTTTTTTCTCCTCAGTTCTCCAGTTCCTCCTTCAATTTGCTGCTGTATTCATGCATCATTTGCTAAATAAGACATTATTATGTCAAAGTAAGACAGTTTCCAAAAGAAAACACCAACAATGTGTGGTTTGCTCCAAAACACTTCTCTCTGACACCAACTTAATTACATTATGATCTTTACCTTTATAAGTCTGGATATTTTTTCCATAAAAATTCACAGCAAGGACAAGTATCAAAGTTTTTAAATACTATTTCTATTTGTGGATTTAAAAGTGCATGAACCTAATTCCTTGTTTTGATGCTTAAAAGATAAATAGAAAAATTATCTTCATGAATACCACACAGTAACATACTGTAGTTGCTTGGAAAGTAAGCTATGAAACAATAATCTCTGTTTGTATTTCCAAACAATTAGTTCCCTTGTATTCATCAGCTAAAAGAGCATCAACGAAGGGAACCATCATAAAGGATATTTTCTTCACAAGGAGCGCTTATTACATAATTGTTGTGTTCAGTTACAAAACTGAATACACCACTTGAACTACTTCAGCTATATGGACCCTTTCGGATGTAACTACCAGATTTCCCAAATGATAATACAAAATATATTTTATCCAGAAATCACATGCACTTGATCTTGTATTATTTAAATCCTGCAAGTTTTTGCAGCTAGAGAAGTCAGAGAAAAAGCAGTGAAAAAGAACTTTTATTCTTGTACAACAGAGAAAACTTTTAGAAAAGGCAAGTTGAGTGGGACCTTTAAAAGGAAGTAAAAAACAGCTCTCCAGGAGGAGGCACATTCAAATTTAAAGAAAGGAAAAAAAAAATGTTTAAGAAAAAGACAAAACTCCAATATTAAAAAAAAAAGATTTTTCAGAACTACTTACTCTGACCTCATTTACTGAACAAGACCCCAAAGCTACAAGAAAAACAAGAATGGCATTGACAACACTGCAAGCTATTTTTCAGAGTTAGATTTCTCTTACATTACAGATTTGCTGCAGTGATTCCAAGAAGTCAATAAATAACACTTCCAGAAAAGAAGAAAACACTACATGTCTTCTAGATTACTTTTGCTGGAGCTCTCTGGCTCAGATTTCACCTTTACTGAATGAATGCCAGCTGAATAATACATATCCTTGAAATTAAATTGTGAGGAAAAGAATTGCCACAATAGCCAGAAGTATTGCTTTAAAATGTTCTGCCTACATAAAATACAGACATTTACGAAATTCTTACAGATTGCAGTCATGGCATCATTACCAGCATATGTGCTCACTTCACATTTTCTTGGATAATACAATTTTTAAAATGCATAAAAAAATTGGGGGGTGATTGAAAAGAATATTTTTCCAGTAATAATCCTTCTTGTTTCTGTGAAGTGGAAAGAAGTAAATAGAAATTAGTTTGTTCCCTTTTTACCAACTGGGATCCTGACACAGCTGTGTGGTCCTGAGCAGGATTCTGAACCACAAAATAAGAACTTAATATGCACATACATGCATAAAGAAATCCAGAAACTGCACCATTAGAAACTAGAAGAATGTTTCTTTCAAGTTCACTTATTATCTGTCAAATGGTTTGTTACCACACACTTAAGACCTTAAGACCCAGAATCTGGTTCAACTTCTTAAGTCAAGAATTCTTATTTGATTTAGTATATATATAAGAACCAAAGTTTTTAACGTAAAATCCAGAATGGATTACGCAGATCCCCCTTGCATAATGGACCATTTATTACAAGGCATTCAGCTACTGTTTTCTCACACAGAAGGATAAACATAATTGTATATAACATTATGTTACATGACTAATGTTAAATTAATTTTATCCAAAGCCACTCACAACTTCTACCTCCACAAAAGAGATTTTAAAAAACCCTCAAGGTCTCCCAATCTGTCTTTGTTATCAAGAGTGAACACTTACAAAGAAATCACGTTTGGAAATTTTAAGCTTGGAGACAATAAGCAACATTTCTTCTCTGAATTATCGGGAGAATTCTAACTTGCACAAGAAGTGAATTTCCTTTGTATTACAATTGTATACAAAACTAGTATAATCATAGAACAATAGAACAGTTTGAGTTGGAAGGCACATTAAAGATCATCCAGTTCCAACCCCACGGCCATGGGCAGGGACACCTTCCACTAGGTCAGGTTGCTCAAAGCTTCATCCAGCCTGGCCTTGAACACCTCCAGGGATGGGACATCCACATCTTCTCTCGGAAACTTGTGCCAGTGCCTCACCACCCTCAAAGGAAAAGATTTCTTCTTAATATCTAATCTATATCTCCCCTCTTTCAGCTTAAAACCATTACCCCATGTCCTATCACTGCAATCCCTGATAAAGAGCTCCTCCTTTTAATTACTGGAAGGCCTCACCAGAACCTTCTCTACTCCAGGCTAAAGAAGCCCCACTCTCTCAGCCTGTCCTCACAGGAGAGGTGCTCTAGCCCTCTGACCATCTTCTTGGCCCTCCTCCGGACTCGCTCTGACATATCCATGTCCCACCAGCACCCCCAAGTTCTCCTTCTGGGCTACTCTCAATTTATTCTCTGTCCACCCTGTAACTGTGTTTGGGATTACCTCGACCCAGGTTCAGGGCCTGGTTGAACTTCCTGAGGTTTGCACAGGCCCACCTCTCTAGCCTGCCAAGGCTCTTCTGAACAGCATTCCCTGCCTCCAGCATGTCAACTGTGCCACATAGTTTGGTGTCATCAACAAACTTGCTGAGAGTGCACTCAATTTCACTGTCCATGTCGCCAACAAAGATGTTAAATGCAAATCCCAATACCCAATCTTGAAGAATGCCACTCATCACCAGTCTCCACAAGGACAATGAGCCACTGATGACAACTCTGACTGTGATCACCCAGCGGTCCATCCACCAAATCCACGTCTCTCTAATTTAGAGACAAGAATATCATGTGGGACCGTGTCTAATGCTTTGCACAAGTTCAGGTAGATGATGTCAATTACTCTTCCTCAGTCATCAATGTTGTAGCTACATCATAGAAGGCCACAAATTCGTAAGGCAGAATTTACCCTTAGTGAAACCATGTTGGCTGTCACAAATCACCTTTAGTTTCCCTGTGCCTCAACAGAGTTTCCAGGAGGATCTGCTCCATGATTTTTCCAGGCACAGAGGTGAGACTGACTGGCCCATAGTTCCCCAGGTCTTCCTTTTCTTCCCTTTTTAAAAATGGGAGTTATCCTTCCCCTTTTCTAGTCAGTGGGATCTTCACCAGAGTGCCATGACTTCTCAAATATGATCGATAGTGGCTTAGCAATTTCACCTGCCAGTTCCTTCAGGACCTGTAGATGAATCTCATCAGGTTCCATGAACCTGTACACCTTCAAGTTTCTTAGATCGTCTTGATGAACCTTTACACCTTCACGTTTCTTAGATCGTCTTGCACTTGATCCTCTCCTACAGTGGGTGGGTGCTTCTTCATCTTCCAGTCCTTGCCTTTGCCTTCTATGACTTAGTGACAGAACTAGAGGGCATGGACTCAAGCTTCATCAGGGAAAGTTTAGGCTTGATGTGACGAAAAAGTTCTTCACTGAAAGGGTGATCGGCCATTGGAATGCGCTGCCCAGGGAGGTGGTGGAGTCGCCAGCCCTGGAGGTGTTTAAGAGGAGACTGGATAAGGCACTGAGTGCCATGATTTAGATGATGGCTGGTGTTAGTGTTGGTGTTAGTGTTGGGTTATAGGTTGGACTTGATGATCTCAGAGGTCCTTTCCAACCTTGTAATACTGTGATACTGTGACTTGGGCTTGAGCCCTTGCCAGTGAAGACTGAGGCAAAAAAGTCATTGAGTACCTCAGCCTTCTCCATATCCTGGGTTTCCCGTTCCCTTCCAAAGAGAGCCCGCATTCTCCCTACTCTTCCTTTTATCACTGACATACCTGTAGGAGCTTTTCGTGTTGTCCTTGACAACCTTGGCCAGATTTAACTCTATCAAGGCCTTGGCTTTCCTACCCTGATCCCTGACTGCTTGGACAATTTCTCTATATTCCTCCCAGGCTACCTACCCTTGCTTCCACCCTCTACAGACTTCTTTTTTGTGTTTAAGTTTGTCCAGAAGTTCTTTTTCCAGGCCTCCTGGAGTTTCTCCCTGACTTCCTCTTTGTTGGGATACATAGCTTCTGATCTTTGAGTAGGGGATTGTTGAACGTTATCCAGCTTTCTCAGGATCCTCTCCCATCCAGAGCTTTATCCCCTGGTACCTAACCAAGCAGAACCCTGACGAGGTCAAAGTCTGCTCTCTTGAAATCCAGGGTAATGAGCTTACTGTGCACCCTTCTTGCTGTCCTAAGGATCTTAAACTCCACCATTTCATGCTCACTGCAGTCAGGGTTTCCCTTGAGCTTCATATTCCCCGCCAGACTTTCTTTGTTGGTGAGAACAAGGTTCAGCATAGCACCTCTCTTTGTTGGCTCTTTTACCACTTGGAGAAGGAAGTTATCATCAACGCATTCCATGAATCTCCTGTACAGCTTCTGCCTCGTGTTTTACCTCAACAGATATCAGGGTGGTTGAAGTCCTCCATGAGGATCAGGACTCGCATACATGAGGCTGCATCTATCTGTCTATAGAGGGCCCCATCTACTTGCTCTGAATAAAGGTAAAAGACTGAAACAACTCTGTCTAAGACTGAAATGTTAATAAATAGGTGAGAGGCTCTTCCCAAAAACTGTCTAAAAAAGCTGAGTATCAGAAGCCTCTAGGCATCAGTCAACTTTACAGTAAATTACCACCTTTAACAAAGTGACACTGAAAGAATCGATGTTATACTACAACCAAAGGCAATCAGCCAATCAAACCAAAGTAGTTCTGAAATATCTCCACTTCACTGAGAGTTATAATTATGGGGAAGTGTATAAAAAAATGACAATCAGATTATCTTAAATAGTTTTTTCCTTCTTATACAGTGCTACTGCTAATGGCCATGTCTTTTTATGATCAAATATATTTTTCATCAATCATCAAAAACGTATTGGGGTCCACAGAGTTGACTAAAACAACAACATGGCTTTTCTTGGTTTTGTTTATAAAAGATACATGTTCCTTACACCGTTAGCAATGTATTATCATCATACTAATATCTACAGAGCTCCACCTGTGACTCTGGAAAACAATCTAAATTTACTGACTGGTTGTTCTTACCAATCATTAGATAAAAAGACATTACAGCAGCTGGACATACAAATTAGAAGCAAAATGCCTCAGATAAATTAGTTATTCCATAAAGGGTACTATTTGAGAAAGAATTCTTGAATGCATACGGCTGAGCCCCTGCACTGACACCTGGGGGAATCCCCACATCCAACAGAACTGCTGTCAGTAATTACTGGGATACACCAAGAAGGATCTGTCTTTTTGAAGGAAACCCACTGGATTTTGTGACACTGGATTTAGGATGTAGGATAATTCTTGGAATCAGTCATAGCTACAACATACACAAAACACTCCCTAGAGAAATAACTTTTACCAAGCTTTGCACAGAAAAATTAGACAATTCAGTTATCTCTCTCATAAAGATAATCCTCCCTTCAAAGATGTTTTCCCTGCAAGTTAAAGGACTTACAGCTGGGAGGAAAGAATGAATTTGGGAGTTTCTTTTGAATTTTCATAGCTAGGTGCCACAATTTTCACAGTGAAGCCATCGCTGATCCATTAAAATATATCCTCTCAAAGGTCATTTACTGTCCAGAGAGACTGCCTCACTAGCAAATCAGAACTTCTGCACAATTTGTTCAGAACATATAATTTAGTATTAATGAATTATTAATACAGTAATAAATTACATGCACACAATAGTACAAAGTATATAAGCATCTGGCACAGCAAAGAAAGTGCACACATCCTTGTACATGGTATTCTCATTAGTTTGGCTCTTATAAGCATGGATCAAAAAGTAATCTGTTACTCTATGTAAATCAGAATACTCCATGAAGATTACTTAAAGTTTGTACATAATACTCAGACACTGCAGAAACATCTCCAAGTGACTTAATCCATCAAATCACGCAGGCGTAGCTCTTGTTACAAATACTTTAGACTGTTATGTAGTTCAATGTTTTGTCATCATCACTCTGGCTTGTGTTCATGTGGAACTTGTGAATATTTACTGCAGGTTTTTGCTGGTCTGTTATCAATTTCTCCTGGTTTTATGCTTAAGTATGAGGCCATTGCTAACACTGCAAAAAATAGCAATAAATGACAGCAAACCAGCACAGTCCCAAAAAACTGCATCTGAAAGCTTCTCTCCTGAACAACAAAAATTAATTAGCAACTGGAATAATAATAATAATTAAAACTGAATAACAATAATTAATAAATAATAATACAGAAAAGGAGAGAAAAGGTAACAAAAACTAACAAGATATAAATTAGTAGCAAACTGAAAACCACAAATGTAGGTTTCACTAGTTTTGAAACAGTAATAAATAATGTTCTCCAATTCTTAAAATGCACACAGACCTTGATTTTAACTACTAGAAAGATCAAAACATTACTGTTTCCACTAGGGCATAGCAGCAAAGCACCTGTTTACCTATAATACAAAATACATTTTTCCCTTAACTGCTAAAACTGCTAAAATTCTGAAGCAATCTTTGAATTTATTTGCCGTTACAGATAACATTTTTACTACATAATAAACAGGATGAGATTTTTATTAGATGTCTCTAACGATTATTTTAAAAATCAGTAATTTTGTTGAGCTTTGACTTTCCATGTAGTAGAAGAGAAATTCTGTAAAAGAGTCAGAGAACATAACTGAACAGACATATCATCTGAAATATTTTAGAAAGCAGAAATGCTTTATTAGTGCTTTGTCATGAGCTTCATAGCCTGCAAACACCAATATGGTCAGGTTTTCTCCCTCAAATGTTGGCAAAGAATTAAATAATCCCCCCCTCTCCAGTAAATATACAGAAGGTGGTAATCAGCTACAGAATGTAAGAGACATAAAGCAAGGCATACAGCCAGACCTCTTTCAGCTCCTTATTCTGGCCAGACAGGCTCCCTATACCTCACTTAATGGGCTCATTAGTGTAATCTGAGTCTACTTTTTGTGCTTAATTTCCTAGTGAGGCTCAGCTGCTGTTGTGCAAATAGATACAGGCTGGGGGTGATCAGTAAAACCTGGCTCGGGTTACAGTGATACGGAAGCAAAATTCCCAAATTCATTGTCTGTCTCTGTGCAAACACCCTGAAAATGGAAAACTGCATCAACATACATCATCACAGATGTATGGCAGGATGTTCTTGAAAAGGTTCATTTGTCTGGCTCAAGAAGGATTTAGCACCTCCATTATACCATTGAATTTTTACATGTATCAGAAAATAACTGTTTATTCATGACATCCACTAAAAAGCCACAGAAGAAGAATAAGCCTGTAAAATGAAGATGAGTTCAATACCAATTATTGCTTTCAGCCCAACAGCCTAAAAAGCAGCGCTTCTGGCAAAGTTCACTATGTGCTTCATGATGAACAGGAGAAGAAAAGAGAAAATTCTTGACACCATGAGGGGAAATCACAGGAGAAAGAAAAATGCAGACGTGTAAGAGAAACTTGATTTTCATAACACAGCCTTGCTACCCTACTTCTGTCCACAGTAATGAGACATTTTTGAGTGACACTAATGCCATTTTTTACACTACATCCAATCTGTACACACAAACCTTTACTTTCTAAATATTTGAATTTGCACAGCATCCAACAAACTACAAAACAAACAGGTTTTACCGCCATTTTTCTAAATAAATCAGCAGCAAGAAAATACTGGCATACCTCAATAGCTTCATATTCAGTTCTTCACAGAGGAGCATAGCAATGTCCCCTAAGTAAAGACAGAACACAGGAGCTGGACAGAACTCTATTAACAATGCCAGTTTTCCCAGCATCCTTCCTGGAGGTAACTGAGTTATGAGAACAAAATAACAATTGCCACCAAAACCTGCAGAAGTGTGACAACATTGGGTCTTAGAAAGGACTGGAATGAAATAAAAGCTCACTTATTTGGCAATATCAGTTACCCTTTTTCTATCCTCTCACCCACTAACGTAGTATAAAGTCTGTTTATATAAACTGCATCCCTAGATAAGCATGCATGAGTAGATATATTTATGAAAGAAGAAAATAAAAATACTATTAATTTCCTAAGCTTGTAAAGCAGTCCACACGAAAATTACCAAAAAGTAAGAATATTAGAGAAACACAGAAGCACCTGCTAATCTGTTAGTAAAAAGATCTTGGTTTGCCCGCAGTTACAATATTTGAATTCATATTTAGGCCTTCACACAATCTAGGCTTTGACGTTTCGGGTATTTTAGTAACATCTGAAAAGAACATTATTTGACATTTAGTCCTGGGTGATCTATTTAGATAGTTCATTCAAAGATAAAAATGACAGCTAGCTTTTTCTCCAGTTTACAAAAAACATTACTTTTTATAAATATGAACACTAATGTAAGATTGCACCTTCTCTTTAACACTGTAAGTGTGGAATATCCACAGGAACACACATCAAGAAAAGGTGCCGGGGGTACAGACAAATTAAACCGTGTGAGAGATTCAAAGTAACTTTTCCCACTGAAGCAGAAAACATATATAGGAAATACATACACTAGCTAAACAGCAATGTGTAATAGAAACCTGCAGAATATGGGAAGAGATTACAAACAGCATAGCAGTTAAGGGTGGACATAATGGAATGAGAGGAAGCATTGACAGCCTTCTTCCTCATGCCAAATTTATCACCGAAAAAGAAATGCAGGCACTCCCACCATCATTATTTTTAACCCAAATGTTAACCAAACGATTTTCAGTATTTTGCCAGTGGCTGAAGTAAAGAGGAAGCACTTCACAGTACCACAGCATCACCACATGGGAAAAACCTCTGAGATCGTCTAGTCCAACACTAGCACCCACTCATCATTTAAGCCATGGCACTAAGTGCCTCATCCAATCTGTTTTTAAACACCTCCAGGGACGATGACTCCACCACCTCCCTTGGCAACACATTCCACTGGCGAATCACCCTTTCAGTGAAAATTTTTTTCCTAATATCAAGCCTAAATCTCCCCTGACGAAGCTTGAGACCACGTCCTCTTGTTCCGTCATTGGTCGCCTGAGAGAAGAGACCAACCCCTGCCTGCCTACAACCTCCTTTTAGGTAGTTATAGAGGGCAATAAGGTCTCCCCTGAGCCTCCTCTTCTCCAGGCTAAACAACCCCAGCTCCCTCAGTCGCTCTTCATAGGACTTGTGCTCCAACCCCGTCTTTGTTGCTCTCCTCTGGGCACACTCCAGCATCTCGGCATCTCTCTTAAACTGAGGGGCCCAGAACTGGACACAGTACTCAAGGTGCAGCCTGACCAGTGCCAAGTATAAGGGGATGATAACTTCTCTAGTCCTGCTGACCACACCATTCCTGATGCAGGCCAGGATACCATTGGCCCTCTTGGCCACTTGGACACACTGCTGGCTCATGTTGAGTTTCCTGTCCACCATCAATCCCAAGTCTCTTTCCACCTGACCAGTCTCCAGTCATTCTGTCCCCAGCCTATAGTTCTGCATGGGATTGTTGTGTCCGAAGTGTAGAACCTGGCATTTGGAATTGTTAAACTTCACCCCATTGGAATCAGCCCATCTCTCCAGTCTGTCAAGGTCCCTCTGTAGGGTCCTCCTACCCTCCAGCAGATCGACACTTCCTCCCAGCTTGGTATCGTCTGCGAACTTGCTAATGATGGACTCAATCCCCTCATCCAGATCATCAACAAAGATGTTAAACAGGACCGGGCCCAACACCGACCCCTGGGGGACACCACAAGTGACCGGCCACCAACTGGTTGAGACACCATTCACTATCACTCTCTGGGCTCAGCCACTTCCTTTGGTTTTCCAATACTTTCTAACAGTCAGACCTATTTCACTATACAGCTTCTTTCTATCACAAGTAAAAGGCAAAGAGAAAAAAAAAGATTGTGAAAAAATCTTGGAAAACAGACTGATTGAAGTGCTAGAAAACGTTATGGTGAGACTAGGAAGATAACCACAGGTTTCTTTCACAATCAAATAAGCCCTGCATTTGTTACACTCCGTGTTGCTCCGTTTTGCTCAGAGATGTAATAAGTTTTAAAAGTTTTAAAAAGAAAATTTTCCCCTATGATCACTGAATCTTTTCAGTAAGCAAGGTTGATTCACTCTGTCTTTATCAGTCATTTTCAGACATTCTTGTGATCATAAGCCAGAAAAATGGAACTTCAAGGCAGCTTTGGCAGTAGTTTTCACTGGGGCTTGAATCCAAAAGTCTTTGTATTTTTTTAAGTATTTGTCCTCCCTCATCACTTTTTCTTCTTGTCTATTTTACTTGTCTCTATATTGCGAGACAGGTCTGCATTAAAATTTATTTGACAGTACATCCAGTTGGCAAGAATACAACAGGAAAACTTTCTCCCCTTGCACAGAAAGATACCAAACCCACACTGCTGAAGAGTCTAAAGGACAGCTGGAAACACACCTCTGATGCTTTAATTTACTTTTCTTATTTACTTGCTTTTGAAAAACCACTCCCATTCTAGACTGTGTAAACAACAATTATGACAACAAAAAATTAACTGGATTAGATTAAGTTACTCAAAACCAAAATGCCAAAGTTAATGCTACTCTTGGCACCTGCAGGGGAAATTATGAACAAATAAACAAACATGACAGTATCCTCTAAAAGAAAACAAAATCTGCTGAGTAAAAAATTAAATGCAAATCTGAAGTAGCAACTTAATTTCATAATTTTCTTTCCACTTTAATGTTTTGTCTTCCACATTTAAATTTAGAGTTTCAAAATGAAAGTTTCACTGGCTGATACTGTTTGCCAGCTGATACATGAATGAGGCAGCAGTAAAACACTATACCATATTTGATTGTTGAAAAATATTTAAATATTTATAGTTATTAATCAAGAATTACTGCTGATAATAGTATCAAACCAGGGAAATACATTCTGCAACCAATTTCCCTCATTCAGAGTTCAATTTAAAGGATGTCACTTCTATGTGCAAGGAGAAACAACTTTCAGCAACTAAGTATAAAAGATTCTTGAAAATCAGTGAGAAAGCATCAAGTGCTATGACCTATTTCAAAATAACTGTAGAGGAAGATAAATGTAGTTTATGAGTTCTGACGCAATCCACTCCTCTGGTCACTGACAACATTAAAAGAATTCAAAAGAACATTGTATTTTTAACCTAATACAAGTATGTTAGATATCCATATTTTCCCAAACTTTCTCAAAAATTCAATTACTAAGACTAAGGAGACAAAGTTGACAGTTTTATTGACCTACCTCTTGATAAATTCTGAATATTCAAAATGTTTGCAACCATATCGGCTTCATGGCTACATATAAAAACAATGTGCCAAGTTCACACTGCATTATCAGGGTGTTCCACCTGGCAGAAAAAAAAACAAACCAAAAAGATAGAAACACGTCTGTCAATAATACTTATCCAGAAGTCACAGAACCACCAACTGGCCTTGGAATCACCAGCTTCCCCTGCCTTGAACATAGCGATTCACAACCCTTCTGAACAAGCCCACCCTGGGCATCTGGCATGGTTCAATAAGTAAGGTTGAATGGGGCTTTGAACAACCAGATCCAGTGAAAGATGTCCCTGCTAGTCTTCGATGACAGGCCTGTCTGCCTGCCCCTGCCTGAAAGATGTCCCTGTCTCCAATACAGAGAGGTAAATACCATTTTGATCATCACAGGCCCCACCTCACACACGAAAGCACTTCACAGAGTTCCATTTTTATTAATACATAGTGATCAGCAAAGGAAATATTCCCTGATAGTTATCAGTGCTTGTTCATTATCAAATCTAAAGCCCTTAGGAATACTTCTGGAAATGACACCTGTTAATCATTTACTGTGCAGCACAAAGTGCCAGATGAATAAAGGCAACCTACAGGCAGATCTTTGAAAATATCCCTACAGCAAGAGTAACTAAAAGTAGTCATAAGCATATAGGGGACAACCATTCCCCTAGTTCTTCCAACTCAGATTTACAACTGAAAGGAGTTATATCACGACATGACAAAAAAATATTATTTAGATATTTTGATATAATATGTTTTCTTTATGTGAAAATAGTCTCAACATTAAATAATTGTATTATAAACAACTTTTACAAACTCATTGTGAAGATTTCAAACATACACTTCAGAAGATTCAGCAACACAGCATTTACCATCACGCATCTTAACATCATAGTATTGTATTATTGGCTAAAGCTTCCTGTACTACCTACCACTGCTTAATGCATATGCACACACAACCGTTGCATGCCGAAAAAAATAAATGGTTTTGAATTCAGAAAGAGAATTGTCAAATCTGAACCCTACATTTCTCTGCTGCCTCAGTGGATTGAAGACATCTTTGTAGATGGCCATGTTAGGAAAAACAAAAAAACAGGCAAGCAAACAAACAAATAAACCAAAATAAAGTGTTATTTGATACATGGACACTGATCTATTGTTCCTTGATGTAGGCACACAACTTTTCTTAACATGCATGCAGTAGTACATAGTTCTCAAGAAACAAGGGACTCTGTCCTGAAGTGCTACCTGGCTGAAGAAAGCAGCTGCAATGTAACGAAAACAAAATTGCAAGACATTCACAGAAAACCTTTCTTTAAAAAAACACTATATATGAAGTGCAGAAGTTGGTTTAAAAAAGTAATTTCCCGTTTTTACTTAATTCACCACGATTTTCTTTCTCAGAAAAAAAGAAAATAGTTGTTTCAGACCAGACCACCAGAGCCACTGTACTTCATCAGGACCGTGGAATGACACTCAGCTTCAAAACCTTCCATGTTCCTTCCTTCCCAGTCATACAGTAGGAATAAATAATTTAATCAAGTATTCATCAGGAGAGTGGAATAGCCTATTAGTCTGTGCCTGCATTCCTTTCCCCTCACTTCCTTGCATTTCTTAGAACTCCAGACAAAGTGGAAGCGTACGTCTTTCTTTTTATCTGTGTATTTTATAGCTTAGCCAACAAAAAAGCTCTATGAGCTCACAAAAAAAATGAAACTTGTATCTTCAAATTCACGCACCGCTTTCTAAAATTAAAATTCAGTAAAGAGCCAATATAAACAGAATGTTACAACTTTTGGAAAAGAATCAGTAAAATCACACTGCATTAAAAACTAGAAGAATGGCACTAAAACAACACTACTTTTAGACAATTGGTTACCAGAGACTCCTTCAATCTGCCAAACTAAAAATCAATGTCCTTCTAAAAGATACCTACGAGCACACATGCCCGTAACACAAAGCCATGAAAAAGGCAGTGAGTTTTGTGGCTGGCCGATAAACACATTTTCATTTCTTAAACTACTTACAAAGAAACCAAGCTACTGTCATTTGATACATTTGTCCAAAGATGGGAGAAACACTGTCCTCAACCTGATTGACTAGAGGCAGATCCTAAACAGAAAAACTTAAGATCAGCCTTATTTAATATTTCCATTTAAGATGGCCTAAAATCTTTGTAAACAACAAATAAAAATGGAATAGCGACTAGTGTCCTTGTCAGACATCTTTTTCCTGCTTCTAGAGTGTTAATATGTTTTAACAATGTAAAAGCTCGAGAAAAAGACATCAGTACTGCTCTCAGACATACACTACACCTGTGTTTGGGCCTAGAAATGATGGCATTTACTTAAAATAATAGAACTTGCTGTTCTGAGGCTTATAACTGTTTGATGCTACTTGCCTTCTGTTTTATCTGCCTCTGTGATTCAGTTCCCACACTGTCAACTATTTATCTAAAAACCCAGAATCAGCCATCACTCCCCCAAGAACCTGAAATCTACTTATTTACTTTTTTCATACAGTGAGAGCTAATGGTACCATAAGAAGGCTGTTCAAGAAAACAAACAGGCAAATAAACAACCACAACAAAACACCAAATCACCAAAAAAACACACCCCAAACCCACAGAACTTTTATGGAAATAATTGCCATGGTTTAAATGATGAGTGGGTGCTACTGTTGGGTCATAGGTTGGACTAGATGATGTCAGAGGTCTTCTCCAATCTTGTGATACTGTGATACTGTAACTGTATTAAACTTACTTGCTCACATATGAAAATATATGCAAATTTCTGTTGTTTGGGGTTTTTTTTTCCCTCAGAATGCAACAACTGCATGCAAGATGGTTTAATTTTTTCTTTTCAACTTTTGCTTTGCTACTAAATTTCTACAGCACACTTCTTCCAAGACTTTAAGAAAACTATACTAACTTATTATATCACATGGGAAAATGCAACATGTATTTAGAAACGTAAGAAAGGGTTTATCTGCTATCTGGACGTCAACCAGTTAATGGTAACAAAAACCTCAACAAGAGGAACAAGACAGTTAATCCAAAATTTTCCCTGGTAACTGGACAAAAGTGCTTGAACCAGCACAACAACTCAATGTTGAGAATGACTCAACTCTAACGAGCATGACAACTGTGATTATTATTGATAAACACATCCTTGTCCTGGGCTGAGTTTACAATTTATTTCAACAGGAAGAAAAAAATCTTTCTGAAGATTAAATTATGCCAGTTTTCTCTCCATGTGTTCTGGACTGTACGCACACACACAGTCCCAAAGGACATGCTGCAGAAGGTATCCAGCTTAGTGTCACTATAAAAAAATTAAATGAAGATGTATGTGTTTAAAGGATTGGATACAAGGTCTAGAATAAAGTGGAAAGCTTTCTACATGCTATCAATGCTTATGAGCAGTATGTATTAAGAGTAAATTAGATTTCCTTAAATGAAGAAAATTAAAGTATTTATCTTTTCAATATTACCTCAAAAGTATCTTAATCTTTGCCTCAAACAAGAGAAACTAGTTTTAAAATAAAATACTGAAGGCAAAACCTGTCCATATCAATATTGTACTGTTGGGAACAAAACTTTAAATTAATAACATCTATTTTTTTGCCCAGTAATTTGTTCACAATCTCATACTATTTATTGGTACTTCCATTTCTTTCAATGTGTGTAACTTTAAAATCAACAATCTGTTTTACCCATTTCCTCTTCTCTTTGTTGAACTTCAGTTGCAAACACTGAATAATGTTTTAAATATAAAAGGAGCAATGCCTGCTTTTGTGTCACGTAGGAATAATACAAAAGTCTTTATCAATGTCTAAGATTTACACAAATCTTATCTTTTCCTCAAATCTGCATTGGCATAAACTTCAGCTAAATACACCTTTAGAAAACCATTTAAAAAACACAGTATTTTAAAAAACGTACAAGAAAGAAGAAAAATAACAAGAGCCTACATGAAATTATCCTCTAGAATCCCTAACACAGGCAGGTGACAGGGCTGGAGTGTGGGTGAAGACGACATTAAACTCTTTGGACTGGCTGATGGCCAACCTGGCCGCTGGCGTCCCCTGTGTGCACCTCAAACCACCCCGAACCTCAGTGTGCAATGGATGCAATACAGTTCTGCCTTCCCACCCTGACACACCCTTTTTCAGGCCTGGCCATGGAGCCGCTATGTTTCTCACAGAGAGATCAGACCCAACGTTTAGGATGGATACTTTCTATTTGCCTACAAGAGCTGGGTTTGGCAAACAAGAACAATGTGGTGACTGATCAAATTCTAATAAATAGCAGATTTTCAGCCTAGTTAGAAGCTAGAAGACATTTCCCTCCCACACACATACTATTGACATGAAAATGGCAGTGTCAGAACTGCCTTTCACTCCATATGAAAATTCACACTTCGATAGCGCTGTGGTGCTAGGCATGAAACAATAAACATGTCATTACATTAACTCATCTCACAAAATACGAAGGTTTTGGGGGTTTTGTTGCTATCTCCCACATATGTATTTGCTCTAAAACAAGTTCAACTGGGAAAAAAAAATTAAAATTTTCCCTTCCCCTTCTTAATTTTGCTTTTGGCATCCCAATGAAACTATAAGTCTTTTTAGTATATTCCAGGAACAATGAGAAAATCTGGTAACAAAGGAATGTTCTATAGATTGGAGTCCTCAAGCCAAATAGCAAAAATATGAATTCACATAAGTAGGGGAAATGTATACTGAAATTAATTTTCTTGATGAAAAATACCCACTTCATTATTTTTCATAAATCAAACATGTACTTTTGTATAAGCATTGCTCCCATTGTTCACTTTCCTGCCAAGATTTTTTTGAGACTGAAGCAGTACCACTCACATAAAAAGCAAGAAGTATGCTTTTCTAAATCTCTTCTCTTTGTGTAAATATGTAAAATTCACAACAAACCAACCTGGATAAACAAAGCAACTCTGCTCTACCTGGAGTACAAGATGGTATGTGAGAAGTTCAGACATAAGGTAACAAGGTGCACCAGAATGATTTAATGCGTTGGGTTTTTGTTTTCTACAAAAATATCTAGCAGGAAAGGCTCTCTGAGATGAAGACATGCTGTTCTTCCTAGCTTTTCACATTGCTCACTCTCCTCTGTGTGCTTCTTCCATCTTTCTATAGATGTGGTCACCACTGCTTAGCAACTAAGGGGACGTGATGGCACAGCGGAAAATCCTCCATCTGGAGCTCACCCTGCTCCACACTATCCCTCAGCAAATTAAGACGAATATATTTTCTTTGTTGCCTCAGAGAAAGCAAGTGGTACCTCAGGCATAGCTTGCTAGAAGTTGAATTTTCTTTCCTCAGTGGGTGTAGAGGGTTGAATTCAACAAGGAGAACCTGGGATTTGTCTGTAAAACAGCCCTCCAAATGCTAATGCCAAGGTTGTTGGTTTGGAGGATTTTTTAATTTTATGTTTGTAAAGAAATTTTTTAAAAGGAAAAAAAAGAAAAATAGAAGAAAAATAAATAAACAGCCAGATACCACAAAGACGAGTGAATCAAGCACATACACTGCCTACTTTTACTCAGTGCTCCAGCCGTCCTCGCAGCCAAGGACCGGAGCAAAGGGAGTCGCGAGCAGCAGACGAGAGCAAAGTCTTGGGCAAAGCCCCGCGAACAGGACGGAGGAAAAAGAATACTCACTTCTCCCATGCCACAGGTAGGTGCTTCCTCCGCGCTGCAGGGCCGCCGTCTCCTCGCTTCGCTTCGCCCCGCAGCCGCCGCCCGCCGGCCGCCTCGCCCGGGGAGCAGCCGCGCCCGCCGCAGCGCCCCCTCGCGGAGGAAGCGGGCGGGGCCGGGCGGGGCCACGGGCAGGGCCGCCTGACTGGAGAGCGTGTGTTTTGCGGGCGGTGAGTGATCCTGCTGCCGCCTGCCCGTGACTGGCGGGGAGCTGAAGTGGCGACCCCACCGCGGGGGCCGCGGCCGCCGGTGCCTGTGCTGGAGAACGCGGGGCAGGAGCAGGAGATGCGCCAAGGGGCGCAGGGAGCCGGTGCGGGGGTGCAGCTCTGCCCCGCGGCTCTGCCGAGGGAGGTGCGGGCAGCGGCTCCGTGGGACGCTACTCTTCCCGCGCCCCCGGGGAACGCAAAACTGAAGTAGTGCTTCGCAACCGCAATCTTTTGCTGCTCTTCATTCATCTTCGGTGCTAAATGGGTTTCCGGGTGGAAGTCATTCCCTGGTGTCCCTGGGTTGTAATATCAACCATTTGCCTAATGAGCTTCTAAAGATACTTAGATGCTTTTTTTCTACTGATGACTCATTGCAATACCTTTTGAAGATCTCTTGGAAAGCAAGCAATGAAAAATAAGCTGGTCTGCAGCTCAGTGCTGGAAGAGATGTTTTATCACTTTTCCAAGGCTGAACAAGCCCAACTCTCTCAGCCTGTCCTCATAGCAGAAGTTCTGCAGCCCTCTGATCATCTTCTTGGCCCTTCATTAGACCCATTCCAGCAGTTCCATATCCTACTTGTGTCAGGGATTCCAGAACTGAACACAATACTCCAGGTGGGGTCTCACAAGAGCAGAGAGGTAGAATCACCTTCCTTGACCTGCTGGCCACTCTTCTTTTGATGCCAGCCCAAGATATGGTTGGCCTTCTGGGCTGCAAGTGCATATTACCACATTACCGGCTCATGTCAATCTTCTCATCAATCAGCACCCCCAAATTCTTCTCCACAGGGCTGCTCTCAATCACATTGTCTGCCATCCTGTATTGGTACCAGGTTGCCCTGACCCAGATGTAGGACCTTGCACTTGGCCTTGTTGAACCTCATGAGGTTCACACAGACCCACTTTTCAGCTTATCCAGGTTGTTCAGCCTGGAGAAGAGAAGGCTCTGAGAGGAACTTATAGTGGCCTTCCAGTACCTGAAGGGGACCTACAAGAAAACTGAGGAGAGACTTTTACAAGGGTATGTAGTGATAGGATGAGGAGGAGTGGCTTTAAATTGGAAGGGGGAAGATTTAGATTAGACATTAGGAAGAAATTCTTCACTATGAGTTTGGTGAGACACTGGCACAGATTGCCCAGGAAAGTTGTGGATGCCCACTCCCTGGAACTGTTTAAGGCCAGGCTGGACAGGGTCTTGAGCAGCCTGGTCTATGGGAGGTGTCCCTGCCTATGGCAGGGGAGTTGGAACTAGATGATCTTTAAGGTTCCTTCAAACCCAAACCATTCTATGAGACTATGTGTTATTTTACTAAAGCAAGTACCTCTTCCTTAAACAATAAAAACATCCTCCAAGCTTTTGGGTGTGGACAACAGATTTTAGGGGACAGTAGGCACCCGAAGAGCGCTAAGCACTGAGGCTCCACACCTCCATTTCTTACAATGTGTGTCTAAATCCATTATGGATAGCTGGCCACAACCAAAACCACAGCTAAGTGTAAAGTAAAATGCTTAGCTCCAAAGTTAAAATGCCAGCCTACCTAGGCTTGTTGGTGCTTTCCCTGTCAGCTTCATATTTCTGAAGGCCTCCTGTTGTGGCCTGGATGTGCTGTCAGCACCAATTCCCCATTCTGATATTCTTAGGATCTCAGCAGATCTAGAAGGCTGCATAAACAGGTCATGCATGTAGTATTTGTCTGTAACCATAGCATAAGACCATGAAAAGTAACTGGAGCTATCTTGAATTCCCTACAGCTTCAGAGCAGGAAAGTGAAACGTAGGATAGTTTTTATGAAAATGCAGCATGTACCTCTCACAACAAAATAACATTTAAAGTTATAGCAATTGTTTTCTTTGTTTTTAGAAATACATCTTCACCTTCTTCGGTACTAAGAAAAATACATTACAAAATCTGCAAGCATAAATTTCAAAATGTTCCTACATGATCTGTCTCCTTTACTCACATTTGCTTGCCCTAAACTTGCCACTGTTCCTGATGCAGCACCACCATCTCATGGCAGCGAGGGATTGTTTTGACATTTTAGTGATGATATACATTTGCTTTCTGAGTGCTTTGACTATGTTGAAATCTGTAATGTTTCAGTATCCAGTGTTACTGGAATAGTCATGTGTATCTTTGGGACAAGACAGGCCTGTGATATTCCAGATAATGATGATTATGTGGCTAATTAGCCTTAGAGCAAGTCCAGAGGAGGGCCACAAAGATGATCAGAAGGCTGGAGCAGCTCCCATATGAGGACAGGGAAGATGTTAGAGCAGCCTTCCAGTTAAAGGGGGCTTACAGGAAAGCTGGGGAGGGGCTCTTTATCACAGAGTGTAGTGATAGGATGTGAGGTAATGGTTTTAAGCTGAAAGAGGGGAGATTTAGATGAGACAGTAGGAAGGAATGTTTTCCTTTGAGGGTGGTGAGGCACTGGCACAAGTTGCACAGAGGAGTTGTGGCTGCCACATCCCTGGAGGTGTTCAAGGCCAGGTTGAATGAGGCTTTAAGCAACATGACCTAGTGGAAGGGATCCCTGCCAATGGTACGAGAATTGGAACTGTATCTCTTCCAACCTAAATCATTTTATGATTCTATGATTCTATGATATGTAGTTGGCTAATAATGACAGAGCTTTTAAAAATTAATGTGCATTATACAACTAATAGATTTCCTTATGACACAGAATGCTAAATTAATATTAAATAAGTGATTTCTTACATTGAATTCAAATGTGTCATTCAAAAGCATCCACACACAGTTGGTTTTCATCTGCTTCTGTAAAAACATGTACTGCTATGGGATCTGGATTCATTATCAGGCTGCAATTACTCAGTGCTAGAGTGGCACAATGAGTAGAGTCTACAGCTAATTTACTTATTTGGTCCCTGTTTTCATGCAGAGAAAGTCTTAGTTACACCACATAGTAACAATGAAGCCATTATTACTATTTAATACAAGTAATAGGATCATAACCATAATAGCTAATTAATAAGTGAAGAGTGATGGGGTTTATCAGATGATATAACTTGTTTTCAAGGCAGAACATCAAGTGAATTGCAATAGTTAATATTGTAGCACCACTCAGTGTTCAAACTGGATATAGCCTTGTAAACAGTACATTTTAAACTGCATTGCGAGCTGAAGAAATGCAGTGATCATACTATTTATAATCTTGTTAATCCTATACATATAAGTGCAGCTTACTTTAAGTACACCATGAGAGAAGTAAAGCATGGATACAAAAGTGAGCTGAATGTAAACATATTGGAAGAAAAATGTCTAGTACCTATCTTGATATAAACGAACTAAATGAAAGTGTAACTGGAATGGAAATTGCTAATTTGTTCCCAGCATCTTTTCTGCAAAAGCTAAGAAAGAATTTTTGACCCATATGGTCCTTATCTGCTTTCATACTTACAATACATCATCCTGAAGAACAGGACAGAATTGCCCTCTGCCCACGCTTCCTGCCAGATAAAGTTATACAATATAATGCAGTACTGTGCTGACATTTCATTCATGGACATGATTAACAAGGAGATGGTCGATAACTGGCTTCAGAAAGTCTAGCCTCTTGCATCATATTTCCAGTTCAGGATTGGGCTGTGTTAAAGTTACAATGCTTATATTAATGTGACTGCTTCCTCATGAGGATTGAATAGATGTGAAATTAAAAAGGATCCTATTGTCTTTTCCAGCAATCCTTGTTTCTGTCAGTTGTGAAATACTGCTGTCTCAGGAGCTACTTCATTGGTGTCTGCAGTAAGTCAAAATGAGCAACTTCCTCAATGCCTGTCAACAGTTAGAGACAAGATTTCATTTTTTTTTTAACATGTACTTACATTAATCTTCCCTCTCTCTCTTTGTCAATAGTTGTCATTTTTCTTTAAAAATTGTATCACCTGACTTCACTACCTACACTGTCCAGTTATACTGTCTTTTTTCTCCTGACTTTTCTTTACTGTAGTTCTTCCTGTATTTTAAGATAAACCATTCAGATGGCACCCTGCAGGAGAGCTGTCATGTGTATGGACTCATTCTGCCATGACAGTGGTCTAAGAATTCAACATCAAATTCAGCGCAAGATGTTTTTTTGATGGTGTGAGTCATATTAGCATAGAAGATATGCATGCCAAAATATGCAGTATGTAAATAAATAGTAGTAAAGACAGACACACCATGTCATGAGACACTTCAGTTGAACTACAGAAGTGCTGTTGAATCAAAATGCTTACTAATTGCAGAAGGTAAATGCATTGCTAGCTTTGCATTTCTATGCTCTTTCACATTATATTTGTCATTGGTTTGTGCTGCAGAACTAATGGACTATTAGTACTGAGGTATTATGATCTTTCAAAATCTGCTAAAATATGGCTATGAAATTATCTAACTTAAAAAAAAACCAAAAAAGCAAACAGCATTCAAAATTTGCCGTTAAAACTTTTCCTACAGTACATCCATTTAAGTTTAAGCGAAAATTAATTCTTGCTATGTAAAGCACCCTAGCAGCAATATCTGAAAGTTCTCACTGAGTTGCGGTGTCACTGTGCTCAAAGGCTATTCACAGAACACTGCTTCCAATTGACTGAGCCAATACTGTAGAGAAATCAAAATAAGAATTTAGTGCAAGATCTCATTGGATTGCTGTACTCCTGCAACATTTGATTTTCAGTTTTACATTGCAAACACATTATTTTGCCACTTTATTATAAATACCAGATCAGATGAAGTGCATGGAAAAGTGTATTATGTAGAAATATCATGACTTTCACTTAAAGGAGGTCTTTGAAAACTGGATGCCATCCTCTCTGTTCAGAGCAGTGCCATTATGATCAGCAATCTGAAATATCTGTGGAGCAACTAGTTCTTTTAGACAAGCTCAACAGACAGTTCTTTAGTCACTTACTGTCACACGTATTTTCCACATTTCAAATTATTTATTCTATTATTTTCTTTAGCTCTCATAGTTTGTTATCTCCTTCAGCTGTGAGGGCAGTAGAACTGTTTTCCGCAAATGGTCTCACTAAAACTGCATTTGTTCATTAGAGTAACCCTAACTCCAGCTTTCTGTTTCCCTTCTTATAAAGCAAAAGGTAAAAATGTGCTACACAGTGATAAGCAACAAAAAGTACATCAGTGATTTAAAGAGTGCTTCAGGTAATTCCTTTACTCTTAAGCACAAAATATTAGATCTTTAGATATTAAAAAGATGTAAGCTTACTTTAAATGTTGAGTTCTTTCAATGTTTCAGTGCATACAGATGTTTAAAGATTTTAAGCCTTGGGAAAGAAATTTATTAGCACACTACCATCCCATTGTTGAAGTCAAAGGCAAAAATGCCTTAAAGAGAAAGATTTTCACAGAAGCGTACTGTGAATAAACTAAGTGCTTAATTCAAAGAAAGTATCTACTTTCTAAATGACATGTTTTAGTACTTGTCCACCTACTGTAGTTTATTGACTGTTCACTATGTTTATCTGTAAGAAAACCATGTCTACTGAGTCCATTAAAAAAAACCTTGAAAACTTTAACAAGAGTTTGTGCCCACAATCTCCATAAGAGGGCACCCTTATCTAACAGCTGAAATTCATACAAAAAAATAGAATATAATTAAATAAAAAGACCTCTCTAAAAGCTTCAGGGAGGGGAGAAAATGCTGTAGAGAGTTTAGGGAAAGACAAAGCTATTAAATTATCTTAATTGTCATTTTAGTGCTGGTAAGGCAAGTCTAACTTAAAGCATGTAAAACAACTTGGTTTGTTGAAATTTCTTCATAGCCTAAAAGTTATAATAAAGTAATTAGGTCACCAGAATTACGAAGTGCTTTTAGCATTGTCTATTAAGATAGGTTTACTTAATCAAGACAGGCTTGCAAACAGGAGCAATGGAGTCTATTGCTTAACATATCCTCAAGAAAGAACATCACTCCCCACTTTGTTTTATCTTCTGTCTTACCACAGGAAGTCAGGTTTTCTAATTTTTGGAGAGCTAATATTGACAAGAGTGTTAGCTACTAAATCTAGTTAAATTACCACTGATACATCAGTGATAACATTTACATGGTAAAATGTCTGTAAACAGCGGATACAATTGTTTAATTTATGAATTGTCATGTTTACATTGCCATGAAGATGTCTATCCATTTGCTAGCTTATCCAGAAGGAAAGAATCCCATATAAAAGTTGTAGAAATGTACTTGTGCATACATCTGTTGCAAAAAAACTATTGCTCTGCCAAGAAATTATAATGTTTTCACTCCTCTCCTCCTCTGCTACTGAAAAGAAAACAATTTCCGATTTGGAAATTTGCACTGGTTCTAACTTTCTCTGTTGGCCTTTAAACATTCTAGGTTTCTCTTTTGTTATCAGTATACTTAAGATAGAGTTTGGGTACAGAGGACTGGACTGGTAGTGGAATGCTTTTTTCAAAAGCATTTTGAAGGTGCTGCTTTTGACTGTGTGTTAGCCAGGAAGAAGATTGTTGGTGTTTTTAAATGTTAAAGTGGTCTGGCTGAGTCTCTTTTCTGGGAAACCATGGTTTGGAATAGGAAATTTAAATTTAGGCAGGGCAGACTTTATCTATGAAGATCCAGCCAAATGTGATAAACAGCACTGTGCATGCTCAGCATAAGCAAGAACTGTGCACCCCACAGAAAAGGGGGCAGCCATGCTTGGTACACTGCTATGCATTTCTTGTCTGCATGTTCTGTCTTGTTATGTAGGTCTCCCTAGGAAGTACCAGATTTGCTGTGCAAAACCCAACACAGCAAGCCTGTTCAGACCAATGGGATTGGGCTTCTGCAGTGAGCACAGCTGTGAGAGACACGCTGCAGCATGAAATTTTCCCAGAAAGGAAGAAAAAATATGATAATGATAATAATAGCCATAGAAAATACAAAACAAGTGATTCACAATAGAATTGCTCATCACCCAGTGGCTGATGCTCAGCCTGTCCCCAGGCAGCAATTGCCCCCTCCCTGGTCAACTCCTCGGTTGATATATACCGAGCATGAAGTTATATGGAATAGAATAATCCTTTGGCCAGGTTGGGTCAGCTGTCCTGACTATGTCCCCTCACAGCTTCCCATAAAACTCTCGGCTGGCAGACTATGGGAAGCTGAAAAGTACTTGACTTTGTATAAACACTGCTTAGCAACAAGTAACATAAATGTGTATCAATGTTATTCTCATGCTAAATTCAAAACACAGCACCATACCAGCTACTAGGAAGAAAACTAACTCTATCCCATCCAAAACCAGGACACAATTTAGCACCGAGATAACATGAATTGGTACTAGGACAAGATTAGCTACAGCTCCTCTCTGACTGGTGCTCCTGATGTCAGGATTATTCCTTGAGTCTGAAGTTCTCCTCTGAGGAGACCTGTTCCTTGTTTGGGACCTGTCTATGTCACATGTACAGAAACACACAAAGCAAACTACTCTGGTGCAATGTTTTGGCTCACAACAATGAAAAGACTTCTCCCTCCTCACCTATTTCTAGAGGTTGAAAACTATTAGAGGAAGGACATATGTTAGTTACCCTCACAGAAGGAAGGGTAGGAGGCTAGGCAAAAAAGTCCCAAACATCTGTCCCAAGGGTGTAAGGAATGCCCTGTACTGACATGTCAAATTGTCACTAATTTCTACTGATTAATGAAAAGTATTCATGAGTGTTTCTTTGCTTAACACTGAAGGCAAGAAAAGTTGTACCATTCCTTTGTTACCAAACCAGTAAACACGTTGCCAATCCCACTGTATATTAGGACATACTCAGTATTATGTAGAAAGATACACATTTTTTCCTGATTTTGCAAAACTATGATTACATATGCTTTGCTCTCTGCCCGCTACATTTTTGTTTGTTTCCTTAAAAACTCTGAACTGTAGCCATTGTCTTGTCTACCTCCCTGTACACTCAGATATTGATTTTACTTATGAGTTAGCTGCACTGAAGACTACTTTATTACTCCTGATTTGTATAGCACAGGCAACTTTTAAGAATAGACCAGCCATTCCTGTGAAATACCAAGGGGAACTTCTCTGAATCTGAATCACTCCCTGAACAACTTCTGTTGAATAGCGCTAGTTCAAAGATAAACATCACTGATTTAGGAAGAATAAGATGGAAAGAAAAAGACAGTAATTTCCATGCCTTAAGTCACAGACATAATTCACAAAAGGGGAAACTTTAAACATCCTATATAAATAGAGCAGTAAATGTACTGAAAATTGTTTTAAAATGAGAATGAAGGTAAATTTGGCCTTGAATTGTAAATTAATTTTTAATTGTAACTTTTTGTGTCACAGGATGTTTTGTATTTATTTTCAGAAGATGCAGCGTGTCTCAGCTGAATTTTAGGAATAAAATTACGGATTTGCAAAGGAAAATCATTAACAATTTTTATTCATTTTCTTTTTTTTTTAAGCAGAGTACTTTTTTTTTGCCTAAAACTTTACTTGTCCTGATTTCTTCTTCACATTCTGCTCCCATTAGACTATGATGCACATCAATTCTTTTAAATGGCCCAGATCCAATAGAAGTGAAAATGAGAACCATTTAACTCATAGCTCTATTTGGTAGAGAAAACTAGCACTAATACTTAAGCATGTGCATTTGTTACCTTAGTTCTGAGACTATCACCTTCTCTAGACTGGTTAACAAGTTTTCCTTCTTCAACACACACATACCCAATATACAACCTAGGGCTGTCCTTTCAGCATCAAAAATAAGTAACTTTTAGGAAACTTGGGGTTTTTAATGAGTATTGAAACTATGAAAAATATGTACAATGCAAGAATAAGGCCTGCAGCAATTGACAGCTGAGACTGGAGATTCAGTAGCAGCTGGTATATGGTATTTTGTGCCCTTATGCATATTTTAGTCCCACAGTTTTCTGTGTCACACTTTTATGAAAAATAGGACTATTAACAACTGGTAGACAACCACATATGTAATGCAATATTTGCATTAGAAGGACATAAGTACTTTTAGCCTAACACCACTACTAGTACTATAAATATGAAACAAATTATTTGTTATCCAGCTTCTTTTTCACTCAAGAAGAAAGAATTCAGAAGAATATGCAAAACACCCAAGTTACTCATGATGCCAATGGACAGCAATTGATAACCTACTTCATTTACTTTTAGCTCCACAGGGTTTTTAGTAGTCATGGAAGGCACTGAACTGTCCTTCCTGGAGACAGAAAACTGATTTGCAACACAGCAAGATTTTCTTATCTCCAGCATAAAGCGTAAGGGAGTACCTTTGGGAGGCAAATAGTTCAGTCTCAATGCTTGTTCATTCTAACCAGAGATCAGGGATATAAATGGTGATGATGCTTTCCGTGTCCACTGGAATCTGACCTATATTGCAAAAGTAGTGGCTCTACATTTCTCAATGCAACAGCAGACTGCAGTGATTATCCCATCTATCTTTGATTTTACCTTGAATAGTTCCACGTATGCATTACAGCTGACAAGACTACAACAGCAAGGCCGTGTCAGTTTGGGTCAGCTGTCTTGGCTTTGTACCCTCCCAAAATCTTGCCCACTCCCCCAGCCTGCTGGTGAGGGGGGAATGTTAGGGAGTCAGCCTTGATGCTGAGTGAGCACTGCTCAGCAGTAGTCAAAACACTGATGCGTTATCAGCACCTTTGTAGCTACCAGTACAAAGCACATCATTATGAAGGCTCCTATGGTGAAAATTAACTCCACCTCAGCTACACTTAATACACCTACTTACACAGAGATGTGTTCCATCCTATTTTCAGGCAGCAAAAATGGATGATACCTTATCTGCATAAGTAAGACGTAAAAATAACAGGAACTTGATAGATGAGCTGATGATTCTCCCTTTGTTCCACTCAACTCAGGCAGCAGCACAAGAAGCCATATGGTAGAGTGATTGGCTAAATAGAACCTGTGAGGCTTTACTGACCAATAAGCACCTGCCAAATGCGAACTTTTCTTTCCCTTGTCTCTGTCAAGTATACTATATTACATATTGACAAGACTAATTATTTTTATCATACCACAAGATACACATATCGATGGCACAACCATTCTGGTTCTAACAAAGTTAAAGTACAGCTGTGATATTTTTGTTCATTTGTTTGTTGCCCTGATTGAGCCAGCACATTCAGTTTTATCAAGATAGAGTAGTCACCTTCATATATCAGATCTAAGTGTTCATCTGTACAGCATCTCTCCTTGTTTTTAGGCATTCTCAGCCACTGGAAATCCTGAGAAGTAGACTCATTTACTATACACCTGGTCTTATACCTTCGGAGAGAAGCATACAAACAGATGTAGAGCAGACTTGCAGAGCATGAGACAAAGAGGGTTCACACATTAATGGAACCAAAAGCGACTAAGTCTGTTTCATAAAAGGACTATGCTTTTAAAGGCCTAAGTCTAGGAGAGTTATGAGCTAGTTTTGAGTTTTCTGCTAGTAACGGCAAGATTAAAATCTTGAGGAAGCAATGAGACACAGTCATTCTCCGGTAGCAGTTTTCTTTTCAGCAAGGGCTTTCTAGTCTAGGTTTTGTTTCAGAGGCTAAAACCAAACTGAAAACATGCAGTGTTTGTGTTATGAATATAACGACAATTGGGTCTTCAAAGGATATTGCTGTGTTGCAGGAGAGCCTGTAAATTACCTGAGCATGCAGATTTATATTAAAGGATTATGATTGTTGAGATACAGTTAGCTGAAACCAGATCTTGGTTTTTTTTTTGTTTTGTTTTCTTGTGCAGGAGGTTGCATTCAAGTATTCTGAACAGAACAATAATAATCTTTGACCTGTTTTGTGGATTCCTGTCATCAAAAATCAGAAAGTTTCCGTACTGGTACTGGCTGATAAATTCCTATGATCAGTGAAGTTGTATTATTTTTTGCAGAGAGAACTATACATATTTATAAGAACATAAAATTAAACAGTATCACTTACTTACGCTTTCCATGCAGTGTGAAAATTTGGTTACATCGTGAAAGAAAGAACAAGTTTCAATTCTTTGGGAAAAGGCAAACTATATGGAGCATTTGAGGGAAGAAACCAGGAGAAAGACTGGAAGGAAAAGGAAAGAGTAATACACAAGATTTTTTCTCTGTTGGAAATAAAAGAGATGGGAAATCAAAAAAATTCATGTAATTGGGAGCCTTTTTGAGAGGACACGTGAAGAAAATTTCAAAATAGATCTGATCATACTTTTCAAATTTAGTTCTGTTGGGAAAGTTTTAATTCCAAACCAAAGGGAAAACCTAGAAATTGTGAAGCTTCCCATGGACAGGACATTCAGGTTGTCTCCATTTCCTTTCATTTTATTTCTTCCCATCCCATCTTGGGAGCTTCTTCTCCTAATTTGGTTTCTGGAACTCATGAAAATCTGATAGCAGATTTTCTGGTCCTGGCAAAAACACACTATTGAGCTCATAATGTGGCTGTGATCCCTGCTCTGCAGAACGCTGCATCTACATCTATAACTACCTCACAGTCAAGAGTGCTAAGACACAAACTGTGAAGAAGGCAGGCTAGAAATGGAGAACAAAAGATTAAGACAGGGTTAAGTATGCAAGAGTCTTCATTCTAAGATCATGGCAGCAGAAATCCTTCAAGCACTAAAAGTTCTGGTTCAAGCTTCTGTGCTGGAAAAGTTCTTGAATTTTTGCAGTGTCTTTACGTAGTAGTACATGCAGAATCTATTGAGCAGATAGAAATTAATCTACATATTTACCGGATAAGACCTGGAATAAGGAAAAAGCCCTCAATCTCTGCAGAAAATAGTAAAAGTTAATTCACTCAATGCCTCCAATAAACAATATATTCATCGATTTGGTTACAGTGCCCTCAGAAGATAGGATTAACCAGTTTCTTACAAGCCATATTATTAGCATCACATTTGATTATGATATTTCCCCCTCAGCAATTCAGGCTGCATAACATCCACTGTCCGTTTAACCAAAATGGACTATCTGATGATGGATACTTCTAAACTGAGTTAAATTGACTGTGCAGCTGTTTAAACACTGAAGGCACTCAAGTGACTACTTAAGCCATTATTGCTAGAGGTACTGCATTCTGAATCGAACTGTGACTAGGAAAGAAGTATCTTTCACATGGTTTTCATGAAACATAGATATTGAGACAGAATTATAGGGTGGGATCCTCTATAAATATGGTTTGTAGAAAAATTAATAAAAAATTACACATTTTAAGTCTCCTTTGGATAACATTTTCCCCAGGATTTCCAGGTCTGTTTTGTGAAATTTCCATAATGGCTATATCGGAAATTTAAGGAACGTGATCTACTTGGAAAGAAAAAAAAAGTAAATTAATCAACAACTAAAAAAACCACTTAGATTTTACCCTGTTTATGATGCAAAATTCTTCTAAAACAGTAAAGGACAAAGTGATTTGCCAATTTAATTGTTTTATTTGCAAAAAGCAAAACTATATTGAAGTAAAACCAGTTATGTTTGAAAAGCAATCATGGTAGTGGATTACGTTCAAATACCTTGTGGACAAGGCTGCTAAAGTAGTTTTTACTCTTCTTTCTCCCACAATAATTCTTCCATTATGCCTAACCCAGCAGGGCCAGTTCTGTCTTGTCACTTGACATGTAGTGAAATAACCTTACAAAGGAATCTTGCAAAAGAGGGGAGAAACTTCTCCTTCGAGGTCAGGACAAAACTCCCAGCCAGCAGAGAAAACAGCCTATATATTAAGTTTAGCAATACTATTAATAGTGCATATTCTTGAAAACAACTCAGAACAAATGCTGGGTTTATTACCTTCATATTCCTCACAGGAACATAATGATACAGAATTAATTCCCCTACTCTCTGATATAAATGATGGCCTTCCATTAATCACTCCATTTTACAAGTGGTTTTGCATCTGGGTAAACTGCACAATGCTGTTTCTCTGGGAAAATTATAGTTTAAATAATCATGAAACAGCATTTTATAAAAGATATATCCTCTTGATTTGTTTTACTGTCATGAAATGGCTGACTGCATGGAAAATATATGTACAGTTTGTCAAGTTGCTTTCCTATTTCAAAAAAATGTAACTGATATTCTTTCTGATTATTGTAATAACAAATATCTTTGTTTTTAATCAGAAGGAGTTATCTAGGGTTTAGCTATAATAAGTGGGCATGTAGAAATCAACTTTCTGGAGAGCTTTGTAAATGTTCAGTATTTAAATAACAGCTTTTTTAGATTAAATAATTTGGAAAACAAATTAAAATCTCTAAAATGGCATCTGCACAAAAACTAATTATTCTCGCCTACAAAATAAATATATAAGAAATAAGGATATATAATATTTGAATTCACTTAAAGTACAATTATAAGTAATGAATATTAAAGATAATATTGACAATTTTAAGTTTGAAATGGATATATTTAAAATTTGTCAAATTGTCAAGTTATCAGTTTGTTTAATTTGAAATTGTCAAATTGTTTCTTATTGGTGACATGGTCAAATGTGGCATGGATGTGATGTCAGATACAAAGTACCTTGTATTCATTGTGTACTTGGTCAGGCACCATAAGTTCAAATGGATGAAATGGTACCTCAGGAAGAATGAAATGTTAAGATCTGCAATGAAGATGGAATAAATTTATTAAATTTACAGTGCCAGTCTCATCATATTATGAGAAAAGAATAAATTAATATTGTGCCATTTCTTTCCCCTCTTACAATCTCTGTCACAATAATGAGGTGTAATAGTCATTAATATACAGAATTGGTAGGATGCTAGTCAGTCTCAATTGTATTTTGGAGGCTTTTATGAAAAATGAGGTAAGAAAAACCCCATTGTAGACTTCGGCTTGAATTAACACTTTGAGATCTCATATAGTATGTTGGAGTATGGTGGTACCTTGTCACAATAATAGTTGCAAGAATGACAGACATCACGGACAACTAATTTGGTTCTTCTTGCATTCTATAAAGACAAGAATGGCATTATTTTAGGGGACAAAGAAAAAGAGAACCTGTTTATAGACAATAAACCTTTCAGCTTTGCAATCTGCTCTCCCATAAAGAGCCAAAGCAGAGTAAGAGAAACAAATTTGAAATGAGGTAAATAGTAAAACAGAAGTCTTAACAGCTTTCCAAAAAGACACAATATAGCTGCAATTTGGTACATAAATATCATGGTGCACTATTAACTCCAGCTGCAGAGCAGCCAGATGGCAGCATATGGCCATACATTTATGAAATTAATTAGAATTTCAACACTGACCTTCTGAACCAGGATCCCAGGGGCTCACAGAAATTCTGTACAAGTTTCACAGTGTGCCTTACCATGGCTTCATGGCCTACTTACAGGTGGAACAAAAAACAAAACAAAAGATGTTCAATGTCTTTACTGGTACCTTTTGAGAATAAAATAGGTAACTGGAGAAGAGCTTGTGAGAGTGAATTATAAACCTGACATAAACCAAAAAAGCTGTTTATAATACCCCAGATATATAAGCAGAATTTTATAAATGTTATATTTTTAAGTGAGATATCTGTCTGCATATGGATGTAAGAAAATGTTACAAAAGTAGATGAACATATGGTTTCAGTTTGAATCCATACATTTAAAGGGTGGTTTTATTTTAAAACTTTTTAGTGTTGATACTCACACACATGCAGATTTCCAGTAAATTCACACGTCTTAAACAGGAATTATATTAATTTTGGTGACTTTAGTTATCAAGGAGTTTTCATATTGTAGTTCCCCTTTTTTGTCACTGTCTACCCCAGCACTCAGTCTCTTCTCCTATTTAAACTGGGAATAGATGGGAAAATTATTTTCAACTCCCTTCTTCAAGGGAGTCCTTGTCTTCAGTAGGACAAAAAGCATGAGCAATTTACTCAGCTTTGCTAGGTCTTGAAATACCACAAAGTAGGTCAGATAGTTTCTCTTCACAGCAGTCAACAACAAATGTTTAAAAGCATCACTTACTTTCTCCTGCAGCCGTTAGCAAGATTAGTAAGGCCTCCACCAACACAAAACACGGGATATTAACCTCCACGTTAAAGCGTGTGTTGATGCAAGAAAGTTATACTGCATAAACCCAGAGAACACAAGATAAAAAAGATGCACATTATTTTTAAATGCATAGTAGTATTTTTTAAAAAAAAAAAACTTTAAAAAAGAAAATTTTAGACATTCAACCTTTAAAAAAAATCCTGAAAAAAAGATGGAGTCACAGACTCCCCCAAAAATATCCTTCTCAAAGAGCAGTCTTGCCCCACTGGGGAAGAGATGGGGGTAGGGGAAGAATTCTCAAACCCACATTTTTCCAACTGTTGGGAGGCACAGCTTCACAGGTTAGGCAGAATTCAGTGCTTGTTGAGCAAGTAAACGGCGAACAAGAAAAGATTCCGTGGTCACCAGCAGATGAAAATGTGAAGAGGTTTGAGACATCAAGAACAAATTTTCCACAAAGAAGGGAGTCCAGGAGTCAATCATGGTATGTAAGGGATAGGCTATTGAAATATGTGTGAAAGTATATTGCTAGCACCTTTGGTTTTGGGCTTATTTCTTAAGGATATTAAGAAAAAAATAGTCACTAGAGTTTTTGCTTCCCTGCCCATTTCCCAGTGATTTTTAAAACCCGTTTAAACAGGTATGCAGAAAGGATAGAGGTTATTAGTCCCTTAGTGAGAGAAAGACTGGAGCCTTAATAAGTTAAGCTCCATTATTTCCACTATTCAGAAAACTACTGGAACTATCTTTTTGACATTATACATATTTTTATCTACTGAATATGGTTTACATGGCAATAGGTATCTAAGTATTCACATAAAATAAACATATGATATTGTTTTCAGGTAAGTGCAAGATAAAAGTGATGGGCTGAGATTCCTCTTGTGAGAGGAATCTTCACAAAAATAAAGACAACTAGCAATACTATTTTGTCTTCCCTTGGTTCTAGTTTCAGCCTAGTGACTTGGATGTCTCTTTAGGCACTCAATATGACCTGTTGCTACAGCTATGTAAAAATTAAGAGGAAGAAAATTTGGTTTAAAATCCACAAACTACAATGGTTTACAGCTTCTGTGGTGTTCAGGAGATTATCTTTGGAAATAGATATGTTCCATTTTTTTGGATGTCAGGATTAAATTACTTGTATTTCTTTGGGCATCTTCATCCTTAGACATTATGCAACTGCTTTATGCTTTCGTAAGGTTTGGAATGAGTCCTGAGCAAATTAATAATCATGGTGTCATTTAAAATAACCAGTTGTATTTAATGACAACTAAAGGCTTTGTGAATCTGTGTGCCAGAATGCAGGCAAAAGACAAGTAGCAATATCAACAGCTGGATTCCTCTATCTTGTTAGTTCATGTTTTGGTTATATTTTTAAGCTCATTTTTTTGGCTTGTGATTTTCATTATAGGAATCAAAACACATTTAATCAAGTACTTTGTTTCTACGTCTGCTATTTAAGTTGTCCTTGCTAAATCAGGTTTTTCAAAGGTAACTGTTCTTGTCTTCTGCTTCCCACAGGCATGTAGCAAGCTAGTTTGCTTTTCAAAGCTTTTCCAGCAGAGCATGGGGTTCTCAAGCTGCCCTCTCCTACTGACAGGACTATGCTTGGAAGAAATGGTCTTTGTGGCTGCCCTGATTTCCAAATTGGACGTGGGTGGCCAGTTCTATTCAAATACACCTCGGAAATAAACGTGACCGTTCTCTCATCTTTTAAATAGACAGAAACTCTGCAGGATGGACGATTCAAATGCACAGTAAATGGGTTTAGACGGCAGGATGAATTCAGCTGGGGCTCCTCCAGTGTTAATTTAAATTCGTAGGCATTTACCTCATTGCAGCATATGCTCAAAACCTGTTACACAGATTGATGTCATCTCTGTCCATTTCTATAGTAGCACTAGTTGCATCTTTGTAGATTCTTACCTTTTATTAATGGTGTGACTTCAGGGAGATAAAGCAGGCAAGATAGAGAGGTGGGAAAGTTGTCTGTATCTCCATAACTGCAAAGGAGATGGCATGGACATACAGAGAGGAGAAATAATGAGCCAGAACAGAAAGAAATCCAAACCTACTACAGTATTAGTTGCATTAATCATTAAAATTATTCATAGTCTATCCTATTTTTATCAGCTTATCTGTGTAAATGAGGGACAGAAAGATGGTCAGATTTTCTACAACAAAGCTTGAACATTCACTTTGCAATATCGTTTCTTCAAGCCAGTTGCACCAACACAGCACGGGGGTGGGGGGGGCTTTGTTTTCTTTTGCACTAAGTGGAATATGGAATTGGTCAAGGTGACACTTTGGATAGAGCTGAAATTCTTTAGCATACATCTGATAAAGTGCATAGCATAAGAAAACAGTTTCAATGTCATTTCTCAGCTGGCTGCTAAATTATTTCTGCCAATCAGACTAATGAATGCACTGGATTACATTTGTAGTCCTTGTTTATATAGTTAGATTTAGAAACCCCCTCATAATCCTCCTTTAAATAAATCTCCATTTATGTCCTCATTTTAATTGCGTATCTCACACACTCTATTTTGTACTTAAGAGAACAATTCAAAAATGAACCATCAAGGAAGTACTAGCATAGAAAGAACATTTCACAAGAGACTATTCTGAAATATAGTAGTGAAAAATACAAAAAATATTTTTTTCATGGGCTAGCTAACATGCTGTATTTCCCACAAGAACTGAAGATCGAAGCATCCTCTATATGCTCTGTTATGTGAACTACCCTAATTCTCTTAGGAGGGCAATGCCATGGTTCAGAATGATAACACTGCGATATTTTTGCTTAACTTCACATAGTCATCCACAAAAATGTTTAAATAATAAAGTATGTTTTAAAGTAATTGTGATGATGTGTCAGAGGAGGGTAACATTACCTAAGATCTCTACCAGATCCCTGAAGCTGGCTCTGCACATAAGCTAGCAGGCTTAGAAATCTCATAGGCCTTTCCTTGACTTTGATTGATGAGTGTGGCTGTAGTGGCAGTCATGCAGTGCTGGGATACACAAGCTGTCTGAGCAGTATGACAAAGAAGGGGTTGAACTGCATTGGAGCAGAAGCACATCCTGGAGGGACTAGGTCACCTGCACAAGAACTAAAATTGTGCTTTCTGCCTGATTTTTGTCCCTGAGGCCATGATCATGGTAACATACATTTTTTTTAAAGAAGCAATATTTTCTGAAAGAAGCAATATATATATTTACATATATAGAAATAACTTTTGTCCCACAGGTTGGTACTTTAATACACCTTATTTACTTCTTACTCTTCCTACTTGATGGCATTTCATTATCTGTCTGACCATACTGAAACACTGCTGCCACATTTTGAGATTCTCTTAAGTGTAGGCATCTTCCTCTCTTGGTTTGTGGCCAAAGCACCTTGTCCTTGAACCAGTAATATGTCTTTCATCTATATTTATGAAGGAAGGAATGATGGTATAATATCTGTGCAATCACTTTGTTTGTAGCAGAAATGCTAGTATGTAAACCAGAGGACAAAGAGATAACTCTAAAGTGAAAACGCAGGACTGAATTATTTGGATAGTTACAGAATGTATTACTGCCCTAAGGAAGAATGAAGAATGAAGAATGAAGAATGAAGAATGAAGAATGAAGAATGAAGAATGAAGAATGAAGACGACTGCTCTCCTTCCTTTGATGTTGGGAATTATAAATAATAACATTGTTTTAAAATGGTAGAATCACTCAGCAAATTTAGTTCTTCTGGCTGTGTCAGGTGTTTCAGTGCTTTGGCCTGAAAGCTATTTTTACAACATATCTAAGTGAAGAGGCTGTGTGGTGAAGACTGTAGATTAGTCACAAGTTCTTCCTGATTGAGAAGTCATCTCTAGAATTTGGTTGCATTTTACTTTATATCCCTTTAAAGAGTGTCATATAGCTAGACTGGATCAGGTTTTTTTTCTAGCTGCCTTCTTAGAATTGGTCACCACATGTTTTTGGCCAGTCTGAAAGTGACCTAAAATTTGCAAAGTATAGGAAAAAATACAATTCAAATTTTGTACATTTCTTGAATATTTTCCCAGGGAATGAGATTATTTTATATGAACTTTATAAAAACTTAGAATGTTGAAAATAGTTACAACTAGGTGGAGAAGAGGGTCCTTTAAAATTTGCAATATACTTTCCCCATCCAAGTCTGATAGGAAAAATATTTTCCCCAGTATATAACTTTTTAGCCTGCAAAGTATAACCGTACTTGATATTTTCACTTATTTTATGTTTGGAAACAAATAACACTATGAAGTAAACTATTCTCATCTTTCAAAATTCAGTTTATCATCCTGGATAATTATATCATTTTGATTATCATACTAGCTAAGGATCTGTTTAATGATAAAAGCAATTACAGACTACTCATTTGAAAAATAGTATATTAAAAATTCTGTTAGAAAAACTAGTGAGATGCAAGCAATTTCCCATGGATTTCTTTTTTTGATTATTATTCCCCTAGCTTTATATTTTGGTAGTTACAGAAGTATTGTAATTACTGTCAGCATCCAATAAAGCATTTTAAATACTTTCTTGAAACTGGATAACATGTAGTTTGTACCTCAAAAATTTGCACAGATGAAGAATCAACACAATCATTCAAAAGTTATTACTCACTTGTGATATTTTGGCTATCAGCAGGAAATGCCTCCGAGTTACTGAGGGGATTTCACAGTTCTTTTGCAAAAGTCACAATTTCCATTTTAAATATTTCACATATTTGTGAATGGTAGTAATTTAAAATAACATTTCTGTTTCAAAGCATCCCTATTAATTTAATATCTAGTGTTCCATATGTCTTAACATTGAAGTAATGGCTCTTGATGAAAGAGCTGTAGAACATCTGAAGAAAATGCAAAGCCTTCAGAAGAATGTTTTTAGGCTCAGGCTTAGGCTATGCTTCATAACTATATTTCGCTCAAAAAAGGAAAAAGCAAGTACTTCTTGCTGCAAGCAGCATAGATATATATTTTCAATCTTGAATAAGATGGCCCATTTGAAAAACATTTTTGTCTACCATCACCAACACCCTCCCCTGGGTACAGAGAAAACAATAATTTTTCATACCAGAATTTAATGCACAGCTTTATACTAGTGTAAATCTACATGGTTGTGATTAATGACTTTTACCTGTTGCATTTTCATAGGGGTTTAAACTTCAATGTATCAGGTAAAACATTGGCCTTACTGAAGTCAATAACGTAACTCCCTTGACTTAAAAGGCTTCAGAATTTCATCCGCTGTCCTTTGATTTCACATTGTTCCTGATTATTCAATTCTTCTAGTACTCAGGAGATGATATTGAAAGATGAAAAAGTATGTGGTTTTATCTAGTCGCATTGTTTTAGTTAAGCTGCAAACAGCTGTTGTTTCTTAAACATATATAAGTGTTTTTCTATGCTCAAAGAAATCTGGATTTCGAATGTCTCTCAGTCATGTGAAAAATAACAAACTGAGTTGATGCTTCTCTTTTAATACTTTAGAAACATACACAAATAAATGTAAGTTTCAGTAATTATGTATTCATATATTTAAACATTAAAATGCATTTTGAATATTTGATTGTGCCATGACCTGAAGATTAGAATTTTTTTTCCAACCATGATAATTCTTTAAACACTTAACTAGCAATCACAGATGAAAAATAATTTTCAGTTCTTAAATAAATAATGGTTCAATCACTTTTCCACATCTAGTAAATATGGAGGTCTAATACTAAGTGAAAGTAGATCTAATATTAAGTAGTACTAAATGGGGTAAGAGATATAAAGGGAGAAGAAAAGGCTTTTCAGCACGTTCTTTCGTTTGGCCCATTGCAGGTTTTCAGTGTTGCGGAGCCAGAAGCAGAGCTGTATGGACAGAGCTGCTCTCTCTGGCAGTAGGATTCCTCTCTTGCATGTCAGCATGATTGTATTGTTCAATCTCCATGACAACATGGGCACAAAATAAACAAATTATAAACATAAATACCAACCCCAGCTTGAATCAATATTACTACCTGATGTTCTTTTGCCTTCAGATGTTTCTGTGCTATTGGATCCTTATATTTGTCTTCATTAACTCTACTGGGTTCAGAGTGATCCACTTCATGTGGCAGTGTATTCTACTAACTCAGATGTCTAATTACAAAAAAAAGATTGCAAACATGAAAAAAAAGAAAAAATACAACCTTTAAAGCATTAAGACATTAGGTTTGTGCTTAAGATGAGCTCTGTGACTTCATTTTCCTGTATATAAAACTGGCATTTACACATAAACTTACCATAAAGACGTTTTGTGAGACCCAGTATCTCAATATCTTGGGTGGAAGGGGATGTAAAATTGTAAGAGATAATTTTAATACAAGTATATAAGGTATTACACTGGTAATAATGTGCAAACTGTAAACTTCTATTAGGTTGTGTTTTAACCATCTAAGGAAAAATTAAACACATGCAATTAGATAAAACTTTAATCACATAGAAAATATATTGGTTGATACTAAATTATACTATACTGCAAAACAAGTGCTCAATAGCATCAGAGCAACAATAAATCCCTGCTGTTTGACTACACTGAACCTCAGCAACATTACCTAATGTATCTATTTCAGTCCCTAGTACATTGCTACTGGTTGATTCGGTGCCATCAGAAGAAAGATACCAGAGTTGCAGAAAAGATCTTTACCTGAATAGCATGATTATATCAGAATTTGAATGTCTGTTCTTCCCAACGAAATGCTGGATTTGTCAGGAGAGACCCATATCAAATTATGGCAGAACTGTGTATATGTACCAATACAGCTGAACTAGGACAGCAAAACATATAAAAAAATAATTTGTAACTGTAGCTATCACATAGAATTGATTAGCAGTTGAAATTGTAAAAAAGCATACTAGAACCCTGACGGCAGTCTTAGAGAAGATATCCAAGGAGGCTTGCAGAATCCATTTTATGCTTTTACTTGCAAGGAGGGTGAACGTAGAGATAAAAAACTGCCATGTTTCATCTTCCCTCCAACTTGACCATGGCTGATGAAATTCTAGCTATCAATAAAACAAAAGAGTGATTGAATTTTGACACACTTCTTATGAGAGTGAATAATAAACCAGAAAATCTCCACCTTTGACCATGCTCCAAGAGGAACTCTCACTGCATTTTATGTTAAATTAATATTTGGTATCATTCCATTTAAAAATTGGTGATATACACTATCATGTGGTAATAATAATTTCACTTCAGTTTGATTAGATGTGCTTCACCTTATTGTCATATGCATTAACTACATTCACTGAAATGGGAGTGTAACACTAATCTGGTTGTTTGGATTAATTTCTTACAGCAAAAAATCTAGAAAGAAGTTAGAGTGCTCTTTCTGAGTTTTTATAGAAATGGAAAAATCCAATTCAGAATCAAAAATGTGAGCGTGAGATTACTGTTCCTGTTGTTAACATAGCTAAAAAAAATGAATTTCCAACAAAGTGCCAGGCTGGTGCTATTCACCATTACTTATCGTGATTCACAAATTGGTTTTCTAGCCTTACATATCTTTAAACACCAGTTGGGCTTTTTAAATACCATCATTTTTCATAAGCTGATGAGTACGACCGAGATTTAGAGCCTCCCAGCAAACATTCCTGCCATGATCCAATTCGCAAAAGAACACAATTACAATAAGAACTCCTCAGTTTTGTTTTTATGCTGTACATTGTTTGTGAAAATCCTTGATACTCTCAGGAGCATTATTTTCTTGTAATTCTGTATTCACATGAAGAGTTTCACCCTTCAGCATTTCTTTTGCAACTGAAGCAAACAGGACCTTCTCCTGTAAGTACACGGGGAGTATGTATCTGCATCACAAATCATGTCAGTGATTTTTTTTTAGTCAAAATATGAGTAAAACTGATCATAGGATAATCTCTCCTCCTTTCTGAGATTCAAAACAGAAACTGACATGAAAAAGAAGTTAAATGTTATAGGTGGCCCCAGACCCATCTACAAAACTAGACATAAATCCTAGGCTACTAAAGTTTCGGTACTGTATGTATAGGCTTGAAATACCACATGCCTTAGTGAAGGAGCACTACAAGGAGAACCCCATGTACCTCAATATCTTATGATCTTGAATGCTCAACTTGAAAACGTTAGGAAACAGTACTTTCCCAAGTCTGAATTAGCCATGATCTTACTTGCAGGTCACTCTGAAGGACTCTCAAAACAAGAGTCATCATTTAAATGTTGATTATCTTGAGAGTAGGAATTTCTGTGTTGAACTGAGAAAAAACAGCACAGAAAATATAAACACATCTTGTTATCCAAACATCCTTTATGTTTACCAAAAAAGCTGAACACAATCAAAACCACTCTTGTGAATTCTCACTCAAACAGGAAATATTCCTGAGCTTGGAAAAAGAACTTTAAATTTTATGAAAATTATTTTAAGAACAAATGCTGATAAGAAAGTTTATTTTTAGAAAAACAAATCCAAATAGAAAACAGTGACAAATTGAGTAACAACATTTTATAATTTAATTATAAATTGACTCTACCAAAATGTAATCAGATCTTCTCAGAGAAGGGCACCATAAGGTGCTCAGTACTTTTATTACAAAGCAGCAGCTACATAAACTTTTTACAGGCATGTGCACTTACTCAGCCACCCACTGCCACAAGGTGTCCTCTTCTTAGTAATTTTTCTCTAATAGAGCCAGGGAATAATGCTACCCTTTCAAATGGATTTTTTTCCCCATTAAATTACAACCTTAATCTCTGAATTTAAATGACTCTTTGTCCTTTATTATACCAATTTAATTTTACTACACAGGTGTTTGAAAGTGATTTGGAAAAATACTTATATGTCTGAACATCTGGAAATAAAGATAATACATTGCCATGTTACCACTGCATGGTAATGATTAAGATTTTTTTGCAGATTAAAAATAAACAGCTATAACTATGTAGATTCTGTGGAGTTAAGATTTTAAACAAAGGCATCAAACACCTTGTTAACAAAGGAGTCACTAGAAGTTCAGACTTTTTTCAGATAGCAATCACTGCATCAATGATACTTTGTCTCTACTGGAAGGTTTTCTACTCAGCCAGGAAAGCCAGTAGTCTTTCATACCTCTGTTTCATTTTGTTGTTGCTTCAGTATTTATCTAAGTTCAAACTGTGCAAGTTATACTGGGTCTGAGTTCTCAATCTTTGCTTTGATACTGCTATTTGAACAAACCTCTTTCCCCAAACCTCTAGGGATCTCACAAAGTAAGCATTGCTCAGGACTCCTTTGCTTAAAATTACATCCTACCGAATACGTTCAATCATGACACAGAATGGATCAGTCACACTAGGAATCATAGAATCTTCCGGTTGGAAAAGACCTTTGAGATCATTGAGTCCAACCGTACCCCTCTTCTGCTAAACTATGTCCTTCAAAAACTCATCTACCTGTTTTTTAAACACCCCCAGGGATGGTGACCCAACCACCTCCCTGGGCAGCTGTGCCAGTGCCTGACCACCCTTTTGGTAAATTCTTCCTAATACCCAGTCTGAACCTCCCCTGATGCAACTTATGTGGATTTCCCCTCGTCCTATCACCTGTCACTTGGCAGAAGAGATCAGCACTCGCTCTCCTGTAGCCTCCTTTCAGGCACCCACAGACAGCGATGAGGTCTCCCCTCAGCCTCCTCTCCTCCAAGCTAAACAACCCCAGTTCCCTCAGCCTCTCCTCGTAGGACTTGTTCTCCAGCCCCTTCACCAGCCTTGTCGCCCTTCTCTGGACACACTCCAACACCTCAATGTCCTTCTTGTAGTGAGGGACCCAGAACTCACTGGTGCTGAGTACAAGGGCACAATCACTTCCCTGGTCCTGTTGGCCACGCTGTTTCTGATACAGACCAAGATGCCATTGGCCCTCTCAGCCACCTGGGCACACTGCTGGCTCATATTCAGCCGGTTGTCAATCAACACCCCCAGGTCCTTCTCTGCCAGGCAGCTCTCCAGCCATTCTTCCCCAAGCCTGTAACACTGCATGGGGTTGTTGTGCCCCAAGTGCAGGACTCGGCATTTGGTCTTGTTAAACCTCATCCCGTCGGTCTCACCCCATTGATCCAGCCTGTCCAGATCCCTCTGCTGAGCCTCCCTTCCTTCAAGCAGATCAACGCTGCCACCCATCTTGGTGTCATCTGCAAACTTGCTAAGGGTGCACTCAATCCCTTTGTTCAGATCATTAATAAATATATTGAACAGGACTGGACCCAGCACTGAACCCTGGGGAACACCACTCGTGACCGGCCACCGGGCATGGTGGCATGTGCCTGTAATCTCAGCCAGGAAGGAAGCAGAGCCTGACGGGATCGCCTGAGCACACGTTGGAGGCTGCAATAAGCTGTACTGCGCCCACTGTGGGCTGACCATGGAAGGAAGGCGGCAGACCACTTGTAAGCATCCGATAGGTGGGGGCTGGGGTTTGGCCTGAAATAAGTTGCTGAAATGACAGAAAGGTTCTTTACAAACCAACAGTCAGTGCAAATAGAAAAGGGACAAGAGGGAAAGAGAAATAACGGAAAAATCTATAGGGCATTTCGTGAAGGTAAAAAAGTGTTCATTCTTATTCTAGCCATAATCTGTTCCCAGAGGTACCTAAGAGCGGAGAATGGGAAAGGAGGGATCAAATGTCTCTAAGAGTGTACATTAAGGAGAAAAATGCACATTAGGCCTGATAACAGCAAGAGTAATATAATTTTTTAATACAGGCCTTGCTATTAGGATTAAAATGACTCTTCCGTGTCACTCTGTGAAAGACTCCCAGTGGAGACTGTAAAAGAGAAAAAATAAACTTATTTATTTCTTCTGTCCCATACATTGTAAGCCCACTGGCCACAAATTATTAGAGAATGGAAACAGGTATCTAAAACCAGCAGCTGATCCATTGCCACTGTTTGTCTAGATGTAGATAACCTACAGAGCCAGTTCCTTTAAAATGAGGATTGTGTCCCATAAAGTCAAATATGGATCTTTGCTGCTGTGCTTTTCTTTCCAAGTTTGTTCTGTGTAGCCGACATCAAGCAGTGCCTCATTCTGTTGGTTTGGAGGTAACAGGTTGAAGTATTAACTTGTGGAAAAGTCAAGAAAAAATTAATCATATTGAAGATTCCTGTCTTATGTCACTTTCTCAGTTATTCTGTATCTTATAGAACTGTCACTTTGCCAAACATTTTCTGTTGCTTCTTACATCTGTATCTTGAAAATTCCAAAGATGTTTGAATAGTAATACACAAGGATCAGAAAGACATCTGTCAAGCCCAGATATACCAGAAGCAATGATTTCTTTTGGCTGGTTTGGTATAGGATGACTGATCAGATATTCTCTTTCGCTGTGATCTTCTGGCAAGTCACAAGCAAAGTGTTTGCAGACTACATCTGCTTATTCATCCTCAGCCAAATCTCTTAAAATTCAGAACAGTCCTATATGCCTAACAGAGAAAACAACCATGGTAATGCAGATCCTGAGAAGAACAGCCATCTTTTCCTAGTAACAATATCACAAATTTCAAAAGTAATTCCAACACTTGAGCCAAGATTATATCATTAAGGGTCAAGTGTGGGATTTTCAATTCTTCCTCACTCTGGCAAAACTTCTAAAATCTCATCCAACATGTCGTCTTATGTCTCATTTCTTGCAGTGTTTTTCTCCTTGCTGGTGTTTTTGCAAATATGAATAATAAAGTGTATTTGCATAGTATTAGAGTTTTGTTTTTATTTTTTTACATGCAATGTGGAACCAAATGTTTTAATTTAACTATTAAAAAGTTGACTCGCTAAACTTTGAAGCACTTCAGTTCATATACTTTGGACATTTGAGTTTATGGGAGTCAAACAATATTTGTCGTTTACATTAGGGGTTAATACGTCAGGTGTCCAGCGTTTGCCTGTACTGAGAAAATGTGTGTCCAGGCTACTACCCTTAGTGAGGCTGTCGTTCAGCCATTCATTTGGGCATGCCTCTGATTTTAGGCATGGACCCACTGAACTCAACTCTTGCTTGAAGATGGCAATGTAATTCAAGACCTTGCTGAATCCTAACACAAAGAGGTTCATTTCAATCTACAAAGGGAGCCATTAGAGAGACTCAAGTTCAAACCACTTTACAAATAAGAATTTTAACGTTTTTACATCCCTTCTCTACTTCTTGTACATAGAGTCAAATGACTTGCCCAAAGTCATGCTTCAATTTAATGGCAGAAACAGAAAAAACAACTGGTTTCTCAATTAGTATCTCTGAAATACACCACCTCCTCTTCTGTTATCCTTCCCAACCTTTTCTGTTCTTTCCTGTCACTTCCTCCCACCCCTTTCTTCTGCAAAACGATTAAATGAAAAATGTACAGAAAGGTCAAGGATAGAGAGTGTTGTTACTGATACTTAGAATGAGGTTTACAGTTAAGTACTGACAAGTGTAGTCAGGAGTCATCCAACTACAGTCTCTTCCCTAAAAAAGAAAAAGATGAAGCATCCACCAGAAAATACATGCTTTGGCCTTAGCATATTCCATAGGCTATTAAAACAGCAACTTAGTGTACTACCCTTCATCGCTATCCTTTGTCTCACCTAACATTTATTTCACATCCATCAAATCATTCAGTACTATTTTCTGGTTTATATCATACTTAGCATTCCTGGAAAAAAATAACTTCATTGGTATGGCATATGGCACAGTCAATAGAAAATTACAGTTTCTGGATATTTTACTTCTCTATGGGCTGTGTTTGCCCCCATTTCTTTTTCTGCAGCTCTGCTCACAGGCTTTGTACTCGCAGCATCATGACTGCTCCATTTACAGTGATGCTCTATAGATGACTTCCTTTTTTTTTGTCAGTCTCTCTGGATTCTTTAATGGATATGATTGATCAGAAGACAATAGAGCTGACACCTTGATTCAGCACTACCCAGTCTATGCTTCTGCAATTCCTGAGAGTGCACCAAATCCTCTTTTTGATTAAAACAAACCCACAAACATGTAAATTCGGCTCTAAAAATACCCAGATTTCTTGTTCTCAGGTTTTGAAAGCATCTAAAAACAGAAAAGGGGAGAAAGGAATTATTAGTTAAAAACCCCACATACTTTCAAATTAATACTATTGTTCATCCATACTATGAAAGAAATGTAAGGGTTTTGAGTAAAACAAAGATCAGATGTTCACATTCTCCACAAGTGAAACTTCTGATTGCACTTAACCACAAAAACTTATGCCACCTTCTTACTCAGGCAAGGATTGGGTCAGGAGCATATGGCAGAAGAGAGTGTAAGCTGTAAGCAAGCTGAAGAGATTTCGTCCAAGTTGAAAAAGTATTCCACGTGGTCCTAGTAGCCGCAGTCTCTGCAATCATCAGGCAATAACCTCTCGTCACAGAAGCATTTGGGAACTTGGGAGTGGGGAGTGGTTGTCCTTTTATGACAAAGACAGTCTTGATCCGATTCCATCTGAGATAAAACCACAATTTCTTTTAATGCTCAAGGAAATCCTCCACAAGTTGGTCTATTAATGAAAAACTAAGTTGTTCCCCACTGTACATAGGTAAAATTTTACAGTACTGCTCCTTCAGACTTAAAAATCTATAACTTTATAACTTAGTATAAAATATAACTTATAAAGACAATGAAAATTATTAAACTATCTATTATAGAAATGCATGTTACATGAAATAAAACCATGATACGTAATTGGTTGGATGTTTTATCTTTATTAAGATGTGGTTTTCATTGCAAATCTACCTAAATTTACCACATTTGATGCCTTTGAAATGTTTGGGGTTTTTAAGCATGAATTTTCTCCCAATGTCAGGTATCTTGTAATGTCCTACTGTGAAGAACTACATATAATTCCTTCAACATTTTCATTAATCTAGTTAAGGCATTTATTAACACTTGTCGAGAAGGTAATCCCAATACTGTGGAATCACTGTGTTTTCTCTTGAGAACCAGAAAATCCCAGCTCTAAAACTTTCCCTATCCCTGGAGCAACAGGACTGCAACTTTGCCTAGAGCCATACATGCTTCTTTAGTCAACATTTCAAAAATTTAGCTATTTGAAGATGCAGAGAAGTGCCTAATAAGGCTTTGAAAACACTTAACCACACTAGGCAACTATATCCTCTTCAAATTGGAGACCTGAACTCAAACGTGGCCTGTACACAAATGATAAATAGCATAAAGTCCTTGTTCAGACAATACCATATTTAAGACTGAAATTGATCATCACACCTCAGCAACTGAATCACAAAGTCAACATGTCCTTAGATATCCTTCCCCTCCACCTGCTGTGGTCACTAAGTAGAGAATTTTAACAGATATGTATCCTTTGGTTACCAGAATAAATCCCATCATTTAGCTATGGTTATCAGTTTCAGATTGAGGTTTCTTCATCTAATTTTGTCTCAGTATTCTTAAAGAATAAACGTATTAATGTTCTCTGAAGATATTCTAACTGGATCAGACAATGTCATAAGAAAATTGCAAGCAGAATAATTTGTCATGCTAAGGCTAGACATACTCTAAGAGAAAACAGAATGCAATTTCTTCTCTGTGTAAATAATTGAGAATTCAGAAACATTTTTATTTTATTGTTTACTCACGTGGAGCTTCTAATTAGTATATATCACTGAAGCCCATGATCCCCTTACACCATTTGGAAAATCCACTGTCAATAAGACTTTTTCATCCTCTTAACACTTCCTGGTTAAATGATCTAAAATCAGTCTAAGTGACAGAATAGATAGGAGTTTTACTCTAATCTAAAAATCTGTCAAGCTGTTGATATGATAAGCTCAGGATGGGTAACTACCTTTGACAAATACACTCTGGTATATTCATGTACTTGGTGCTTTGCAGGAATGGTGCAAAACAGAGTGCCCTTGCAGCCCTGAAATAACACACAAGGTCCACATCAGCATACATCAAAGTCCTCAGGCACAGGATAAAACTGGGAAACAACAGATAGTCATGGGTAAAGGAACAAGGGATATGAAATCTTCAAGCTCTCAGTTCCACCTCATGGAAGCTAAGTGTAATTGACACTGTTAACTGAAAGTCTCTGGCTTCTGATTATGTATGAAAAGTCCCACCGCTGTCCTTGCAGACATCATGACGGAATTCTCAGGTGTAAAGCCAGCTGATTTTCCAACAGCTCCACACACAGAATCATTGGCCTTCAAGTGCTCTTCAGATCACAGTCCTATTTCCCCCTAACTAAACACAACTGTCAAGTATTTTGGATAAGTTTCGTGAGTTTTGGCAGTCGGCCCTGGAACACTCACTGAATACTCATAAGCATCTAATACTGTTTACAACATTCACCAAACTCCTCATGAGTATCTACCACCACCAACGTGCTACACTGTGAATGCTGATAAGGGAGAAGAAATAGTTTCCTTTTAGGGGTAATGGTAGAAAAGGGTGCATTCCATTCACAAGTTTTTCAATACATATGCACACATTATTGTAGTAAATTCTTATGAAGATGTTAAAGGGGGTGAGGCGGTGGGGAATGAAGATTTGCACTGCTGGATATCTTTCAGTTATTTTTAAGTATGCTGATAAAATAACACTATTCGTTACAAAATAAGGCAAAATAAGGGAATGTGGTAGGAGATGGTTTGAATAATTTCAGAAAGCTTTTGGTTCTGGAAAGACAGTCAGACGTATTGAAAGAAAGTTCATTCAAACTGGATGAAAAATTGGCAAAGAGAATATAACATTTCAAATGTGAAGGAATTTAATATTTTGATGGAAAGCATACTTAAGCTGCATGTATATTTTAGCAATATAGCTTGGAAAAAGTATCATGTTTATGGAAGTCAATTAAGTTGCTGGATTTTTTTATCTGGGGGACATTTCAGAAATTAATCCATCAAATTGGTCTCTTGGTATTCTCAATAGCCAAATCCCATCAGATATGTTAAAACCTAACTGTGGCAAAATACTTTGAATTTGGAATAATATAAAAGAACACTGTTTATTTAGACTGCTTTATCTGCAGAGAATTAATCCTTGCTGAAATTCAAACCATGCTCAAACTATCTGTTGATAACTTCTACCAAAGTAGAGTTGGCTGACTTTCTAAGGAATTAAGTCATATGTGGCACCTAAAACTTCTTATATTGTAGAAGAAGGAAAATGCTTTCTTAGAACCACTGGATGTACATCACAATACAATTTAGTAAAAAGAAAGCAGATGAAGCCAAAAAATATGGTGTTATTGAAAAGAATGGTTCTATCACTTCTTGGGTAACATTTAAATTAAAGTATTTGGAGAGCTCCTCAAAGGACCATAAAATCCTATTTCCACCCACTCAGCAAGCAAGCAAATGTTTCTAACATGGCCTGGAGGACATACTTGCAATACATGACAAGAATACACATGCCTACATGCACTAGTAGGCAACAAGAAAATCCTGTATTTTTTATTATAGACATTTAGAGAGCATAGAATCCTTCACCTTTAAGCACAAATACTAGAGTTATGTACACAACAGACTTCATATACCACTTTTGTCTTGACCCAAGATTATTGCTATCCTTTGATCAGGAATCCTAAAACAAACATAAAAACAGCTTCACCAGAACACTGCAAATCAAAAGCTAAGTCTTTCAAGGCCACTGAGAATATAAACACAACAATCAGTAATTTCAGTAGATAAAATTGACCTTTGAAAATTTCAGGAGAGAAGATTCCTTCTACCTCTTGCCAAAATATAAGCATTGATGACGGGTTTGAGTTGAAATCAATTTTGAAATTCAAATGAGTTTGTACATACTCCTAGTCTATCTGGAATTACTGTAGCTATAATACAGAATGATCAAAAAAGAGACAGAAAGCTCAAATTATTTATTCACTTTCTGAAAACCAAAATTAGAAATACCTCTTCTTTTTTGGTAATAATCTTCTTCTTTTTTGGTAATAATCTAAAATAACTGACAAGAAGGTTGGGGAAGAACACGGAAACGAATCTTAAAATCATGATCACTGAATGGAAGTGAAAACAAATAATTGATCGAAAATTCAACTCAATGGAAAAATTGTCTCATTATTTCATTAAAAGTTACGCAAAAGGTAAAAATATTAGTTTAAAATAGAGATACAGCGTACAAAACAGAAAATGCTTTTAGAAAATAACAGAATATTTTAAAATCACCAGAATATTTACACTAAAACCTAATGTTTATCACTTAAAATATTTTTGTAACCTTTGAAAGGAGTCATGGCTCCAGTTCTCAATGGGCAGAACAAGATAAAACTCTTACAGTATATGATCATGGTGCATATAATTCTACACCTATGCAGTCACATGCTGCCTGCGAGGATCTAACTCCATATTGTGTGGGTACAGCGCCACTGATTTTAATTATTCTTACTCCAAATTAATGAGAAGAAATCCTGTAGTTCACTGCAAATTTATTTATGCCTAGTGGCTTCCTCATAGGAAGATTGTAAAAATGTACCTGTACGTCTGCCTCATGTTTTCCTCTAGGATATAAAAAAAAGCACGGTCTTAACTCAGAACTTCTGTCTTTATACGATTAGAACATCTTCTTCTCCTCTCATTGGACAGGTGGCTGATAACCATAAGCCACTATTCCACGGCATTAACAATCACTTTGATTCCATTTTCACTTTTACATAGTTGCTTCTGTCATGTGCAGATTACACTGCTGTGATGTCACTCACTGAGTGATACTTTTTTTTAAGTTCTTGGGAAATATATAATCCACTTAGTTGCAGACCTGCACAATAATCTCCCACAGGCCAGAGAAACATCAGGCAGGCTCTGTGTGCACATTTGTTTACTGTTTGTCAATATAATACTGCTCTGTAAAGTTGATTCCCATTTTCAGAGTTATGTTCCTAGTAGTGTAAACCAGAGGAAAAGTTGTTTAAAATATCTACCATAGTACCTAGAATGTCACAACTGTTTAGATGGCCACATCTAAATTCAATAAAGTGGGACAAACTGCTGTAGCCATAATAATCCTTAATGGAAAAGGAGTGAGAGTTCATTAATACACTGAGTTGACATATCACTGCATTCTGGGAAGCAGATACCAAAACTCAATATGGTCGAGGAACTTGTATGTTCCCAAATACTGCACAAATCACCCCAAATGTTGGGATGATAGTGGCATATAAATACATATATATTGTCTGTATTCAAAATAAATGAATAATTAACACACATAAAGAAACAGATTAAGCTGTTTGTTTGCTATTTGAAACAACAGGCTTACACAGTGCAATGAAATATTTATTCACCATGTTTTTCTTTTGCTGATCCATTTTCTGGATTGATTACTTCTGAAAGCTTTCCTGACATGTGATTTTGTATGCTGACAAAAGGGAGGTGAAGCAAAGCGTATTGATTAGCTACAATGCAGATCAGCTCCTAGTCAAGCTTACCAGACCCAGGTGCATGTGGTCAAGGAGACTGCATCTATCATGTTAGGTTTTACGGGGAAGAGTAGTCCACCCTCACACTTCCACAGAAAACAGAAAAACATCAGGTAATATTTGCCCCTGAGATTTTAAGTTGGTTGCCTCAGTTCTTTTGGGAAATAGTATCATAAAGAGTGATTAGATTTGATTGTCATGGAAGCTGTTGTTGTTATAACAATATGCTGTCTCATAATCAGTGATTTTCAAACAAGAGCCATGTCTTGACCCATGCCTAGATTCCTAAGGTCACCTGCCCTGAGGATACTTTGACATAGTTGTGGTCCAGTATAATCAATGTAAATTGTCTGTTCAAGTGTTCCTGAAAACTTAATTTTTGATGAAAACCCACAGAAAGGTTTTTATGACCATCTGCTGAACTTAAAAGGCAAATAGACTTGCTGAACTACTTCTGCATAGTATATTAAAAACCTCCAAAGGAGTATAACATTTGTCCTTTCCATATATGAGGAACTAGCCCTACTATTATTATCAACTTTCTAAAGCCTATGAATACCACTGCTTACATTGTGCATGAAAATTGAAATAGATGCATCTGCAACAGTCACAACTGTTAAGCTGCTGTTTTAACCAGCACTTACCAGACGTTGTATCTGTGCATCAGTAGCTTGCTTTTCAGTTGAATTAACTTAGTTTTTAGTAATTGTTCTGACATAGATTATCATAAGACGTTATGTGTTACTTGCCAGTGAAATAAATGAGACCTCTTTATTTCCATGTAAAATTATGCTGTGATCAAAATTGAGCTGCAATAAAAATTGAGGTCTAGCAATCACTTGGTTCCTCCTAAATAAACCATTGTTCTCTGAATATACTATATCCTGGCATTAAAACCCTTAAATAATTCTTATTTGCTACACAAAGAGCAGTCCTGTTCCAACCTCAAGTCTGCCTACAGTTACCTTGTTATAATGTATGTTGAGTGACTTATAAAATATGTCTGTGAATGAAATGAAATGCCAGAATTGCACTGATGCATGGTAGACAATTAAGTTGGTTTATATACCACAGGATTTGTATATGTGTAGTAATTTCTTCCCTTCACAAGAAGTGCCCCGCAAATGCCACAAAGGACTTCAGCATCAGTAGTGTTTCAATCAACATGTCCCTTATATCTAGTGGCTTATACATGCTGATTGTTATTTCTTTCTTTCTCTCACATGCACTTTCCTGTACTATACCTTTATACCTGTCTGGGCCACTTGCTTGGGAAGAAAACAAAGTAGGGAGGCTCGAAGAGTCCAAATAGTTTACTCAAAGGCTATTTCCTACCATCCAATAAAAATTAAATATCATTATTCCAGCTGTGTCTGTCTCTCTGGATAATTACAAACAGTATTCATTGTGTCCTCTGTATTACAGTATCCATGAAGATAAAGACCCTGAGAATTCAGTGTCTGACACCTACTCCTTTTTTTGCGAAATTGAAAAGATGACTCAAGGATGCTTTGCCAGCATCAGTCATCTCATCTGTACACTCAAGTACTACGAGCCTTGCAAACAATTGCTCCTTTGCTGTGTACTAAATAAACCTTATTAGGTACATGACAATTCTTTCTAAAAATAACTTAAAAATCCTTAACTTCTATTAGTTAAGGATAATTTGCAAAAAAACCAAAGAATTCATTAATTTTTAATAGTATGAATAGCAGAATTTTAGAAGGAATGCTGAAGTCTTCTAATTCATAATAGAATTAATTAAATACCAAGTAAAGAAATTGTTAGTTTTTTACGTTTTCACTATTAATTTCAAATCTATAGATATTTCAACTAAATGAATACATACTTATTACAAGACAAAACACTTATTACAAAACAAAAATGATTTTCTGATTTTTCTTTTCTGCATTCCTAGGAATAAATGCAAAATTGAGAGCTTAAGAGAGATGCAGCACAGGGCAAGGATGCGGTTGCGAATGATATCAGACTTGTCAAAGCATCAGTGGAAGGGTCACAAGAGTCATCTAAGCTCTTCCACCGAAGTGCCTCATTGAAATTCTAGTGCTCAGCTAAGTCGATGTCTATTATTCCATTCATGTTTCTATGAATATTCCAGTCCCTTGTACAAGATAATTTGGCTTCAAAGCTTCCCACTAAGGTGAAGAGAGGAAAGGCACACCTGACCTAATGTTATTGCAGCTTGTGCCTGAAAAAAAAACACTTCAGTAAACCACTTATGATACTTGTATTTAACATTGCCTAATGCTGCTTTGCCATTAGTCATTTTTAGCTATTAGTCCGTAATAATGGGAGTAGATTATTCTAAATTACGTTTGTTACAACTGCTCAAACAACCTAAAAACACAGGTTGACTGCTATTGTCATCAATACATCAGTTCCATTTGCATGTGTGTACTGCCACAAGCAGAAAGGACAGACGCTTGAAGGTCAAGGAGTACAGTGAAGCCCAAAGGAAATACAGTTCTATCTATGCTTCTAGGAACAGAAAAGATTACCATCTGAGCAATGTTAGCTTGTTATCACATAACAAACAGTTGCAAATATTCAACATAAAATGCTACACCCTTGCAATTCAGTTGTTTATAATCCAAATAATTTCAATGACAATTTATAATCTCTAGTGAAAAGCAACTAATTCTTAAAATTATTTTTTAATGCAAAAAAAAAAATAATCAATATGCAATACAGACCTTTAAATAGCCTTCTTTCAGCACACATCCCTAAGGCCACAAGTTATTTTCATGCTTTTTAGTGTGTTCAATAAATTTCACAGAAGTACAGGGACACTGCAGCTACCCAAAGTTTTCACTAATAGCAGCCTCCAAGAGAAAAAGCCAAGAAATAAGCCAATGATAAATATTTTATTTTCTAGCTGAGATACAAACTCTGAATTAATTCCAGGACGTCGAAAATGTTGACCTTAGCAAGCTGTGAGTGACATAAAATCTGGAAATCTGAGAGTGAGTTAAAAGAAAAACAAAAACAAAAACCAAACAATACTATGCTTTAGGATCTGAGCAGAACCAGAACATTAGAGCACCTCCCTTGTTATCGAAAATGTACTTCCACTGCAGATGTGAGAACTTTGTATTTTGCCAGGAATACAAAGAGAAGTTGCTTTGGCAACTGGGCAGGGTAAGTTCCTCTCCTGAGTGGAAAGAAAACTGGATCCTGTCTTGTTTTATACTTACTGCTCTGTCCTTCCCCTATAAAAGAGGGGCTGACAACACATCACATATTCAATAGAGTCATGATACAAATATAACGTATGAGAGTAAATAGCCCTCACACATCTTAGCACTTGGGACTTAATCAGAAAGAATCTAGAGTAGGAGGAGTTATTTATACTGCTCCACTATGTAAACAAACAACTCCTATAAAGTTTTTGTGAACCATCTTATATTATGCAATGACTTCATTTCCTGGAAGTACTTATCAAAAGACAACACAAAGACCTTGCATTAATTACAAAATTAGGCAGTATTGCGTGTTTCGTCCACTTTGAAAGCTGAACTACTCAGGTGAAGAATCTCTTATTAGAATGCTTTTTATTTCTGCTGTTCGGAATAAGTTAGAGTAAAATCGCACATATAAAGCTCACAGTGACATTGTTCCTACACCAAAATTTAATTTAAGAGGGATATGCTGCATTTAGTGAGACATCTCACAGATTTCAAGTATATTTCTACAGTTCTCTAGGGAAAAATGGAGCAAATTGTATTTTACATCCACTGAAGTTCTCTTGCTGATACTTTAGGATATATTTTTCTGGTTTTGTTTGAGTGCCATAGTATTTACATTTTCAAATTACCTGCCAATCTATATTCCCAGTAGTTACTCTTGTTATGAATATGTTCTATTTTTACCATATGTTCACTATTACTCAATTGTTAAAGGCACTTCAAAATGTACTCTATGACTGAGCATCTAATCCTGGAAGAAGTTATATGTTGAGATGTTCCCTGATCATTTTCTCAAAGAATAAATCATTGATTAGGTGACATTCCACAGTGTATACACATTATATGGCTTGGTTTAGCCATGTATTTCATAACTGCTTTTGTGAAAGTATTTGTATGTAGAAGGATCATTAGATAAACTAGCTTGTTTTTTTGTTGGGAATTACTTTCAATTTTGCCTTCTGACTTCCTATTATTAACCAGGAACTGGGTATGACAAAACAGGATTAACATCCAACTGTTCAATTGAACCCCCAAAATCTAGGATGCACTTCATTGCATGAGACAGAATGACAGGTTATTCTTCTGTCCTAATTTTCTCAGGAATGGCAGAGATATAAGAACTGTTTACTTAGCAAAGGACTAAAAAAATTCCATAAATATGACAGGGAAAGAAGTCACACTCAACTCATTGAAAACAGAGTCTGCAGTTTCCTGAGCCACCTCAGCTTTATTATCCCCCACACCTAAATAATGAGAAATTTCGTTATTAAGACACTTGGAAAAGAGGGGGTAGGGGGGAAGAGAAGAAGAGAAAAAAACCCTATCAAAACCACGCTTGTATAATAAATCACTTCATCTTTACTTGATGCAATCTCACATGCAGTATTACATATCCTTGACAGCTTCTTCTGCCATTGCATATCACCTCTAAATTATAAGGTCAAGATAATTTAGTTCTTTCAAGTATATTGCACCAAAGAACAGGCCTCACAAATTGTCTGCATGATTGTTAATAATTCATATATTAAAGAAACAAAAAAAGTTCATGGGGATGGAAACAAGCCAGTTTCGTGTCAATGTTAAAATAAACAACTGTTCTAGTTAATTGCACAGTTTTTTTGACTACAGTTTAATTGTGCTGATATAGAAAGTATGCTCTGTGTTATGCAAGACATCATAGAAAATTACCATCACGGGCTCTCCTTAAAATCTTCAACTCTAAGAAGAGTTCACTGAAGAGGCAGCCCTAAAAACCAGCTAGAATTTCAAACACAAGATTTCCTGCAAAAGTGAATCAAGACTAAGTGCTAATAGTGTCTTCTTCTCAATCAAACATTTAAAAGCACAGAAAGGGAGAGTTAATATCCCAATTCCCCCATCCCGCCCAAATATAACACTCTTAAAATAGAGATATGCATCCTAATCTTTCTGTGGTGTGATTTATTTTTTTTTATGTCATCATTCAGAAGTACCTTCCTTGAGTTCTTACTCACTTGTGGTTTTAGGAGAAGACTAAGTCTGGATGTTCTTTCATATGGAGTCTTGCCCAAGTGCATTCTTAGATTTGCTGTTCTTGAAGGGGTATCATTCAACACAACCGCAAGAACATCACTATCAAGTTTGAAAAAGACAAATATGGATTGTTTAGTGTCATTATTCAAGTCTTCATACTTTTATACTCTTATTCCAACGCACTCAGATATTCAGTTAAAGTCAAAGTTACAGTTTAGAAAGTCATAGTTGTAAAATATGATTTCTGTCAGTTAGAGAGAATACATTACAATTATGCTTCAACAACTTTAGGTAGGATTCTTGGTTCTAAGCTCCCTAGGATATGCAAGGTACTAGAGAAGTGGCAGATAAGCCAGCCTGCCCAGTAGAGCTTCTTTTCTGCAGTTCTGACCAGATGAAATGGATGGATAAATAGACAAACAGAAATAGAATGGATGGCAAGTGACTGCAAAAAATGCATGTGTCTGCAGACATTAGCAATGATGCTAAGGTAGTTGCATTTCAATAAAATATGCATTTATATCTGACAAGGAAAATGCATTTCTTATGTAGGTTGCACACCTTATTTGGTGTCTCCCAACAATTCTGTTTATTTTTTAAGTAGATGAATTTTCTAAAAGCTGGAACCAGTGACTTCAGTGTGGCTTATTAGCAACAAGAACAAACTTCTGCAACAAATTCTTCAATTTTGTTTTTTCTTTTCAATAAATACCAGAGTGTGTTATAGCTCCAATTCAAACTTAACAGGTGAGATGTACTGCAGAATCAGTAACAGTGCATAAAAAATCTTCGAGGTGAAATTTACTAAAGTCAACAGGAGGGCTTTCTGATGCTCAGCTGCAAACATATGTGCACATCCAAATTTAGTCTCTGACTCAGTGGCTCATCTGAGTGAGTTTTTTGTTACTGGTGTTGCATTTACAACTATATGCACTTAAAGACTATATTAATATTGAAATTGTGATGTCCCTCAACATATTGGAGCAAGTTGCAACCCTGCTAAACTAAACATGACAGTTTATGACTGTTCACCCAGTCTAAAAATGCATAATTAACTACGTATTAAGTGCAATTGATTAAGTAACTGGTGTGCTTGCAGCATAAAATGTGTCACTTAAGTAAAAGAGAATAGTTTACCTTGGTTGATGAGGTGTTTTGACTATTGTCTTCACTGAAAAGCAGATAAGTACTAACAAGCTCCCATTGTAGAATTCAGGTACTGCTGAAGGGTAACCGAAGATTAAAGAAATGCACCCTTAGCTAGAGGGTCTAGCAGAAAGTATATTACTGCCCAGCTGTAAGTGGGACCTCCAAAATAATTGCATGGCCCAAGTGGTACATTAAACTTTTACAAATATTTCAAACTAAGCAGACTGAAGAAATTAGTAGAATGTTTAAGAAGAAGATACACAGCAGGAAAACACTTGTAAAAAAGCAGTATGAGCAGAAGGAATATTGCAAACATATCACGTAAGAAAAGCTATACAGAAAGACATCATCTGCAGATGAGACAGACTGATTTCAGCCTGCAAGACAAAAAAAGGAAATAAATTGTATAAGGAAAAGTATACAGAGGTCAGGCTGATATAAACTGATACACATTAAGCAATTAACTGTAGTGATCAGATTTGTACTTTGTAGTCTTTTATCAGAAAGAGACCAAACAGACAGTTACATTTCTGTAGGCTGAAGGCAGAATTCAGTTGACTAAAATGCGTTGTGAGTTCTGCTGGAAAGGGAAGTGTAGTGTAAGAGCATCTAGGAGATGTGCAGATAACAACAGTGCCATGTGAACGTGAGAAGTCACTGGTTCATTTTCTGCACCACAACTGGACTGTTTGGTTCATCCACTAGAAATCAAGTGGAAATTAAATATCATAGAGTAGGATATGTTGGAAAGGGAGATTCTGCTTTGTAAGCTTTACAATTATTTTGTCATTCAGCTTAAGATAGACAGCTCACAAAACCAGTATCTAAGTCAGACCAAATATGTATGAAAAGCTAATCAAGGGCATTACAGTGTCTAGAGAGAGGAAGCAGTCCTAGCAAACAGAAACAGAAGAAGGAAAGTATTAAGTAATTCATAAAGCTGAGCACTTTTCAAAAAAGAATTCTCACTGTGAATTGCATATGGATATCTGGTTTTATGACTGGAAAACTGATCTTGAAACTTCAGAAAAAAAAATTCATGTCATTAATTTTAAATTCAAAGCCATATTGAAAAGAATTGTATGAAGATCAATAAATAACTATAATTATTGAGGAAAACGATGAATAAAACATTAAATTGCAGGCTGTAAGCCTCTAGGCACTTTGCACCATTAAATATATTCCTATTTTTGTATCTCAGCTCTGTCTGAAAAAGGAAGAAAATGAAGAACTTTAAAAGAAAATGATTCTTTTACTGAAAAAGAACCTTGAACACCTTCTTTGTTATGAATAAAAATTACATTGGAATGAAAGCTAGCTTCAAATACCATATTATTTAAGTAGAAAAGAGCAAGAATTCATTCAACACGAGAAAAATTGCTGGGTAGACCATTTCCAATATAGCATGTACATTTTTGGGTACAATACATACTTTCTGATAGGCAAAATTTTCTGAACATTGGCATACAAAAGTACATCTCAAGAAAGTGAAAATTATTCCTAGAGATTCAGCTGAAGCAGCAATTACAAATAATTACTTACTTGTCTCCTTGTCAGGAGCTTGTGGTCCCTTGAAAATTTAGTTTGAAGTTCTCTCTGATTTCTAGATTAATTAGATGAGAAAACTGTACAATCTTCTGATGCTTTTCATTTTACAGTCATTGCGTAGACCAAATCACTAAAAGACTTTATATAAGAATATATGTTGTATAAGTTCTAAAATAAATTATAACTTAATTTTGTGTATTTTTGATGTAAACCTTTTTTTTGATATCATTTTATGTCACTTCGTTATGTAACAACTATTGCTTCTATGAGTCTTACATCAGTGCAGGACTTCTGTTATAAAGTTATAACGTGCATTAATCACAGAACTACTTCTGCTTCCTAATGTAAACAATGTTTCATTTCTTTGTAATGATTCTGTTTAAACATTCATACCTATCTCTTTTGTTATAGGGCAGGGTTTCTACTTTCAGATTCTTCTTAAAAGCTGATGACTTTTTTCTGCCTTTTAAATTTGGGAACTCATTTGTTTTCAACTTACTAAGTAGTCATTGCCTTCCATTCAGTATGCCTTTTATTCAAACATTGGTTTTGCGAGTAATTAGTATGTGTCATGGCAAATTTCTATCAATTGGTCTGCATCACTGGCCTTAAATTGCTTCAATTACTAACATCCAAGCATTGGTCAAATGATTCTAAAAAACATGAGGCTGCACATGCCTCAGTACGAACTTACACTGCACACTGCTTAGCACTCTTCCTCTACCATAATTTCAAAGGCCAGTTACTTGTGATTTGCTAGTAACTTGTGAGGATCATCAGACCAAGCTGTAAATGTTTTAAGTTCAGCCCTTGAAACAGAAAATGAGTATTAAAAATGTCAGACAGGGTGATCATTGAACCCATTCTCACTTCATGCACAACATCTGTTACGTGCATTCCCAACATTCACTGAGTACTCTAAAACTGAAAAAAAGCCTCAAAAACCCACCATTTGCCAAAGGAGGAGAGCAGGAGAGATCCAGAATACTGAAAACTCCTAGAACTGTCCTGGATTTAATGAAAGGTCTGTCAAGTTTATTCTTCTCTTTCACACAGTGGCCAAAAGATGACTAAGGACTGGAAAGAAGGAAAGAAAACTGTCTTTAAGGGCACTTTCTTTCAGCAAGAAATGCACCTTTTTGGCTATTCAGCTGCTTAACTACAGCTTGAAACAATTTTCTGAGTCATATATCATAAAATACAGATTAAAATTAATATTGGAATCTGATGGCAATCTCTAGCCAATGCCAAAATTTAGGCTGGAGCTTTAGACAGAGCTTTCGTTTTGTGCAATGACCAGCAACAACTCAAAAAAATAGAAGACAGAGGGAAAATCCATAAATTTTGGTAATTGTATTTTTAATTGCACCTTCATGTACGGGACTAAGATTTTTAAATATTCCATAGGTGTGGCTAAATAACTCCAAAATACAGAACACCTGGTAGAACTGTGTTGTAGTAGAGCAGTGTTTATAAATGTAGGTGGTAAAAGCCAAGTTACTTCCTATATAAGTAATAGGTTTATCACTAAGCCAATGCCAAACACTGAATATTGCTAGAAAAAAAAGGTATTGTCTAATTAAAAGGACCATAAAGCTTTAAGAACTGATCTTAAAATACAAGAGAAACAACAGAACTGATTTATATTATGCTGAACATATTTCTGCATAAGTAACATCTTAAAAAAATATTTTTCCACAGTAATTTAACTTTTTTACCCTTTTAGTATTAAAAGAAATATATCCACTGCTGTACCAGTTTTGATCAGACTAAAATAGGAAATTATAATGAATCCTTGCCTTCTGCTACAGCAGAGAAAAGCTAATGTCATGAGGTTGACTAAAATTCTGTGACTAAAGAGCACTAAAAAAATGATCGCTATTTCAGAATGTACACGCTAACTACTCCTGGACAAAATTCCCTTTATAATGACTGACGCTTCTCTAACCTTTGCTGTGTCAGTGTTAACTCTGCGCTAGAAGGTAAATGCAGTAAGCCTTTTTGATCTGCAAGTGAGCCTCACGGAAGCCGGGTAAGATGCCTCAAATATTGTAGCAACATCCTTGCACTTTCTCCTTTAGAAGAGTTCAACCTGCTCAACAAAGCAGAAATTTTGGAGGTCACGAACACATCTGACCCATTAAAGGACACTTGGCTTGACTCTTTTATAACACATGTAATGACCCCTTTCATAGAAAACAAACTACTTGGAGCCATAATGCATCAAGTTATCTGTCCCATTCTAAGAAAGATGCACATATCAGGGAAGAAGTTTTTCAGTTTCCAATGGCTTCAGTGTCTCCCAAACCATAGACAACTTGGTCTAAGTGAATTAACCAAACCCTGACTTTTTTTTTTCCCTCTCCAGTCTTTACCAACACAGAACACTTAGTGATAATACATTCAGAACTTCATTCAGAAATAAATGGGACAGCATGGCGATGGACAGTTTATCAGACAGAAAACATTAGCATTCTGCATCTGCTCTCGTAACAGTTATCCATGTATGTATTATACATGCAGTATCATTTCACTTCCCATTCCCAGATTCCCACTGAACTGTCATCCAAAGTGTGTCAATGCTGCTACACCTCTAGAATTCCAGTGCAAGTAGCCCCCCCGCCCTGTGAAACATGAAGGATAAGGCCATTTCCATATCCCTCTTTGGTCTTCTTGGGCTCAAAAGAAAAAGTTCTTTTCAAAATTATTCTGAAATTCTTTTAAGCACAAGAAGCCCAAAGAGGCATATGGAAATGGCCTGATACTACAGGTTGCAAAAGAAATTCCTGTGCTCCAGAGAGCTCAAGAGTTGTACTTGTGCATGACTGCAAGCTACAAGTGGAGGTATGACATTTTTCACCCTGCAATCTCCCTTTCAGGTGAGGCACACAGTGAGGATGCAAAATAACTTGTATCCTAATATATTGCCTTATTTAAAAACAAAACCAAAACCACATTCGTTTTCAAAGCAAATCTTTCTGGATTTGAAACATCTTCCTCAATGCTTATGGTATAACTATAGGAAAGCAAAAAGTGAAGATATCCTTCATTATCTGGGTTTTATTTTTTCTGAAAGTATGATTCCATCAACACCTCTAGCATCTGTTTGTAACAATATAAAATATTTAGGTTGCTGCATGGAAGTGATATCATTTAGTAACTTGCTTTTCAAATCAAAGTGGGCATTCTAAATTTCCATGCTTTAATTGTAGTGTTCTCTATAATTATTTGCAAAATCGTAGAGCTTTACTTCAGTGGAGAAATCTAGGAAAACACCTCTCTTTTTTAAGCTTAGTGATTGAAGAAACCATATGGACTATATTTCTTCATCTTTTCTGGTATCAGGGAGTGTGCTATCCATCTGGAATCCTTGAGGGTTGTTTTCTGAATTGACAGATATTATATTTAACGATCACATACTTTTAAGGACCATGCCTTTGAAAAAAAAGGAAAATGGAAACCCAAAATAAATAAATACAATTTGTGTATACAATCTAAAATAAACTTTAGCTCAAATGAAATAATTTCTATTTCCAAACATAATACATTATCAAAACTACTTTTTAAAATGTATACTGATTAACAGAGATAACCAGAACATTCACCTAATCTGCAGTATACTTCAAAAGGAAAGTTTTTTTAGAAATAAGTATTAAGAGTCAAGTTTGAGCACTTTTACATTTGGTATAAGTCACTCAACAGGTCATTATTTGATTTAATAATTGTATGTGTATTTGTCTTCAAAGACAAATTAAAACACAGTGCTGTCGCCTCGTAGAAACAAGGTGCCAGGCCAGATAAAGCAAGATGAAGGGTTGGATTTGGCCCGCAGGCCATCAGTCTGGTACCCCTGCATTAAAACAACAATTTTAGAAATTGTGTTCTACACTCACTTCCCTCTCTGATAAATGCTTTGCCCTTTACAGTTGAGTTCCAAGGTGATGGACCCCCAGTGTGTAACTGCTGTAAGACCTCAATGAGAATGGCTGAGTCATGATGTCTTCATCGCTCCATAATCCCATTACCATCTATATCTCCTCTACCTAGCTAAATATCTCTATTAGTCTCCTGACAGATTCACTCAGAAGAAGCAACCAACCTGGAGATCAGAATAACTGTAATCAACATCTTATAATTTATCAGCTACCCTGTTTGTAGTGACTCTTTTTTTTTCCCCAGATACCTTCATATCTTGGTGAACTGTAAGCAGGTAAGTGGAATGGATCTCAACTTTAACTTCCTTCTCCATGAATCTCCCCATATATTTATTTCCTGAAGATACAACACATCATCTATATTTCTTTGTTTTTTCCAATTCCCTAAAAAGTTCTGCTTTTATACAAGAAAGATACAGGCACATATGCTTATAAAAAATACATGTATATGTGTATCAAATGTTCATTTTATCTGCATTGATACTTGTGCAAGTTCTTCTCACGCACCCAGATGCATGCATAGTATTAAACATTTAACACTTTGTTTTGTCAGGGCTAAATGTTGACACCAACTCAAACCACGTTTTACCTTAAATTATGCTTCAGCGTTCCAAGATTTCCACTGTATCTTGTAAAAATGCCTTTAATCTTCATTATGATCCTTTTGATATTGAAGTAGAACCTGTCTACAATAAATCAACACTGGAGCTCAAAACATCCTTAAGTACAGTAGAATCCAATGCCTTGTGCATATTTTCTCAGATGACATGAAGGCAATTGGCACTAAATTTACAGAACACCATAACTAATAGAAAAGCTGCTGCTTAAGAAATAGTTAAATATAAAGACTTGCCCAGACGGCTAGAGAACAGGTTCACTAAGGCCATATATCAGATAGCACAGGGCATCTCAAAAAGTGTAAAAATTATTCTTGGTAACCACCATACAGATGGTCTTCTCTCTCTGGGGGTCCAAAATGAAAGGGGAAAAAATACAACTTGCAGCAGCCCTCTACAAAACACAGAGCAGAAAAGAGAGAAGAAGAAGGGGAAAAGGCAGTTCTTTGCAGCCACAGAATAAGCACAAGATCTTCATCACTCTCATTTTTACTTACAACCTCCGTGCTAGAATGGGTATGGACCAAGAAGAAAAGCTATGGTTTAAAGGTCTTTGATTCTCTTTTCCTAATAGGAATCTAAATTGACAGTTAGAACAGTAACACTGTTAAGTTGGAGGAGCTATAGAGGCATCACATCAGATAGTCAAAATAAATCCACTATGTTTTGACACACTGCATAAATTTTGTCCTCTTACGTACTACCACAGAAGGATGATACATAAAACCACATTAAATCTGAAGACAAGTCTCTAATATCTCTGGAGTACATTGCAACATCATCCCACTTGACATATTCACCAGGGAGGTAAGTGAAATCTCCACAGGGATCTAATACAGCTGTTCGCTTGACAATTTCAGAGTAAATTCCTGAACTTAAGTTCAATTCAGATCTTTGTCACTGCAAGCCTGGATGTTGCACTAGTAAAGAGCTCGAAGCTCAACTAACCAGTAATGTCCAAATCAATCAAATATTTGGTTCAATAAATAAACTGGTACATTCCTCTAAAGGCAACCATATGTTTACCCTGACAACTATGGCAATGAATTTGTTGGTAACTCATAAAATATTATACAGAATTAAGCAGGCTTCTGAAGCTCTGGCAATAAAGTTGTGTTGGACCAGCTTCTTTATGTACAAGCCTGGATTTACTTCCAAACAAGATAGCACAAACCACATCAAATATATATATATATAAGAATCAAAATCTTAGTCTCTCCATTTTGTCTGGATCTCCTTGTGTGGATCTGGCTGTACGAAGACCAGAAACTAACTCATTTTCCCCAGCCAAGAACTTCCTTATGACTGCAAGACTAGTACAGAGACCCTCTGGCAGACACAGAGCTGGCACTTCTACTCCAGCTCCCAGCTCCAGGACTTTCCCTCTTCTCTGTTGGCAGGCAACTATTTAGAGGCCAGTTGGAAGAGTTTAGAATATCTCCAAGGTTGCTCTAAACTATAGTTATCTGGTATAAAACTAGTCTGGGAATAAAACGGGACTGCAAAGATCAAGTGTTCATTTTTTGGCTCAGTCTTGCCCCATTAGTTATCACATATCCTACTTTTTTCTCATTCAGTCTCTTTTCCGGTTGCAGGTTCCAAGATTTTCCAAGCCTTTTGCTTTATGAAAATACAAGAATTTGATACTGGAATTAATACAGAAGGTCTTAATTTTTGTGAATTTTCAAGTTATCTTCTTTCAAAGGACAAATATTAATAAGGAAAAGAGATTAGGTAGCCCCATAAATCACAACATTTGAGCTTTAATCTTACTCAAGCCAACCAAACTCAGATAATACTCTCTTTAAGTAGCTTTAATAACCTTTACATCTTTTCTCAGTTTTTGACACTACATGCTGAACCCTTCCCCTTCTTTCTGCTGTAACACTGCTTGGCTTGGAGACTGGCAGGTATCTATAATTATGGTCTGTACTGCATCCTTCAAATAGATGCTTGCTTTCTTTTTTAACTCCTTAACAGTTAGATTGTTTTCTAACTGGCAATTTTGATGCTATATGGCTGACAATGCAATATGACTCTCTTGCACCAAGCTCCTTTTTTCTCAATGCTCTCAGTTTTCCTGAAAAGCTATGAGTAAAATACGGTGTCTGTGCAAATTTGAGGAGACTGAAAAATTTTTGTGGGTGGGGAACGTTAAAACAATAAAGTCAACCCTAATCACAATGTGGGAATAATACTGTTGCCATTAGTCTAGCTTGGATTTACACCTATTGGCCAATAATATTATGCACAAACGTTATCCTCTTCAAAACCACAGTATTGTAGAAAACATTAACTGGTTAATCCTCACAGTGCCACTTCCAACATGTGACTGGGAATGAAAATTATTCCGATTGTACAGCAGAAGAATTGAAGCCACATTTCTAAAGCATGCTACATTAGAAGATGTAATCAGCCCGTGGCAGCAAAGCACTTCATGCAGATTGTGCTTACTGTATAGGCAGCTAAGGTAGCTCTAAGAATCACTTCATGGACGTCTATAACATCTTCACTGTCAGCACAGGCTAAGAGGCAAAAGGACCAATGCTTTCCAAGTCTAATAACTGCACATGGAAAAACAAATATACCAACAATTATTACTATGTAGACAGAGCATGCTGGTGCCCCCCATTAACCACACGGTAATCATGCTATTGAAACGAATACTAATTTCAGCAAGACTTATTTAGATATCGATTTAATTTCTGAGTAATTGTTCATAAATTACTTGCCTAAAACTATTACTATTCCACCTTCACAAGCAAAGCTTAAATTAAACTTCTCTGATTTTGCACACTCTCCATTTGGGTACCCGCTGCTGTACATTACAACTACAACAGTAAGAACTCAGACTTCAACGTTTTCCAAGTGTAATGTGAAGAATTAGTCTTTACCCTAAACTGGTTTCCTGGAAAAATCTGATGTTTCAGGTAATGGTCCACTTGTAAATGTGCTCTATTCTATTGCAGATACACCTCTGCCATATGACAAAAACCCCTCAAGTGTCTGACATACTCTGTAGTTCTCTTTAGAAAACACGCTCAACAAGAACATGAACACACTGAAAGAAAGCAGTTAGAAGTAATCTTTAGGAAATACACTTCACTTCTGCTCTCTTAAGGTGAAATATACCCCGTACGATATTCTCTTCATGTGTCAAGTAGCCGTTTCAGGTACTTTTCCACAAATAGATTCCCTTGTTTTTTGAAGTAGCTTAATATCTTTGTCTGGTAAGTAGAAGAGAAAGTGAAGGAGTTGAGGAGGAATATGAGAAAAAGGCCAACAACTAGAGAAGGGAAGGAGAAAGAGCATAAGATGTGCACAGAGCATGTCAGAGAGCATTGAGGGACAGTTGCTGTGCAAGCAAAGGTGATATGGGAATGAGCACAGCAATAAGGGTGGCATGAGCAACCTCATCAATGAAAACCAGGATGTAAAGTAGCAAGAATAGGTCAAGTCCTGAGGCTACAGTCAGGGTCAGACACAATCCCAGTTACCCAGCTGTAGTGATTAGGTAGGATGATCCCTTGCCAGGAAATTAAAACTTTTCTTAATCTACCCTAGATAATCTAATGGTGCGATTATCTGCTTATGAAATAACAAGAAATGTATTTCTTCTTCAACTGACCAGAAGACAGAACTTCTTTACGGAAAGAGACTGGCCACCCTAACACATGCTGCCATCATGCACCAAGCAGAACACTGCTGTCACGCTGAGGGCAATGCTAACATTGCAGGGAAAATGCAGTTCCAGTAACAGATCAAAATCCACTTATCAAGCACAGGAAGATCTGGGCTATCACTTTCATGTGATTCTGGTTTTCTGGCTCTGTAGTCAGCCTCAACATCCCGTCTTTTTATTGAAAATCTTAAATTTGTAAGAGCAAGGATTTTCAGGGTCTTATTTCAAAACCAAACCTATGTAGATAGTTATTATCCAGAAAAAATATGTAGATGGAGAAGCCAAATTAAAGTTCTAGATCTTATCCTGGGACCCTTATGAGAGGTAAGTAAGGATAATGTAAACAAAATCAGGTTATCAGAATTTTTATTTGCTGCCATAAAGAAGAAGTAAGAAAGAATAAAGTATGTAAGAAACGGTATTTGAAATACCTACCCAAGTAGCATTCTAACAATACAGATGCTCTGAAATCAAAGAAGAGCAAAAAAAAGAAAAAAACTCTTTAAACATTATTAATGCTATCTAATTACACTGACTCATACTAGACTGAAAAAAATCCATTACAAATACTTAATAAGGGTAGATAAAATGAGTTTCTTCTTACTTAATTCCATACACGCATTTAAGGCTGCCCTAAGCCCTCCATGAAACTTAATGGTGTCTTTTAGCCCTTTCCTATTCAATTTATTAAAAATTGGATAGCTTAAATATGAAAACATATATTAATGATAACATTGACTGCAGTTCTATGAAATAAATAAAAAATACTTTTCTCAAATATACACTCCAATGACTTTGACATGACATTTTTTTTCTTTCCTGTGTGACACTACTCTACCTTTACAGATATAATAACATTACTATCCTTAAAACCATACATTTTGAACTTTCTGGTTTTCAAAGGCAATCTGAGTCCTTACCATTGCATTAATACAGACTTTAGACTCTTTTAATTATTATCTTCTTTAGATCAGAAAGAAGGAAAACATCTTGACCTACATTTGCAGAGACAAAATAACCTGAGAGAGTGAGGTTTTGGTGCAGGTTCTTCATTATTTCAATTTTTAAAGGACAGTTACAATACACTCAAAGCAAACTCAGGAGAGTCATTATTATAGAAACAGAGTCTCTGGAAGAACTGTTTGATATCAGCAAAGATAAAATATGAGTAGAGCTGGAGAAGAGGATTTTGTGTTGAATATGTAGGTAGATAGGGACATCTGGAAGGAGAAAAGACTATACAGGAACAAATGAGATTGCCATACATTATTTTTCCCAGGAATGGGATCACAGGTAAAAAGCCTGATCTGCAGCAACAAGAGCAGAAACTGTCTGCAGAAGTCATAACTCCTAGAATGTTGACAGTAAAATTTTGCTAAAGGCATTTCTGCAATTTATTGTTTGTTTTACCTTGAGGGAGAAGTGGAAGGGGACAAAAAAATGAAGGGATATTTTATCTCTGCATTGAAAATGCATTCAACTTTCAAAGAGGCACACACTTTAGCTGTACCGTTCTTTGCTGTTCACAAGAAATTTAACAGATGAGAGAAATCCTAGAATCCCACAGCGCTCACAGGTGCCTGCCTCTTAACCTGGAGCTCATTAATGGACTTTCTCTTCTTGGTCTCTATTCTCCATATTTGAACAGTTCCCATTGGCTTTTCACCTTTGTTTCTTCCTCCCATCCCCCCTTTTTTTTCCTCCTTGTTAAACTCTATTTTCCTAAATTAATTTACATTCTCCAACTACTAGCAATCTATGATTTTGCCAGACAAGAGGGTTTGCCATTGCTTTTTGTATTTCAAAGAAACCCTTTCTTTGTTGATACAGGGACAACCCCAGACCTAGTGACTCCTTTTGCAAAGTAAGAATGATTAATGCTGACCAGAAGATACAACGTTTTTCTCTCACTCCCCTGAAATTATGTGACCCTCTATATGGACAAATAAATAATTAGTATTTCAATAGAAACAAACTCATAATTTCTAAATCCAGATGGCCTGCATGAATTTATGAGGTGAATATTTTCCTTTTTTTTTTAGTTTTTCATAAAGCAAGGACACAACCTAAAACTTTTTAAAAAGACAAGTTTTTCAGTAACGCAATACTGGATATGGTGTAGGGTTCAAGTTTATTATCCACATGAGATCCATAACCTACGAACACAGTACTGTTAAATAATGTCATTCTTCTCATAAAGTACATATTTTCCAGCTGGATGCAAGTTAAAATAGTTTGATATTTATGTTCTTGTAAGACTGAAGTGCAGATGGATGTAAAATTTGTCATGGAGCCCAGAAAAAAGAAGTCTCCAGGTGGCTTTTTTCTACCACAGCAGTCATGTACAATTCAATATGTGCTCCAGAGCATTTAGTTCTTCTATAAACAGTGTCAGCAAAATTTCTGGGTCTCTTTCATGAATATTTTAAAAACTTTATTCAGGCTGAAACATGAATGTTCTTTAGCATGAAAGCTGCATCTCACCACTGAAAGACTAGCAAGTGAAGAGAACAACACAGAACTGTAGATAGATTGAATCAAGCAATACTTTTATTGAATACCCTACTGGAGCAACATTTTACTAATGGGGTTAAATTTCAAGTATTCAAGGAGCCTCAAAGTCCTGAACTTTTGGGGTCTCACACAGAAAACATACACACTACTGACATTTCAAGTGATGTGCTGATGGTAGAATTCCAGGATACCTTCAGAAATCTGTACTACAATACTTTTGCCTGAAGGATATCTCTCACTTTTAACAACTATGGGAGCTATTTCAGAGAATTCCTGGCATCTTTGAAAAATGAGAGATTTCACAGAAATGAAAGCACTGTAATATAGAAAAAAAAATTTATAAAATTTTACTTTAAAAAGTACCTGTTACACGCTATGTGCTTAACATAAACCTGCTGGTAAGGGTGTTGACAAGTCCAGAACACAATTAACACAGAAAAATTAGTGGGGCTTATGCACAGTGAATAATGTTTAATATACACAACGCTACCAGAACAGAATAATAATCTACTAGTTATCACTGTAGAGCAGTTACTAACGTCAATAATAACAGCATTATATTATGACTCCTAATTTTAACTAAAAAAAACCTGTTTTCCTCAAAGTATTTTCTCCTAAGGCATATAAAGTCAAATTTTGAATTTATGCTGTCTTTCTCTCCCACTAAATTATCTAAATACAGGAGCTCAAATTGAGAATTCTTTCTTTCTTCAAAAGACTCTACATATAACTAGTTTTCTTTTTTTTTTGTTTTATGTAAGAATTTTCTTACTGTGACAAACAAGAATGGACACTACCTGTCCTTTGATAAAATGGAAAACAGATATTGTGGGCACATTTTTTTGCTTGTGCATCTCTTTTACATGAAACTAATCAGATTTTTTTATAGTCACATGCTAATAGTATGTTTACCATTATTATGAATAATAAATGGAATAACAATGCCTGTATAAAGATGGTTTTCACTTGCCATCAATCTCATTTTACTATTTTGATTTTTTTTTTAATAGAAAAAGAACAGCAAATCCCAGGAACTCCAAGGAGACTTACAGCACTTTTGCATCAGCTTTTTACAAACATTACAGAAATGCCATCTCCAGGGCAGAGAGCTTAGAATGAAACACTGCTCCTAGAGGATTTGGACAGAAACACTGTAAGTGGCCCAACTGCTGTCAAGCCTGATAAACAAAGCACTTACTCAGATAGATACAAATTGATTTGATTACAGTTTCATTGAACTAATTTTAAGCTGCTCAAACTCTCTGCATTTAAAAGCAGAGAAGTTCTGGGCTGAGGACAACTATCCCAGCTTCCCAATAGCTTTGCAGATGTGGGTGTTTGGAGTAATTGGTTAGAGAACGGCTTTACCATGAGGCCTGGGGTCTGAACACACGGGAGAAAGTGATGTCCTTTATTCCCTGGGCCCTCATAGTTTACTCTTACAAGGTATGATATGTCATTTATATCATTTATACCAAACCCCCTAGCCAAATCAGTCTCCATCCCAGTCTGGTTGGATATGTACATTAAAAAGACAAACAAACCCAATCCTAATAGAAAAAGCCTTCTGCACTGCCCAAAGCCACGTGGAGAATGTCGCTGTGGAAAGCAGCGGCTGCACTGCCTGTGGGGCCTGGGCCTCCTCTCCTGCCGCGCTGCTGCTCTCGCCAGCGGTCACTGGAAGAGAAGTGGGTTATGATGGAGAACAAAATGTTGGTGTAAGTAATGAACAAAAGTAAGTAATGAAAGGGCCTCCCGGTTCTAATATACTTTGGGTAAGCTGATCGGGTTTTTTCATTTAAAAATCTGCACATCCCTATTTCCAGTTTGGCAGACTGTGTACCTAATAAGGCAAATGTTGGTCACACAAATACAGGAATAGGAGTACATAATATAAATTATCAAATTAACCTGAAAATATTGCATATTAATTTCTTAGCTCTCGTTCTCTTTCAAAAACCTTATTCTCTTACACAAGCCAGACTTCTATTTAAAAGTTTTTAAGAGAAATACTCTGGTGTATTCTCCCTGCCACAGTCCCCAGGTAGCTTCATATCCCAGCCTGTGAACCATTAGCTGGGCAACACGATGACCTGATCTAAAAAAGGAAAGACGTATTAGTATTTTTCCTATTAGTCTTCTTGTTACAAAAGCATTCTGAGTAAAAAGTTAGCGAAACCAAGGAAATAATTTGTAAGTATTCTGTAATAGGTTTGTGTGAATGCCAACAGTATTTTATTTTTTCCAATAAAGTAAAATAGGGACTGTAGCAATAAATAAATATAATAGGTACCACAGTAGGGACTGCCTGCCACAGTTGATAAGATTTAGGAGACTCACTCAAAATACAGCTGCCCCACAACAATATTCCACTGCTCTGTACAGCTTAAGAAGGCAAGGAAGGGCCACAAGAGAGGCTCCAAGATAAACTAATCAGTACTAAAATTAATCACACTAAAAATCCTGACATTAAACACTTCTTCAATGATTTTTAAAATTTCTTTTGAATACTCAAAGTAATACCAATGTCTGAAATAATATCCCCATGCACTCTGAACAAGTCCTCAAGTTTTAAAAGAATTCTGAATCCCAGAAGGACTACTGTCAGGTCAGCTCAGGACAACTGGCTCCACTGTAGTTCTTAACACACTGTAGAAAACAACACATTCTTGTAAAATATTTTTCCTCCATGAAAACAAATGCAGAACAGGATTTGAAAACAAAAATAACATAGACTGGCAGTAAAAAGGCCAATAAAGAGATTGTGAACCACCGCACACAAAAATGAGTTCACTTATACAGGTAATTTTAACTCAAGCCTATACAGTCACTGCACTGAGTCATGCATCAGACTATTTTTCTATTCAGGAGTGGAGACAAAGCATGAAGAGTAATGTAGGCTTTTTTCTCCCTCTTCCCCCCCCCAAAAAAAAGACTGGGGACACACACACACACACTAACACTAGTTTATTGGAGACATTTCAAAAAAGAACAGCAAAAATATCATTAAATACTTGGAAAGGGACTAATTTCTGAGAAAAACCTAAGATACTTAGTAGCTTGCAGTCTTGCTAAAGGATGAATTCGAAGATATATAACTGATAGTCGATGTGTACTGGACAGATTTAAGCAACAATTATAAAGTATTTAGAAGCTATATTACAAGAAATAAGAAACTACCACTGAAAAATTCATATTTAAATTAGATACATAACTGTGAGGTGGGAGTTCTTATAGAAAATCAATGAGACTGTGGATATTGTGCCATGACCAAGTTAAATGAGTATAAAACCAAAGTGCTGCTGAAAGGGTAGGTCCACTATTCCCTCTACCTCCAGTCCCCAAAGGAATATTAATTCTACGTAAGCAGACCAGAGAGCACTCATGTCTTCTTCTTATGCAGGCCCTCGACATATGCCATGCCCTAGATCTATTATCTCCTGTTACCACTGTTCTTCTCTTATGGAGGCTGGGGAACCTGCTCTGTAGGGTCTCATAGAGCACATATTCTTTCTCTCTTCCCAGCACTTTACTTATCTTGTGGTTATACAGGATGAGCATTTTTTTTGTGAGTTAACAAAAGTCAATTAGCCATCATTTTGATTAGTAATCACAAAAGAACACGTCTTCTTAAGTCAAAATGTAAGAAGCCTTTGTCCTGCTGTATTAAAAGGTAGACTAAAAAACTTATGATTGCCTTTCTTGACTATTGTCAACATATCAGGCTTAACAGAGAGGAGTATAAGCAGCTACTGAAGTTACAAATAAAACTCATTCAGAAACAATATCCTACATCATTGCATATACTGGACAACAGGTCCTCTGTTACAGTGGTGGCAGCCTAAAAAATACACTGTGATTTACGATGAAACTGCTCAATAAGAAAAATGCCTCACTGAGGCAGGAAAGTGAAATTGCAACCTTCATCTTTCTTCTGACAGCAAGTTTAATGGAAAGACCTAGAAGATAGTGAACAAACAATAATCTACCTACCACCATCCAGAAGGTGCACAGCACAAACCTTGTCTCTTTCAGTCAGGCAGCCTCAGTAATGAAGTAAATTAAACTAGATGCCTTTATGCCTAAGGAAACATTCCTCTTAAGGGGTAGGGTGGTGGGGTTGCTGTAGTTCTAGAGAAAAGCCAGTTACCATTAAAACTTGTTGGAAGAAGCACGGTTGCATAACAAAGATATGGTAGAATTTGTAATTGCATTTGATGTAGAGAGCCAGGGACAAAGACAAAGCAAAGACAAGTCTGTAGCCCACAAACCACAAGAATGTGGGTTAGTCAGTTCAAGACTCACAAGAGTAGTCTCCAGGCAAAACCAAAACAAACAAAAACTTCAATCCTTGTTAAAATCTCTTACTTGTGTTAGTACTGCAAGTTGCACACAAAGAATCAACCTGTTTTTAAATGACATTTTCAATAAAAAGCATTGTACTTCTATATGAAAGATCATCTTAACAAGCGTTTGTACTGAATCAATCTGAGAGTCTAGATGTACCTCCCTTAATTGCAGCTGCAGTGTGAGCACTGCACTGTGACTACCAAACACCTAAATAAAATGAAAGAATAGTTTTCTTCAGGTAGATATAAAAAAAAAATATTTCATTAATTTTACAGTTTTCATAGTCACATCTAACAATCAAAGCAAGCCAATAAAAAGGATTATTTCAGCCATTCTGTCCTTATATTATAAGGTCTAATCCCCCTCTCTGTTGGGACAAGAAATGAAACCAGTGAACTAGAAGGGCTTCACAAACTGTACAAAGAAAGTTGAGAGTATTTAATTTCCTCTTTTTATTGTTGGATTTGTAAGCTCGTTTTTCTGGACACAACATAATTTAAGAAAGAAATACAAATAAAAATGCAAGGTATGTTTTATTTCCCAGTGTCTTATGTCCCAACACTTACATATGTCTTAACTATAAAAGTGGAAATTTTATGGGAAGAGAAAGCTAAATAAAACTGTCCAGTAGCAACAACCGAACAAATTAATGATTTATTTGTGTTTTGTTAAGCATTGTGTGATGTATTCTTTTCATTGACTGTAAATGTCAAGATTTTAACACTGCTTTCAGCAGCCCTCACTGTTGGGCTATAAGATCCTATTAAACAAGGGTTCTTCAAAACTGATTTAGCTATGGCTTTTTCTGTTCAATTATGTGATGTCATGTTCACTCCTTATTAGAACTCCTCCATGTTAAAAGTTACTCATACTGTTATCATCTTCACTGATAATAGTATTAGAAATATCTTCCTTCCTTCAATTGTTCCTTCTAAAAGGCCCATTACATGTGGTTGTTACTCTGACTTGTAGAATTTGTCATAATCACTCCCCGAAAAATTCTTGACAAGTTTCTTTCATAAAATTGAGTAATTTCTTACAACCTGCTAACTCTCTGCACACATAATTGAAAACTGAACAATGCAACATGGATGCATCTGAATGGAAATGTAGTAATCTGAAAATAAAAATACTGTGTTTCACTCTAGCTTAACTTTAACTTCCGGTGCTCCATAAAAAACATCTGGAAAGATGATGTCTCCTTTTCTTCCTGCTTAATCAGTAGTACAGCTGAGACAGTATCAAGAAATTCTTTGTTCTCTCTTCACAACTTTAGACCGTATCAGCGCTATCGCTTTCTAGGAGAAAAATACTTTATTTCTGCTACTATTAGTAACAAAATCTCTTTCAATATCAGGGTGAGAAGTGTAGGTCAAAGACAAAAACATGACAGAAGGAAGCAGTCAAACTCAGTTCTGGATGCAGAGGAAAACAGATTTATTTATATGAGATACTAAATACCGTCATTTCTTTCTTACAGTGCTCTTGCAAATCCAGTGGAGACAGAGGACAGAGAGAGGTTCCTCGCAGAACACCCTGGCAGCAGCCAAGGCAGCCTGCAGTGCTGTTTCAAGATGATAGAAACTTGCATTCATAAGACTGAGAAAAGAAGGGAAGTAGTAGACCAAATATGTTCCAGTCTACTTTAAAACCTAAAAGCTGACTTTTCTGACTACTTAAGTCTTCTAAATAACAGATAGTTTTCTGAGACATTATTAGCGATTTCTGAGGCTACAAACCCATGCCTTGACTAAATCTTGGCTCTGATTTCTATGGTAAGGCTTAACTTTTTTAAGCTTACTACAACGTCATTTTCTGATGCATGTAGTAGAAGAGCAGATGAGAGTTACCTGAACTTTCTCAGCAGCTTCTCTTTCAGTATTCTTTTTAATATCATACTTTTTAAAGTAAATTTTATTTAGAAAATCCACTGCTATTACAAAAAAACTGGACTTACCATGCAGTTATATGTTGAAAATAATAATTATTTCAGAGGTTTAAAAAAAGAGAACACCATTTACTCTATCTGAACACTGTGTAAGTTGATATGCATTTGAATGGAGTAAAAAAGGAAAAGAAAAGCATCTCAATAGTTAATATCTCCTCCTCAGTTCTCTGCAAACCCAAAAGAATCACTGCACTTGGGAGAATATGTAAATGTACAAGGAGCATTTGGAGTTTAGGAGGTTTTAGAGCATGAAACTGTCCCTTTTAACTTCAGAGCATGGTTTCATTTGATCTTATTCTTAAATTTTAAAGATTTAAAAAAAGAAATTCAAACCAGATACTTAACAATTCTACAACTGTTCCCAAAGTTCCCACTCCAACAGGTATTTTTATTCTCTAAAAGAAAGAGATATTTTACTTAAGTCTCTTTATGTGGAGGGTTTGAGGGTATTTTTGCCTTACTGTTCTTCACAGTAGCAAAATATCAGACTCTCCTCACATATAAGATACAGGACTTTTATTCACTCTTCTTAGGGTAGCACTAGCATTTTCAAAACTGTAACAACTTATTTATCATGCTTTGTTATTGAGAAGTCTGCTCACCAATTAATCATCTAGCAACTGTAAATCAGGGTTCAATCATTCAGAATTATGAAGATGTACTGATCACAATGCACAGAAATGCAAGAAAATTATAAGAACCCTCCAAAACAGGTACTGAAGATGTCTGGAAAATTACAGTGCAACCAGGAGGATCCCAAATTGACCTGAAGTATTTTTCAGTATAAATGTCATCTCAGGTGCATTTAATGAGTATTTGTTAGACACTCCAGTGTATGAACTGCTTAATCTTTGAGGTCTCAGAAAGATGGAAGACATTACATAATGCCTCAGCATAAAACACATTGCTGGCTTAGATACAACAGCATAAGGCAAAAATCCATCATGCTGAAAAGGATGTTATATAGCATTTCAACAATCATTCTGGAGAGACGTAAAGAGCAAGATTAAGGTATCCTAAATATTTGTCTCTATAATGGAAGGTGACTGATTAAGCACGGTGATCTTTGTTCTCTAGAGTTAGAGGGGTGACCATCCACTGTCAGCAGCTGTGTTTTTAATGGATGCCACTGTCCCCTGAAATTACATAAGGGTTATTTTAGGTGAATTATAATAATGGAATGATTATTAAGATTCTCATAACACATTATTACTAGCAAGCTAGCCAGACACAGTTTTCCATTTTAAAATAACCAATGAATTAGAGAGCTATCCAATTTGAGTGAATCATGCCATGATCCTGGGAATTTCACCCAGGAGTGTTGCTGAGGCTTGCTCTGTTCACACGTTCACAAAATGATACTGTTTTCTGTACGGATACATATATTCCTGCTAAAATGGAGCCATAACAGTTACATGTGGCTGAAATTCAGGTCTCCCAGAGCACTGGCTAAAGTGACAAGGTTATAAAATCTTTACTTCCATTTCACTGGCTTTATCTGTATAGAAAAAAGCAAAATCCTATACTGAAACACATCATTGAACTCAGTAACAATTATTTAAACTCAAGCAACAGGTCTTCATTTAAAAGTCAACATTAAAACTATTTTTTTCAGTGCTGTCCCCCTGCAATGTATTCCCAAGGACATTAATTAACTGTCAGCCATACACAAATACAGAACAGATGGTACCCTAATGTAGAAAGTGTGCATCTCTGGATCACCTTTTAATGTATCATGAGCACTAAGCCGCTTTATTAATTCCAGTTCTGTCATTATAATTACAAACTTCTCACTTCTTTTCCTTATTTTCTCTCTAGAGGAGAAAAGAGGTCTACGTAAGATTTCTCTCCAAATTTCCCATTCATAAAGAATAGGTTAACTAAAAAAAAGCCCCTTCCAGAGAACTGTAGTGTAAATCAAATAGCCTCATGATGACTGTGCATTAAGTTATCAGCAATGTTGATAAGCAGACAGCAATCAAGTAATTCATTATGAAACATTGTTCTGATAAAATAAACTTAGAAGAGATTAAACAGATTTTCTAAAGCAAAAGCTAAATGCAATGAATTCCCATATAATTACAGCAGTTAGACTTTTCAGTCATAAGAGACACTTTACAAGTATATATGAGGCTTTTACTAGCCCACAATGACAGACCTGGGTTAGAATTACGAAGATGTAGGAATGAGATAAATGAGTCTCAGGACAGTGATTTCATGCTCCGTAACATTTGACATGAGCTTTCTGAACCCCCAGCTGAAAACATGCCATGAAACAAAGGATCTAATTCTCTGTTGTCTTGTAGTAATTTAGCCACAATCAAACTTGAGACGGGAAGAAAACCTGCATGGCGATTTGGCAATCCCAAGTACCAGCTAAATAGAAATATATAAAATTGCCAAGGTCAGAGTAGAGCATATTCTACACACAGATTTAACCACCTTTCATTAAATGCTACACTGAAGCATGGGTGATGTATAAACAACTTGCAAGATCGGGGCAACAGTATTTTTTAGGTATTTTAAATGACTGTTATTTTGTACATTTCATAACTTGAAGTTTTTTAATTAAGATTTTATCTTATTTTTATGAGTTACAAAACATTTAGCACAAGAGAGAATGCAAGAGGGTACCCTTAGTATACTCTGTGCTTAACTGAAGTGTCCTTTAAACTTTCTATTAGACAAGAAGGTTTAGGCCGAAAGATAGAAATGTCCTCATTAAACTACAGAAAGAGAGAAAGAAAAATAAGTGTAAATCAAAGAAACCTAAGCACAGCATGCCAGAGATGGTTGAGCACTTCTGCCCAGTTGGTTATAAGAGAAAAGTTAGTCAAGTAGTTGAGAGTAACAGTGAAAAAGAGTTGCAACCTGTGTTTGAGTACTTTTACCATGTCCCTAAGGACACCAAGACATTTAGGGAGAGGTTACAGAACAGCTTCTGTCCCTGCGTGCTCCCAGCTTTTCTCTTTGGAAAAAAAGTTCTAGGAGGCCACATTAGTTTTGCTGACTTCCGTATGCTGTTCCATGGAGATGGTGGCCCAGCAGACCCACAGTGTTTGCCCACAGTGGAGATGGGTAGTGCCTCTTGACTGCAGTCGTCACCTGCTGATGTGCAATCATGACAGTTGTGGACTGAGGAGTCTCTCAAAGATAACAAAAAGACATATAAATTGGGAATAGACACAGCTGTATATGAGGAGAAAAAAAGGAGGTAGGACTAGATTACCTACAGAGAACCCTACCAACCAAAATAATTATGCGACTCCAGACTGGGCCACGAAAAGAGTTTGTAAGTATTCACTCACAGTATTTATTTATCTGGTGTCAGAAACACTGAGTGTTGCTAAATGGGATTTTGAAGAAACAGTCAGAATTGAATAAAGGGCTGAATACTAGCAGTACATTTTAACCACTAATGCTGATGTGTCATAACTGTAAGAGGACTTTTAAGTGGAAACTATATGCATGTAAGTATTTTTTGTAAGACTTTCCACAAATGTGTAATGGGATGGAAAAGCACAGCTTGCCCTTAGTGGAAAGTAATGCTTCTCAGCATTTGTCATACAATTACCATTCTGTATTAAAAGGCAAAGAGATGTCAGAATTGTCTTTATAAGATGCTTGGCTCATGCATCATATTCTAAGGTTTGGGGTTTATTTTAAACTGAGAAGGAGTATCTACCTCAATTGCCAAGTTATCTGCACTTAACAAGCTTCTAAGTTTAAAATTATTCATTTTATATAGATTTCCTTCTTTAAATTAATTTGTCCTAGCCAATAAGCAGTATAGACTGGAATGTTAGCACCCATGCTATGGTAATTCCCTTGGTGGGAAAAGTAGTTAGAAAGGTCAAAATCTTTTAGGGATTATTCTAAACAATTTGATTACAGATTTGGGGTGGGAGGAGGAGGGAGAAAAAAAAAAGAAAACATCACAGCCCTGTAATGTAGCAGACAAAAACAGCATGAAGGGTGAGGAATATCTTTGAAAATCCTTCTACCTTTTTTCCTGTAAGATTTATAATATGTACTTCTGGTCCACAATGAAAGTCTTGACAAGAAATTATGCTTATTATTTAGAAAACCAGCTGCATCGGAATGCGGAGTCATTACGTGTTCGGAATGATACTGAATGTACATAGTACTTTCTTATCCATTCGACTTATAACTTCTCAATTGTACTTTTTCTCCAAACATTTCCTGAGTATTTAAGAACCAACTGTTTTTTACTGGAAGGTGCTTTGTTTCCTGCCAATAAGCACTGAAACAAAAGCTGTTGCCTCCAGCCTTTGCCACTGCTAAGCAGTGTAAGGTGAGCACACGCAGCACAGCCAGAGGTATGGTGGAAGGCACACTCTACCTCCATGCCTCACTAAATAATACATTGGCAAGGCAAGCACATAAGAGATTTGGTGTCTTGTAACTACTATCAGATGTGTGTCTATCAGGCTTCATGTTTGTTAGTCAAATGAGTCCAATGAATTAGAGGATGTTTAAATTTGTCTTTCTTTAAACAGGCACACAGTGAGTGCAGCAGAGTCACAACCGGAAAACTTAACTGAGAAGAACACAGCGGTAAGATAAGCTCAGTACAAATATGCAGTTTAATGTTTGGGGTGGAGGGTTGGTTTGGTTTTTGTTTGTTTTTTTTTAAATAAGTTGTCTAGCGTGAGGCCTGATACTGCTCACGTAATAAATAAGAATGAGGGGATAAAAGGAAAAAAAACCCAGCATGTCTTTCCTCAAGGTCCACAAATATGAATAATGCACTTTCTAGTTCTCTCTTATTAGATGAAAAAATGTTGAATTTGCTGGTAAGGTGTAAGATTTATTGTTTCAGTGTGATTTATCTCAAAATGCTGGGACCTTTTTACATTTGTTAGAATAGAGGTCTGCCATAATTTAGAGCTGGAACAACATTTCTTGAAATTTTTTATTTATCTATGCACATTGGCATCAGGATAAATGTTAGCATGTTAAATGACAGCACAAATTAATCTATTTTCTCAAAATATGGCTAGGAATTTGGAAGTCCTATACATTTTGTAATAATAAAGATCTATTTTAGCTCTTTTCATAAACTTGTCTGAGCTGCTTTTGTTAAGAAGAGTCTGAAATTTAAATGAAGAAATGTTACAGAAAAATGAGAATCTGCTTACCTACAGAAGAAACTGCAAGCTTTTCAAACTGTCAGAAATGTGCACGTAGCTCTCGTGTGCACACTTAAAGAGTCCACGGGGAAGAAGAGATTATTTAGTAAAGTGGCCAGCGAATATTGCAGTTGGACTAGATGATTGTTGCAGATCCCTTCCAATTGAACTATTTTATTCTATTATTGACAAAATTTAGAGGAGAACCCACCACTGGGTTTCCCTTTCATCCCCCTGTCTTCCTTTCCAGCACTGCCATAAACAAAGGGCTAAGATGCTTTTTTTACTGTAGCCTCCTCTGGATCCTGGTGGTTGGTCTAAGATGTTTTGGAAAATGCATTGGGTTGAATGAGATAGTGTCTTCATTTGCAACCTGTTGATCCTCCTCTCATGATTTATCCCAAGATGGCCTAAGGATCATCATGCCAAGGATTCCTGACAGTGCAGATAAACCCTGAACATCTGGATCCTCTTAGGGTTTGGGGTTTTTTTTTTGTTGTTGTCGTTGTTGTTTTTTTTTAATTGAGAAAGAAATCCAGCTCAATATGCAAAGGCAAACAGCAGGTGTTTGACAACAGACTGCTTTCTACTGTCTAGAGAGGACTCCTCTGTCCAATATGCATCATCTCACAGGGATACAGCTAAATGAACATAGCAAAACTATTTTCAAATAAACTGCATCAGTTACTATTTTTACAAATTCTAAATAGAATCTATTAATAAATCTAAATAAATCTAAATAACAAGTGAAAGAGGTTACATGTAAGAAACAAGATAGCAAGAATATGATGACAATTCAGGTAGCCATTCTGACAACAGAATACACAGCAGAACTGATACAGTTTTGCTCAACAGCTCTTTTAATTACTTGCATGAATATATTCACCAACTAATTGAATAAATGGTTCATGAAGACTAGAAGAGGACTTATCTCATTTACAGCACAAGAAGAAAAATACCATTTCAATGATCCTACTATGATCTTCATAGAAGACATGTTTATCAACTTCAGCTTTAATAAAAAATGACTCTGAAGTTTACTAGATATATGCAATTCATAAATCTACAAAATCTATAGGCTTTCCAATAGCTTTTTGCTCAGGACAAGTATAAATTTATCAGATTTATTACATGCAATGAAGAATTACCCTAGGCCTGTTAAAATCAGTGGGAGACAGATTCAAAAGATCCCAGAGAAGACACACAAAAAAAGTAAAACCTACAGTTTGATTGCAGTGTGTGAATGCTGTACTGTCAACTGGCCTCATAAACCAAACACATTCATGCAAATGGTTTACAGGTAGCATTCATATTTTGAAGAATATATAGCATTTCAGGTAGTTCCTTCACAAAAATTCCATCAATGATTTCTGCCAGAATTACTTCTCACTAGCTAACTTTATTTGTTTGGTACTGCAATCTCCCTCTCTCTAGCACATCACTTGTGGTCACAGCAGCACACTCAAGTCTCCCAAACTGAGGAATATGAGAGGGCAATGCTCCCTGCAGAGTTTTAACCCAACTGAAACTTTTATCCTATCAGGTTGATAATTTAAGTATGTGTTTCATTTTTATGGACTGTTATGTGACTGTTAGGAGAAGGGTTTTGGTGCAATGGGACTGAAAACATGAGTGTAACAGACAGAGTTCTCCCTTGCCACAAATCTCATATATGGGCAGGCTCGTAGTCTGCCGCTCTTGGGAAGAGGATAGTCACAGACTCACAGATGTGAATTAGCCTGCAATTTCAGCAAACTGGATAGTGTAATAAGTTTATTGTTGCTATGAAAGAATAAATCAAGATAAGTTTGGGGAAGAAGTGAATATGCCAGAGGACAAACATAGCCAGACAGCTGAGAGCTAAAAATAGTGGACACAAAAGCAAGAAAGAAAAAGGATACTTGATAAAAGTAACAATATCAGTTCTCCCCTTCACTTAAATAAGATAATTTTACAGGTGGCCAGTAAAAGTTAAAAACTACAGTCAGCATAGCCAGTATGAAATGATAATAGTGATTTAGGTCAAATTCCAAATCTGCTTGTTTCTTATTTCCTTTATTTTCTTTCTACATTTTCATAAAGCTAAGCTTTGCAAAGCTCAGGAAACAATTAAAATAATTGACAATTTCAGATACGCAGTATTCATAAAATATTTCACTTGATATAAATTCCTATTAGTATTCTACAGTGATTTAAACTACCATGAACAGGTATGGAAGGAAATTAGAAGATGGGAGACCAGTTTTGGAGACAGCAGTCGTAAAATGAGAAAAACTCAAGGATACCCCCAGGACACAACAGATTCTGGTTTGGGTGTGTGTTTGTGGGTGGTTATTTTTTCCCAGGGTTCAGAAAGAGACTTTAATTAAAATATATCTTTAGTAAATGGCTTAAGTTTAGCCAGGTTTAGGCCTACATTCAAATTTACTCCTGACACAAATGCAGATGTTACAATGAAATCTCTCTTTCAAGGGGTGGGGAAGTGCAGCAAATTACCAACTTTACAAACCATTAAATCTGGACACAATTTCACCTCATACAAGCCAATCTGTGCATGAAAATGAAGCACACAAGGGATTTTTTTGTTTGTCAGCTAGCAGCCATAGGTCCCACCCTAGACAAGTGTAAAACAAACTATCATTCTTAGTTAAATCTATTTTCAGAGATGCAAGGGAGAAGGGATTGAATTTCAGACTATTTTTGAATGACAGCATATCACCTACCCTGAAAACCAATGAAACCAACAAGAGGACCCACTAGCAACGAAGCAAAACATAGGAGAACATGGATATTGCATAAGCACACTCAATTGAATTAGGAAAAGCCCGCTTCACAGTCTAAAGTCCATCCTCACCTGCAGTATGAATCATAAGTATTTCTAACATACAACTACAAGTTAGGCTGAACATTCTTGCAGCTGGTGAACTTATCATCTGTTCTTCATTCTATGTTAAATGTCAGACCCATTTAGGATCTTTGATAGTACCAGGCAGCTTAGAACAACAGGTAGACGTAGTAGGGGAAAGGAAGGGTGTTACTCTTCTGCTTGCAGGAAGGGGAGAGCATGGGGGACAGATTGCATCAGTCAAGGGGAAGTAGCAGGATACTAGCCATAGGCACAACCAAGTGCTGCCAAAAAGCTAAAGGAGGGACAAGTCTTCAGGCAGTTTTGGTTGGAAAGAAGGTGAAAGCTGTGGGACAAGAAATTCTTCCCTGCTATTTTCAAGTAAGGTAGACCTTGAGTTTTCTTTTTAAAATATTCTTGGAGTGCATCAAATACCCAGCGCTTCTCCTGTGTTTTTTCCTCCTAAGCAAAATACTACAGATCACACAAATTCTGGCTTAAAATTGACTCAAAAACACCCCAAGCCCAATTCCCAACAATGCAGATTTAAGCTAAATCAAATGTAAGCATGTAAAAACCATAGAAACTCTCTTGCTAAGAAGGGAGGGCTAACAAATGGAGATTTTAGCTAGGGTCTCAGTTCTTCTTACATTTTTTCCTCTTTCTGTTTTAAATGCATGCTCTCTCTACTCAAACTCATTTTGAATGAGGGATGAAAATTCACCTTTTAGTATTTGCTACAGGGCAGAAAAACCTCAAAAATCAAGCCTCTTGGGAGCTGATTTCAGGAACTGGTGCAAAATGATAGAACGGCAATTTTCCTTCTCAAGCATACTATAAGAAAGCTGGAATAAGCCTTTGTGCGAACACAGTCAACTGATCAGAAAGATTTGATATCAGCGCTTAGTAATTTACCTGCCAGAACATGTTACAGTGCAATTAGAAGCACTGTACTGGGATGTGTTTCCAGAAAATCGAAGTACTCCCACAGCTAATGCAGTAGCCCTTCTGTCTCCTGGCTGCATTAAAATACTGTGTCTCTCTCTTACAATACTGACAGCTGTATCAAATCTAGAAGAAACCAGCAGTCACCTGTCACAACACCTTTCAGTGCAGCACACACTGATTACCAGGCACTCATTCATTAGCCTCACTTTGTTTGAAATTCTCCCTAATTGAGTGCTTGCTGCTTTTCCGCTCATAACAGACAGCAATTCTGCAGGCAAGCTTAAGGATAAAATACCTCAACACCACCCTTAATACACTCTTTAATTAACATATTCCTGCTGTATGAATGCACTGAGCCCTTTTACTAACTCTGGTTTACTAACTCTGGATCTGGTCTTACTAGATCTCACTTTTCATTGGGAAATGGCTTCTAGCCTGGCCACCAGCCTGTGCCCTGGTCTGTCTTGTGACCCACAAGGGCTCTCAAGCTGCCCCTTGGTGGCCTCTGCTGGTGTGGTGCTACCTATCTCTGACCCTAGGTACATGTTGCATTGGCAGGGCATGCTGGAGTTGGCAGACTTTCCCCTGCAGAAGGGCTCCGTGGAGATCCTCAAGCAGAAATGGGAGTCCACCAATGCTATGAGACCTGGCCCGATGCTCTTGGGCTCACCAGCCCCACGGTCCCTGGTGCCGGGTAAGATCAGCTGCAGCAGCACCGTGGAGAAAGTGTCAGCAGACAGCAGGAGGGAGGTTATGTTCAAGGAGGAGCCGTTAGGTGGCCCTCAGCAGATGGAGCATTTTCCCATCACTGTAGAGGAGCTGCGGAGCCACTTTGAAGCCATGGGTGGCAAGAAGGTAAGTGCCTGGGGTGGGTGGATATGGACTGCAAGTGCATAGATAAAGGCAGGGCCATTTTCCCAGCCTCACACCACCTCTCACCTGTGCCCCATTGGGGATGGGCAGTGTCAGCTATAGCTCCCATGGATGTCCTGTGGACAATTTGGATCAGTATGTTAATACTGAGTGTTCTATAGTACTCCTTATTCCATTATGTTACTGGTTGCTTATTGGTTGCTATACACCAACTTGTCCAGTAAATTAGCATGCAAATGTGTTTGGTGAGTGCCTTTTAGGGAGGCAGAAAAACAAGATATTATGGCCGGAGAGAAAAATTCCCAAATGAAGCCATTTGCAAACACAGTAAAACTTTCTGAAGCAATTGCTACTTATTTGTAGAATAGTATTGACTCCCTTTCAACTGAGAAACCTACTGTTGCTTCACCCATTGGCTTTCACTGGCATAACATGATAGGTCTGGATGAGTTGCAACCTTTATTTGTTATCAGATTTTTGCCTAAGAAACGTCTGTGATTTATTTGAACTATATAGGGAGAAGCTAAGATTTTCTGAGGAGAAGTACAGGATACTGAAAGAGTTAAGAATTTTAATAGGTTATTAGTAATTTTAATTAGAGCAACTTCATTTGCTTTTTTCACTAAAATGTTTTTCACCATGCTTGACGTCTTATGCATGAAAACTAAAATATCCCTGCAGGTTTTGGTTGCTGATGGAATATTTTATACATTTCAGATAGTAATTCCTCACTTCTTGTTCAGTTACCAGGTTAAAAAAAAAAAAATCCTCTTTGTATATTTTCTGCCCCGCTTCTCAGTCAAATATATACTGAAACTTGATATCACAACTCCGTGTTCTTACCACCTTCTACGTGCTGCAGCATAACCCTGTCAGTCCATGTAGTCAGTCATTTATCCATTTAATTTTAATGCCCAGAATGATTTAAAGATGGCTTTCAGGTCCAGAAACTAGAGTTCAGAACAATGCATACTGACCATGACATAATCCACACACAAAATCATGCTATTAAAGAATATTAGAAAGCTTTTTTATGTGAACAGTAAAATTCATGTGATTCATGAAAAATCTTTTCATTTGCTTTAGACACGTAACACAAAAAGTAGCAGAGACCAATAAAATAAATGTTAAAACTTTATGAGATTATTGAATACTTTAAAGACCACCTAAAACAATCATAGACTGCTGCTAAGTGGCATACTCAAATGACTTTAAGGTGGAGGCCTTTTTGGTTGATCTAACAGTCATTTTTTAATAATGGCAAAATAAACTATCTCTGTGAAGGAATAGATTCAATATTGCAGTCATGATCATTCTTGTAGGAGCAAATTGGTTCTTTTTTAATCTTATCAATACAAATAGCTCCTTTTTTAGTGAGAAAATATCTTTTTGGACCTAAACAGCATTCTTCACTTTACAAGATTGCAGACCTCTATTTAAAGAATAATCACCAAGAAAGTAAAAGAACTTACTCCCAGTTTCAGAACTGTTACACCAATCAAGTATTACTCTATTAGGGTTTCTTTGCAAAATTTGCTACTGCTAAACCTTCAAATGCTTTGAATTCACCTGCAGCTTAGAATCTGACCATTAGTATTATTATTTCAGTGGTGTACTTTATAAAAATTATTCACATTAGTATATGTTTTTGCTAGGTGTTCCTCCAAGTGTAAATGTATCATTTCTGATGAAAAATGGAAGCAAAGGCTTGGTAAAAGGAGTGGGAAGTGGGGGAAAAAGTGTCAGGGAAGTGTTTCTTTCCCCTCCCTTATAATTTTTTGCCAAGAGTGCTGCATGTAAATGTATTTGAGTAGAGCTCTAGTTAAAATAATCTTTTTCCTCTGGCCAGCCAGAAGTCATAAAAGAGGAGTGCCCTCTCAGAGCATGATTTCTTCCTAAATCACTGAAATTCATGCAGGAATCGCAATTTTTAAGACCAGTATCTTGCAGACAACACTGAAAAGCAGACAGTGCTTGTGAACTGGGAAGTGACAAGGGGTGGAAAAGCATGAGGAACAAGCCCTGTTCTCAGAATTTAAGTAGAAATCTTGAATTCTGTTATCTTGTTCAGGTAGCTGTCTTAGGAAATATGATATATATTGTCTTCGATGATTTATTTCCCCAGCATTATAAAACACTTTTAGGTTTCCAAGATGCAATCAGTGTGAAATGTAGAGACATGGAATCTGCATCATAGAAGACTTTCACAATATAAGCATTATTTCAACATTTTTACTTAAAAAGAAAAATTTGAAAGTGAGACCACAAAAAAATGTAGGTGTTCATACCAAGAGTGTCTGATGCTGAAGAAGAATAGATACCTAAACTCAGGTGATTCACTTACCGATCCTGGCAACAAAGATCAAAAGCAGGACTGACAAGGTTTCAAAAAAAAAAAAAAAAGGGCACAGGAGTTTATCTGCATGCTCCCAGTTTTGTATCATCAGCAAACTTGCTCTGTCCCCTCATGTAGGTCATTGATGCATATGTTGAACAAGACCGGACCCAGTACTGACTGCTGGGGAACACTGCTGCACAGGCTTCCAACCAGACTCTGCACTGCTAATCACAACCCTCTGAGCTCAGCTATCCAGCCAGCACTCAATCCACCTCAGTGTCCACTCATTTAACCCATACTTCCTAAGCTTACCTATGAGGATGTTGTGGGAGACAGTGTTAAAAGCCTTGCTGAAGCCAAGATAGACAACTTTCACTGTTTCCCCTCTCATCTACCCAGCCAGTCATGCCATCATAGAAGGCTATCAGATTGGTCAAGCATGATTTCCCCTTAGTGAATCCATGCTGACCACTTCCGATAACCTTCTTTTCCTCCGGATGCTCAGAGATAACATCCAGGACAAGGTGTTTCACCACTCTTCCGAGGATGGTGATGAGGCTGACTGGCCTGTAGTTTCCTGGGTCCTCCTTCTTGCCCTTTTTGAAGACTGGTGTGACACTGATATTTCTCCAGTCCTCAGACACTTCTCCTGTCCTCCATGATCTGTTAAAGATAATAGAGAGTGGCTTAGCAATGACATCTGCCAGCTCCCTCAACACTCATGGGTGCATCCTGTCACGGCCCATGAATTTGTGGGTGTCCAGTTTGCCTAAATAATCTCTAACCCAATCCGTCTTGCCCAAGGGAAAATATTCCTTTCTCCAGACTTTCTCTCTTTCCTCCAGGGTCTGGGATTCTTGAAGGTTGGCCTTAGCAGTAAATCCTGAAGCAAAGAATGCATTCAGTAACTCCACCTTTTCTGTACCCTCTGTCACCAGGGCACCCAACTCATTCAGCAGTAGGTCCACATTTTCCCACAGTCTTTCTTTTGCTACTAACATACTTGAAGAAGCCCTTCTTGTTGTCCTTGACATCCCTTTCCAGATTTAATTCCAAGTGGCCTTTAGCCTTCTTCATTGAACCCCTGCATACCTTGACAGCATTCCTAAATTCCTCCAAAATGGTCAGTCCCTTTTTTCCATATTCTGTGAATTTCCTTGAGATTTTCCAGACAACACTTACTCATCCATGCAAGTCTTCTGCCTTCTTTGCTTGATTTCTTACTCATAGGGATCCATTGATCCTGAACTTGGAAGAAGTGGTGCCTAAATATTAACCAGCTCTCTTAATATGATCCCCAGCAATCTTAGGCTTTGCATGTATAAAGCCTGGAATTTGTATCATATTTTAAATTAATATACTGAAGGCATTTGAATGTGCATATTAAGAATTTGATATGTACTTGGTTGATGATAAGGTCCCTAGATGTTAGAGGCAAAGGCATTTATTAATATTGATGAATGTTACGTATTTCAGTAGGTAAATATTACATCATTAGATAAGATTCTGTCATGAAAAACAACAGCAATTTAATACGCCTTCAGAAGATACATTTTGACTATAGTTCTATCAGTGATACAAAGAAATACTTACATCACAATACCATGCAAGGCTATGCAAAGATTTTAGCCAACTGATTGCTTAGTATTCTATCTCCTTTACCCATAGTACATTTCCATGGGTAGGAGGAATGAAGGATGGGGAATGAGCAGAAGCACTTTCCTTGCATTCTCGTAGTGGTTTCACACAAAAGCGATAGAGAAGGTTAGAAAAAAGTTAGAAATGGTTATATGTAAAACTAAGTCAAGGCCATGGAAATCACAGTGGAATTTTTTAAATGTAAACAAAATACCTTTAAGGCTCAGTGCCAGCTAACTATACTACAGATAAATGAATGTGCTCATTAGTCTTATGCTCAGAAAAAGACTGCCAACTGCTGTAACCCTGCTTAAATGGACTTACCTCTTGACTAATCAGACTTTCAAGATCAGGGCTATCTTACATTATTCCATAGGAAAAATAGATTTTATTCTAAGAAGGCAAAGGACTGCTGATTAAAAATTCTAAACCCTCTTATTCAGGTTGAATTTCCATTGCAGTGCTGTTATTTGTATACGTACAAAATCGATAGAGAAAAATAAAGGCAACTAAATAATGTTAAACCATGAAGTGACTTCTAAACAATTAGATCAATCATATAAAGAACTTTTTCCTGTTTCAAAAGTGAAAAACATAATTGTAGGGAGCTGCAAATTTATGTATACTTTTGGCATATTTCTCTTCCTGGTGACTACATGGTGAACTATGCTCAATGCTAATTCTTTGAATGGAATCAACAATTCATATTGCAATAAGAGAATACAAAAAAGAGTAAACAGAGCCAGGAAATAAGTTTAATAATTTTGAAGCTAAATAATTCGGTGAAGTCAAATTACTTTTGCCTGAGTTTATCAAAATGGAATTTGGATGTATTTCCTTCTTAGGCGCATTAAGAAGTTAACAACTAAGGCTATTGCTGGAGTGTTTTAACGAAAGCCTATATCAGGCTTGTCCATATCTTTCCATTATTTAGACATAAACTAATGTCCCATTCTGATAAAATGAAAAGTATTTTCTCCTTTCCTATAGGATGAAACTGTTTCTTAGGCAGCAGTAATATATTACTATATGGATTTGAGTCTATCTGGACTTGAGCAAAGCCTTTGACACTGTCTCCCATGGCATACTCCTGGATAAACTGGTAGCCCATGGCTTGGACAGGTGCACTCTCAGCTGGGTTAAGAACTGTCTGGATGGCCAGGCCCAGAGAGTGCTGGTGAGTGTGGCTGCGTTCAGCTGGAGGCCGGTCACCAGTGGTGTCCCTCAGGGATCAGTGTTGGGTCCAGTTCTGTTTAACATCTTCATCGATGATTTAGACGAGGAGATTGAGTCTATCATAAGTAAATTTGCGGATGACATCAAGTTGGGAGGGAGTGTCGACCTGCAGAGGGACCTTGATAGGCTGGAGAGATGGGCTGAGTCCAACGGGATGAAGTTTAACAAGGCCAAGTGCCGGGTCCCGCACTTTGGCCACAACAACCCCATGCAGCGCTACAGGCTGGGGACAGAGTGGCTGGAGAGCAGTCAGGTGGAAAGGGACCTGGGGGTACTGATTAACAGGAGGCTAAACATGAGCCAGCAGTGTGCCCAGGTGGCCAAGAAGGCCAATGACATCTTGGCCTGTATCAAGAATAGTGTGGCTAGTAGGATGAGGGAAGTGATCCTTCCCCTGTAGTCAGCGTTGGTGAGGCCACACCTTGAGTATTGTGTTCAGTTTTTGGCCCCTCAGTTTAAGAAAGATATTGAGGTGCTGCAGCGGGTCCAGAGAAGAGCAACAAAACTGGTGAAGCGACTTGAGCACAAGTCCTGTGAAGAGAGGCTGAGGGAGCTGGGGTTGTTTAGCCTGGAGAAGAGGAGGCTCAGGGGTGACCTCATTGCTCTCTACATCTGAAAGGAGGTGGGAGTTGGACTCTTCTCCCAGGCAACCAGCAACAGAACAAGAGGGCACGAGCTTAGACTCTGCCAGGGAAGGTTTAGGTTGGATATCAGAAAAAAGTTCTTCACAGAACGAGTAATCAGGCATTGGAATGGCCTGCCCAGAGAGGTGGTGGATTCACCATCCCTGGAGGTTTTTAAAATAAGACTGGATGTGGCACTTAGTGTCATGATCTAGTAATCGTGATAGTGTTGGATTAAGGGTTGGACTTGATGATCTTGGAGGTCTCTTCCAACCCAGATAATTCTATGATTCTATGATTAAAAGACGAATTAACCGTATTGAGTTATCACTCCCATGAAACAACTACTCTAGTTTATTAGCAAAGGCATTGGACTTTTAAAGCAACCAAGGCCTATGTTTGCTGAAAAGTGATTATGTATATTTTTCTTAAAATATGTTAAAGCATCCCAACTGAGAAAGTAATTTCATGCTTACTTATTAGAGAAACCTATTCAAAGAACTCATTAAAACAATTCATTTAAATAATCTGGTATATGTTCATCAAACTGTGTCCTTTGCAGAAAACATAGGAATTACTGCCAGAAAGCAAATTAAGAGAGCAGATGTTTAATGTAAAAGGTTAAACCTTCATTAAAATTATTTAAACAAGTAGCATCTTTTTTCCCATAACACCCTCAGAAATATTTCTATTAATTTACCAAAGCCATGCAATGCAGAAAAGAATGGAAACCTTATGACAACTGTAGGTCAGTTTTGTATCCTGTTAGCACATGCATCATTTGTATTTTTGTTATGGATGAATGGAAGCGAACAGTGAGGAGTGCATGGGACAGCCAAACAATTACCCTTGCTGAAAAGCTTGGTATTGAAGGGAGTCGTGTATGGTCAACCTTCTGGATTTTGGCTTCAGCTCTTCCTTAGCTCATTCTTTTTGCAACACCATACATTCCTCCCATTTGTTTTCATGAACTTTTCTCTAATGGCAAAAGGTTCCACAACAAGAAAAGGCTGCATTATCTGTGGGACTTAAATTGCAGATCATGAAGAACAGGTTTTGGTAAAAATCCACATTCTTTATCTTTCCTTAAAGGAAAATTTCTTCTTCTTTTACTTTCACGGTAAATATATTGGCTCTTCAAAGGTACCTTACAAATCTGAAGACACAACCCTCCTCCCACTTTGGTTATTCTTATTTAACTCACCTGTGAATTGGACTGGCTTTTCATGGTTTGGAAGATACATTAGATTTCTGCCTTTCAAGAATTTGGACATGTTGACAGATTTCTCATTGATCTCTACACCAGCAAAAGCAGCTGTTCCAATGGTGGGAATGGAGCTTTCCAAAGCTTCTTTGTTTATAAACAGTCCCAGTAACTATTGCAGTACGGTGTGTGTGTATACACCCCCCCCCCATATATATATATGTACTTTATAGAAGACCTTCTGTTTCTATAAAGTTCTGCTGATTCTTCCTGTTTAATCCATGAATTGGCAGTGATTCACATTCCATCATAGTGTATCAGCTGCAATTCTTCTGTTCTTCTGAGCTATTTATTCTGTTAGTTACACCATTACCCTTTCATTGCCTATACACCCAGATTTCACTATTATCTGGAGAGTGCACCTGCGTTCCTAAAGTTGTTCCGTAAAATGGATTTGGAATCAGCACAAATGATTCATTCTTACGATAACTCAACATTCCAGACCTTCTTTTGCACCATGCCCCTGTTAACTGGTTTATCTAGTGGCCCACTGCCACTGGTTTTACCAGATGGCTGATTATTAAAGAACTCTTTTTAGGCCAAATATTTTTAATAGTTTTCAAATAACAAGTTATTATATTTTCCTTTAACACACCATTGAGAACTGTTACATTCTTCTGCTCTCAGTTCAGCTTTACCGATTTTGTGGTTTATTTGGAGGTGTATACAGCAGAGGAAACAATCTGTAATAGGACCTCACCTTAAAAGGGTAGAATCATCCACTTCTTACAGTGAGCTACAACAATGAAGAAGCTTGCTAGAAGAAAATGTAGGACAGATCAATTGGAAAATTGAAACTTGTATCACGAGTTTCTTACAAGAAATTAAATTTGGTTTAATCTCATTTACATATAAAGTACTGTTGAGCAGGCTGCATTTTTATAAGGAACGGGATGGGATGGATTGTAGTCATATGCCCTCAACCAAATTTTCTAAAGGAAGTCTCCTTTGTGCTGAGATTTAATAGATAATTTTTTGGCTTCACAATGTTCTTGTTGCTCAATGCTTACTCAGAATCCACAAAGATTCATCATGTATCACATGCTGTGATGAGGGTGACTTATTTTTAGGACCACTTGTCCTCAACAAATTGCAGTGATTTCAGGTGTGGGTCTCATTTTTTACCTCATTATTTTCTGGCTCTATTCCTTATGTTCTTTCTGCCACACTCTTAAGAAAGACTTCTTGCCTGGGTTTTTTGGCTGTTGTATTTTTAATTTAAAGAGGACTTTTCATCTGTTATGATGAGTTGAGTCTTTTGTGGGGTACAGTTAGCTAATAGAAAAAAATTATTTGACAGTGTATCAAATGCCACTTCTTAGGAAGAGTGACTTCCTTAGGAAGGTAGTTTAAAAAATCTGAAAGCTCTATCTGAAAAACACTTAAATAGAAGCATTTAAAAAAACCCCCAACACAGTGAGTATTTTCTCTACAAGATAAAGACCAATTTTTTTTTCCTGTTGAACACAATCATACTTTCTATCCTTCCTACTACTTACTATCTAGGTATCGGATATCCCAAAAGAGTTACATGTATACACAGCAATTTAAGAGGTATTGTAAAAGTCCAGAAAGTGAGAAAAGTGCATAGTCAAGAAGACTTCTCCATAATACAGTGCTTCCAACAGTTTTGGAGATATTTTCAGGACTTCTACCTGTAGCGCTGCAGTTTTGCCACTCGCACTTTCAAGGAAAGACCAGTGAAGTTAAAGAGAAATATTATTTTATTTTGTGCTAACCAAAGAGCTACAGCTGACCTGTAATTTGAAAACTGCGTAAATGGAGGAGAATCTCATTCACTTCGGGAAAACTGAAAGAACTAAAAGCATCAAGTTGGATTTTCCTTTGGAAGTGCTAATACCGTAATACAAGGTTATTTGTAGCAGTATAACAGAAGTGTCTATGTGTTTCTATATGCAACATTGAAAATGACACCAATGAAAGAACACTAAGGTGTATGGAAACAAACACAATATTCTCTCATTTTGATCCTCCTCCTTGTTGTTTTGGTTTTGGTTTGGTTGTTTGGGTTTTTTTTAGGATTTAGAGAGTGAGTTTTGGTTCTTTATTTGTTGTGGTGGGTTTTTTTACTTTTCACAGTACACTGTAAGATGCAGTGGTCACAAGAAGAAATAAAATTTTGAAAGAACCTGACTACATTTTTTTAAAGTTGTTAATTTTATTCTGAACAGATAGGAGATTTGACAGTTCTAATATTTCTTTAAGGCCTGATTTAACAAAAATTATCTTCTTATAAGTGCAGGATTATAGGAGACTGACTAGTCTTCGTCTCAAGCCTCCAGGAGGCAGACAAAAGCAGAGTTCTGCCTTCTATCTGCGGATGCTATCTCTAATCTGACTGCTTGTTGTTAAGCAAGTACACCAAGAGAATGGAGAAATGAAGAAAATACCTCTTGGGGCTTCTTAGGAAAGGTACACACACAGAAAGAAAAAAGTCATGAAAGGGTTCTTTAAAGATATGATTGCTTAGAAATGACCCAGAAATTAGGTGTTGTAGAAATAATCATTAACATTTTAGAATCTGCAGAGATCAATAAAGTTAAAACCTTTTAACTTCGAGAGAAGTCGTATGTGATGTCCATTGACTTGTAAAATTTAATCTTGAAGGTGAAGAACAGTGCTTTCTGGATCACCAAAAAAATTACCTCTTCTCTTTCCAGACACACAAGCCAATAAATACCTTGCTTTACCCAAGTCTATTTCTGTTGTATGGTTTCCAACCTATCAGCCAGTGGCATCAGAGCTTGATAACCTCTGTGGGAAACTGACCGTAAAGCCCTTAGAGAGGCACAGCTCCTTTCCACGGTCAGTGGCCGGAAAATGACATTTGGAAAAGCATATTTCATTTTTAACAGTTTTTTAACTTGATCTTCACATCTAGTTTACTTTTAGTTTGCAAATTTTTATAGACAATGTTTCTTATCCTAAGCAACAGCTTCTTAAGTATTTGTAACTTGTAGCAGAAAGCAACAAACCTTTAAAAAATTTCAATGTCATTCTGTCTGGTGGTATTTTGAACAATTTACTAGCCTGTGGCATCTTAATCAATTCTTGAAGCATGAAAGTGATGTGGAAAGATGGGAAATAAATACACCCTAGCATGTCTTGGAAAACAGCAGTTGGTGGGAAACTTAACATCTGTGTTACATTGATTAGAAAGAAAATAAGATTGTGACCTAGGTCTGAGAAATCCACAGGTGCTGTGATGCAGGGGAGAGCAAATCCATAAATTAAACAGGAGTGAAAGAGACATTACTTACAGTTGTGGAGTACAATGTGTAATGTGTCAAATGAACAATTTCAAGTTAACAATCAAATAAGCACCTGCACTAAAATATACTCACAATTACTCTTTCAATAGGCTATTAAATACATGAAATAAAATCCCCTGTTATTCTTCCTCCAACCTGTACAAAGTTTGTGAGAACAAACTGTTAACAATTCTGTTCTGTTATCTTGACAGTATCTAATAGAAAGAGAAATGGGCTCACCATGCTTTCTGAAGTTATTGTCATGAGGTTGAAGTAAATGGGTCCAAAATAACCATACTCAGGAGCTTCACGCTACTGTTGTGAATCTTTATGAAAAGCAGAACAATTCTTGGGTATTCAAAGAGAAGTACAGCATAGAATATTTTGCATCTTTATATGTCCAAGCCACAGGTAGTACCAGTATATGGGTAGATGCCATTGTGGGCTGCTGTAATACAGAAGATACAAACGACGTGCTAAATACACTTTACTACATCCCCTGTCTTAATAGAAGAGAATCTTCAGGGATCCTTTTCACAAACAAGATCCCTCCTGTGTGCTTCTGTTTGTGATCCTTTAGCTTTGCCTCTTTTCCCTTTTGTCAGCTCTTCTTTTTTTTGCTCTGTTGTCTCTTTCAAAAAAAGTTTTGTAAAGATGGGGTCTTTTGTTATACATTTTCTGCCTAGATTTCAAGTAACCTGGCATGTTATCTTAAAAACAAGCAATCTCTAGGTGTTTAGGAAATTGGAAAGAAAAATTGAAAGAAAATACCATTGGCATTCTTTAATTCTGTTCCTTTTTTCTGTCTTCTGTGCCATGGTGAGATGGTATGTTTGTTTCAACATGATTAATAAGATTTGAATAGTAGATTTTACTCCAGATTAGGCAGTTTGTGAACTAATTATACCCAGGAGTGTTCAAGCTATTTTTCTCTGAAGACATTTATATGAAGTTCTACCACAGATAATAAATATCATTGCTGGATTATGGGTATGAAAATGGTCTGGTAATACTGGTTTTGAGAATCTCCCTAGTTATGCCCATTGTCTCAGAGTCTCCATAACTTATAGCTCATTTTGAATTTTCTGGAGTTACATCTCTTACCTAATACCCTCTTTATATGCTCATTATTAATCTTCCACTGTAGACATTTTCAAACATCAGCTCAGTATTTGACCAAAGAAAATGCTATTTCTTAAAAATATGGAATGCTGATATTACATAATTTTACTAGCTTTTATAGATAGTAATATTGTCAGGGAAAAAAATCTAATTTAAAAACATGTAATGAGTATTAGATAAAAAAATCCTTTTCTTACGATAATTAGTTGAGCCCATACAAGCATTGTGTTAAAAAAAATAGAAAAAAACAGAGGGGTAAATCTTAATTTATGTCACTGAGAAAAAGTTTACAAAGACTTTTAAATTCAGGAGTGCTGTAGACTTCACCAAAAGCTCCCAGCATGTATCTCTCCAGTGATGTGCAGAGCAAATGATTTAAAAGGTTCACTTGATGTGCCCTGTATTATTAGTGAATGAGAGAAAAGTTATGGGCAACTGAACACACATTGCTTAGTGTAGTTTTGAAAGCAATATCAGAGTATACCATATTTTTAAGTTTTAAAAAAGGAAATAAACACATTTAAGACTTTAAAATGTGTCAACTATTTGGAGATCTTACTAAAGGGGAGCTTGTCCTGAGTTAGACAGCCTGAGCATTTTTCTTTTTGCTCATGACTACAAGATAGGGATCTGCCTCAGCTGCTCGAACAACTGAAGGAAAATGCTGCTTCCGTCCTGCTTCTAAAAGTGGTATCAGTGGACTGCAGGAACCAGAATGCTCAGTATTACTGGAAAATTATAAAATCTGAGAAGTCAGGCAATTTTTTTTGAAAAAAACGTAGTGGAGGGTTAAGGGAGAAGGTTGTTTTATTTAGGAATATGCAGCTGAAATACAGTGCCGACAAAGAACTAGAAGTGTTAGTCATTTTGTAAGGCATTTGATTCTTCACTCTGCCAGTGCTTTTGTATCTGCTTTGTTATTTTTGTTTTCTGTTTCATACCACAACATACTTCTAATAATTTCCACTACTTAAAATAATTACAAAAATCACAAAATAGCAAATGACTGTGGAAAATTACTAGAGAAAACATGTTAAATGTATGCATCAGTACTAGACACAAAATGATTATGATATAGAAAACACCACTTTCAAACTCATTATTTCATTTTGCTTAGAGGCAGAGAGAGAAACCAAGATATTTTAAGAATGTTAAGAGGTCTAAACTGATACACCTCTGAATCTATGGTACATTTCAGCAAGAATGTGCAAAGAAAAGCTTATGTTGCAGTGAATTTGCAAGAAACAAACATATACCCCAAGCCCACACATGCTCTCACAAAGCCACAAATAGATAACACTTTTTTCCCCAGTCTCTTTCTGCAAGTAACAGCAGCATTGATAAAATGAATGGTACCTAAATTTCCATTGTAAAGGTGAAAACACTGAGACTTATAAAATTACATCCCTTAATATGCATTGCAAGAGAAAAAAAGATGAAAACCAAAAGTATAATCTTAGAGCTGACACAGGAATTAGTATACTTCAGTGTTCCTTTTACAATTGCAATGCTAAGAGGGTACTAAGTTTATTGTGGAAGCTTTAAATAAAGCTTTATTGTGCTAAAACAGAGTAGGACTATTTACAAAAGTGGGTTTTTTAAAAAAATGTTGTGGTGAGCTTTTTTTCAATTACTTTGGAATTATATAAATAGGAAGGACAAGTTTCCATGTTTGACTGAGATGTTTAGCATATGTATATAAATAAAAAAGTTAAAAAATCAAGAAGAGATAGAAGAGGAAAACTACTATGTTTAATTTTTGCTGTTTCAAATCTTAATTTGTGTCTCCTACGTGGTGAGATAGCATTATATGCTGCCATAAGTCATTATTTTGGGAAAAGGACTCTGACGTTATTCTTGCTTACTAATCACATTGCATTAGAAAACAGTTTCTATGACTTGAACCAAGCCTTAAAATTGTAGCCTCTTATTGCTCGTTACAAAGCTAAGCTGCCTGTATTCTCTCCAGTCTTTTGCTGCTGTTCTTTCTAGTATATTTTATATCAAGCACAGCTGTCTAAGATCTGGACTTCTTGATCTGCATGTTTTGCTGGAAATGTATTGCAAATGATTTATACAGACTTCTAGCACAACTTAGTATAATTTCTGTTTGATTTGTATATGATTTTATTTTGATTCGGTTTAAAAAGCTGTACTAAGATTTACCTCAACCAAGTTTTTTATTACGCAGTTTTCATAAATTTTATCTTGATTTAGTTTTTTTACAGATATTGTAGCTGGCCTGCTTTAAATGATCTTACTCAGTTACTGTAGAATCACATACCTGAAAAAAAATCATTAAAACATATTTGGACACTGCCATATTATTTAACTGTGGCCTCATTTTCCTTATGTGCTTCTAAAACAAAAAACTATTTTGTCCTGCAAAAATGCCAATAGACACACACAGTACTGGTTTAGAAAGAGAAGTTTCTGTAGCAACTGTAGGACATACAGTTGGTTATTTAATCCACTATTCAGTAGCTGATTTAGCATGAATGTTCATTACCATAATGTGGAACCTGCTAAGAAGTTTCAAATCAACACAATGCAATGAGTTGCATATAACCGATACTTGTTCATGGGACAGTCTGAACAGCTCAACCAATTAATGTATGCCAAAAGCTGTCTATCAAACAAATTTCCCTTCTTGACTGGAGGAATTAGACCATTGCTCTTCAAGTAGTATGACCAGGGACCCTGTACCAATTTTGCTACAGTGATAAATTGCAAAACTGTGGGAGTTCTGGTAATTGAGTGAAATCTATAGGCATTTCAAGGCAGAATTTATCCCTTCAATGTTTTTTCTTAGTGTGGAGCCCCATTCTGAGAAAGCAATTCTGCAAATAGATCTTCATTTTCATGAGGTTGACAACACGCTCTTTTCAGGGACTCTGTTCTGTGTATACAGCACAGCTATTTTACATCCTTCCTCCAAATGAAAATACTGTCTTATTTTAAAATTGTCTGCAACAGCTGAAAAGGACAAGCATCTCTGGAGCTTGTCTGGGGAAAAAATGAATGAGCTGGTTTCAGGCAGCCATAGGGTTCTTTTTAAAGCCTCTTGAGAAATTCTCAGTGAAGTGGTGCATTGCAGAGAATCAACCGAGAATTGTGGCTTTGTCTCTATGGTTTACTTACTGGCTTCACAGAGTTTATGCAGCAAGTGTTATTAGAACTCCTCTATAATAGTCACTTTGGGGGTTTGTCATCAATCTTAATAACGCCATCAGCATTCCAGCAGATGGTAGACACGATTCCATGTATTCCCTGCTTCTAAATTGCACCAGAATGAATTTCCATCATATTTTTAATTACAAATGAGAAATACATCACAAACAGACTTGGCTCATGCTGGCATTTCCGAAGGCTTTTTCCAGGCAGATCAGGACTATATTTCTTTCTCTCTCTTTTTTTTTTTTAAATATTTCACTGAGATTGAGAGATTCAGAAAAGATATTATCAGCTTGTTCAGCACTACAATTAATCTAAAATAATTCCTGTGTACTCTCCAGCGAAGCAGTCTCGTTTTGAATTGGAATTTGAAATGCCATATTTTTGTAGGAAATAGTAGATCCTAAGAGCAAGTCCAGCAAAGCACTTAAACAATAAGTATAAATTGAATTGCTAGTGAGAACAATTATTTGAATATCAATCCTTAAGTATTTAAAGTTGCGATCATAATGTAATACACTGATGGATCAAGATTTTATGTAACTTTTTAAAAAGCAGCAAATTTGATTTCTATCCACTTATCCTACTGCTCAATTATTTTACTACTTCATCATCTATTTATGGATTTATGCTTTTCCTTTCCACCTATGATTTTACTCTTTCTTTTTGGAATTATTCCTTCCACCCCTCTCTGCTGTTTCCTACATACGCTTTCTTTTACTGGAGACCATCAATAAAATGAAAGTTAGGTGCTGACCACCTCTCCCTTAGGCAGCACTTGTAACAAAGTTGTTAGTTAAGATATGATGGGATGGGGATGAGTGCATTCTTTGAATACACTGAAAAAAAGATTACATACTTTGAACATTAATAGCACCTTTTAGTAATCTGTTTAATACACAGACTGCAAATTCCTCTTCTAATCCAAGGCAGTTCAATGTATGCAGATAAAGTAGAAGTAATTTGGAAAATAGTCTTCCTCTTTAAAACTTTATGTGTTCAGGCTTACTGACTTTTAGATTAGTGCAGGACTGGATAGCAAGTGGAAAATCCACTGTCCAAATGAAGCATAGTCACTCAGTAGGCCACTGAAATGGGAATCTTTATCGTTGTCATTTCTAAATGTAACTACCGCATATTCCTTGAAATTTGGCACTCCAGTATTTTGTTCTTTTCATCATGTCTAGCATATGAGATCGGAACATAAAGACAGCTTCTTGTGTCACCTTTTTCTGAGAAAATCACTCAAAAATAGAATATAATATCAGAGTCTGTATGTAAAACTGAATTAATTACATGATAGAAAGTTATGTATAGACAGATTTCAAGAAATTATATCCAAAAAAAAATTTAATAAATGCTGTTAAACAGGGTGTTCTACACAACAGTCTATGTCCCAACTGAATACTTGCTCCCACTAAGAAGACACATACAGTTACAAAAGTTTGACATGAATTGACCCCTGCATTAATCAGAAATTAAAAAAAATCATGTTTTTTTAGATGTCGGTTGGCAACTTTTGCAAGAGTTGCCTATATTAGCCTCTAATTAAGCACCTCTTGGCACTGCCTCAGTTCCTTTTCGATAAGTGGCATTTATGTTAATCTTATTCTTATTAAGCAGATGTCTTTACTACTCACTGTCATTAGGCTATCTGGGTAGATATCCCAATAAAACAGTATGCAAATTAAATTTATTCTGATTAAAAGGAGTTTATGGTAATTTTAACAACTTCCAATAACTTTTTCACAGTAGGAAATGCAATTTTCTGAGAATAAATCCAAGCTCTAGCACTTCAACTGGAGCAACAGTGCAAGAAAATCATCATTCAGAATCCCAACTATGATGAGGATGCTATTTGAAAAAAATGGGTCTAGGACATCTAGAGACTGTCATGTGGGGGGGTACTGTGATCATAGAATCATAGAATATAGAATGGTTTGGGTTGGAAGGGACCTTAAAAATCATCCAGTTCCACCCCCATGCCAGGGGCAGGGACACCTCCCACCAGAGCAGGCTGCTCAAGGCCTTGAACACCTCCAGGGAAAGGGCATCCACAGTTTCCCTGGGCAACCTGACTCAGTGCCTCTCCACCGTCGTCCTGAAGAATTTCTTCTTAATGCGCAACCTAAATCTTCTCCCATCCAGTTTATAGCCATTCCCCTTCCTCTTATAAGTAGAAGCCCTTGCAAAAAGTCCCTCCCCAGCTTTCCTGTAGCCCCTTCAGGTACTGGAAGGCTGCTGTAAGGTCTCTGCGGAGCCTTCTCCTCTCCAGACTAAAGAAACCCAGCCATCTCCTCTGTCAGCCTTTCCTCGCAGCAGCTGCTCCAGCCCTCTGAGCTGCTTCTTGCCCTCTTCTCTTTCCTCACCTTCCCTGGGCAGAGGGTGAGGAACATGGCGGCAGGAGGCCTATAGGGGTCGCTGTGCCGCCTGTGACGCTTCTGGATCCGGTGGCCCAGAGGACTGAAGCTCCGCCCTGGAGCGCAGAAACTGAGAGTTCGAATCCCCAATGGGGATGAAGCAGGAGCCCTTAACATCACGAGGCCTGGGAATGAACCGGTAGCCCTAAACACCAGGAGGCACCGACAGCCCTAAACACCAGGAGGCCGGCGAGCTTCCTCCCAATGGCACCGAGCTGGATGCCCCCCCCCGTTTTGGTTTTTTTTTTTTTTTTTTTTGTCTTTGAGTGTCTGCTTGGCGCCACCAGGGGCTGCGCTGCACGTGCAGCTTGAGTAGCCTGGCCTTTCCTCCTTGACATGTTGCAGTTTTATCCAGGACTCACAGAATGGGTTGGGTTGGAAGAGACCTTAAAGATCATCAAGTTCCAGCACCGTGCCACGGGCAGGGACACCTCCCACCAGATCAGGCTGCTCAAGGCCGCATGCAACCTGGCCTTGAACACCTCCAAGGAGGGGGCATCCCCGGTTTCCCTGGGCAACCTGACTCAGTGCTTCTCCATCCTCATCCTGAAGTTCTCACTAATGTCTAACCTAAAACACCCTCCTTCCAGCTCCAAGCCATTCCCCCTCATCCTATCATTACTACCACTGGTAATGAAAGAGAGGAACAGAAGAGAATACACATGGTCATAGAATTGGTTTGTTTAGAACAAAAAGTTCTGCACAGTGCTAAGCATGCAGTTCCTCTGCCCCAGACCATGATCACCGTATATCAGCGAACAGCACCACCCTCACAGAACCCATTAAACGGACCATTTGCCTACACAGGGATGCACTACATCAGGGATTTAAAGAATACGCATAACTGTGGAACACTGCGGTAAAAGATAAAACTAGCTATGAAAATAAAGACAACTTAATTAGAAACAACTAAAGGAGAATTAATGTATTTTAAATTATAGATCTACTAGAGTGTAGATATATTTTGCAGACATATATATTAGCAGTACCCCAAAATGTCTGTTTAATTATAGAGGAAAATATAGTTATTTATTTTGGGGTACATTATTACAGGCAGCAACACATAGAAATAAAAAGACAAATGAAAAAAAGAGATTTGGAACAAGAAATACCAGTCTCAAAATACTTAATATGAAGCTACAGTAAACTGCATTCAGTTGCCTATAACAAAATGTTTCACAGAACTAGGATGACAAATTAATATAAAGACATAAAACTAAAAAGAGTATGCCTATAATTGGTAATTGACCCTGTATACTGAAATCTCCAAATTACAAAAATACTGAATAAAAAACCCACTGCAGTCTTGGATAATGGGAATAATGCTTACTACTAAACAAAACCTGAGATTTAAACAAGTTTGCAGATTGAAAAATTGAACACTAAAGACAAACTGTAATATTTTACATCTAAGCAATTTGTAAGTATTCTCCCAGATTTTCAGTTTTATTTGACATATTTCCTGAACATGGGAAAATAAGTTGAATGAAAATAACTCCTGCCATAGTGGCCAACAGCTCAGAAATCTATCCATGAAAGTATTTACACGAAAATCTCTTAAGTAGGGCCAATATTGCTGTAATTTATATTAAAGATGGTAAAAAAGATAAATTTAAAAAAAAAAAATACTGCTATGAAAATAAATGTCAAAAATACTACCTTACATAAATTTTGTGGGTAATGGAATTTCTACTGTAGAGATGAAAATTTGAAAAAAACATTCTAGAAATATGCTACAAGTTAATAAATTTAACAGAGTTAAGAAAAATGCAAATCAAACTTATACTGGCCCCTAGCTTGCAAGGGTAAGAATAAGAAACTAAATTCTGAAGTTTTTTAGTTGGTACTGGATAACCACAGAAAAGTGTAGTAGGAATAATAAAAAAAAACCCAAAACCCAACAACCAAACCCACATTATTTCATTCCCTAAGATACCAACATCATTAAAGTGATTCTCTGATGTTGACTGCAGAAAGCACATACAATGCTGTGGCAATATGATCCTGAGGCTTTTCTTATTTATGCCAAGTACTGGCCGATTGCAGAACTGGAGAAGCAGGAGACAGACATGATCAGGTTTATCTAACAACATGCACAGCAGCACCATTTTTTTTCTCCTCTCCCTCCTCCATCCTTTGTTTCTCCTCTGTATATCCACTGATTGTCCATACCAAATTTCACACAGGTCAGCTCTTCAGACAGGTCAGCTCTTCAGCTGTTCTAAATCAAAATATTGTTATTAATACTGAGTTGTAATTGTAACTGATAACCAACACTGAACAAAGGGTACAAAATGAGTAGCAGTTTGAAGACACAGACCTTCACAGACAAAACACACTATTCATTTCAGCCACCTGCTGTTTCCTGATACCCTTGGCATTTATGTATCTCATTCCTCTCAGCACATCAACGTTCTGGCCAAGCTCTCTATCCTAGCTGTGCTGCTGTACTCTTATGCCTGCATTGTAATCCAGCCTGGTTACAGAGCTTATCTTACTGGCACTGTGGCACTGTGTCATTTCTGAGTGGGATGTACAACCTGGAAGTATCCAACAGACTAGTGAGGAAGGGTACAAGGAAGTGTCATGAAGCAGAAAGACAGCTACTTTCTTCACTCCAGAAATCTTTTCTTGCTATTACCTTCTAAAAATACTTTACATGATAGCCAAGGAAAAATGCTGCTAACTGTAAAAGCAATTAGAGAATAACTCAAATTAGTTTAAAACCAATTCTCTCTGGCAAACTTGGTAAAAAAGGCAACAAACTGTATTGGTTAAGATCGCCATACCACCTTTAAATCTAGCCATGTTTACATTTTCTGGTGTGTTGATTGCACCTTATGGCCTACCTGCTAAAATTATCTGCTGTATTCAAGATTACCTTTCAAGTCCAATTCCTTATAAGCAGTGGCAGCAGTGCTCATTTGGGGGTGGGGCGGAGGTGGGGAGAGACTAACGTGGCAGCATAAATGATGATTGCTGATACCATAGGTATTTGTTCTGAAAAAAAGGGGTTATAATGCTCATGGTAATAAAACATCTGTAGCCTCTATGGTCTAATCAGTCATTTTTTCAATGCTGACATAACATGCAAAAATATTTCAGTTAATCTCAAGCAAAAGCTACCATAACTCATGAAAGTAAATAGATTTTTATAAAATTATGAGTTTCCACAACACATAACCTATTTACATATACTGGAAGCAATATTCTTGTAAAGAGTGACTATAAGTCAACGAAGTACAACACATATTTAAGATGAAAGCAATCAACACTTATAAGAAAAGCATAAATTTATTAAAAATGGGTGAAGAACAACTGTCCTTGATTGCTAATGATGCACTCATCTGAAAAGTATATTCCCAATGCTTGCTCACTGTTAGTTTCATAAAATTCAAGGTGAATGTATAATTTATGTTTATGTTTATGTTACTGTGAAAATGGCTTATACAATTATTTTATGTTTTCTTTGTAAGAGTTCTATTTGAAGATTCATTAAGTTGCATTGCATTTAAAAACATTTCCTTTTTCTTTTCCTTTTCTTTTTTAAAATAGTTACTGAAAAATACTCTTCAATTTAGGATAATCAATGCAGGGGTCAAATCTTGCTGCTTCTTACACACTATGCATAATATAAAAATCTCAAAGCAGTTAGGAGTTACTTCAGTGAAATCATATACAAGGGTAGCATTAAACTATTATACAATAATAAAGCTGTCTGTAAACAATAAAAAAGGAGGTTATCTAATGAATGCAGCACATTTTGAAAACATATACCATTGCACGGGCAAATAAATACTGTGAAATCTTGCTGGAGAGTTTTATGCAGTAACCAGACCAATCAATCACCTACCTGCTCTCTTTTCAGATACACCACCTCTTTTACAGGGACAGTGGAAGTGGACACACACTGGACCTTTCATGTTATTCCCTTTCAAAAAAACCCATACTTTTGCTTCTCCAGCTGTTTTATTTATTTACTTAATATAAGAACTGTACTTGAGATTTTACAGCCATTATGTTCAATTCCATACTAAGGAGCATATTGCATGGAAGTAAGGAGAAGCAACCCCCAAACCCCATCTTTGACACATTAAAATCTTGTTTAGTAATAATTTACTCATTTTGCTTCGAAGGGCTGAGGCTCCAGAGTGGTGATGAGTTACTAGTGATATTGTGTGAACTATCTGTATGGAATATTGGCCCACTATTGTGATAAGCTAAATTCAGTCAATGTGTCACAGCAGAATTGAATATTGCATTTCTGAAATACAAATGGCCATGCACATCTGGCCTCCAAGCCGTGATTTCTTGTTTTCACATATTCTTACACACCTGTAAATGAATTAATAAAATTCCCTCCATCAACTTTTCTATGTACAAATAGTTTTTAAATGAGCAACTGATGTTTTTTTATTATGATCCTTACCAGCATCACCACTCTTCTCTCGGGGAAGAAAATACATGGAAGAAATGGCTAAAGAAAACTGCCAAGCTTCACTGTTGAAGTATAAACTGGGTAGCACACATGAATCCACAACCTGCAGTGCTACAGAAGCTTACCCTATGATGTTCTGGAGAACATTTGCCCCAAAATAGCACCCTTTTTAATCTGTTGCCTCTTCATATATACTCCCTTCCCTAAAACCCACATCTGTTTCCTACCAGTAGCTTTTAACACACAACCTCTTAATGTCTTCCAACAGGAAACAGAAAGTGAGAGAAATTCACTTCCATTGAAAAATCAGCCTGGGAGCCATTCTGACATTTCTCAGGAAGAGTCTAGCGTGAAAAGAGGGAGAGCAATCTTTGAAAAGATGTCATCAGAAAATGGCCACAGCAACAGCTCTGAAGGTCAGCATTACCACGTTAATCTGATGTCTCGCTTTACTCTGAGGCAGTCATCTCCAGACCTTTTTGATGGTGCACCCCTATCAGTAAAATACCTTTGAGAGTGCTTTTCTAATATTTTTATATGTATTTACCTAGAATTTGTATACATGTACTACCCTACTAATGCATTATGCACATTAGGCAAAATACACACACACAGTTATTAAAGAAGGATGATGGATGAAATTAAAAAAAAAAATTCTTTGCCTTTAAAAGTGTTTATTTACAAAAAATGTTTTCTTTCTGCAACCCAATGGATGCAGATCCCAATGACTTTCAGCCATTGGTTAGCTTTCTTCCTAATTTCCTACCAAATTAAAGAGATATTTAACACCCGCTCATTTCTCCCTGTAAGGATGGTTATACATTATGATCACATCACTCCATAAACTTCTCCTTCATCAACTAGACAAAGTGGCAGTTCTTTATGTAGGAGTATTTTTTTTGGTGGCTCTTCTCTACATCTTCTCAAGTGTTTCAGCTATCTTTTTTATAATATGGTTGTAAGGAACTTTTTTTCCTTCTCCTTTAAAGACTCTCCTAATTCAAAGCCTTTCTTTTTCCTCTGCAACAGGAGAATGGAATCCTTCATTCCATACCTACTTTGCTTCTGAGTCTAAATTTGGCACAGTATTCTTCAGAAGCATTTTTTGGTCCACCAGGAATAACAAAGAATATGAACAATGTAAAAAATGCACAGTCAACAATTCATGCTTCTTACAAATGAAGCTTTTTCTAAAAATGTGACAGACCCATAGGGCTTAATGTTTTTCTATGCTTCTGTGAGAGCCCTAATACCCAATTTTGCATTCAGACAATCTTATGAGAAGTAAATTCCCTATAGACTCATTTGAGCGTTTGAAAGCAGTGGTGAAAACTCTTAAACTTCTAATAGCTGAAGTTGGGCACTGAAATCTGCAACTCTGCACTTCAATAAATATTTAGGTCCTGAAAAATATAAGATAATGCTGATCCATAGATTATTTCTCCCATCACTATGAGTGTTGGGTTTTCTGTATCCAATGAAAATACATGCCAACAGGCTTCATCTTTTTTCAGCAGGAGCAATACCCTCAAACCACTAAAATGCTATGGAACTTTTTGCAAAATGTTTCAATTATGACAAAATCGTATTTCCTAGAAGAGGTATCAAACAGTATTTACAGCAAGCTCTATGACTGAGTATCAACAACTTCTACCGTCTCCACTGCAGAACAACGATGATAATGGTCATACCGCTGTTCAACCTGTCATGAAAACCTGGAGAAGCTCATAAGGGATAGCTAATGTAGTCATATCATTGGAAAAAATGGCAGAAAGCCAGAATTTTCCAGCCCTATTATGCAAGGAGTATTTTTCAAGCTCCGTTTACTTATAGAAGTGATGTAACTTATCATTCACAAAAGAATTAAATTCTCTGAAATAGATACTACTTTATGAGTCTCATATGACACAGGCAAACAGATTTTTGTTGGCATACCTCACATACAGCTTTTTTTACAAACCATTTCGTCACAAGCCCACATTTATCCCTGAAAGAATCCAAAGATATTACACCTTTAACTTCTCTTGAATGAGCAAAAGCTTAGAGCAAAATGAATGAGCAAAATCTTAGATCATATAATCTCTAATACCACCACAAAGAGTTTCACATTATGTGATAAAACAACTAGCTTCTAAAGAGAGAGCATTTCCTGTTTTAAAGCTAACAAGAGAATAGTTTCCATTATCTTCACTCTCCAGGTGGCTAATAATATGTATCTATTCCAACTTTCTTTAAAAGAGTCCATTAAATTTATTGGCCCCAAATCAGTAAAGAATTTAATCACGTCTAATTTTACATACATGAGTATTCCCATTGCATTTAATGAAACTATTCGCATGCTTACAATTAGGTAGAATCCAGGAATCCCTGGTGGGATCAGAACAATACAAAGAAAGGTTTTTAAAGTCCTGAACATTCTTGAAAATTAAAACAATAGCTTATAAATATCATGGTGGTAGTAGTCTGTTACATAATTCAATCTGCCCTTAGAAATGGACTTGAACTGTTTGGCTGTGGTGGACCATCCCTCTATGTTGCCAAAGCATAGATTCAACCTTTCCATTGTTTTTGTCAGATTTGATCTAATGTACAAACTTCTTACTTGAAGAACAGCAATTTTCTCTCCTGATTTCTACTTTCCCTGAAAACCTTTTTTTTTTTTTATTCCAGCTGACTTCCATTGATTCTTACTGCTGCTATTATTCTTTCTTGAATTGTAGGAACTCTTTTGTCTGTCTTGATTACATGCAATATGCACATGAACAGCACGGGATAAGTGCAATAAAAAAGAAAATTATCCTCAAGTAAGTTATGATTAGGGTCAGGTAAAAATACTAAGAAACACAATATGTTTACACTGAGACCACTTCTCTGTGTATGCCTACATCTATGTCCGATTTTTGCTGAGGATTAGAGTTGCTTGTTATATTTGCTTGCTGTATCTGGGCCTTGAATATCTATTCCCGCTAAACACCTCTACATCAAACAGGCCAGATGTGCCATGGAATCCTTCCCTGCTTAGTTGGATAACCCCTTCCTGGCACTCTGTTATGTGCAAGGTGACCAGGTAGCTTTTTGTAAAATCTCTTTTTTTTGCTGCATTTCATAATGTTAAAAAGAAGGATTAGGTACTTCAAAAAAAAGGGGATTTTTTTGTCTCTATCTTTTGTATCAGTGCCTTAGTAAAACAACATAACAGAGTGAACCAACTTAGGGAACAAGAAATGTGATTGACTGAGCACATTTTTCTGATGCATATATGTATAGCAATACGTACTACAGTTAGGCTTTCAGAACAAGGAGTTGACTCTGGCAAATGCTATCCAGATCTCAGGTGCTGAAAACAGTCATTAAGTCCCACCCTATATATGTGAGGATAAATGTGCCCATCTACTCCCTCCAGGAAGGGATTCAGTGGAGCTGGTCCCCTCTGGGGGGTGTATTTCAGGAGACTGGGAAATTTGTCTTAAAAATTGACCAAAAAAAAAAATGTAGGAGAGGATTTTGATGAATTTTTTTCCTTTCTAAAAAGAAGATCAGTTCTGTAAATGACATTGGTTTGCACTTAATGGTAAGAAAGGTAAATGCGCTGTAATATATCCCTGGTGTTTTATACATACAGTATGAGATAGTTGACACTCTACAAAGAGAAGTTACTCATTTCTTAGCAAAATTATGGCAAGTGAGTCAACTTGCTTAATTTAATAAGCCTGAAAATCATCCACAAGATTAAAAAAAGCATAAATTAATTATACACAATAAATACAAAAATGTTATTTGAAGGAAAAAAAAACGCCCAGCCCTGTAACAAAGTGACAAAGCACACTCGGAATGACGAAGACACAGTGCCAGCAGTAACAGAAAATGTAAGAACAAAAGTAAACTGCCAACGGCTAGCAGAAAGCACTCATCTGAATCTTCCTCTTTGACTTTCCTTTCCTGTTTGAAAATGGATTTTAAGGTTTTAGTTTGGGTACCTGCTGGCTTGAATTAAATACACAGAACAGGAGGACATTTATGCACTGTTTCTGCCTGCCCCCTTTTCTCCTTTTTAAAATCAATAATTTGCTCAACTTTCAGAAATTCCAAGATATATCATGTGGAGGGGAGCAGGGTAGAGTTTGGTGGGGTTTTTTCACATAATTTAGTTCAGCTACAGCTAGTTTCTCTAATTTCAGAAAATACAATTGTTTAAAAGAAAGTAATGCAGGTTGCAACAAAATTATTCTGCCTATTATGCAAGGACAAGTAGAAATACAGATGGATATAAGGAAGATCAGGGTGCTCTGTTATCTGCAGCGCAAGCACAAGGATTAAAAAATTAGATTCTGGTGGCTTTACTAAAAATATATCTTCTTGAAGTCTCAAAATTTCCTCCCCTCCGAAAACGAAGGGAGTGTCCTGGTTACAGAAATCCAGTGTCCTTCAACTCAATTTGCCACACGCTATAGAAAACCTTGGCAGAACAAGAGGAGTTTCCAGCCTGCAGGATCATATGAAACCTCTTTTGCCTCTGATCATAGACAAGAGAGATGCACACAACATACTTTTTCCTCTTTGTCTGAAAAAAAAAATCTTCTGTTACACTCATAAGAATGTAGAAAGCAGCAACAAAAAGCTTTCTAGTGCTAAACTTTCAGGGGTACTCTGAATTATGGCTGAATTGCATATGCTTATAGATAACTCTGTAACTTTCACACCTTGAAACAAGGTTAAAATGCAGTTAGTAATTTAGATAATTTTCAATAAGGTTTTAGTAGTAGTAAACTGACTAAAACATACTCTGATACAGTATCAGTAAACAACTGAAATCTGTAATCAACTCAGAAAAGACTCTCTGTTAAGCAAATGAATACTACAATGTCTAAAGCTAACTAGAACATAATATATACAATTATAATTGGTTATTTGTAGTACATGCAATGACTTTTTTTCAGCATAAAATAATTCAAATGTAACACTATGAGGAAGAAAAATACTATGTTTGCTGATAAAATTGCATGTTTTTTTTTAAAAAAGCTTTTTGTTATTTCCCCAAGGAATTTCTCTTAGTTCCAAAAACTTAAGGTTTTCTCTGTACACAGTAAGTTCTAAATTGAAAATGATTCAGTTGCTAAAAACTTGACAATACTGCTCCTTTCTACTACCGCTTTTCTTCCAAGATTTCAAAAACAGCTACCTGTTTCCTTCTTAGAAATTATGATGTCTGTTTGCACCTACAGTGGGTTCTCGCAAACGTGTAAAAAGACCACCTAAAGAGAGCACTCGCAAGGCTGAGAACACACCACTGGATTTCCAGGAGACTGTTTCCTTGAAAGAAAGGATGGCTATGTACAAGGCTGCTGTGTCCAAGATAAAGAGTAGCAACTCTGTTGCTCATGTAAGATATCAGTGGTTCCTTATCTTCTTAGCTCTGTATTTGCTTTGCATAGTGGCATAGCCTACATTCTTTATTTGTATAAGCTGACTGATGGGTAACTATGGGGATCAAAATTTGAAACCAAATCTACTTAGCAAATGTATTGAATTATCACTCTCTGTCTTTACTGAATGAGATTTTCCATGCTATATACCTTTGGTCATTTAGACAATTCCCTTTAATTCATTGGAAGGACTGTTCTTTTTATCCTACTATTGCATGAACTGCATTTATTAGGACCATAGGCTTGAGATTAGCAACGTGGTTATTCTTTCAGCTTATAATGACAATACCCAGCATTTTCTGAATTACTAAATTATCACCATGCATTTTAAAGTGACAGTTCCGAGACCTATCTAAAAAAAAACTGGTTTATAATAAAATCATTTAAAAATGAGCATTATATGAGAAGTATTAAAAACACTTTTAAATTTTGTTTTACTCACCTCTCTATATATCTGTCAATACAGCTTAGGTATTTTACAGCAAAGTTTAATATTAATACCAAGTAGCACAAAAAATATTCGTCTAACAGAATTTATAATCTACTAAAATAGAGCAAGACCACTTCACCAAAAATTTAATTATCAGTAATGAATATCAGATCTTCAGATCTCAGCCAGGAAAATCTGCCTCAGTTCAGCAGAAATACTAAGGGGTAAAAAAGTATATTTTGACCACATCCTACCCAGAAGTTGTAGATCAACCCTCTTAAAATCAGGAAATGGAGCCATTATGCTGGCTTGTTACAACATTAGAATGATAATGGTCTTTGTTTATGCTAAACTTTCAGTACATGGGAAGAACACCTTTTTCTTACAGTAAACTGGGACAGAGTAATTTCTATAAATCAGAGAATGTATGTGGCAAAAGAAGGACTACAATCCAGCTCTCACAAGCCAACATTATTGTCCGTATGCTTCAGCTCTTACCTGCACTTTTGTCTTGGGAGAAGTGATATGGAGAGCTGAAGGGACCTTCTGGGTGCTTGGATAGCCCAGAAGCCCCATAGTGAAAACAGGCACCAGCCACACTCACAGGAGCCCACGTATTTTCCAGCCATCAAATTCCTGCCTGATTACTTCCTTATATCCTAGTTGCCTGTGTGTATTTGAAGAACCTTCCTGCAGTTCACCTGGCTGAAAAGGCTCCAATTCCCTACTCCTGCAATTGGAAACACTGCTAAACCTAGTACTTTATTAAAAAGAAAGAACTTCATGAAGCCTGATCCTATAGTCTATTTGTGTTGAGCACATAGGAACTACTTAATTTACACTCTGGAACTCCTTGCAATTTCTTGCCGAAACAGATGGTTGCCTGAAAAATGAACTTTATATCCAATTCCATTAAGGGGAATTAATATGTTTCCCTAAAGGACCCATAACTGCATTTAAACCTTTTCAATATCTCTAAATGGCTGAAAAACATGCCTGAAATGTTCGTTCACTAAAATAATTACTTTTCACATTGACACATCCTTGTACATATAGAATTACGCCACCTTCATCTAAAGGAAAACAAAAAATCTGTTTTTTTATGATCTGCTTACTCATCTGTTGTAAGCACTAAACCTGTTTACTTAGTAACCTTCATTATGAGGCTATTTCTCATTATTGGGCGGTTTATTTTGTGCATACTAATTAATAAATCTAAATGCTGAAAGCATCGTTCTTGTACCATCTAAGAGGCAACACATAAGGGACAGAACTAGAACAGGGAGACTAAGGGTAAGGGCACCTTTGGCACTGTCGTTAGTGAACAAAGATCATCTCACAAAGGCCTACTTGAAGCTCTCTGCATGTTTTTCAACAATACACATTGAAAAACTACTAACAGGGCCACGTGGCAACTCTGAACGCAACAGAACTCAGGACAGACAAGTAGAACAGGGAATAGCAGAGAAAGATTGTTCTTGAAAGTGATCGCTGCTGGCAGTCAAGTAGATGGGACCTACTCCTTTTGGTGCTAAGGGTTCACACCAAACATGCACATTTGCCAAATATTCATTGGCCTGTAGTTCTCCAAATCACAACGTATGGCTCTTGAAAAATAGCTGTCTTACTGTATCTGTTCTGAATGCTAACGTTAATTCATATGTAGTGCTCAAATAAGCAGGGTTTACAGATTACATTAGTGGAAGTTGCCTATAAGAGGCTACAGACATAACCAAGTGTTTCCTAATTTGTCATTTGAAATTTGAAGCATATTAACTACTTCTGAAAAATAAGCTCGTAGAAGTATATCCTCAGTGCAAATGGAAAACAACTGCCCTTATTCTATCACTCTAGGCTTCAGAGAAAAACAAGTTCTGTACTGTGCCTGGTGGCCTTGCAGTAGTGAGGAAACAATTTGAGAAGGTGCGGATGACGTCTTCACGAAAGACCTTTGCTCAATACCAGCAGCAGCACAAATCTGTACAGGTAAGAATAGCATTTTTAATACTAACAAATATGGTATGCCCTGCTAGATAGCGTGAAAAAAACATGTTTGTTTGCTTTATTGAAGAGTTTTCATTATGACTAAGATGTTTTCCTTATGTTCACACTCAGGTAATTTTCTCCTAGAGATATACTACAGGAATAATATTTTTTTATGCAGATAAGCACTCAATACAAGCACAACTAGACTTACAGCAAACAGATGAGTAAAGCAGATTACTACCATTTTATACTGAACCTCGTCTATAAGATTGTAATTCTTTATCAAGTATCATGGTGGTATTTTGCATATATTGCACTTGATGTGAGGTTAAGCCATTCTCTTTCAAAAGGGAGTTTCCTGCTTCCATAGAATTAAATCTTATCAGCTCCCCTAAACAGATCAAAAATTGCACAGAAGAACCCAGACGCTACATAAAAGTAGAAGAAAGCAGCACCTAAGTGTTATTTTAGATAAAAGGTCTTTACATTTCATTGCTTTATTAGCATACACCGTGAAATTTTTTTTTAGGAGATAATGATTTTAGACTGTGTGAAATCCCCTATAATAAAATACATTGCATAATCTGTCCTGTGCACTCTGAAAAACAGTAATGGCACAGTAAATTGCTTTACCACCCTTCACTTCTAGGAGAGATTTTTAAAGGAATATTGCTCTCCAACTTTGTAGAACAGGACATATCAACATTCTGCCATAGGGTCATTTTCATGTTAAATAAGTATCATCATATCTACCAGTCATCTCTTATTTCTTACACATCAATATTAATAATAACAATTTGCACAGACAAGTAAAACTCCAGTTTGTTGGGGAGAAGACAGTTTGTTGCAGATTTCTGAAATCATTTTTAAGTAAGCAGAAAAATTCCATAATTGGATATAATCATACTGGAGCATAATCCTTTCTAGGAAGTTTTACATACATGCTTTTCTGATGACATTGGTCCAACCTAGCTGCCATTTATCTAGGTGAAGAAATGCAGAACTGCGTACAGAAATTATGTGACTTTTTCTCTTACTCAGAACCAAATCATTTCGGTTTTGTGGTGTGAAGATGCTTTCTTCCTGGCCTAATAGTGATGGCTAGTTCTCCACAAAGCCACTATAATGGTTCCACTTCCCCAACAAAGACGTGACCTCTAAACATACTCATCCATGTATTTGTCCTCTGTGGCTTGCTGAAGAGGCTCTCTCAAATCCTCAGCAGAAATTGTCACATTCACAGGAAATAAAATCACTCAGACCATACGGAACAATCTTTGAATTTAAGTTAAATAACTTACTGCAAGACCATAAAATCCCACTTCTATATAACATAACTCCACTCTCATGGAAAATGGGATTATACACTTAGGTAGCTGAAAGATTATTCAAGGTCACTGAATCAATGCCAGGATAAACCAGAGCGGTCATGTAGTTTGAAGACAGATCAACAGATCTGGATAAATTCCAATTATTAATCCAAGCTAAAATAAGGAAGCAAATAATTTTTTAAACAGTGATCGAAATAGCTGAACATTTTACTACACATTCAATAATTGCATAAGGAGTACATGACTTTTAATTCAAAATATTTATATCAAATATGCAAATAATAACTATTTATCTTTGTTTTTCTCAGACAGTAGCTATCAATTATAGCACTCTTCATCGTAAGGGAGCTTGCTTCCTTGTAAAAGGTGCCATATTACCAGTAGGATGCATTAAACTCTTGTCCAGAATGGTAAGCAGCAATAAAACCAGATCACAGAATTGCCACATGTTCACAAATTTAACCAGAGTTTGTATGGAGACCTGGTCTTTAATTTGACCGCTGGCATCATGAGCACCTTTTATCATCAGCCATCAAACTGAGAAGAGGTCATGAGCTTCAGTATTATTGTTCTGCAATGACAGCCTGCAGTGGTTTGCTGCAGCAGCCCAGCTAGCCAGTTGCTCAAAGTCACCACCCAGTGCCAAGCCGTTTCTGGCAAGTGAGCTCATTGTTCTACACTGGAAGGATGAGTGGAATATATTGAAGTATCTGATATTCACTCAACCATATAGTATTGTGTGTCATGTACAGCTACTCCTCCTTCACTGAGAGACATTCCAGACAAATTTTCTAAGATTACTAAGTGTAGCAATTGCCAATTTCCTAGGGATTGAAGATTGAATATTGGGACAGTGTTAGTGAAAGGTGAAAACCTTACTTTTTATAAAAATTTTCCATATAGTGCCCAAAACACCCTAAGTATATACATACAACTAAGCAAAGCCAACAAATCATAGAAATGAAGTGCAGATAAGTCAAATTGTTGTAAGAAATCTTTGCAAGACTCTCACAGTACTGATGCGCAGAAGATACCAGGATAAGAACATAAATAAGTAAAAAAGCATAGTTTTGAGGAAGAAATGAAGGTCCACAGCAAGAAAATAATCAGTCATTCTATTGTTGCTAATTTTGTAACCAAAGTTTTACGCTCAGAATTTACTTCCACTGCTGCATAAAGGGAACTATGAGTTTCCACATACTGATCATTTAGAACAGTAAGTTCTAAATATGCTGGTACGTAAATGATATCATATTAGTCAACCTACCACAGCACTTATATGATGACCATAATGTACAGTTGAACTAAAAGTCATATACTTCAAATGTGAGCGAGTAAAAGGCTTTCTTGTGCTTGGACAAACTTTTGGGCCATTTGATCCCCTTAAACAATACATAAAATAGTGCACGTGTTTCATGTACATAAGCATATAACATAGCATACGTGTTCTGAGCCTCAAAGCAATTTTATTTTTGAAAGGGAAAGTATGTTTTATCTGTTGTCAGAACAGAAGGAACCTGCAAAAATGCAAACACAGGAGAGCAAACCTTGGTCTAAAATACACAGAAGAGCTACCAAAAATTCAAATCTTGGCACATTTTGCAATAAGAATTCTATCAAAATTATAGCAGCACAGAGGCACTAAAATTGATGCATGGGCCACAAACATATAAAATGTGTGTAGCAATTACAGTTCTCTTCAGTAACAGAATCTGAATACCTACATAAAAGTGCACTCCTCTAACAAAATGTATTCAGACCTATTCTCAGGCTTACATCTTTATTTTTAAATACTATTGTTTTCGGTTAGAACAACTTATTATCCAGAGACACAACAGGACGCTATAGACCTCTGTACTAAGTACCACACAAATACAAATGTGAAGGCCAGAAGCCCCCATAAAGGGTGAATTGAAACAAAATGAAAGCGAATGTAGGGCTATGGAAGTCTAAAATAAAAATAAAATGACCACAAGAAACCACCCATGAGCTAGCAGCATGCCAACAATCAACCATCTGACTTTTTTCTGAAGCTCACTTGTGACATGGCATAGAATACACAAAAAGTAATTGAAAGGTAATTCTTGGGCCATAGGAAAAGCAACCACAATAGTTGTCTTTTCACTCTTGCCACCAAAAATAACTTTGAATTCTCTGTCTGTCCTCCTCACCCCACACAGTTGTTCCCTCCTGACACCACGATGCTGGATCTGGTTGATTAAATAACCTTGGTTGATTTAATAATACACAGTAAAGCAGGAATTGTGTACTCCACAGAAACTAATATAGGGATCAAATTCCCACAAGCATAACTCTTAACTAGTACTAAATCTAGATAATGATCCTGCCACACTCCTGCACTGGAGGCACGACCTATCCTGCTTGATGAGATAAGAGCAGTGCAGGCCATCAAATAATTCTACAGAATATTCTCCAAAATCCATAGAGTCTACAAAACATGTCACAAACTCTAATGGGGTAGACTAAATTAATCCTACCTACAGGATATCTTACCATTTATTCAACAGCTGGCCATTACAGAGGTCTCCCTGCGTTCCACTTCTTTGGAATAATAAATAAGTACTATTTTGCCTTCTGTCACTAGAATTTCAATCAGCCATCTTGACAGACACAAAAAACCACGAGAATCTTCAAGTCCCTCTTCCTCGCTGCATGCCCAGAGCAAGGCCGTGTAATTATATTGTCAAAACCTGGCCCATAGTGGTTAGGCTGCATTTTAGACAGCCATAGCTGTCACATTAAACGATTATAATCTTTTGCAATATGGCAACTACTTCATAAGCACTACCAAAGTTACAGCAATAAAGTAGTAGTGACATTCAGATTAGATTTGCTTCCTGACTACATTAAGTCTAATTATATTCCTTTTTAATACCCCATACCATTCAAAGGACACATAATGACTATCAGGAACATATTTTGTGTCTTATGAATGAGCTTTTCCAGTAATGAGAGCTTGACTTACATATCTAAAACATGCACATTAGAACTGAAAAGCATATCTTAAAAGAATAAAACTTATATATGCATAAATATATTAAAAAGCATATCTATATAAAATGAAAAGTCATATTATACATACACCTACACATAGTCATTAAACACAGAATAGACAGGAAAATTCTAACTTCATTTTATTTTAATTGCCTCTTTTCAACTTGGGTACTTCTCGTGTTGTGCAGCTCCCTCACAACCGTTATACATACAGAACTTGTGAGTGTAAACTACCCTCTGACTTGCTCTCCTCAAGCCTGACCTCACCTTGACAGTTCAAACTTTGTGATAGATGATAGGATTAATTTCGGTACTGTTAATGTGCTAAAAATATTACTTTAAAGATCAGAAAATTTATTTTACCTTTTGTTCATACGACCTTATTTCATCTTATAGTTGAAACAGATGATTTGGCAGCACAGAAGTGGAAAAGAATTGCTAAAGCACATGAACAGAATGCACACTGTTTCTCTGCTGTAGAACCTATGACCCCTTGCTGCCTACTGCATGGCAGAAATCATGAGCCAGGCTATGGATGCTCCCTTATATTGATTCAGCAGAAATGTTAGTGGAGATGCGAGCAGTGCAAGCATTCCTTAGTTTGAAGTTGGAATAAATCCCATCAAGATATGCTTTGTCATGGGATGACTAAGAAAGTGAGCTAATTTTTTTCCCCAAAATTAGTTGGATATCAAGGAGGTGCAAGGATTTGAGATGCAGGAAGCTTACAGCTCTCTTTTGCACTTTACATATAGAAGCCATCTCAGAAATGCAGTGCTGCCTCCATTCACATTCATATTACATTGAACATTTGGGAAGCTCTTGCTGGAGGGATCAGAAGCTCTTTTCATTTGAAAGCTCATTATCAGTAGAAACTAACAGGCAAACTTCCTTCTCACAAAGGAATAATAAAATTTAATTTGACATGAGTGAAATTATTTGTTAGATGTTCTGTGTCCATGCTCATGTGCAAAAGAGAGAAAGCACAGAACTGGTATGTTAATGTCAACTCTCAGGATTTATTTCATCTAATGATTAAATCTCACAGTACTCCATGGACACAGGTAATGTGATGTAACACAGGTTCTGTGATGGGCTTTAAATAAGAAAACAAATCACTGCCAAAATCTGAAGTCAAACTAAACATAGATAACCTCAGAAATCAGTTTACACGGACATCTCAGATGTGCTTTAAACTCTCAGTGATATGCTCTGTTTACACTGTAGTTGTCAGACTTCTAGATACAATACTCACCTGTATATTTTATAAGATCTTCTGGTCACCCTATACGTCATATTTTTCAGAACTGCAATTCCGCTTGATTTTTGGATCGGAAGAGCTATATAAAGTATATGCGGGAAGTCAGATTCTCTTATATAGACACATTATTATACTTCCTTTCAGAAAGTTGCATTAATCTCATGCCCACCGATAGTTAACAAGTTGATGACACGGCACATAAAGCCGGAAGCAGTCCTCCTAGTCTCCTCCATCCCCTTCCAGTCTAATTATACATCATACGTATTCATGCAGCTTTCCATATCTACTGGTCAAAATCTGGCTGCAGTAACAGAAATGACATGACAAATTCTGTGTTACAAAAAAGCCTGCTCCAATTCTTACAGCAACAAATATCAATCATTCTAACAATGGCACTCTGCTGTAAAATGACTATTCTAGTGACACGACTTATACTAGAATTTATTTGTGAAAGTCTTTCAAATTGGAAAAAATTTCCAATTCACTATCAGCTGTTAATGCGCAACTATTTTTATTTGTCTTTAGGAAATATCAAGTAGCAGTCAGCACCTAGTATTAAGCAGCACCAGGGAAGCTGAGTGCAATGAAATGACCTCTAAAGAAAGTCAAATGGAAGCCTCTCAAACAGAAGAGGTAAATGTATCAATTAATAATTATGTCATTAGGCAATTATACTGATGCTGATACATATCTGCTTTCCTTCTTCCTCCTTTGCTGCTTGGTATAGCAGGATATGGATATGCTGCTGATAGTCTCCCTCATTAGGCAATGCATAATATTTTTTTAAAGCTGTTTTATTAAATGTTTTTACTTTATTATTGTTTTAACACAGTAATTAATTCATTTCCCAATCATATTTTTCATTGATATAACATTTTAAATTTAGTTGCAGAAGTATGCAAAGTTCTTACATATTGTGGTAAGTCCTGTAGTAACATGAAGGTTTTGTCCACAGGTTTCTCATCGTGAAAATGCTACTCATGAGATAAAAATGGCTTCTACATTCATTCAGCACTCTGATGAAACAGGTAAGAAGCAGCATGAGAATAAAGACTTACAAATGAGCAATAGCAAATGTCCTTACTTACACAAATATACCACTCAGCAAACAAATATGAAAATGCACATTGCTCCAAATTCTCAGCAAAGTACATTCATTGAATTAAGAAACAAGTTTTTAATTGAGTATGGAGAGATGGCTTTTGCATAAGGAGGTGGACTTTAAATACACATTCAGTTTCTTAAAAGAGCTAGGGACTGGAAGAATTGTGTGAAAGCACAGGCAAATAAAAGCCCATGTATATACAAAATTGTGGATGAGAATGGTTCAATCTATAGCAGAACTGACTAGCCCTGTCAAATACGACCACTGGGTTAAGACAGTGCTGCTGCTGCAGTTTAGTGCTGGTATTAGAATTTATGCATTATATTCTCCCACAGACCCATCCAACCTTTAGCCCTGCCACACCACTCAGGTATGGCAAGACAGCAGGTGACAACATGCCCCTAAAAAACTACTTTGCTGTTCCCTACATTTCTCTTTGTGATCAAGTGACTCTCTAGGCTTCTGCATGGCTAAGTACAAGTTTTCTAGTGTAATAATTTGTTATAATTCACTGATAAAGTTAATTTCATAAAATGCGGGGTGAAGGGAAAACAAACTCTTATTCTTCTTTCCATTACAGTAATCAATGCAGATCAGAACGAAGAACTCCCAAAGACAATAACACATATTTTAAAACAGCAAATTGAAAGGACAGCTCAGGAAAAGGCCTTTCAATCTGACAGAGAGACTGCAACACCTGCAAAAGAAGTAAAGGTCTGTGCTTTTAATAAGAGGGATCTTAATGCAAATTAGAAGTGGTGAAGTTAAGACATGTGCAGTCTGAATTTCTATTTTGACTATTTTTAATTGCAACTAAAAATGTAACCTATGAAAGTGGGCAAATATGGACTTCAGGAATTAATTGCTTATAACATAATATGAAGTTTGTTAGAAGGCTCAACAAGTACTTAAAATATGTGACGAACCTAATTCAAAGTAGACCTTTAGAAAAGCTTTTGCATTCCTGTCCTCCTGTGCTGAATAGTCTCTTCTTTCCTTGTTTTGAATCTGCAAATATGTATAATTTATTTCACCACAGATTCTCAGAAGCATTGAAAATGTCTCTTTCAGAAGAAATGAAAATGAGCATACACCTCTGCATAACTTTACATTATGCTTATAATGCAAAGTCTGCATTTGTTGCAGCAAAAACACCAAGACTGCTCAATCATCATTTTGCATTTTGTATGAATTCCACATTTCTTTTCACATATATTCTATGGTGAAAATAGCACAGCTATTAGTTTGGAAGATTGGTTTTATGCATTCTGAGCAATAGTTGACAGATTCTGTCTTTCCAGATCTTATTATTATCCTATTGCTTGGATCCTTGCAGAACTAGCTTTTGTGAAGAATAGAAAAATTTGTTTTCTAGGTTACTATACTTTAAAAAAACCCAAAACCAATCACTTTTGTTCCCTAAAGATGGAAAATATGTACCAAGAAATTACATTGCCTTCAACAGTTAGTTCATCTTCTACTACTATTACTTCAGCAAGAAGACTACAAAAATTATCTACACCAAGGAAAAAACAAAATGGAATCGCTACTTCTGCAATGGTTTGCTCCAGATCTCAGGAGGATATGGAAGCATAGAAAAGTTTTCTACTTATGCAAAAGCTCCATTGGAAATGACAGCAACTTCCCAGGCCACTGAATCGTCCAGCTCTCCAGCAAAGCCCAGTGTCTTCACAGATCTGTACCAACAGCAAAGCAATTTATGGGAACTAAAACATCTCCACAAATGCTTCCACCCATTATTAATAAAAGGTTTTTATCAATATTACCTGAGACTTCTAATATTTTGTCTGGTGAATCTGAAACACAGAATATGATGTCAGATGTGTAACAGGCTAGTTATGGCTTTCCCTTCATCATTCAGATGTTCACAAGACTAGAAAACCAATGACTAGAGTGATGTGAAATCCAGAGAGGAGAGGTCCTCTCCATAAGATGGGTCTTTGAGAACTAGCCTTTCATTGGAATTAAAGATGACCTTCCAGACCCAGACAAAGCTAGAAGCATTGCAGACCAGGAAACCATTGCAGGTGGAAATGTTAGATACATAGCCTGGCTCTTTCAGACCAGGCCTCTGGACACACTGTGCATGTGCTCCAGGCTCTTCAGGAACTATGGACGGGCTCTTGCACTGGGTAGAGGAGGTGTATGTGCAGTCACATGGATGTCTGAAACGCAACCACTGGACTCTATGAATAAAACTTATGACAATGAGGAACAAACAATAGATGAAAAGAAGTTTGTACTGGTGCTGTAAAGACTCTAGGGCACATGCTGGAAGCACAGAACCTGGATAAACTTGGGCAGCCCTACCCAGTGAATGTCCTTAACTTGTTGCAGCTGAGGTCTGAGCTGAAAGAGCTTAGAGGAAGTGTGAAGAGAAGCATAAAGCATTCTGAACCTCAAACATTGTCTGTTACCACAGACAACTTTGGTCAAATATTGGAGAATGAAGCTGTCCATAGAGAAGGCACTAAAAAGAGAACAGCACACTGGACGTTTGAAAAACAGCCTTTACCTGTGACCAACAAAGACCTGGCTGAAATTAATGTGGTACATGGCATCTCAGTGAAGGAAAACATGAATGATGCTCTGCTCAAGGCAAAACAGTAGGTTGAAACACAGCCTTGGCAAACAAGAAGATTCAGACAAATTAAGTCCATCTGAAATAGCATCACAAAAATCATACAAGCAAGATCAAGGTTCTGTACAAGATGCAGCAGCTCTGTAAGACCACAGCAAAGCATGCTAATGGTAATGATAAGCAAATAGTACCAAAATATGTAGGAATTCAAATAGATCTCCACAAAGACCAGAATTGTGACAAGCTGGACATGGGAACTGTTGTGAAGCTCTAGCTACTATCTCTTCAAACATTATGAGGATTAATACTACAAGAGTTACCCTGAAGAATTTTATAGAGCAAAATAAAAATAAAAATAGATACTAAAATTAAAAGCGCATTACTGTTGTATTTAAGAAATATTAACATAATAAAAATGTGCATAGAATCCACCTGACTTCTCATGCTTAAAATTAATGCAACACCCTCTTAACTGAGGGTAAAGTTTTGCCTATATAAAACAGCTTTAAAGATAAAATAATGGTCATGTTTTGTGCACATCTGTTTTTAGTTTATTGAAGCACAAAATGTGACTTAAGACAAAGTAAAATACTTTTCAGTGAGTTTCCTGTTTTGAGTAAAATTATTGATATTGTTTACAAATTTATATATGAATATAAAGTAAACACTGAAAATAAAACATGCCTACTTTCTCATGGTGCATATGTTACTTAAAAGTTACAATAAAATATATGCATATTTCAAATTCTCTCTCATCTTCCTGCGCTTTCCCAGCCTACTTGCTTGGGGTGGTGAGGCGGGTGCAGAGTGGGAAGAAGAAAAGGCCATGACAATGCGCACATGCTGTTAAGCAATAGCTAAAACAATGATGTGTTGCCAACACTTTAGCTACAAATCCAAAACGTGGCACCATTTGAGCTGCTGTGAAGAAAATGAACTGCATCCCAGACAGGCTCAGTGCACATAAGCATGTTAAAAGTGAGTAGAAATACCCAGCACCAGCACAATACTGAATTCTCTTCAAGCTTCTGGATGTCATTTTGGATCTCTTCTATCCTGTAAATACAGATGATCTCAAACAGTAGACCAGCCTTTCCCCCACTGATTTTGTAGGACTGTTCACATGTGGTAGGTTGACCGGTTGGACCAATCAACCTAATTCACAGGCAAAATACGCTTGCCTTGGGGAAAACTAGTTTATGTGTAGCATTTTGTCCCTTCTTGAATATGTTCCCAGGAGGCACCACCAGTTCAGCTGTGCCTGGGGTGGATCTGCTGGAGCTGGCTAGAACTGGCTGCATCCAGCACAGGGCAGCCCTGGACTCTCCTCACAGAGGCTGCTCCTGCAGCCCCCCCAGCTACTAAAACCTTCCCACTGACAACCAATACAGTTTTAATTTTCAGGAAGATTAATATTGGTGCCACTAGTCAGTCCTGGAAGTTGCTTTAGAATGAAATAAACGGGAAATCTTGCTCTTGTAATGAAGTGAATAGACCTTTCAAATGTACAGCTTTCTGAAAACAGAAAGGTGAGTATTTTTTCACTGTCAAAGATTAATGTTAGTTGAACGAAAATGAAGCCCTAAAACAGACGGCTGAAATACTAGTAAATGGATAAAGAAAACTACAGCTTTAACCAAACAAATGGAGTGATACAGTTAAAAATAATCCATAATATATGGCTCAAACTAACTCTAAGTTTTTAATATGTGGTTCTAGAAACTGCAGATTCAGGAAAATGAAATATGCAGACTCTGTCAACAGAGAGTTTATCCAATGGAATGCCTAGTTGCTGACAAGCAGAATTTTCATAAATCATGTTTCCGATGTCACCACTGTGGCAGTCAATTAAGGTAAGAAATAACTGCATATTCACTCATTGATCTCTGTGTTTCAATATGAATACAGGTGAAATTATTCTCAGCTAGGTTATTCAGCCTGTAAGATGTTGGGTTGACAAGGAAGTAACTTGGGTTTCCCTTTTCTTCTCTGCTACTGACATACACTGTGAAGTGAAACAAGTCCTTTAAATTCTCTAAAGAACTGCTTCATCCCAGTATCTCCCAAATTCTTCTGCACATTACTTCCTACTGACTGTTCTAGACCTTCAGGAGAGCTCATAAACATGAAGCAGCAAACACTGAAACTTGGGTGGAATATAAGACATCTGAACACAGACTACATTTTCTCTCACTTTTACTCATCCATAAATTGAGTAATGGTGGTTCTCTGCATTAGAAAATCACTCTTGTAACACTTATATGAAATGCAGTATTCATTGCTCTATTAGATTGCAAAGTTTAACAGTTCTGATTTTAAAACCTTTGAGATTAGTTACACACTTTTCCTTTACTGGAAAAATTGGCACTGTATTTTTGCCACCAAAAAATTCCATTTTGTAGAAAAACAGATGCTTCAGTCTTTCATGTGATTAAGAAAAAAATCCAAACAACTCTGAAGTGCTGAGAAACATTCCTATTTGAAGCTTATGCTGTGCAACAAATGAATAAGTTTATGTTCTTTCTAAAAACACAAAGCATGACTCTTCTACTTCATTCTAATGTTGAAAGTGCACGGGAATTTGCAATTAAAGGGTTTAGATACTTCATGTGTCTGTCTGTGGTCAGAATTGGCTGATATGTTGAATTTGCTCTCTTTTTGCCCTTTCTTTCTTTATATATGCTGGCATGTAAGGGTACTTGAAATACCAAGTAAAGTGCAAAATTAATGGTAGATTTCAATATGTAAAAGTATAAATCAAATTTTCTTCCATTCGGCAGCTTGGGAAATTATGCCTCTCTCCATGGAAAAATATATTGTAAACCTCATTTTAAGCAGCTTTTCAAATCAAAAGGAAATTACGATGAAGGTTTTGGACACAAGCAACATAAAGAATTATGGAATTCTAAAGATCAACATAGCTCAGTTGGCAATATTCATGCTGAAGAAACAAATCCCATTAATAGCATACCTGTTGATCCTAAACCAATTACAGAACCTGTTGATCCTAAACCAATTACAGAAATTGATCAAGACTTGTGCTCAGGTACTGAAGGTATTCATCCTGATATTTTGGATAATAATTTGAAAAAATCCACAGAAAGAGGTAAACTAAGGATGACATGGCCGCCTTCAACAGATGATGCAACACCTAAGAAAACATTTTCCATTGAAGTGGCTAAAGTAAATAAGCCTAAGTGGCCCCCAGAAGGTTTTGCTCAAGAAGGTTCTGGTTTTCACAGAAATAAAACACTGGGCAATAAAAAGGACGTTCAGGAAAAAAATGCTGTGAGAGAGCAAAATATAAATGACACTGCAAATGCACAACAAAATCAACACTCATCATTTAGCTCTCTCTCTGAAAAAGAAGCTACAAATATCTGTAAAGCAAATAAAAATGAAGCAGGCAATAAGGGAGAAGATGAGCAAGCTGGGAATGGGCAAGATAAGCTGAATAAAACAGGAGGATCACAGAATACAAAGGAAAGCGGAAAAGAAATTAATGAAGATGGTAATGTGATTGTGCATAGTGCTGGGCAGGACCAAGAGAAAAAAAATATTGAAACTGATGATTCAGAAGTGGTACAGATTACTAACATTGATGATGTAACAGCACAAAAGAATCACAAAGAATTTGGCTTGAATAACAATAACAATAACAATTATGCCACTTTTTCACACCTAAACATTTGTAGACAGGAAGCAACTCTCACAGCTATGTCTAAGGCAGTGACAGCACTAAGCCATGCAATTTGCACTGCATCACAGTGTGCCTTTGCAAAGCTGGAACATGAGTCTGGAAATGAAGAAATATTTGAGGTATATGAATCTCATGAGAGCTATTCTAGTGATACTGTAACTGTTTCATGGGATGAACAGAACTCAAAAGATGAAAATGCTGTTACTTGTAATAGTCGTGCTCAATTTAATAAAGATGCCACCTGTCAGAAGTCTTGTATTAATAGCACATTAGTTTTAAAGGAGGTAACTATTACAACATTCCCTGTTGACTCTGAGTTGGTATGTATTGGTGAAGAATCAAAATACAACAAAACTTTAAATACTATTTTATCTGACACTCTGAAAACATCTTTTCTTAAAAAAGACAACCTGGTTTTTGACCGTGGTCTAACAGATTCTGTAGACATACCTAAAAAGTCCTGCAGCTCATATTCCAAAGTACATAGGAATCACGATACAGAACTGAATGGTATTAATGCCTGTCAAAAAAATGAAATAATCCAAGTGTCAAAGAATGACATAAACACAAGCTTAGACTTACTGAGCTCAAGATATACAGCTGTTCCATCATTCCAAGCCGAAAAAGTCAAGTTCAAACAGCTCACTGTAGAAGAACAAATTAAAAGAAATAGAATCTATGATGAAAATGAATAAAACAGCTAAAGTGATCAGCTCTGTCTGTCATTCATTGTAAAGCATGTCATAAATAGACATTTCTTCAGTCCGGTTATTTTACAGTCCTTCTTGAAGAATTTAATAACCAGAGATTACATCAGAAAATATTTATTATATCTTGTCAATTAATCAGACTTTATTTACTTAGTTTATTTTTAAGGCAATGAAGATACATAAAAAAGATTTTTTTTTCACTCTGTGATTAAAACAACTTGTCTATGTTCCTTAACACGGCAAGAAACATTTCACTACATCACTGCCCTGCGGAAACATAATACTTCAATTTTACTGTTATCATTTGTAACAAATTAGGATGTGAAGCACCTGGTGTGTACAAAACAAGAAAAAATATTTCCATAGCTATTTTGTTATGTATTGTTATTATTGGAACTGAGCTGTTACTCCATGACATATTATGTACATTTTTTGTGTTAGCTCATACTAGAATATCTGAGGTTTGGTTGGGATTTTTTGTCCTTCTCTTTTTTTTTCCCCGCAATAGCATGTGCGGAAGAGTCACATACTTAGTTTGAAAAGACTCATTACTGAATAGTAATCACAACTGTTTGGTGAATAGTACTGTTTTGCTATATTCCTAGAGCTGCTACTATGGCTTTATAGCGCATGACAGAAGAAAAGCAAATTTTAATACAGGATAAAAACAAACATCCCATGCAGAACTGAAATAAGGCTTCAGAACAACTAGACTACTGTTTGTTTCAGTAACTAATTCAAAGTAATTTTAAGTTTCATATCTAAACCTGTACATACTTAGGCAACTTTAGCACTTCTTCTCCTTAACATATCTCTGTATTAATATTTGCTCTCCTGACACTATTCCAGCTTGCATGAAACAGCATCTTATAATTTAACTGTTGACGATGCATAATAAAAAAACTTTATAAAAATAAAGTTTTTTGTGATTTCTTTAAATATGAATTTACACATATGATTTTCCTTAAACAGTTTGTGAAATTCTTCATGAGGTGATTATTTTAAAGTAAAGAGTTTGTCAGAGTGAAAGGGAAGGATAATCAAAATATCGTTTTCAAAATAATTTCTTAAGTATCTGACAGAGACAAGTGTTGTGGAGCAATTTACAGGGAAGACAAGCTGATGGTAAAACATTTAAAAAATTATTGTGCAGAGTTCTAAAACAAAATATCTGCTGCACTACAACTCATTGCCCAAAGAAATGGGATTTTGCGTCTCTTCTATGCCTACACAGAAACACACATGAGAAAAACTATAGATAGTCTTCTATCACAAGAATCCTTTGAGAAAGTGAAGCCTCCACTTTATGAACCATGCTTCACTCCTCCCATTTATTCTCATGAAATGCAGAAATATAGAAAATATCCCTTAAAATGAATGTTTCCAGAATAATAATGAGCCTTCATGCAAGCCACTCAGAGACCACTGTATTCGATAACTGTTAAAAATCATTAGCCTCTTGGCCATTTTGAACATTTTAAAATTATTTTGGCAAGATTTCTCACTCTTATTCCTCCCTCTCCCCCCATTTGGTTGTAACCATGAAAAACTATTTTTAAACACCCAAGAGATTCTTTTTTCTTTTTTTTAGTAGATAACACAACTAAAAAATATGAACAAAATTATTTCTTAGACAACAACAGCAAAAAATCTCTGTAAATGCAAGCATGAAGAAAATCAACAGAATTTTTATAAAATATTTAGAGCACTACATGGACTAAACTTCTAAATCTCCACTATTCCCCAAAATTGCTTATTAGGTATAAAATCAGTTTTGACTGTGTTAGTTAGGAATTAGGACTGATCTTGATGGTGAAATAGTGGGTGTTCGTTTATGAGCACATACCTAGGTGTGATCATATGGAAGTTAATAATTCAAGCTAATATTTGTAGCTGAAATATAGTCCTGTGCCGATTTCAATCCTCCTGCATATTCAGATTAATTTAAACTTGTATCCTCCAATTTACAGGAGTGACATGGTAATAAAAACTCATTTAAACCAATGAAATAATGCATCTGAAAATATCCTTACAAAATACAGACCTTTTTGCTTCCCCTAAACAAAATAAAAACACAACCAAAAATGAGTCACAGAAAAAGCATGTTCCCTTTGGTCAGCTAGAGATGACAGAAATAAAATGGCTTTCATGAAATAGGAAATTTTTTTTCCCAGAGGGTATAATATGTAAAGTCAATATGCATAAATGATATACTGTATGGGGCAAATCTCCTTGTATATTCCATGATCAGGATTCTGCTTAGCATTAGACAGACACAGAAGTGCAGAGCCTTCCTCTAGTGGATTTATTAGCTTTGCACTCTCTTCTCTCAGTGGGTGGCCTTTTTTCTTCCTCCAGTATTAAGGATGAATGTTACGAAAAATTAAATCACACCACATAATTATTTCTTTGAAACAAAAGCCAGGTGTCCCGCCATACTGTCTTAGTGTTCTTACACAAATCATAAGGATGAGAACCTGTAAACCTGTTCTGGAAAACATGGGTAATAAAACATTGCTGAAGAATGCAAATGATCTGGAAAACTGAAGTAGAAGAGTTCTTCAGAATTTCAGTCAAAAGCTTAGAACAGGAGTAATCAGAGATGAGGCTGGAACTCACCGAGATGTGTGTTTGACTTACTTCTTTTTACACAGAGGGCAAAAGAGATGAGAGGTGGTCAGTGCTTGCATCCCTCTAACATATACAAACATCACCACTACAGAAGTCACAATGGAGAGAGTGAGAAAGTGAGATTGGGACAAAAGCTGTAGCTAGAAAGTAGCAACCTTATGAATTTTCTTTAAATGAAATGCTAGCTGCCAAAAAAGCCTTACGCATTTTGGCCAAACCATACAGATTTACTGCAGCCAAGAAGCTGGTCTTTATGATTTTAAAAGAACTAGTATCCATTAGAGCTGTACTTTTGTGAGAAAAAGTTGTTATTCTAAGTTTAAATATCTGTAAGATAACCTCTAGGCTTTCTAAGTTTTTGTACCTGAGTTTAAATAACCGGTTAACAGTTTGTAGAAGTCCCATTCTGTGAGTAGAGGCTTGATGGCTCCTGGAGGAACCATGACACTGAAACCCTCATTGTCTCAGCAGGATAACTTCCTCTGGCTACTCCTAGGTTTCACGCTTTAACTCACGGACAGAATATTAAGCAATGCCTCGGAACAGGACCTTACACTCATGGAGTGCGGACCTGATCCATTTCCAGCACAGCTGCAGCCAAGCACTGTTCAACAGCAAAAATGCACTGACAAATAGCAGCAAAATGAAATTTCTATGCATCTTTATTCGTTAAGTTCGTGCAAAAATAATTGCCATTTTTGCCATTGTAAACTGTGATGCTTATTCTGAATTAGACTGTGTTCATGTAATACACCATTTTAAAGCACAAAGTTTGGTCTACTTATTTAGGCTACTGACTTTGTTTTCACCATTAATTCTTTTTTATACTACACTGTCAAATTAAAGATGGAAAAAAGCAAATTCAAGTGTTTTGTTGTATGAGTTCAAAAGGGGATGTAAAGCAGCAGAAACTGCTAGCTGTATCAACCAAGCATTTTGCCAGGGGACCATCAATAACAGGTCGACATTCGTTCCAAAAATTTTGTAGTGGAAACAAGAGCCTTGAAGATGAAGAGGGTCGTGAACACCCTTCTGCAATAGATGTCAACCAACTTGGAGTCAGTTTTGAAACAGATGCATGCAAAACAACTCAAGAGGTTGCAGAAGAACTAAATGCTGACCACTCAACTGTTGTTCGACATTTGCACTGAACTGGAAAAATCAAAAAAGCTCAACGAAATGGGTGCTGCAAGAGCTGAGTGAAAATAAAAAAAATCACCATTACAAAGTCTGCTCTGTGCTTCTGTTGTGCAACAAAAACTATCCATTTCTTGATCACTTTATGACATGTGATGGCAAACGGATTCTACACAACAACTGATGGCATTCCATGCAGTGGCTGGACCAAGTTGAAGCACCAAAATGCTTCCTGAAATTGAAGCTGCCTTAAAAAAAGGTTATGGTCACTGGTGGTTGTCAAGAGGAATCATCCACTACAACTCTTGAATCCTGTTGAAACCATCACAGCACAGAACTATTGCCAGGAAATTGACAAAAAGCACTGAGAACTGCAATATTTACGTGTAATACTGGTAGACTGAAAAGAACCAGTTCTTCTCCATTACAACACCCAAGCACATTTCTTAAAAATCACTCTGCAGAAGCTGAATGAACTGGGCTACAAACCTCTACCTCACTCAGCTCACTCACCACACCTCTCTCCCACCAATTACCACATTCTCAAGCATCTCAACATCTTCCTGCAAGAGAAGGTTTTCCACAACCAAGCAGCAGCTCTAAACACCTTTGAAGAATTCATCAGCTTCAGGACTCCAGGATTCTATACCAGAATAGACTCGTTTCTTCTTGGCAAAACCATATAGATCACAATGATTCTTATTTGGATTAATAACTTTTAATCTAAGCTGATATATACTACTTTAAAGTTGATGGTTAAAAATGGCAATTATTTTTGCAGCAACTTAATAATATATGAGACTTGCAGTCTGAGAAGTAAATTTTCACTAGATATTATTGACTAGTGAAGATGTTCTACTGCTTTTAGAACACAGCAGGGTTCATGTATTCCTCTATGCTCAAAAACACCAATTAGAGAGATTAAAGAGCCTGAATTAATGTCTTGTTAAGGAGCTTCTGAATTGCTGGGCCAGCAATTGGACTGGACTTTAGAGGACTTCTAAATTTGCAGTCCCTTTGCAGCTTCATTAACATAACTGGCACGAAGACTACTTAGATCTACTTAAATTCTTTTTATAGATGCAGCATATCAATGGATCCCTTTCGAGTCTTTGTAGAGTCAGGGGCATCCTCAAATGATGGATGGACCTAAATAACACTTTTACTATACTGTTGAAGTGGAATCCTGCTAGGTGAAGGACTTAGTGAAAGCAAATGCTTGATTACTGCAGGAAATGTACTTATCTTGTTTGTCTTCTGTTAAGCATTTATCTCATTCATACATATTAATAGGCATACCCACATTGGTATCTTAAAGAACATGGTGCTCAGCGTGGACTTTAAATCCGTGCTAAGGATCTGCCTTATTCTAACACAGAACATTTCTTGCAGTATTCCTCCCATAAATAATTATAGCTCAGGCCTTATTTTCAAGGTGCAGGATAATTATCAGAATTACTTATATAAGATTTGGGTCACTTCAGTCAAGCACACCTCCAACTGTTAGGTATAATTGCAAAAACATTAACTACCCTGGGTACTCACAAAACCAGGAAAACATGAAGTCAAAAAGAGACAGATTAAAACCTTTGTCTCTTTTCACGCTTTCACCCATTAAGAGGCACCTAAGTTAAACCCTTTGGGTGAACTTTACTGTCTTTCACAAGCAGTATTTCACCTTGTATGTGGGTTACATTTGATGATTTTGACATGAAAAGCTTTTTAAAATGTTTTTAAGACAGGAACTGTGTTAATATAGGCTTAGGAACATAATCAGACTGACCTTACGTTTGAGCTTTCTAAAACATTAAATGACAATTTAATCACAAAAGATCTGCATTTTCAGTATTTTAAACAAAAAATGAGGCAGCTGTTTACTGCTTCAGGAGAAGAGGTGAAAAATTCAAAGTCTTATTTCTCTGTGCACCTACATGGACCTATTTCCTGTACCTTCCTCATCTCTCCTCTCTTGGAGTAGGGTGTTGGAGACAGTAAGAGAGACTAAAGTCTTCATATGTATTATGTACATGTTTTTCATAAATTGAGTACATTACAGTTTTGTTAAAAGTAGACATAAATGCACTACATATTTGCAGCAAGTGCTTTTAAAAATCTCATAATCTGGTTAAACAAAAAACTCTCTCTCTTAGAAAAACCTCAAGGGATATCTATGCAATGACAGCTGATTTCCAATCCACTTTACCTTTTGGTTCTTGATACTGTAACCATCACTATTTGTATCCATTTAAAATTACTTTTAGACTCATGTAATGATACTTGTGACAGATGCTGACAAGGAATAATGTTCTTTCAGAACAGGTACCTATGAAAGAGCCATTCTTTTCCCTCAGAAACTGCATATTCCAAATGAAAAGAAGGCTGTTTTCCAGTCACTCTTCTTGAAAAAAAATGACCAAATATTTCATTTCATGACAAAGAAAGTCAACTCTCAGCAAAAAAGGAAGATGATTTTTCAGTATGAAAGATGAAATAATAAAAAATTTATGGGTGAATGGAGATACAGCTGTACCATAAGAGGATGAAACACTAAAGAAAATATTTCAACATACTGTTTGGTAAATTAGATATGTCATCTTAATTGTAATACTGGTGCAAATATTATAAAAAAAAAGAACTAATCTATAAGAAATAGCCTCTTACCACTTAGAATATGCTTCCAGTTTCTCTCTGTGATCACAGTTAAGAGCTCTGCGGGATATTAGATAAAAAGGAAGAAACAGAAAGCTATGAATTCAGCATGTATAACTGGACACAAACAGTAATTTTGCAGTTCCAGTTTTAAGAGGTTTTCTACAGCTTTTCACAAAGCAGTATTAGAGTGGAAACAGCACGTACTCAGTGTCATGTAGTATTTAGAATATCTGTTTCTTTATTGTCTCCTATAAGCTGCTGTTCTGATTTGTTGACACGCTACTCACTGAAGGCTACAGAATGAGTCTTGGTGGCTTTGACTGAGGAAACTATTTTGCCAAAGTGGGCAGTGGTTTTTATGAGCCTGGAGAGAACGTAATGAAAAGCAACCTTAACAGGCTCTGGCAGCTATCCATGCCAACAGCATGCCATAAAACAGGAACAGCACGGACTCAGCTTCTTGGGCCAGAATGTGAAGACTAAATCGTTTTCTTCAAAACAAAGTATTAAGACAACAACAAAGAATACTTTTATATGTTCCTGGAGGCACTGTGATATGAACATTTGGCTAACAATACATGGCAAACTATATTTGAAAATATTGATGTTATAATCCAACATACTGCAGAGTACTCCAGTATCTTAATGTTTTTTTGTTAAAGACACTTTATGTGCACTATAGACAGCAAGACAGGTAAACAAGGAAAAAAATTAATAGGGATAATTCACCTTATTTGTGAAAGCCTGTGTAAAACTCAATATTTTAAAACTCTTCTGAATTCAGTGAGGCGGGGATTAGGTCTTCAGACATTTAAGTTTTGTGATGACATTTCAGCACTACTGCAGTGCTCCAGAAAAACAAACCACTTTCTTTAATCAGTTACAAATTTCATCATCACGTCCGAGAGACAGAGATGACATAGCAATAAAGAGCATTATGCTTCTGTGCTCTGGCTACTTTAATTTGATAAAGTAAATTATTATGGTCAAGTGCTGTGAAGTGAAGGTGAAAGAAGCCATGAAGACAATCTGTATTTGCCAGTCCTCTGCCAGCCCCAGAATCAAGGAGAAATATACATTTCTTTATATGGTCACTCTTAAGTTCTGCACCGAGTTTATCCAAAGTGAAGAGGTAATCAATACCTAAGATAAATAATACATGAATCAAATAAATTCCTTAAGTGCATATGGTCACCCTGATCAAAACATATTTTTTTCATTTCTATAGTAACCACTGTAAATACTAACCTGAGTTAGTTTTTGTCTTCTTAGGAAAAAAAATCCTGTGATAACTTCATGTCTGTCCAGTAAACTTCCTGTGTCATACTAAGAAACTGTTGTTTCACTGGGAATGTTCAATGTCATCAAATTGTTACTGTATCTCGACAAAGAGACATTCCGGAACATGGATCCTTGTATGCATTTGTTCACAGCTGAAGTGTGGTGTCAGTCTGGAACTTGCTCCATCTAGAAACTTAAAAACAGGAAGGCAGAAAATAGAATTAACCATGGGGAACTTGTTTGTTGACAGTGACTAAGAGCACTGTGCTTCTAGTTGTCCTCTATAGAAAAGGGCTTCTGAACTGATAACCAGTCTGCGTGCGAATGGAAGTAACCTGCACTCAGTGCCAGAGTGGAATTAGCATGATCCTCTTTAGTAGTTTCAAATTAACAGTCATTAAGAGCTTGCTAGGAAAGCTTTTTTTTTCTCAAATGAAGACTTGACTACACAGAAAAGGGGCCTAATGTATGAAACTTTACACCCTGTACCTTTACTGAGCTTGTTCCACTCATATGTACATATATTACTATATTTACTAACATGCACTGTGTTATTGATTCATTATTACATTGCCATAATTTTCAAAAATTATTCTTAATTCGGAGGGTCATAAGTTCAAATGAACCACCTTAATTTTACCATTTGCTAACATCTGAGTACTTGATTCCAAACCTGTAATGTTCCTTTAATATATTTGCTGAAGACATACATACATATATGCCAACTAAACTTACAATGGCTGAGTTCTGGAAATTCAAAATCTGGACCTTGAAAGTTCTGAAAACTGTTAAAAGCCCAAAACAAAAGCATCATGCTTTATGGACTGCTGGACCTCTCGGTTTTATAATATCAGGAGAAATTCCTCCCATGATTCAAGTCTTGGAATGATAAAAAAGTTACAGAATATTCAAGAATTTTCTAGAATGATTCCTCTTTAACACACATTAAATGCTTTGATGGAGCAGAAGAAATACACCAATGCCTGTCTGGGGTGACACCTGTAACTGACACATTCTTACTCAAGTAATATTCTGCTAGGTTGTGATGATAAAATCTATGTTTCAGTCTATCCCACACAGTCATATATATGTCTTAATTTTTCGAAAAGGTAATACCATTCAAGTCATAATTTTGCATAGTTGCTATTTAAAAAATGCTGTTTTCAACTGCTTATAATTTTGTCTGATGTTATCTATTTGGGCTAAAGCTTTCCACACATGACAGACAGATTGACTTCTTTTTAAATCTGTACCAAAAAGGATTTCTAAATTTCCAGGAAAAACATCTGGTAAGAGTATAGAGTTTTACCCATGCTAAAAAATACCTTTCAAATGAATAGACTTCAATCAATATAGTGCCTCTATTTTGATATGGTTCTGTTTTGACTATATTTGCAATATAGTTTTCAATTTCAACATCTCACATTATTTTTTTATGGTATAGATCACATCCTGGTGATATATAGTCATGAGAATGCTTTTATTAGGACTACGTTCTGAATTGCTGCAGTAGCTAGAAGATACACGGGAGATTGTAATCAATAAGGCCTAAAGTCATATTTTTTATAATTCGATAAATCAAAATATTAAATAATTGTGCAAATAGCAGGATTTATCCTTTTGCTGCTCTGAATTAGGTAAGAGTACTAGGAAAAACACTATGCAATCACAAAATTAAAGACTATTTCAGACAGCTTTTGAGTTCAGGCATTCTCACTTTCAAACTTCATGTTCTTTTAATGTAATATATGATTTTTGTATGTCTGTATGTATATAAATAGATAGATGCTCATTTATACACAAGTAGAACGACAAGCAATCAGCAAATTACTGTAACATCAGCTGCATATATATATAACAAGCAAGCTGAGTACCACTAAATTGCTTCATAATGTGGTGCCTTCACTTCCTCCCCTCATACTTTCTATACATACACTCCATTTTTTCTTTTGTCCTTCTTCTACTTGCATTATAAGATCTTTGGTGCTGAGACTATAGACACTTTTTTCTTCCAGACAACAAGCAAAAACACATATCCAAATATCCCTAACGCAGTTCTTCTGTATTTACTTTGAATAAACTTTGGCAGCAATGTCCTCGGCCCCTTCCCAGGCAGACATCCTTATCTACATGCATGCTACTACTACAGAAACAGAAATGTGAGAGTAATTTTTCTTAAGATGCTCTTCAATGTAAATAAGAGTGACAGAACCAGGTCGGTGTGTCAATCATAAAATAGTACCAGTGATGACAATTCCAGCCTTTGCAGTGCCAGTACCATAGACCAGGGGATGCGAACCCTGAATTCTGGCAGATGCGTCCCCTTGCTGGTAAGCACATCAGATGACACAGAACCAAGCACTCTGGCTCATGAATAGGAATTGTCAAATCATCCTGCAAGAGCCTTAAAAAGAAAATTGCATTCAAAATTATAAAATAAGTGAAAACATTAATCTTAATTAAACAGAACCACATTGTTTTTTGCCAGCTGGATTCAGCCGCTGGCTGTGATGTGAAGGCTCTTCTCTCCCGGTTAAGCTAGTTGAGAGCTGGATTAATTATTTTATAATTAATTTCTTAGGTAATTTTGGAAAATTATCAAAACATATGATCCAAAATTAAATTATTATGGGGTGGGGAGACAATAAAATTTCCAATACATTAAAGACAAAAACCCCCATAAATTGAGTAGACCAATGTAGAAAAAAAAATGTTCTTTCTATGTCCTGCTCACTCCTGCAAAGCAGAATTGTTTGAATCTGAAATAATGCTGCACCACCTAATCCTTCCTCAACACAAAAGGCCTATCTTGCATCACTCTTCAAGACAGTCACAAAGAAATATATATTTATGGAGTCTTTAAATAATTCTAATTATATTCATTAAGTTCATAGTGACATTGCTGTGAAGGACACTATATAAATGGAAGCTGTGCTTGAAACTGATCACTTCAGATAAACATCCTGAAGGACACATCCAGCACACAAAAGGAAGTTGCCTTGCTTTGTTGATGGGGAGATTAACTCTCTCCAGCTGACACAATATATGTAATAAGGTAATAAAATACTTCTTCATGTAGTGTGAAATCAGACCACAATGCACTTCCAGAACAAATCACGTGAGCAAACTCTTTGGGGCAAGAACTTTGTTTTCTTACTTGTCTATATAGCACCTAACAAGTAACTGTGATTTGAATCTCACATCATACATCTACATAATATTAACAGATGGATTAGCAAATGAGGCTGAATAACACTAGCAAACTGTAAGCCATTTAAAAATAATCAAATATTCCTCCCACAGATCTGTAAAGGCAGTGCTGCATCTATGCATTAGTTAAATAAATATTCAAATCCTACCAAAAAGAAGGAGTGATATAATGCTTATCTCTAAAAGGTTATTTTACAGTTTGATGTAAAAGATCCGCTGATACACTATGTCTCACAGAAGGGCTCCATTAATAACATTGTTTGCCTTCTAACACTAACTGCCAATATACAGCCTGGAGAGCTGACCTCAACTGACTGAAGAGATATTCCTTGCCATATAGCATCGCGTTCAGCAATAAAAGCTGGGAAAAGGAGGAGCAGGGCAGGGGAAAAGGGGACAAGATGGGACAGGACACACATACATACACACACACACACATGCGCATATACATTTGTGATTACAAATTTGTTTTCTGAAGCAATCACTGCTTGCACTGAGGTCCTGCATCCCAGGAAGTGGCTGGACATTGCCTGCTGGTGGGAAATAGGGAAACTGAATAAATTCCCTCTTTTACTTTGCTTACACAGGTGAGCTTTGATTTTCTTATTAAGTTGCTTTTATCTCAACCCTCAGGCTTGTTCATCTTATTGTCACTGCCTGTCCTGTTGAGGAGCAGAGTTTGAGAGCAACTGGGTGGGCATCTGGCAGCCAGCCAAAGTTAACCCACCACAGCATGGAAAATTCACAGTATTTTATAATTCAGATGTTTTCGTCAGCCTATCACCATTCTGGAAATGGTTTTGTCTTCTGGTACTCCTCTTGGTCATCAAACCCTTACTGCAGTTATTTGTCTTTGAAAGATCGTCTTGGGATAACCTCACCTATTTAGTGCCTTACAGTTATTTCCTAGTAATAAAAAATGTGTCTCACATCAGAAAACAGCAGCAGGTAATGATGCAATTTATATATGTCTGTAGGTAGAGCTTTCATCGAAATAAAAGGGGGGCAGGGCACAAACAGTCAAAGACAACAGAGGATCAATGAAGAAAGGAGTAGATGAAGCATGGAAAATCCGAAGATTTGACGTTAGGTATAATCGGTCCCCAGCTGGATGCACAGTTAATATAAAAACATAATACTAAGACTCCACTTATTGCTACCTACATTAGCAAAATATCAACTCCCTGTGAGGTGATTCTCTCCAAAACCAATAAATATCTTCTGTATAAAATAATAGCAGAGATGAAAGAGTAAACTGCCTGCATAAAGTCATACACAGAACCGCTGGAAACATCTTGGAACAGGGAGCCCAAACCACTTTCTTTAATTGGGGAGCAACTAGGGTCCACTAAGGCTTTATCGATGGAGATGGAGTAGTTTTCAACACATACACATTGTTAGTAAAAAGCAGAACCTCTCCTAAAACCTGAGGTTAAAGACCAAAGGATGCACAGCAGCCATGTTTTTCTTTTGGAATTGAATTCCAGAATAGTTCCTACTGTCTGCCCAAGGTCCCATTCACCAGCACTGAGACCACAGTTCACACCTTGTTGGCAGTCTTAACACCTAAACAACGATTTGATAGGTGTGATTCCTGACTTCTTTTGCCATTGGTCGAAGCTTGTTGATCCAGGACAGAATAGACTCCTGCTGAGAGAGCTGTACGAGGATCATACTTACACTGTTTCTGCAGAGGATAAGAGTAGTTCAGCTCTTGCAGGTTCTGTTAGTACTTACCAAGTGTACTATACTATTTTACAACGAACTGTCAAACTCTTCTGCCTTATGAGACTGAAGGCTAAATCACAGTTTTGTGGGCTAAACAAATCTATGTAATTTTACTGGCATACAAAAAACCCCCAGTTTATCAAAGTACTAAATTTTAGAAAATATGTGTGCTGTAAAGCACTTTAATGAACAGGCTCATATTTCAAGCGTGCTGCTTTCTCTTTCTCCCATGTTTTCCATTTTTAATTATTAGGTGCTTCTATGCCTGTAAGAAATTTCCCTCTGAGAAATTTTGTTTAATAAACAGAATATTTAACTGTTATGTAGTATATTATATTCACTTACATTACACATTGAGCTGTGTATATGCTTGCAAAAAGCTGCTGCTGAACATTAAGGGCTATTTTTCAACATGAAAATACTGTTCAGACAGGACAGCTGAATTTCTGTTCACATTTTCAGATGAAGTTTAAAATATTAAAAATGAAATCTACGTTCCAGTTACTGTGGAAGAGCTTCAATTACAGGGATTATTTTTTCGTATTTCCTACATTGCAGGAGTTAAAAGGTTATAACTGTGCAATGCTTCAGTTAGCTCTGCAACATTTGTAAACAGTAAATAAAGCATGTTTGTTGTTTTTTTTTCCAAGATAAACATATGGGTGATATCAAATGTTAAAAAAACACCTCTTGCTTTAAGAAAGAGTAAAAAATACCAGACATTTTAATAAATATAAAATATTTTCTCAAGGCTTGAGGTGACTCCTGAACTGATAAATCCAATTTACCAGAAGAAAAACATCTCTGACATTGCACAGTGTCTAAATCCATAAGTATTTAGAACATTTCTTGTATTTCCTTCCAAACAAAAGTGGGTGCATCCAGTGTTCACACTGGACACAGCACACTTAAATGTATCATTGCTACCAAAAGAAAGGTAGACATTTGAAGTGCGTGAGGAAAATAAATCAATCTCACCAGAATAAAATTTGCATTAAAAGGTTGCTAAGAAAGGAAAGGGCGTGACTTTCAGGTTGTTTAACAGTAGTAGCAGTTCTAAACTTAGCACAGATGAGGGTACCTGCATCTACTACAAGTACACAATGAATTCTGCTCATAAATAGTACCCAATATCAGAATTAACTTCAAATGCCTTCATTAAGATCTAACAAACATTTGCTTATGACCCGATTGACATGAGAGGTTATTTCATTTTAGAAACATTTCTAAAAAGGCATGGAATATGATGGTAAGCCATTAGGAATTAAGAAATCTCCATACCCTCTGAACCAGGATAAAGTACAACACTGGGTAAGGGGCTTTTCTTGATATGCAACGGATAATGACCAACAACGGATAAAGACCAACAACACTGAAAAGAACTCAGCAGCTTTCTGGAACATTTTCAAGTATTATTGACCTGGCTTTTTTGAGAAAGAGACTGAAAAAGAAGGAAAAGACACTTATTGTTAGCCAACTGAAATTTTAAGAGTCTAATAATTATTAGTTACAGAAAATGAGTAATAATAATGCAGTTAAAGTTGTTGTTAAATCTCTCTCCTGCTGTTACATCCACATTTCCACTGCTCCTCTGGTTACCCTGACCGCAATTTCATTCTAGTTAGAAGTGTGAGGTGGTGACAAATGTGATTTGTGAGCATTTGCAGTTCTTGGTGGTGAGAAGTACAATGTTCATGTTTATGATTTTTATTCTTCCTCTAGGATCCACTTGGGGTCATTTTTATCTTTGCTAATATGCTTTTCTACCATTCTCTTGCTTCACTGGTCTGCAGTTTTATTTCTATACCTTAACTTACTCTATATGTTGCCTTTTAGATATCATAGAATGGTTTGGGTTGGAAGGGACCATCAAGATCACCAGTTCCAACCCCCTTGAAATGAGCAGGGGCACCTTCCGCTAGATCAGGTTGCTCAAAGTGTCATCCAACCTGGCCGAGAATGCCTCTCGGGATAGGCGATCAAAGACTTCTCTGTGCAACCTATGCCAGTGCCTCACCACCCTCACAGGAAAAAAAATTCTTCCTAATATCTAATCTAAATCTACCCTCTTTTAGCTTAAATTCCTTGTCCATCATCCTATCCCATTGCTATCTGATAAAGAGCCCCTCCCTATATTTCTGGTAGGCCCCCTTTACTTACCGGAACACTGTTAAAAGGTCCCCCCAGAGCCTCTTTTGTAGGCTAAACCATCCCAGCTCTCTCAGCCTGTTCTCATATGGGAGATGCTCCACTCCTCGCATCATCTTTGCGGCCCTCTTCTGGACTCAGTCTAACACTTCTATGTCTTTCCTTTGCTGGGGACTCCAAAATTGAACACAGCACTCCAGGTGAGGTCTCCCCAGAGCAGAGTAGAGGGGCAGAAACAGCTCCCTTGACCTGCTGACCACATCATAGAATTGCTTGGTTGCAAAAGACCTTTGAGATCGAGTCAAACCATACCTGTCCAGTACTAAATCATATCTCTAAGCACATCATCTGCCCACCTTTTTGATGCAGCCCAGGATACTGTTGGCTCTCTAGGTGGCAATTGCACACTGACGGCTCATGTTGAGCTTCTCATCCACGAACACCCTCAAGTCCTTCTCTCCAGGCGCTAGATACTGTTCCCTTGTTAACCCCCATTTTTAAACCATTTTTTTCTCACTCCTGCGTTTCTTTCACTGATCACGCGTGAGCCTGTGCCCCTTTCCTTATCAACCTACGCCAACACTCCTCTATGGTAGATCCTGCAAGTTCTCCAGGACCACAGCGACAGCGGGTGCTGGCAGATCACACTGTGGGGCGAGGCGGCGAGGCGGCGCGGCATATCCACAGTGTGGATGCGGCGTGGATGTGTCCCGCCGCGCCGCCCCACACAGAACCCGAATACGCCTTCCCCCACAGCCCTTCACCCCACTCCAGCTCCATCCCCGCCGCCGCACACACCCGACACCCCCCTCCCGGAAACGGCGCCGCCGCAGGCCGCGCTCGCATTGGTCCCTTCGCACCACACCGTCCCGCCTCCTCGCAGCTGCGCGGGCGGCGATTGGTTGCTAGCTGTTGTCAATCGGAGCGGCCGAGCCCTGCCGGTGCCCGCGCCGCGCTCTCGTGAGGCGGGCGCCGCTGCCGGGCGCCGAGGCGGCTGGTGCGGCTGCGGGCGGAGCAGTGATGCCGGCTGCGGGGCGGTGGGCGGCAGCGCAGCACAGAGCGGCGAGCGCGACCGGTAAGGTCTGGCCGCAGGGGAAGGCGGTGCTGCTTTCCTGCGCGCCCGCTGCGCCTTGTGCTGGGGGGCCGACGGCAGCGCCGGGCAGCGGAGCCGGAGCGGGTGGGCAGGGTGCCGGGGCGGGCGGAGCGGTGGGGCCGCGGCGGGCGGGGGTCGCGGGCGGGCGAGGTCCTCGCCGCTCCTTGCTGTGCCCTTCGGCCGCGCATCGCCCCGGTGCCCGTCAGGGGATCTCGGGGTGCCGGCTCCCGCCTGGCGGCGCCCGGCAGTGCCCGTGTTCGCCGCGGCGGGAGGGGGGGTCTCGCGGAAGGACTGCCACGCTGCTCCCTCTGCCGCGGGAGCGTTCGGGGGAAGGACGGAACACGGGGGACGATTGCCGGGAGGGGCGGCCCCCGCCGGCGGGCGCTGCCCCCTTCCCGCAGAGGGGGCTGTGGCGGGCGCGACGGGCTCGGGGGTCCCGCGCGGGGGGGGAGCGGCCACAACCCCGTGCCCAGCCCGGAGGTCGGTCCGGCGGGGTGGGGGTTCGGCGTCCCCTTCGGGCAAGGATTTTTACCCGAACGCGGTCCCGTGCGCTCAGCCGGGCGATTGGCGGGCGGGGGCCCTGAGGAAGGTGGTGGTCGTATTGTGGCCGCAGACTGCGCCTTGAAGTTGTTTAAAGAGCTCGTTCAGAGGAAAGTTATTTTAAAGTGAGTGTAAGGGTGAGGGCCGGTGGGTGACCGCTGGCTGTGGAGACGGAGGAATCCCAGAGACCGAATCCTGTTTAGCCCTGTGCGCTCTTTTTCATTGTTCTCAGCCTGCTGTACTTTCAATGATAGAAGATAATATTGGAAGGCTCTGAAGTATTGTCAAAACTTAAACCCTACCCTTTAGGTGCGCTTTATAGACATTAATGTAAATATTCAGTCTTGATCGTATAACATTTTTAGGAATCTTTAGGATACTGACAGACTTTGCGATGTCAGATCTGGTCCTTCGATCCTGGACATAAAAAGGAGTTTTGACATTTATTCCTTAGGAATGAAAAAAAAGAAGTTTGGTGTCTTCAGCACGTAATCTTTGCAAAAATTCTCCTGGTCTCTGCCACAAAACCACCACAAAAATTTTGAGGTTTTTTTTCCCATTAAAAAGCAAGTATGAAAAACACAGCATGCACAATTATCTGATGAAGATAAAACAGTTTCTGTTATCCCTTGATTATTTTGATGGGGTATTTTAAACATGAAGAAACATTGTCTGCAGAAAACAAAGAGGATTTCATTTGGTTCAGTTTTTCATTATTTCATAGCTGTAACCTTCCTTTCCTACTTTCTAGGAGTGAATTGCTGTGCTTGTCTCATGATACAGAACATTCTGATACATTAACTCAGTTATAAGGGCACATTCAATCACGTGATGCGTAGCGTGCTTTCAGAATTTTTTAAAATCATGTGATAGTTGGCGAGGATGAATAACCAGGGTAAGCTCCCTTGTTACAAATATGTGATCTCCTCTGGAGAGCTGAAGCCCAGTTTTACAGCTGAGGGGGAGGGCACTTAATAAGTGTAAAAGATTTGAGATGTGGAATTTATAACTGATACAGGTTAATATTGTTCTCTCCCTGTGTACTTATCCATTATATACTGTGGTTGACAGAACATAAATTGCTGAAGAAATTTCTGTTTGTTTGTACGTTGCCGAATCTGAATAGATCCAGCAAAATGTCATATTGGCAAACCAGTTTTTGAGAAACCTCGTTTAGTTAACTTGAATCAATGTCTTCAGAGTATTTTAGGTTAATTTAGAGAGCAATCCCGATCCAAGTACATTGCATGATGCCATGTCTGAGATGCACTCAGTTGTGCCAGTCTGCCTCATCCTTCACCTATGTTTTCCTTATGTGCTTCTTTATGGAAAAAAAACCCTCCAAATTTTTGTGGTGGTTTTGTGGCAGAGATTAGAAGAATTTTTGCAAAGATTACAGGCTGAAGACAACAAACTTCTTTTTTTCCCCTTGGGAGCGACACCAGATTTTCATCTAAAAATCTAGTTTATGAATGGGTAAGCAGTAGAACCTTCAGCACATGAGTAGTCTTTATTCACGATACTTGTTTCTCTGGGACTGTTCTGAGGAGGACGTGCACACAGGATAATGCATGCCTATCTGTCTTAACAACTTTTTTACTCAGAGTTCTTAGGAAACATTTTCTAAAAGATCAAAATATTTCAATTGTGTGTATATATAAAAAACATATTTTCAGAAGGGTGCTTGATTTATGATTTATTTCTCTTTTTTGTCTAATGAATTTTTTTGGACCAGGAGTGGTTTCACTACTAAAATGAATGTAAGTGTATGAACTGTTTACTTGTGAAAAAATATTCATCAGCTATAGACTAATATTCATAATTCTTACGATTATATATTTCTTATACCTAGTTAAAGCTGGAAGAGAACACCGAAGTTTTGGAGATGGTTAGCTTGCTTTTCAGAGTTTTTGTCTTTGAGTCCACCTGTATGCCTCCCAACTGAAAGGACACTCTAAAATAACAAAGAACCTTGGATATTCCTAAGGTGCTTTTGCAGTAATAATTTTTACAGGGAAGTATTGCTATATGCAATATAATGAGAAATCTGGAACTAAAGCAGTCATTCATGTCACGTTCTCCAACCTGCTGCTTATTTTGTTGCTTAAAGATGGGTGCTAAAATATTATTGATGTAATTTGCTGTGAGTAGTAGGAAAATTATTTCTTTTGATACAGCTAGGCAAATCAAGTGGCATATAAATACATACCTACCTTTAGTTGAACTACTAAGGAGTTGCAGAAGATCATAGAAAAGATGAAAGATTTATCTCCTCCTAGTTGTATTAGATCGTGTAAACAGTACACTGATCTTTTTGGAAAAGCTAATGCTGTTTTTGAACTGCAGTTAAAGTACTGATTCATCGCTGTTAGTACTGTCTCCAGCAAACCCAGTGACTGTAAACACTGGTGTATGGAAGCTCTGCAGAATTCCAGATAAATGGAAGTATAAAATGCCTCTACATCCAAGTGTTCCCTTTGTCAGTTATTCACAGGCTTCAGTTTCCAAATGGTGATAGTATCTGCGGCTGCCTAACTCTGCCATTGCATATGTGAATGACCCAAATTGCTCTTTAGCTCCTGTGTCTCCTGTGAATGTTTTCCAAGGAAGTTAACAAAAGATACTCTTACACAGGACTCCGGAATTCAGCTTCTGATGCTGAGGACACAGGTCTTCAACAGAGTAACAGAGGGAGGGTGTTGAAGATGGACGAGTTGTTCTTTGATAGGCAGGCAAGCATAAATTTCGGTAGAGCTTTGCAGGCTGCTGGTGTGTGGGTGGCTGAGATCAGCTTTCTAGAGTTCATCCAGGAGAAAGGATAGAATGCTTGTGGGCAGTATTGATACAAAGATGAGTCAAGGTGTGATAATGAATTATACAAACCTCATTTATGAGCATCCCCTCTTCTTATGTCACTACCTAAAATGGAAAAATTGCTAGGTATTTTGCAGGTGTAGTGGGGGATGGGCACACTCTTTAACCCTCCTCTATTTTCATTTTTGTAGCTTTCAATTTAACCTCTGGAACTATTGGGAGCAATCTAGATATCTGCAATAGTTACTTATCAAAACTGTACTTCATTATTTCCTTAAGAATGAAAATGTATAATTTAATGCATATATAGATTTATAATTTAATGTATAACATAATGTATCACTACATATGTTTATGAAATAACAAGAAAATACCAAATACTGGAGATGGAGCTGATGCTAAGAGTGAAGAATACACTATAAAGTTGAAACTATTTGAGAATTCTGTTGAGCTATATTTATTAATTTGTTGCCAGCATACCCTCTCCTTTTGTGGAAAGTATTCTGTATTATCAGTAGCCTCAAAATATTTCAGTTATAATATGTGTATTTCATGTAAAAATACTTCCTGTAGAAGAGGGTAGAAAATACCCAATAGATAACTGGCTTTTGCACTCAGTGTTTTAAGACTGCCATCTGAGTACCAGTAAGCTTTAACTCTTACTATCTGTAGAGACTTGCTGTAGTAAAAATGTGGATGACTTATGTGCCTAACCTTCCCTCCCTTTGAGCTGTTCTGCAGCTCTGCTGTTTGGGGGGCTGGTGTTTGTTTCTTTTGTCACTCAGCAGGTGGCTACATTTTCACTGAAATAGCTGATCCTGCTGTGGAACAACATCTGTGGCTTTGTGGGGGTCACACTGGCTGGAGCAATTCAAATACTTCCTCCTGGGTCTGACCCTTGTTTTTGTTAAAAGATATAGTACTAATTTATTGCTTAACGTAGGATCTGTATCTTTCACAGTGCATAAGAAGCTGGTTTGTAACCTCTTTTTGTGTGTTTTTTCAGACTTTAACAGAAGATAATAGAAAAAAATGAAGTTAAGAATAACAGAAAAACTCTGGTCAGATCAGTGGTCCTTCATACTCAGAGTTCAGTCTCCAACAGCGATGTTAAGGGATGCTATTTAGGGGTTGTACACAAATTTAGCTGCTTTATGTATCTGTCGCCTTATACTCTCCCCACATACTTAGGTTTTCATATTAGGGATGGTAGGTATATATCTGCTCAGTGCTTTCAGAGCCTGTTTGTGGACCTGCCAACGAAGAACTTGTATTTTTCAAGCTTTCTGATGCACATTACCTTCACAGCCTCCTGTGGTGGCAAGTTCTAGAAGCTTACTACTACCTTTGTAGAGAAGCACTTTAATCTTTTTATAAACTAATGTATTACTAGTGTAGTTAATTGTCCCTTAGACTCTATTACCAGAGGATTTAGAAAGCAGAAGTTTTGTGTTAGTTTATTTACCACCTTCATGATTTGATTGATCATATCTTGCTTCAACCTTTTCCTCAGCCAACTGAAGATCCTCTTTAGTCTCATTCTAAGGCTGGCACTCCATCCTTTTGATATCTTGTATGCCCTTCTGTGACTAGAATCTGTCCTTGAGATGTAAAGACCAGAAATTCACCCAATCTTGAAATGTGGGTGGACCAAGTTTGTATAAGTGTACTCTGTTTTGTTCTCATTACCTTTCCTCATGATGGCCAATGTTTTGCAAGGCTTTTTTGGTTGCTGTTGAATATAAAACTTAGTTCCAGGAATCTGTCAATACTGACTCCTAGATTTCTTTTCAGAGTCATTTGTCACCATGGTGTGTATGGGATTTAGGTTGTTTTTCATCAGATGAATTAGCTTAGAGGTATCTACACTGAATCTCATTTGTCATCTTTTTGTCCGCTTTGAGTTTTGTGAGGTGTTTCTGGAGTACTTTGACATCAGCATGGCATTAGTTCTGTACTTGAAGGCAAATTGTTTTCTTTTTCCTCATTTTGCCAACGGTATAATTCCTTATGAGTTTTTTTGTGTATGCTTGATGTTTGAGAGGGACAAAAGTGTTGGAGCAAATCAGTTAAGGTGTTTGTAGATCTTAAAAACGGTTTGTACATAACACAGGCCTTGCTTTTTCGTTGTTTGGGGTTTTTTTCCCCCCTTGGAGTATCAGTAAACATCAGCTCAGAAGAGTAACAGGTTAAGGGTGTGTCCAGAAACATAGACCAGATAATAAAGAAAATTCCGAAAGATGCTATTCATACCGCTCATTCCAATCGCACTGAATGGGGAAATGAGAATGGTTGTATATGGTATTGTATCCACATTGATTGCTGTTAAAATTATGCTTAATTAAAACCAAAGAAGCTTTAAAAAATATCAGAGTGCAAAGTGATGCTTACTCAAATAACTTTTATGCTTTCTTAGCCTCTCTGTGGATTCATTACACAATGACCTTAACTCCATTACCATCTAATTAATCACTTTCCATTTGTGAACTACATATCATAGTAACAAGAAAATAATAAGCAAAGCTTTCCCCCTCCTCCCTCCCAGTTTTATTAGAGGTTAGGTTGGAAGCCCACCATAAAGGAGGATGTCTTTATGTTTCTTGTTCAAAAGCAGGCTAGTCATTTGTTATTCAGAACATGTCACTTAGAGGAGCTGCTGTAAACAGCATTGAGTGTGGTTTAAAGAAACATTAGAAATGTATTATTAGTGTGCTGCATTATTACTTGGTGTTACTTAGTAATAAATGTGGTTTCACAGCAGGGTAAGTGACTCCAGCAGTGTCTGTGATGCTCCTGACTTCCCATTTCCCAGTTACAATGACTCCATCTTTCCTAACCCTTTGCAGAATGACTTCAGCACATTAGTCTGGCAGAAGACAGCTCCTCACCACTGGCCACTGAGTTAAAAATGCCGCCTAAATAAAACAGAAACCCACTTTCTGCCAGCTTGAATCCTCTTCATAGAGGACCTTATGAAGGCAAGGAAGAACACAGAACTATGAAGGTGAAGGGAGAAGGAGAGTGAGATGATTGACAGGCATCAGTTAAATTGCTTTATGTGCTTGTGAAACCCCAGCCTGAAACACTGTTCTGTTTCTTGATTTATTGTTGTTAAAGTACTTGGCAAAAGTACAGAACTATTTTCATAGTCAACCTGTTGCTTTATTAATATAAATATTTACCTTCAAGAATTATATTTTACATCCTCTGAAGGAAGGCCTCAGCTGTCCTGCTATCCGTTGATAATGTCATCTGCTGTGTAAATCTGGCTGTCTAGAAGACTGTGATATCAACTGTAGTTACTTGCAGCAATAGGAGTCTTCTTTCATTTTGCTTTCTACCATAACACAATTGACCAAAAGATCTTTTTGTAATTAGCATGTATTCAAGTATGTAACAAATATATAATATTTCTACTATTCAAATTTAGTAATGGATGGTCTAAAGTCAGCTTCCTGATCTATGTAATGGGTCCTGTTTGCAGGAATCTGTAGCAACCAAGACAAGGCAGTTGCTTATCACACGAAAGGTTTTGATGTATACCTTTTCATGCTATGCTTGAAACTGGCCTAGTCCTGCTTCATTACAAACATGTCCTTTTGTACAGTAGCTGCAAAGTCATGCTCAGCTTTCTGTTGGCTGATGCAGCTAGAGATGAGTTTAACGTGGAACAGTGAGTTCATGATAGCCTGTAAGGATGGACATGAACACTGGTAGTCTGTAGTCTGCATGGTCTCTTATTTTCCTCCCCCTTAGTATTTATAGGCTGCTGTAGTGCTAATTGGCAGAATCTGTGCTGAATACATTTAGCAGCATACTGATAGAGCAGTGCCACTTACACTGCTTCTTATCTGCCTTAGACTATCATCATAAAAAGTGGAACTTGTCTGTCTGTTTAATTATGACAATATCTTATTGTATTAAGATGTATACAATCATTCATCTAACATTTTTACAAGACCCTTCAGAATCATCAGCCAAATTTTAATATCTTCCTCCCCAGAAAGGGTACTTTTATGTAGGTAGGATGGTACATGTAAAGGAAGCCACACTGCTGCAGGCATCTGCAAATTATTATAAAACAGTTAATTGCTTCTATGTACATTTTCTACGTTTTAAATCTCAAATCATTTGGTCTGTTAGGCAGCTAGTAAGAGTGGCATTAGTACATTCATGGCACTGTAACATAAAAAAATATTTTATAAACGTTTATTTAAAACTTTCAGTATTTGCAAGAATTTTCCATGTAGAAAAATAACAGATTTTGCTTGGATTTCAGACCTTGTAGTAAATCTAGTTTTTCTTTTTTTGCCAAGCTTTTGAGTGTGTTAAGTGTTTGTTAAAAGGCCTCAGAAAAATGCATCTTATTTATCGCAAATGTACTCATAAGCCAAATTATGCTATTTGTAGTTCACTACTGTATTTACTCAAAATAAGCCGGGAAGTTACCTAGAACTGCTACAAAATGGCTGAAAGATTCAAATGTATGGGCATAGCTGATCATATTACAGGTTTTCATCACATAAATTAAATGAAAGTTTCTTACCAAGTTAGTGGCAACTTGCTTGGGATTCACCTCTCTCCTCAGTCTGTCAAAGAGCACATTATAGTTTCTGCTCTGTAATACACAAATATCTTGCTATGTTGCAGCTCGGGTGATAAAATGTCTTGCAGTCTCTGAAGAGAATGGCATTCTTGCTGGAATTTTTCATGTGCAGATTTCAGATTACTGTGCAGTGTCAAGCATTCCCATTGATAAATTGGGGGTTGAAATAAACTATGAAAGTCTGGAATAGAATTTGAACATCTGGTCTGCTACTGATGTTGCAGGTTGGATTGTGTGAAACATTTCACTTGGAAAACAATAGTGCTACTGGGATCCATGTATTCTATCTAGTTTATGAAATTAGAACTCAATGGGGGTAGAATACAACACATTATGACGTAGTTACAAGGGAGGAGGAGGTGCTGAAATAACATATTATGGATATCGTACTCTGAATGTTTCTCTGGAAAAAGTAACAAAATCTTGATAGTTACAGGTATGAGCAAAATAGGTGTGCATAGAGGCATCAAACAATAGTTAAGAACTAACTTCTAAAAGTTTTATACTGTTTATTCAGCAATATCCTTTGCAAGTTCTGAACATAAACAAACAACTGTGTTGAAATGTACAAAACTGTTTGCTGTGAATTGTTTTTCATTTGTAGAGAAGAAACAGTAATTCTTCCTCTTTTAAGATTTGCTATTGCTGTCACCTGAAGTATTTTGCAAAGTGAATTTGGTACTGCACCTTCCATTGTAAAATTGCTCTTTATCATCTGACACAATTAGACAGTGCTGTAATCTCAAGAATGGTCATTACAAAAGTAAGCGGCAAGAGAATGTGCTAGTAAAAGCAAATAGTTCACCTGCAGTTTTTTAGAAAGTCAGCTGTGCGCTTCCAGACATTTTGTCGTTTCAGTTTTCTGAAACAAAATTCATTTTTAGAAAGTAAAACATAGAACAACATACTTCAAAATGGCTCCAAAAAATGCGCAGAAAATAACTGAGTCATAAGCAATAGGTTTTCCTTTGAAGATGTTACACTTCTACTAGGTATGAGACTGCATCAAGTCGTAGTAAAATCCATAGATGATGCAGCAGAAGTGGTGGGCCATAACAGTGAGACCATCACAGCAGGCTTCTGCTAGATTTTGTTTGCCCTGCATGGACTTCTTGGAATAAAGTCACCTGACCTGGAGTTAGAAAGCTTCACAGAGTCTCTGCCTGTTGCTGCATTTCATCACTGGCTTTTCACTGAGCTACTGAACTGCTGCTGACTGGGTGGTTATAGATCGTTCTGACTGGCTGTCATGGGATCACAGGTCCACCTGTGGGTAGGCACCAAGGCATAGGAGTTTGAGCCTGAACCAACCCATACCTATTTTATATAATTTTAAACTGTATATCACTATTATGACCACACAAAGTCTGGGGAAGCCATGCACTGGTTAGTGTATCGCAGCTAAGGTCACCTGGAAAACATCTCCTTCATAATTTGAAAACTCTGAGTTATAAAGAAACTTTCTCAGTAAAAATAAGTTACTTTACAAGTGCTAGTGGAACTTGTCTTTTATAAACTATGTCCCTGTTTCCTGTGTGATCACTCAGCCAAGTTACTGCATGCTTTCATTTCATTATTAGGTACTTGTTTGAGGTGATTGCCCTGTAGTGAGACTTCTGACATGAGCAAACAGTTCAATTACATCTGAGAAAGTCCTGTGCAGTTTTTATAGTTGTCAGTGTAATGAAGACTCAGACCTATTGTAATTTCTTTATAAGACCTTTTGGGCTCAGGTGGTTTTGCATGTTCCTAATATTTTGAAACTAACTTAGAACCTGTACAACCCACAATTATTGATAATGCAGTTCTTTCTAGCAAGATACCAGAAGGGTTCTCCGTACTTTTCCCAACTTCTATAGATTTACCCAAATGTTTTAAAATATATTTTGCCCATCTTTCAAACTCTATCAGTTGTTATTTAACTGGGCCAATATGACCTACAAGCAAGATTACACTTACATAACACGCATTTTTTTGAAAGTAATTTTTAACCACAGTTTTAACAACATGGCTTCAAGCAACTGTATTAAAAATGTTACATGTTTTTGTTTTAAAAGGTGTTTTGGTCTCTTTAGGACCTAGCATGAGTGTGCAGATAGAAGCTTCTGCTATCCTGTACGCTGAAACATCCTCCGAGTAGTGATTAATATTGGGAATCAGTTTTAGTATTGGTTACACTACAAATGCTTTTAGTAGTACTTGTTTCATTACAGTCTTTGAGACACAATTATCTGTAGAGCCAGTTAAGTTTCTATACAGCACAGCAGAAAGATGCTGTCAGTTTTGGCTCCCGGATTGCCTGTTGCTCTGAACATGCGGATTTGCTTAGGCTGGAGATGATCAAAGGGAGCAGTCCTGACTGGATGTGGTGGATCAGTTTCCAAGTTGCATTCTGGCCACTGCATGCTGTATCTAATTGGTCCCAGCTGCTAGAGATCAGCTGGGAGAGTCAGATGAGATCTGCTGGGTCTGAAAGTGCTCTCAGACACATGGATGTACATGTGTACATGGTGGCATTTGTCCTTGCTTAGATGGGTGAAGTTCAAGGGTACTACAGCTCCTGTAGGAACCTTAGCCAGGTGGCATGAGCCACACCTGTGGTGTTGCTGAGGTTGCTACAGAATCAGGTAGCTGTTAACTGGCTTTCTGACAGCTTGCTTCTCTTGCAGAGTGGAAACTTCGTGCACCTGAGGACCTGGCCTAGCATTTCCACCATGATCAGAGCTTCAGTTTCATCTTTTCTCAATTCTGAAGCCTTCTAAATATGCAGTACGTACATATTTATTTATGCATACCTAAATTGTTAATCCATTATGTTGTCTTGTGTACTACCTGTGAATTTTGTCAGTGTTTTGGTTTTGTATGTGTTATGTGCCAGGATTTCATGGCTCACTGGATGACTTTTATGCCCAATTTGCTGAGAAGGGCGTATTATTATTGTTATTTTTATCTGATGGACTATTTCTGTGGAGAAAAAAGAAAATATTTTCAGTGTTGAAAAATAAAATTATGTTAAGCTTTTGAAGGTGATGATCACGTCTTTCATTTGTAAAACAACAATAATTGGTGTAGTCTTGGTTTCTTTTGCTATATAGTGGGTAGTTAAGAATATAGTTGATATCAGATGGATCAGAATATAGTTACAGTACTCGATTATCTCATGGGATATTAAAATTTATGTGATTGTTCTTTTCTGTCTAGAAAGACAAAGATTAGTGGTCTTTTAAGAGTTCTGAGAGGTGGTATTAAGTTAATAAAAAGAACCATGGACGTGAAACGTGAGGCTTAGAAAATAGGTAACGAACACCAGACTGGTTGAATTGAGGACTTACAACTGAAAAAATGCATTTCTTTAGTAAAACTTCATTAGAGTAGACATTTTTCAGTGACATGTGGTGACATGCTTGAAGACAAATAGATTTTCCAACTGTATAAGTAATATAACAGTATGTTGTAATGAATATTCACAAAGTGTTCCCTATGAAGCATAGCACTAATATTTCATGTATTACCAATGTGGTAGTGATTAAATTGCTTCACAAGGAAAAGTTGGTACCACAGTAGCAAGGAATATTACAAGCTAATACTGCCTCTATCTGAAGATATATTGTTTTGTGATAATGAAATATTGTAATAACCTTGTGCAAGTCTAGAGAGGAACCTCAAGTACAGCTCTCTGGAGTTATTCTTCAAACAGTCTTATTATTCTGCATAAATAATTTTTATGTGAAGAACAGTTACAATAAACAAACATAATGAAACGACCATATTCAATGTTAACAAATGCATAAAAGGCAGGCTAATGTACAAGTATGTACATAGAAATAATAATGTTAAAATAGTTGATTGCCAAGTGAGTTTCACGTTAATGTCCTTACCCAAAGCCCACTGGACTAAGTAAATATGATCTCCAAGACCTCAGCAAATTTCAGTCAGTCTTGGGTTCTTTCCCTTCTTCCATGAGAGTGGAAAGCTAGGACTTCCCTGAACTTCAGTGAATCTATTTTTCAGGATTTAGGTAGTTATTAATACACCTTCAGTGCATTTAAGATCTTTCTGTTGAGCACAGTGTTGCCAAGATTTATAGTTTTCTTTTTCCCAAAACCCTTTAGCCTGTGGATCCATCGAGACAATATCTGTGCAATTTGATAATGTTTGTTTTATCAGGGCTTAGGAGCACTTTGCTTTCATAGTATTTGTTTACTGTCAGGAACACCTTGCTCATTTTTTGTACTATATTTATTCTGGAAATAATGAGAGAGAGAAAATAGTGAAACCTTTGAGTTTGGGCTAGAAATTTAGATTGGCAGCATAGTAAATATTACAGTTGACATGCATTTTAAGGTTTTAAAGATTTGAACTGTCAGAGGAAAGGGAACTTTGTATTTGTTATTTAGCACATTCAGTCAGGTTTTTTTTCTGAAAATGGTGCCTTCCAAGCAAAATGACAATAGTCTTTTCTGCATTTAGTGTTTCAGACATTTAACTTCCATTGGTATTAATGAAAGTTTTGAATGTATATCCAAGATGGCAGCACAATTTGATATTCAAGAAAGTTAGATGATGGCAAAGGTCAGATGAATAATACTTTTCTCAACCTATGTTAAAATTTATCTGGCTTTATATGAGTTAAAAGTGTGACAGTGAGTAGTATCTTTGTATTTACATCTTCAAAGATTTTTTTTTCTCTTTTGCACAGTAACTTGTATACTGCACTTAGCTTTTTGAACCAGTTAAACCATCTTTCTTTCCCAGGCTGTTCTTCTTTGCTCTATTTAGCAAAAGGTAAACAGATTTGCATTATAAAAAAGGAAGAGAAAGTTGAATAAAAAAAATGGTATCCTCTGTTTTACAAGGATGGTTTGAGGAGACAGCACTCCTAGGAAGCTTGTATATTATTTTTCTTTTTGTCTGAGTGTAAACTATGAAAAACTATTTTTCAGTGTGTCTTTGTTCTTTTCAAATATAGATTTCTTAATATTTGAGGAGTAAGTATAACCCAATTATTTCTCGTTATAAGGAAATGCTGAATTGTGCAAAAAAGTTGTTACCTAGAAATTTTTGTGCTGGTTGTTAGTATAAAAAAGGAAACAGCTTCTCTCTTTTCTTGCTATATTACACATTGTGTATTGGTATGAAAATTGTTCTTTTGATTAGGTCATTAAGATGTGTATAGAAGACCTGACCTTGCAGACCTGAAGTACATAAAGCTCATAGAAAAGTCAATAGATGTTAGTTTATGAAATGAGTATCTTGCTGAACTAAAGACTTTATTACTACTAATAAAGCTTTGCATCAAGCGTAAATATATAATACCACACCAGCTATGCCATGTTGAACTCTGTCATGGAAATGCAGTTTGAACTCCAGTTTTTCCCCAATATAGACGTGATGAATACATTGCTGTAGTGAAAATGCCATTTTATTGTGCTAGGAATTTGGCGTGTCTCCTAGCTAGGATGCATTTCAGTGGCATTTTATTAAATATGCCAATTTCTGTATAGCATTTAACTTCTTGTGGCACTGACATATGGTTTCTTAGAAAATGCATGTCTCCTTCACACATTCAAATGGTTTACAGGATCCTGGTCTAGGGTCATGCCAAAATTTGGCATAAACTTGTGTGTGACTTTGATTACTGCTTTTTTTTCAGGGTCAGTTTCCCTTAAAGGGTATCAAGAAAGATAGGTGTCAGTCAACAGAGGTCTTGTTTATTGTCTTTTCTGGTACTACTAAAAGAACTACTAAAATTCCCCCTAGAGCTCTGTAACAGTTACATAGATAGAATTTCCTAAAGGGAAAGAATAAGTCTGTTCTGCTTTTCTGTTTGCTGTTTGAATTGCTGTTGTCTAAGGCTATCTGCCAGGTGCTGGTTTCTTTTCTGACTTGGAATTGCTGTCTCTGACTATCCACAAGGCTGTATACCAGTGGAGAATGGTATAGATCCTAAATTCTTAAGCCTATGTTGGATTTCTCTTTTGAATTGATAAAAATGTATGCATATACTTATTTCTGGACCATTTGCAACTGAAGCACATATGTTTCACCGTGTGATGCAAAGAATACAGGAGAATGAGTTAGGTATGATTAGCAATTTTGGAAGCATGAGGGCTATGTGCCTTTTATAAAATAATGTTATGTAAGATGTGTTTTTGGAAGTGTCCAGTAGGGTTTTTTCAGTTGAATTTGGTCATGGTGACAAGTGTTGAAACCTGTAATAAATGAGCTCATGCTTTTATCCACAAAACAAACACAGCATAAGCAACAGCAACTTAAATTTATCTCCACTGTTGTTTTTTTGTCTTCTATAAGGTGGTATCAATGCCCAGTGAGCAAATTTATGCATGTGTTTTATGTTTTGCTTAGTTCTTGCCTTCAGTTAAAGGTTTTTCAGGGTTGATTTTAAATTGCCATAAAGTGTGACAGTAGCAATGCTTTTATTTTTGGTGTGGACAAAATTTGTAGTAAACTATCCCAAATGAACACAACTACAATGAAACTCTACTCTCTCTGTCTGCAGAGTAGATATCCAAATGACTCTAGTACAAGAAGCAATAATCACAATAGTGTGAAGTTCCTCGCATGTTTGATTGACTCAGTTGAGAAAAATACAACTGTGTAAGAATAGCTTAACACCTAAATTGAGTCGTCTACCTCTTCCCTGATCTCAGAGTCAATCATGTGACTTTTTAAGATCTCATAATTTTTATGTTGAAGTAGAAAACAACAGTTCTGGTAGAAGGACTGCTGATAAAATCCTAATTACGGTTTCTTCAGTGTTCATTGCTTTCTTGTATACCGGTATTATGTAAAGACAGCAAGAGAGAAAATGCATTAATGAATTTTTTTTGTGACAGAAGATTCTCTAATGTTCCTTAAAATATTTGCTGCTCAGAAACAAGAAATTAAAGAGAATGAAGCTGTAATCCAATAAAGAAGACAGAAGTTAGCTTTGGAACACTCTCTATCCTTTTGGAAAAGTCTGAAATTCATCTTACGCATCACTTAAAAGAGGATATTGTGATTTGGTAGGTTTTGTGGAGGTTTGTACAGCTTTTTTGTTTGTTTGATTTGGTGTTTCTACTGTCTAGATTATTTGTTCTATTGTTCACTAATGTCATTTCACCTGCACAAAAAATCAGAGGCGTTTTCTCTTGCTTATCTCACGTTGTGAATCCTCTACTCTGTTTCAGAAAACCCAACATCTTTTGGCAGTTGGTGGTGGGCAGTGCTTTACAAGTGTGTACCATCTTGTAGACAGGGTTTCCTTTTATTCATTTTCCAAGCATCTTTTATGTAAAAGTTGGAAACCAGTGCAGTTATACAAATGTAAAATGGTTCTGTAAAAGTTACTCCTTGAACACCTGGAATTTAACAGATTCTGTATATACCACTGTAGCATGAACTCAGTGTAATGCTGTTTGTCAGCAGCAGAACTTTCTTTTAAAGCTCAAGAGATTGTCTCAAACTATAATGTCTATCTTATATATGCAGAATTACACCTTGCAATGTTGTTATTATTGTTATACCATTAAAAAAGCTAAACTTTAGGCACCGACCAAAATCTAATCATCGCAGATGCTAAACTGTAGTGGTGTATTTAGCACTGTTAAATTATCTCTAAGAGAACTCATATAGTTTCACCATTGAGCCAGAGAGAGTGACTTTACAAAACTGTTGCAGTGAGTCTGTCTCATCATCAGAGGTCCGTGGGTTTTGAGATGCTGAGGAATTCAATCACTAGGAAGTATGCTTTGCATAATGTAAGATCATCCCTGCATTATGATCTGGCTATCCTTGTCTGCAGTGACTACCACCAGGTTGAGTACAACAGTCTAACAAAGATAATCTAAGCATGGAACCTAACGTAATCAACTGTAGAGCTGGACCCATATTACAAAGATGACTGGAGTTAACTTGACATTTTGTGTTGTGAAGCCAAATGAATGGTCGACGTTCAAACAAACTGGTACCGGAAGGTATTGAAGATGTATTGCTTGCTCTTGTATTCCTCTTTTCAGCAATTCATTCATAATTATTTGGTTCACGAGTAGAGCCCTATACATCAGTACAACAACAATACCAAACTAGCCTTTGCCTAAGTGTGCTGACCTAATAAGCATGAATAACATCAGACTTGAAGGCATGACTTTATTTATATCGGGAATTACTGCCTGCTGTCACACACTAAATTTTGATGCTGTTTGGTGGAGGATTCTGTTTATGTGTGAGGTATTAATTAGCTGTTATTACTCAATTATTTCTTTTAAAGTATTTTTGGTGTGTTAAATGAACATCAGTCTCAACAGCCTTATTCACAAGGTGCAATGTAAACGTGAGGCTAGTGTTTTCAAACAAGGAGTAGTAGTTTCTGGCTTTCCCCAGTTATTAACTAAGTTCTTTTAAATAGATTTGGGGTAACATAGGAAACAATAGTCTCCTTTGAAAGTATTTGCAGTTCCATTCAGTATGTGAGTGAAGTCCAACAAAAAGACTTTCTGAGGTTCCACAAAATAAATCCAGTGTCTCCACTCTTGCTTGCCATCATGTTAGGAGTTTCATTTCCCATATAAAATGAATTTCTAACTCATGACATGATTATAATTCTTGTATAAATGGTTAGGTTTTATTAGGAAGAGATCTCTCAGTTTGGAAAATATTTTTTTTCCTTAGTGCTAAAATTATTGAGGTGGGAGGTTTGCGAGAGAGAAGCTTCAGTATCAGAACCCTAACTAGCGAAGGGCTAAAAATGCATCTTAAGGACCATTAGTCAGAATAATTTGAGCTGACAGTAGCCAAGATTGTTTTATATATGAAGTTCATAAAATAGCAAGTTGGTTTCTTTAGCTGGAAAAATACCTAAAGGAATGCATTTTTTTCTGCAGTTGCTAGGGAGCAGCTTATATATAATGGGAGTCGTGTGTGAAATGCACTATGCTGATAATTCATTTCAAAGTGGTGAGAGCTGAGTATTACATTCACAGAGCATATCTCGTATAAAATAAGATGATGAGATGGATGCTGTTAGTAATGTTAGGTGACAGAGTCACGGTGGTCTACAAGGTACAGTACACGTGTCAGGAGGCTGTCAAGAGCATGTTGTTCTTACATGATTCATAGGTGGTGCTGTGATTAGGTGAGCAGAACATTAATCCATTGGCTAGATGGGAGGAATAAATAGACTGGATGAGAGGAAAGCCTGTATTTTGATCTGTTTGCCAGATCTAGGAATGATCAAGGTCCTGAGAATCCTAGGTCATGCATTCGCTTTAAGACAAGCTCATCAACTGGGAGTCTGTGTTGCCAGTAGTATATTTTTTACAAAATGAAGATGGATAGATCATAGGGGGACACGACTCACCCTGCTTCAAAGTGAAGTTGGCTCTACTTTTGAAAAAACAGCTGCTTAGCTATGAAATGTCGATATCTTTATTAGAAACCTTTAGAATTACTTGGTTGTAAAACTTCATTATTTTATCTCAGAATCTGTCAGATTGGAATTATATTTGTTGAAAATGCAGTCTTTAGCAGTAAACACAGTCTTAACTGTTTGGTTTTAAAATGGTGGCATTTTTTCATTGATATTGTAATTTTTAATTTTAATTTATTTTTAATTTGTTTTATTAAATCTTAATAGTATTTATTATTTAAACTGTAACTGTAATACATAAATTATACAAACATAAGACTGGTTCCTTATTTTAGGAACATTAAGCATTTCCAAAAATTATCCAAATATTGCTCAAAGTTTCCATTTTAATATCATATTTAAAATTCCACAAATATTTTTCCGTGTTGAATCAATACAGTGATACTGTCTTGAAGCTTAAATTGCTTCACTCCTTTGAGCCCTGATGCAAGTTTTTCTCACATACTTACACAGACATCAAGTATGATTTCCTCAGCAATTACTACATTTTTTCAAAGTGAATGAGAAAATCAAAAACATTAGGAACTCTCTTTAATTAGATGATTAAAGAACCAGCAAGCAGTGCGATGTTCAGATGAAAATGAGAAGTATTTCTTAGAGTTTTTAGACCATGCTACAATTAAGATAGGACACAAGTTGTAGTGTGCGGTTGAACTGCTACAAAAGAGTTTGCAGTCTCTTGAAACGTTTTGGCATATGTTTATAGTTCTCAACCGAATTTATCTTTTCAGGCTCAGCTGCCTCACCGTGCAGGATGCTTTCAATAAGCAATCTTACAGTAAAGATGTTTGAAAACACAATGTTGTTCCTAACAGCAATTTGAAACTCATTGGACTTGTCCTTCACAAAACTTTATGAGCACGTTGTTGACTAATATATCCTATCAAAATGCTGCTGAAGTTAATGAAGTTATGACTGTATGCACTAGCCAAAGATTTTCTTCAGAAAAACTTCATAATCTGGTTTTGCAGATTGCTAACTTCTTTAACCTGTTCTAAATGTTAGGGTTTTTTTCTTCTTTACTCAGCCTTTAGGTTTTTTACTCTTCCTTTTAACCTCTTTCCAACAGTTTATGCGCTGCAGTTTTCTTCATAAAGGTCCAACATTTTTTTCCCAGAAAGATCTTTTGGTATTGAAGCAACATCTCAAACTGATTCCAAAGACTCTGTTTCATTGTTCAGACTTTGCGTGATACTTTCTTTTGAATAGACTTGTTCCAAGCACATTGTACTGAGAAACAGTTGCGTAATTTAAAAAAATGCTCCTTATTAAATAAAATGCTTAATGTTTTTCTCTTGTTCTCATTTTTCTTAATTGATTTTTCTGTGAGTTATGTTACTGTAAGTTTTAACAATTTCTGTATGTGTTTACATGTCTTTCATTTAACTGTTTGGGTTTGCTTTTTTGAATGAAGCATGTAAAACTAATAATGCAAACCAAAAACCCCTAGACATCATAGTTGCTGTTGTATATAGTTCTCTGCTATCCACCTTCATTCCACTTCTGAAATAGCATAATAGCATTTTCGGTAACAAAAAAGAATGTTTTATAAAGAAGCGTCTAGAACCTCTTTTTTGGTCTGTCTCTTAAAATATGAAGTATATTATTTCTATTCCACCTCTCCTCCCGGTCAATCTAACTGCACAGACTTGGACAGTGAGTATGGGAAACACCAAAGCAGAGTCAAATACTTTTACTTTCCTTGATATAGTGAAAATCTTGGTTTTTTAAAAAAATATCTACAGTTGCAAATCTTCCCAAGGTAATTTCTTTCAGTTGAAATGGTTGATAAGATTATTGTTTTTTCACCAGTAACGATTCTGAAACTCATACAGTTTCTTAAAATCTTTGAAAAGCGTGTATAAAAGCTAGCTAGGACTAAGAGATTCTTATTATACATTCTTTCCCAAGTGTTACAGCTGATGGAGCAGTAAGAAAGCCGTTAATTGTAGTTGATTTTGCAGTTTGGCAGATCTTTTTTCCTGTCCTGGATAATGCCTATTTTATTTAAAATAGCAGATAAGAAGAGAAGTTTTTTGTCTCTGCTGCAACCTTTTTGTATTGAATTTATACTGAGCTCTCCAACTACCTTAACTCTGTGGAAAGGGTTACAATTTGATTTTATGAACCTGAAGCAGAAAATTTGATGCAAAGTACTGGATCCAGATATGCAACATCTTAGGGGAAGAAGGGGCTAAACTCGGAACTCAATTATGAATGTTTAAATGGCGCTGGTATTTATAATGGGCAGACTCCATCCCATGTGGATCTTTTAGCCTTTTCCATAAAAATCTATCTAATTTTGCTCAAATGCAGCTTTAATTCCTTAGCATCTTTTTGTGAAACTAGACAAAATTTTATCTTGTTTCAAAAAAAACACTTTCAATTTGCAAACGTCACATGAGTTGTCAGTTGTTCCTAGAGATCATACTCAGTCTTTTATACTGATTTTTTTTCTTTTATGCTTGTGAAGGAAAATGTGATTTTTAGTTAAATATCTTTTCACGAGGGGTATTTATAGTAGATTGCAGTCAATTGTTACTCTGCTGGAGTTAGTCCTGGTAGTTATATTCACGGAAGTCTGTTACAGCAACATCGTTTAATTTCCAAGATAGCCATATAACATTGCACAATGAGACATCTTTAAGAGAGTAGCATTTCTTTTTTGGAGCCACTCTATTATTATTGGTACTATTATATGTAGTAGTATGATGTATCTTGTCATTATTGTAGTATTCTTCCTTATGTGTATGTAACTTGGATGCCTTTGCATACAGCACTGTAGATGTAAAAAAGGACAGCAGCTTCTTCTGCAAAGCACATGAAGGTTTCTGTTAATGATTCACACCATATTAGATACATGAATTATAGGACATTTCCAAATTTGTAAATTTTGCTTTCAAGAAAAAATATGCTTAAAGGAAGGGCAGTGTCTTCTAGTAAGCTGTATTTTTTTTTTCAGACTTTAGCTTCATATATGATGGGCTTGTTGGCAGTACACAGATTTCTCTCTTCCTTGGAAGATCTCTTGGGTCAACTGAGAATTCAGGGTTTCATCACAGATACAAAATTTGTAAAGTCAGAATGATTAGTGGTGTCTTCTGAACTGTCTGCAAATTGTCTTTGCAATTCCAGTAGTTTTTCATTTTTAAATACTACTTCAAGTTGATTGAGAAGAAATTTTCCAAATCGTGACTAGTGGAAAGGGAATGTAACAAATAAGAATATTAGCAGTAACCTCTTTTATACAGTAGCTACCAATTGAATTGATATTTGCATGTGCTAATAAAATGTATTTATATTTTGTGGAGAATGAAAAAGGCTCATGTATTTATCAGGCTTACTTGTGTGAGTATGGGATGAGGGGCGAGAAGTCATTTGGTTTGGATTTTTTTACCAAAAAAAAAAAGGAATTACACTTTGGACAAAGTTGGGATTTTTAGGCCCTGCAGAGGAAAAGCACATAGTAATAGTAGTGTACTCTTAATTTTATCATTCACTGTACTTGTTGATTTTGTTGGAAACAAAATCAAGCAGGCTTTGGCATTGAGCTGTTACAAACTTGAGATATTTACAGGGGGGCAAAATGAACATCTGTGAAATCTCTATTTCCAGAGCAGGAGTTACCCAGAGTGTAGGCGCTCATATGCAAATTCTGAGACCTCTCAGAGAAGTGTTTGGAAATTTGAGGTGTGGCATGTGGAAAATACTTCAATACTGCTTGTGCTCCTTTATCCATTCTGTGACTCTGTGTAGCTTGTTTGGCTGCAAGGGTAAATTGAACAATGTTGGGCTGATAAAACTTGGATCGACAGTAATAGTCCTGTAGGGAATAGCTGTCAAGAGTTGCCATAATGTGATTATGCCACTGGCATAACTCTGATGTCTGAGCAAAGGCTGGCATTCAGTTAGTTTGGTTGGTTTATGCCACATACATACAATTCTTGAATGTCCAAAAAGAGCAATTTTGTGACTAGTAGAGTAAAATTTCTAGGTTAATTCTGACTCCTTGTCTTGAATGCCATATAAATTATATTCTTTAGTGTTATACTCTTCCTGATAAACCTACTAAGTTTGCGGTCAAAATGTGTTCTTAGCATAGATAGTAGCCAAATTGCAAACAAAATCACACGAGTTTGAGTCTACTGGTCGACAGTATTCAAAATATTAAAAAAAATTACACAAGTTTGGTTTTGTCTGAGTGTGCTGATGGGATAAGGCTGTGTTACTTTTTAGAAGTGCTGGCATTCAAGCTGATGGTACATTTTGTCATTTATCATGAGCATTAAGTTGATGAGAACAAAATGAATAGATATTAAAGTGCTCATTTCATTTAATAAAATAGTGACAAAACAAGTAATTTTATAAAAAGACATCTTATCCCCATGTTTGAAATATTTTTATTAGATTATAAAGTCCTCGTAATTTCTGTATGATTTCAGTACATTGTGTCAAACTTAAATATTGCAATTGAAGCAGGATGTGAAGAATAAAGCCAGTTTTTCAAAATGAGTTAGTTGTTTGGGATTTTTTGTTTCATTTTTGTTTTGTTTTTCTTTTTTTACAGTATCTCTTCTAAGGAAAATAAAAGAACAAGAAACAAACAGAAATCAAGGCTCAGTTAGCATGAATGAAAAATTTTTGCTGTCTCTCATAACCTCTGAAATATGATCAAAAAGTGCCTCTATTTTTATCTTCCGGTCATATTGCAGGATAACTGACTTGTGTATTTCAATTCTTAAGCCACAGGAAGCAGTACAGATCCTAGAGTATCTAGGGAAGGAAACCTGCTGCACTAGAAATCTAAATGTTTAAAGACATAAGAGAACTATAAAAAGAAATTAAATATTGGTGCATGAGGGGTTTTTTGTAGCCATAGTGGATAGCTACCTTTATCTATCTGAAAGAGAAATATTATATCTAAAAAAAATTTGTAACAGGGAAGACCAATTTAGAAACATGTTTTGTCCACTTATGAGTTACGTTTATGCGAACAGACCTCAGATTAGTGAAAGTGGTACAATCAATGCTCGTTGAAGAGATGCCATGTAATTATAGTTTAATCTTCAAACAAGTTTTTTTTTCCCAATCAGGCGTTTATTCCTCTCTCCTGCATGGAACGATTTGGGGTGCAGTAAACCCAGGTTACACTTGCATGTTTGCAAAGGGCTCAGTGAGCTATGGGCTGCTCAGAGACGTGGGCTGGATGATTCTTCTCTGCTATTCAGTTTCGTGACCATGGGCAAGGGCTAGAAGCTTTTTAAAGCAGACAGCACTGTAGCTACTTGAGGGTGTAGCCAAAGGCAATGTACCTCTACATTGTAATTTATGTAGTAAATGTCTTTAGATATTTTCACTGCAGTGACTAGCTCAGCATTTCCACTCAAATTTGGGACAGAACAAATTGGTTATGTGAGTTGTAAGACAAAGAAAAGGATCTGGAGGAGTGAGACAAAATAGAAACTCCAGTGAAAAATAGCCAAGGTCCAACCGTGCTGTTCCTAGTAAACATTGGACTATTGCTGCTTAGCAAGCAAATACTGAATTTCAAACATTGTTTTGACTCATTAAAATCCCTTGTTCCCTGTCAGATCTATTTTTGGACAGAAAAGGGGCTTCTACAGTGTACTTCATTTAAATTAAATAATCCTATCAAATGGTTGGATTGTGCAAGAAAGACTAAGTGCTAGTATTGCCGGATGTCTTTGTCATGATTGTGAATGGTTTCATATTACATTAGCAGAGATTTTTTTTTGGATCATTCAGCTTAGCCAAAATCAATAATATAACAGAATGGGGAATATGTGTTAGAATTAAATTTTTGGCATAGTTCAACATAACATAAAAAAAATATTTCTTTTGCTGTATGTCTGAAACGTGATGTATTTAACATGATGTCATCCTAACTTTTAAATACAATTCAATGGTTAACATACTGGATTTTCAGGTGTACACTGAAAACTGCTTTCCATCAAGGGTTCTAAGGGAATCACTTATGAACTTGTTGCAGGCCACAGTAACTTTGCACATGACTGGCAAAAGGTCTTTGTCATCAATCTGTCCTGAGTAGACTCAGGTGGTGAGTGTGGCTGTAGGAGCTACAGATTTTCTCCAACTCTGTGAGGACCAAGGTGAGGTCAGCCAAAGCAGGTGGCTACAGTCCAGCCAGTGAAGAAGAACAAGTTAAACTGTGTTAAAGCTGTCTTGTGTTGGTCTACCTGGGAATTTACCACCTGTTCCTCTCTACCTATATATTCGCTACTTTTTTTAGACCTATGTAAGCAAATCTTTTAATGACAATTATAGTAAGTCAGAGCACAGACTGACTAAAGAGCAACTTCCTTCAGCTTGCTGTAGTGTGGCATCAGGTTTTGAACCATGGTTGACTCCCATTACCAGCTATAAGGACAGGCAGTCAGGCACAAATTAAGTGATGTGGAGTTCTCCTTAATGCAGCTCTTTAGATGTAAATGAAGTTGCAGAAGTTGCACTGCAAGCCAGTTTTGTTATGGTAGTATTTGGTAGATGTTCTGCATTCCTCTAGGATGAAAAACTAAGAACTAATAAAGGTACCTAAATCAGTACCAGTTACTGTCTTCTTAATTTAACAGTTACTTTTAAAAGGAAAGTCAGAAGACCAACTCAGCAACTATATCATTTGTTACGCTTGCAGATTCTGGAGATGCTGAACAGATGTCATGTCCTCCATGTGGCTTTTGCTTGTTTAGTGCAGATTTGGGTTTATTGTCATTTATTTGATTGGGGTTTTTTTTAAGCTGCCAACTAATTTTAAGGAAACTTGTGATCAGCATTTTCTTCATCATAAATGAAGCAGATAAACGACTAAGAGCTCTTTGTCTGCTCTTCTAAAGTATGGGACCAGTTAAATGGATAGCATCCACAAAACACCATGGTCATTTGCACTTTCCTACTCTCTTGCTGTTATGTTTGGTGTCATAAGATATAGGGTCAGGATGGAATGGCGAAATGAATCATTCCAAGACCTTGATGAATAGGAAAGGGCTTTTTGTTTGCAATTTTCTACATAGAACGGGGTGCAGTGAAAGGATTTTTCAGTACTGGTGTATAGGGTATTCTTTCTATGTCTACATTAGAGAACTAGAAAGGTAAATAACAGAATTTCTGCTTCCCTTTCCTAGGACAGAAGACTGGCATGGTATGTTGATTTAAATGGTGAGGGCTTGTAGTCAGAAGAGAGGTTTCCAAAGCCACAATCTTGCCATATAGTTTTATCTATACTGTATGCTTTGTGTCCATGTGTCTGTCTGGTGGACAACCTGCAGACCACCTACATGCATGAATTTATTACCCTAATACTTTTTGGCTATACCTGACAGGCAAATAGCAGCTTTCTTAGAAAGTGATTTGACTGAAACATTACAAGGTTTTTGTGGTCGAATCTGGTTACGGATAGTTAAAACATAACAGAAAGACTGTAGTGAATATATATTCCATAGTTTTCATGAATCTATTTGGATTCCAAGTCCCCTGAAATAAATAAATAAATAAAAAACTAATAAGTATAAGTATGTCTGATACTCCTCTCAGATAATGAGTTTAATTTCACATTGTTTTTTACCAAAATCAGTGGTTCTCTAGATAATGAATTCTAATTTAAATTAATACCAATTAAAATTAGGAATACTGTTCTGCCATTCTCAGTCTGTTACGCATCTGAAGACAGAAAAGATAGTTATGAAATATCTGTATTGTGCAGGATTTCTTGACCTTGCTTACAGTCTTTTATCAACTGAAGTGCAAAACTTTGGAGAAGCAGTTGGGCTTCTGACCCCTTCAGAAGATGTCCTGGTTTCAGTGGGGACAGAGTTAATTTTCTTTGTGGAAGCTAGTGTAGTGCTACATTTTGGATTTGGGGTGAAAGTAATCTTGGTAACACACTGTTTTTAAGCAGTCAAAGACTTTTTCCGCTCTCATGCTTGTCTGTCAAGAGAGACAGTGGGGGTTGCACAGGAAGCTGGGAGAGGCCACAGCTAGGACAACTGATCCAAACTGGCCAAAGGGGTATTCCATACCATATGATGTCATGCTCAGAGTATAAACTGAGGGACTTGGCCAGGGGCCAGTGATTGCTGCTTGGAGACGAGCTGGGCATTGATCATCTGCTGTCCTATTAAACTGTCTTTATCTCAAGCCACGAGTTTTACTTTTTTTTTTTCCCTCCATTCTCGTCCCCCTCCCACTGTGAGGGATGGGAGTGGAGAGCAAGTGGCTGTGTGGTGCTTAGTTGCTGATTGGGGTTGAACTATGACATAAGGGCATCTGCCTTTGACAGAACAAGCTGTTTCAAACCACGTCCATAAACAGAATTAACTGGTCTGAAAAGCAGTACAGACAGTGGCCAGCAAGGAAAAAGTTAAGGCAAGATTCAGGCAAGCGGTAAGGGAGAAGAAGGAAGAAAGGAAGAAATTATGATGCAGTTAGTCATTTATTAGTAATCTCACCTAAAACTAATTGTCCTTTTTAGAAAGCCAGAGGAATTAGTCATTAGGTTATTTTGGAAACCTCCCCCAAAAAACCTTGGAAAACTATTCCTTTCTAATGCTGCATTTAATATGTGAATTATTTTAATGTAGTTCTTTTTATTTATTCCTGAACACTGGAATACTTTGTTTAGCGCACATCTTCATACAGAGGAGATGAAATTGCATCTAGGTCTAAATTATGCTGTATGATGATAAACATTTGGAGACTGCATAGTATATTGAAATTATTTTTTCTCATACAGAATGTTAAGAGCCTAGTAGACAGAAACTCTAATGATGATTGGTACCTATAGGAGGTAGAACGATGCAGGCAGCAAATTATGATACTGTTCAAGCCAAAGGAATACCTACCCTGACTAATTCAGGAGAGGGTGGGGGGGTGTGTCTACCATTCTATAATTTTATTCTTGCTATGTATGTCCTGGCTTATCAGTCAGCTTTCTTTAACTGAAGCCAGCTGGCAGGTGATGCTGCAGTTTATCAACCATCAGTAAATAAAATGTTATGCTCCAGAAAAATTCAATTCTCATAGCCCAACCCTAAAAATCAATAAAGCTTCTCCTCCAGCTAAAGCATTTCTTTTGAACAGTAAGTTTTTAAATACAACATTTTTCCTCACCTTTCTAAAAAACACAGATGAAAACTAAATTATAATTAAAAACTATGGGACTATCAAATACAACTTTGTTTTCAATTTTCATAGACACGACAACACTTTTTCATTAGGGTTAACAAAGACACTCATCTAGAATTCATAAAAATGCAAAGATTTATTATACAAGTCCTTTAAAATCATATTTTGAGTTTTGAATAGTTAAAATAAAACCTTTATTCTTACTTTCTGAAGCTCCCCTTCCCAAGTAAAACATCACAAGACCAGCTGTATAAGATTTTTCTACTTCATTAAGGTGTGTCATAATAGACCTCATAATTTCTTCACAGTATCACGAGGTTGGAAAGGACCTCTGAGATCATCAAGTCCAACCTATAACCCAACACTAACACCAACACTAACACCAACCATCATCTAAACCATGGCACTCAGTGCCTCATCCAATCTCCCCTTAAACACCTCCAGGGTCGGCGACTCCACCACCTCTCTGGGCAGCGCATTCCAATGGCCGATCACCCTTTCAGTGAAGAACTTTTTCCTCACATCAAGCCTAAACTTTCCCTGACGAAGCTTGAGTCCATGTCCTCTAGTTCTGTCACTGGTCACCTGAGAGAAGAGACCAACCCCTGCCCGACTACACCCTCCTTTTAGGTAGTTGTAGAGAGCAATAAGGTCTCCCCTGAGCCTCCTCTTCTTTAGACTAAACAGCCCCAACTCGCTCAGTCGCTCCTCATAGGGCTTATGCTCCAGCCCCTTCACCATCTTCGTTGCCCTCCTCTGAACACATTCCAGTATCCTAACATCTTTCCCAAACTGGGGGGCCCAGAACTGTACACAATATTCAAGATGAGGCCTGACCAGTGCCGAGTACAGGGGGACAATAACTTCTCTGGTCCTGTTGACTACACTATTCCTGATGCAGGCCAGAATGCCATTGGCCTTCTTGGCCACCTGGGCACACTGCTGGCCCATGTTGAGCTTCCTGTCAACCAGCACTCCCAGGTCCTTTTCTGCCTGACTACTCTCCAGCCACTCTGTCCCCAGTCTGTAGCTCTGCATGGGATTGTTGTGTCCAAAATGAAGTACGCGACATTTGGACTTATTAAACATCATCCCATTGGAATCAGCCCATCTCTCCAATCTGTCCAGGTCCCTCTGTAGGGCCATCCTACCCTCTAACAGATCAACCCTTCCTCCCAGCTTGGTATCATCTGCAAACTTGCTGATGATGGACTCAATCCCCTCATCCAGATCATCAATAAAGATATTAAACAGGACTGGACCCAACACCGATCCCTGAGGGACACCACTGGTGACCGGCTGCCAAGTGGATGAGACACCATTCACCACCACTCTTTGGGGTCGGCCATCCAGCCAATTCCTAACCCAGCACAGAGTGCTCCCATCTAAGCCACGGGCTGCCAGCTTCCCTAGGAGTCTACTGTGGGGGACAGTGTCAAAGGCCTTGCTAAAGTCCAGGTATACCACATCCACAGCCTTCCTCTCATCCACCAGGCGAGTCACATGGTCATAAAAGGAGATCAGGTTGGTCAGGCAGGACCTACCCCTCCTGAACCCATGCTGGCTGGGCCTGATCTCTTGACCGTTCTGCAGGTGCCGCATGATTTCACCCAGGATTATCTGCTCCATGATTTTACCTGGGACCGAGGTCAGGCTGACAGGTCTGTAATTACCTGGATCATCCTTACGTCCCTTCTTGTGGATGGGCGTCACATTGGCCAACTTCCAGTCTTCCGGGACCTCTCCAGTGAGCCAGGACTGCTGAAAGATGATGGAGAGCGGCTTAGCAAGCTCATCCGCCAGCTCTCTCAACACCCTAGGATGGATCCCATCCGGCCCTATAGACTTATGAGGGTCCAAGTGGCTCAGCAGGTCTCTAACTTCCTCCTCATGGGTTGCAGGAGGGCCATATTTCACCCTGCCACCATCAACCACTTCAGAGGGCCAACTGTCAAGCGAGCTGACATCCTTGCTGTTGAAAACTGAGGCAAAGAAGGCATTAAGTACCTCAGCCTTCTCTGCATCTTTGGTTACTATATTTCCCTCCACATCCAGCAAGGAGTCGAGGTCGCTGCCGCCCTTCTTTCTACCATTGATATATTTATAAAAACTCTTCTTATTATCCTTGTCATTCAGTACCAACCTGTGGTTTAGTTTGGGATATCAAACTTTAAAGAACTAATAAAATCCATGTTAGTCTTCATTAGTGTTTATATCTGTTCCTTTAAATATTTCGATGCAGTTTCCTTCAGGAGATGGCAGAGGAGTATGAGCCGTCCAGTCGTGGAGGCAAAGGGGACTTGTGTGCAAAGAATGTGAAGACTGTATTAGCACTAGACAGTGCCAATGCCTTTTCCACCTCCTTCCAGCACCTGCTCTTGTTCTGAAATATTTCCTTAACAGGCTCAGTTTAATTATCCAAATACTTATCTTGAATAGACTGAAGCCCAAGTGTACTGTCTTATACCAGAGAAGAATTTAATTGGCCTCTGAATGACTTAAACTTTTGAAGAATTTAATGTCTTTGAGCTCTTGTTTAAATGGTTACATTGAAACTAAGTCTTCTAATGAAAAGCACTTGCTTTTCCATATATGAAATCTAAGAATAAGCGTTTATCAAAGCTGAAAATGCTTTAACATATTATATAAACTTTCCTGGTGTAGTAGATGTATAAAATTAAACCACCTGTCTCTCTGTCTCTCTCTTTTTCTGGCCGGTGACATCTGTAGTCCACAGTGTTGCAGTTTTGGTCTTAAAATTACTGAAGTAGTCAGGCTGCTTTCTGTTAACTTTTAGGATATTAATCACTTGATGCACTCCCCTTCTTTCTGATCTTTTCTAATGACCTCTAGAGCTCTCTGGCTCAAAGAGGTTCCTACTGCTTGTTTTTGGTGCAGACTGAAGAATTCAGCCCTTCGTGGAGTCTGATAAATTCATTGTATCAACATCCTTAAAAAGATTCTGGGACCTCCATTGACACTGTATGATTAATTGTCCATTTGCTCTGTATTCTGCGTACAGGCATGCAGAGTGAATTGTATTATTTTGTAATCCCATTCTCCTCTTCAGAAAAGCCTGTGCAGGTCTCTGAGGAAATATCTATTCAGACCCTATTGCTTCAACACTCCTGTGAGAGATGAACTGCCATACTTTTAAGATGAATCTTGAATGTAATCAAAGTATTACAAAACCCAGAAAAATATCCATATGGAATTCCAATAAATTGATGTGTTGGAGAACTCATGTTCACTAACACACATTTCTGCTCAAAAAAAAAGTTATATAGGAAGGAAAAGGTGTATTTTGCTTATGACTATGCAAATAAAAAAAGTGTTTGAATTTGGGGGTTTTATGTTTGTTTTTTTTTTAAACTGAACTGCTTGAGTGCTCGTAGGTTTCTGGATGGGAATAATACTAGTACTTCTAATACGTTAAAGGTTTATGAGGCACATTTTCAATGGGAAAGAATTATTATCACCCTATCTTGAAGATAAATCACATGGATAAATTTCCTCAATCAAAAAAGAGATATAAAAATATCTCTGTGAAGAAGATTAAATTCCCAGAACTCATCATCAGATAAGACCCAGAAGTAATCTCAGATCTATGTGATAGAATTGAGCCCATTCAATAAATGAAAAAATGTGGACTAACATTCATGTATTTTTGACAGTCACATTTTCTTAGCTTACAGCTGAACGTCAGGAAGGACATTATATTCTGATATATTTGGTGCATCTTATTCAATAACTAGAGATATATTGAAGCTTGTATTTCTAAGTAGCATTAACAAGGAGGTAACTGCTAAACATTCTGCCCAGTGTGTGGAACAGGCTGTTTGGGCGTCAGCTCTCTCTTTATGCTATAGATGAAAAATAGTTTTCACTGAGGGAAATGCAAAAGTAAAGGAACAACCTAGAAGTCAAGAGAACTTTTTTCTCCAGTTGTTTTTGCTTCTCTTGCAGTAGGATGTATTTTTTTCTACTAACATTTTACAGGCAGTGGGGTTAAAGTATAGCACTTTTTGTGGTCCCACTCAAAAAAAAACCAGTTTCAGTGTGCTGAGAGTCCATCACTGGCCTTTTTCCCATTCAAGCTGAAGCTGACTGGGCTTGCTTACCTGCTAACATGCAGCCTCTGCAGTCTATGACTGAATGTCTGTCCATGCCTTATATATCAGCAGCAACTCCTATCCTCATACCCACCTGCAAATTATCAGTCTGCAAACCTTTTCTGTAAATAGTTGTTTTAAATTCAAAGCCTTTTTTTTTACTGAAATTATGTGGCTTTTACTCTTAGTAGCTAATTGTTAGGGAAAATGAACTTGCTGTTGGGAACAAATAGTGTTTCAGCACATCTGGAAACAATAACACATAACATTGCGGTGCATTTGGGTAAATTCAAGAAATCAAGTTGAGGCTCTGTATGGTTCTAGCTAGCTTCTTAGTATAAATATTCCCTAGTTCTTTAGCTTTCTAAAATACAATTTGCCTGCATTGGAAAATTGAAAAGCTAGAAGAAAAACATACAGCTTTCTGTTTTGAAAACATATGGAAAACCTGAAACTGATTTATTTTGCATTGTCATCTGGATGACAAAATAAATACTATTAATATATTTTTAAAAAATAACCATACTTTATTCTTCACCAAATGATAATATTGGTACACAGAAATGAGGAATGAGAAATGCTGTGTTGCACTTGTGCTCCTGATACTGCATTTGCTTTATTCTGCTGTAATTCCCATGTAAATGGAGTTATTTGTATGTTAACAAGAAGCAGAAAAATCAACTCTTGTCTGATTAGAAAATCTAGAGCATCTTCTGACAAGATTTGTTTTTTCCCCTCTCACTCATCTGAGAGGGAGTCAGTTTGTGGTGAGGCTTGTTTTTAGATTTCCTAATAAACAATGTGGATAAAAGGTTCAACTTGCTGAGCTTCAAACCATATGCCACTGAACACATTGCCACAGCAAGTTTAGTAACATTATTTATGGATGGAAGAGGGACAGTCAACACCTAATATGTCAGCTTCCTCATCGGCCCCCACCCCAGGCCTGCTGACTTTTAGTTATAAACAGAGCCCAGCATTCAACTGCATCTGACTATGAAGTGTAAGAGTCCCAGTCAAAGGCAGCACAAGCAGTGAAAAAAGGGGGAATTTGTAACAATGAAGAGAGGTGATATTGACAGTCTGACATGGCAAATCCTTGTTTGCAGTGGAAATGACCTGTAGTTAGCAGATAAGGTCAGACAGAGGATGTTTCCTATACAAGTCCTAGTCAGCTATGAAAAAATGTTGCTGCTTAGGCAGTTTACCTTGTCATCGACACCTGCCTTTGCCATTTTTCCCTAATACAAACTTGACATTTTTATTCTTGAAGCCTCTATGCTAACTTTACACGTGTGTATCCTGGGCAAAGAAGGTAAAGTTCCATTATCTAATCAAACATTTAAACATCTAAACAAAGCAGCTATTTCCTTGGTCAGTTCTATAAGGTATTCTGGTAAGTAAATACCTTATTCTTGTCTATTCGTAACCATTTTGCTCAGGAAGGTTCTCCATTAAAATCTAAAAGACTTGTATAAATGTATCAATCTTGAATATTTATTATTGGTTTTATCTTTGTCCTACTTCTGAATCATCCCATGCATGGTCTGCATCTATATGTGCAAGCATGTACCAAAGGTCACAGATCCCCAGGCAAAATTCAGGCTGTGTTACACTGAGTAGGGGAGAGTGCTGCTATTATTCATACTCCAAGGATAATCCCTCTCAGAGGAGGCATGGAAGAGGCTTGTGGATTTCTTTGCATTAATTTCTAACAAAGATGTGAAGTGTTGATGGTCCTTTTCAGCCTTGGATTGGCTATCTAAAGAAGCATGGTGTTGTCTCAACCCTCTCCAAAATCACTGAGGTGATCCACTCCAGATCTGTAGCAAAATGTCATAACTTCTTTGGGTTTGCAATAATCCAACTATCTGTATTAATTACATAAAAGTGGCACTTTTTTTATTCCACTCATACCAAATCTATCTCCTAATGTGCATGTGAAGGAAACTTTCTGGCATCTTTTAATGCGAGTTATACTCTGAAGAGTGAAGCATGGCAGAAGTTTAATTCTCTGTTGCCTTTTGTTCTCCCTGCAAGCATCAGTGAGCATGAAGAGAAGGCAGGGAGGTGGTGCAAGTTCCTTTAATCTACTGAAAGAATCCTTTTCTTATTAATGATAATATTTGTGACAGAAAGAGCTTCAGTGGACTGATTGGTTCCACTTGCTCTAAGCATACACCTGAAATGACCATAGAATGATAGAATGGTTTAGGTTGGAAGGAACCCTAAACATCATCCAGTTCCAACCCTCCTGCCATAGGCAGGGACACCTCCTGCTAGACCAGGTTTCAAAGCCCTTCCAACCTAAAGTTGAACACATCCAGGAGTGGGGCATCCACAACTTCTCAGGGCAGCCTGTTCCAGTGCCTCACCGCCCTAATAGTGAAGAATTTGTTCCCAATATCTAAACAGAATCTACCCTCTTTCAGCTTAAAACCATTATTCCTTGTCCTGTCACTACATGCGGTGTTGAATGCTTTGCACAAGTCCAGATAGATGACACCATTTGTTTTTCCCTTATCCACTAATACTGTAACCCTGTTTTAGAAGGCCATCAGTTTTGTCAGGCATGGTTTACCTTTAGTGAAGCCATGTTGGTGATGACAAATCAGCTCCTTATTTTCCATGTCCCTCAGCAGATTTTCCAGGAGGATCTGCTCCATAATCTTGCCAGGCACAGAGGTGAGACTGAATGGCCTCTTGTTCCCGAGTCTTCCTTTTTCGCTTTTTAAAAATGGGAGTTTTATTTCCCCTTTTTCAGTCAGTGAGAACTTCACTGAACTGCCACAACTTCTCAAGTATGACAGGCTGTGGCTTAGCAACTCCACCTGTCAGTTCCCTTAGGACTTGTGAATGCATCTCATCAGGTCCCATGGACTTGTGCATGTTGAGCTTCCCTAGGTGGCTTAGAACCTGATCTTCTACAGTGGGTAGTTCATCATTCTCCCTGTCCCTGCCTTTGGCTTCTGCAACGTGTGTGTTGTGGTGAGAGCACTTGCCAGTGAAGACTGAGGCAAAAAAGTTGTTGAGTACCTCAGCCTTCCCCTTGTCCTGGGCAACCAGGTCTCCTGTTTCCTCCCAGAGAGGGACTATGTTTTCCCTAGTCTTCCTTTTCTTGCCTACATACCTGTAGAAGGTTTTTTGTTGCTTTTTGTTGCCCTCAAAATCCCTTGATAACAACAAAAGTGGAGTCTTTAGGGATAGGAGTAAGAAAAGTATGTATTTAATATGTTCTTTTTAAAAATAACTGCATATCCATTCACGTTATGGGAAGTAATCTAACCACATACTTTTAGTACATATTCAATTTCTGCACTAAGCTAGGATTTTGAGTTTTTGTCAAAACATCCCTGCTATACCTTTGTCAAACAGAGTTTGTATAAAGTGTCTGAATAGAAAGTGGGAGACACTGAGGAAGAAATTAAGCCATTAAAAAAAATAGCATATCATAATAACTAAAGAACATACTGCCCAATGAAGCCAAAGGAAAGCTCAGTGATTTTCCAGTGCACTTTCCTGTCGTTAAACCCTCATCTGTGTCATACCTGCTAGTGAATTAATAGTGAATTAAAATAAATTAATTTTCAGTTTTCATTGTTTGTTGTACTCTTCCTCCTTCAACTTGACTTATTTTTTGTTACTGAGTTGACTTCCATGAGGCTTTGATGAATTTTAGTGGAAAAGACAAGCATACGCTGAAGGCTTCTAATTTTTTAAAATAGGGAATACATTTCTAGAGAGAATGGAAAAATTATTAAATATAAATAGACATAGCTGGAAATGGAATCTCAAGGCTCATTCTGAGTTATGTCTTATTATCTATGGAATGTTGAGTAACATAAGTCAAAACACATAGAAATACAATTACAAAAGAAAAATTAAATTCTTCTATTTTTCAGTTTTTCTTTAATAAGTGTTTTGTTCTTGTAGAGAACCAGAGCATCTTCCCTTCGTAATTATTAAAAAAGCAATAAAAATGAATTTGACATTGAATGAGGATCTTGAGGCTGGAGCCGCAGAGGTGGAGGGAAGGAGGGTGGCAACTCCAGGAAATGAAATATGTGTGTGTGTGTATGCATGCATACTCTGAATGGAGGACAGAGGTGACTAGGACAGGGTGGCAAAAGATCATTAGAAGATGTATGGAAAAGAAGCGTCTAGAAAATAGAATTAAGGATAACTCAGCAAGGAGGCCGAGAATGAAACTTCGAGGTGTTGGGGTGTGTTTCCTAAGCAGGCTGCTGCTACCCTGCAGGTGAACACTGTGTGACTGTGATGAGGAAATGGGAGTGAGACCAAGGAGACAGCAAAGCAGAAGTGGGCAGACAGCCCACAAAAGGGGGTTATTTTTGAAATGGACAAAAGACAGATTTGCAAGCTGAGTCAGCATTATCGTGTACCTAAATATATACTCTTACACCTCCCAGGAACCTGACATTAAGCTTTTAACTTTCCTGTTGTATCAATATAAGCAGTAACTCAAACTTTTAAATGTGTGTTTTACAATGAACGTTTCAGCTAAGCCAAGGTGGCAAACTCATTTTCACTGGGGGCCACAGCAGCCTGCTCCTGCAGCGTAATGCGTGTCACATGCGCTGCACACGTGACCAGCGCTGGCAGGAGCGTCAGGGCAAGGAGCTCAGTGCTGCCGCCGGGCAGAAAAAAGGTGCCAGGCCCGATAAAACAGGGTGAAGGGCCGGATTTGGCCTGTGTTTGCCACCTGTGAGCTGAGCTAAATGGATCCCACAGACGTAGTCAATTTAGTTGCCTTCCACAATTATAAATGTTTTATGCTTGCAGTCTGTTATTAATCACTGTTGATGGTCTTAGCGCTATTCGTAGTAGACATATGCTTCTGGGTAGTAGTTTTGTTAGCTAGAACTCATGCAAATGCTCATAACATATTCTGTCCTGCGTAGGTTTTGTTTCTTCAGCAACAGTATAGTACCACCTGCTAAGGGTGAAGTCTATAGCACAGCTGCCAGGGAAATAATTTGAAATGGCTACTCTTTTCAGTGGCTTTCTTTACCCCACAGCATAAATCCGCAATTTATAATTTTGTTGACCAGGCTAAATAACTGCAGTTCAGTAATTCTGAAACTGAGCACAGGCTGATGTAGGACACTATACATGTGCACTGCTCGAGAGCGGTGGCGCCCCAAAGCATCCCCTGTGACAGGGAGCGCAGTGCAGGGCTGAGTCATTGCCTGTCCCGGTGGCCTTGTGCTACCACTGCTGTATCGCTGCCAAACCTGAGCTGCCTCTGTGCCAGCCACGTTTGTGCCTTTCACTTCTCATTCCAGGCTTGAACTATGATTTGTATCAGGTTTGTATGAAACTCACAGAAATAACTGAGGTGTACAGAATGTAAAGATCTCAGAACACTGTATTAGAAAAAATGATTACGTCACTAAGTCCTCACCTATGATTCTAAAAACCCGGTACCCATGTGTTTCTGTATCCGTCAAGAGAACTTGAAGAGTTAAACTTATATGATCCGACAATGTACAACATTTGTAGAATGGCTGCTGGCTTTTTTTAGATATTCTCCAAATATAAACTATTTTATGTGCTGAAAATCCTGAGATGGAACTGTTGAGAGTAATTGTGGAAACACAACTTTCCCCAGGAGTGATATGCTTTTGGAATCAGATTTTGAATCTTTTTTGTTATGAAGCAGATAACCTACTGTTTAAAGAGAAGAATACAGTTTCTGAGGAAAGCATTATAATGGAAGATAAGAAAATGGTTTAAGGGTGAGAGAGGTCTTTTTATCTAGAAAAATCACTGGTAGTCCTCTGCTATTTTCTTTGAATATCTGTCAAGATATATAGAAAAATGCTATTGTAATTTATCATTTAAATTTTGTTACAATTAGGGTGACACAATTTTTTCATATTCACGTACAATTATTACCTTAAGAGAACACTGAGGTTGTAAAAGAAGGAAATGGGACCATAGCAAACTTCGCTTCCTAGTAGCAGTGCTTTCCTCTATTATTCACTGAGCTGTCTTTGGTTGAAATGCAACATACAGTGTTAAGAACATGCATTTTCTGAACTTGGAGTTCAGAAGGATTTCCAAAGGCTTCCTGTTCAAAATGTGACTTTTTGCAATGAAAGCTGAAAAATTGCCTACCCATTGCAAGGCTACTGAAGACACAGAGATAGATGACTGTGGATCCATGATGTGTTTTTTGTATATTATTATTTCAGTGATAAAGAAGGAGGAAAATCACAACCACTGAGTGCCAACATATGACCAAATTATGCGTACATATTCAAAAAGAATTAATTAAAAAACTGAACACATGGCAAAGGAGATTTGAGAAGTTTTCTTCCAGAGATTTTGACAAGTTTGCTTCTGAGAACAATTTAAGTCTTGAGGCAATCTATTCCCAATTAATAACCTTACCCTAAGGTCTATTAAAATAATGAAAAAAGACTCCCTTTGACCTGGATGATTGTTCAATTAAGTCTTTGTCAGCCTAATGGCAGATCCTTCACCTTGCAATGCGGACCTTGGTAAAAGAGTCTTGTTCTGGGGTCAGCATGACCTGGCCAGCAGAGAGAAACTCAACAGAAGCAAAAAAATGACTACACTGTTAAGCTTTTGCCTTATTTTGTAATAGCTGATGATATTTAGAGTTTTAAGAAGGGGATACAAAAAATCAGTTTTGGTAAGAAGACTTTCCTTTACCTCTCTTGCTTTTATGATGCAAGTTGATCTCCTAATTTACAAATTCTAGGAAATACTACACCACACAGCAGACTACTAAAGAGTGACCAGTCACTGATGAATTCTTTTTATATCAGTGTTATGACAGTGTAACAATCTTGTCAAGTCTGCTAACACCTTAAACTGTAGCAGAAGGCAAGCAAGTCAGACTGAGAACTCAAATTCTTATCACAGGAAACAGCATAGAGTACCTAATATATTAAGGTAGTCTTTCAGTGAACTAAAGGTCAAGTACCTCCGACACAAGAGAAGGATCTAATGCAGGTTGTGCTTATATTGTGCTTAAATTATAAAGCAAGCCCTTTGTCAAAATATATTCTAGAATTCTCAAAAAGGAGCTTAATAGTACTAAGGATTTAGATAATTTCATTTATCTTTTTAAAAATCACTGAAGTTTAAAAATTACTGAAGTCACTTGAAGTGAACAGATTTGGTGTAAAGATAGTTATTTAAAGAGAAATAATATTTTAATCTCTGCCAGTAGTAGCAGTGTATGTGAAAAAGCCAAACAATTCTGTCACAGACCAGGATGGCGGTTAAGAAATTGAAAACATCTCTCCTGGCAGGTTCAGTATTCATTTCTGACACCTGGCTGGTACAATATTGAGCACTTAAATTTATGGAAGATGATAGTCTCAAAATAAAGTATTACGCTTTCACCCACAGAACCCTTTCCTGAGTTTCTTCACAGCTGATTTGTACAATATTTTATTTTTTTTTAAAGGATTTATTTCAGAAAGTTTTCTTATAAATGCTTGGTTACACATGGATAGACAGTCAATATTCATGCTTGTGAAAATTGTATGAAGTCTACCTAGCAGCCTTTTGCCTCTTTTACAAGACTAGTTGTTTTGATTTTCATTTGTATTATTTAATGGGTAATTTAATCTACAAATGGAAACCCTTTTTTGCTTGCATATTGTTTGTAGCAAAGGCTGACATTTTATTTAAGTTTTTTGGCACTGAAATTTGTAAGTCTACTCTTGGCAAAAAAACCCCACTCTTCCACCTAGTGAAGGAATAGTAGAAACCTGCATTTGCGAAATGGCAGCAAATGAAACAGGCAAACTCCTTCCACAACCTTCCATGTATTCATTTTTCTTTATTGCATTTGCCTTTAAAATGCTAGAATTGTATGATATTGGTCACACACACAAGCATCTTTGCTTGCTACTTCCTTTGTTACTCACTATATAAACACACAATTGCAGAAGTCCCAGAACTATTCATTTGCGTGTTCCATAACCTGTTTCCAGGAGCTTTATTCGTTTTACTAGCTGTAGAGAAAACTAACCTGTATAAGGTTTTTTTCTGTAGAGTAGTAGACCTATACAGAAAAGAAATGCTCAAAGCCAAAACAGCCCCCCACGTTTCTTGCAAATGCAAGAATGCTATCTGATATTTCAAAAGCGGCCAATTATGGTGCCACAGTGCAATAGCTTGATAGTAAGAACTGTACATTATTTGCATCTCCATTTAACCTTATTTGTCTTTCTGGGTGCTGATAAAAATCAAAGCCAGTTTGTTTAAATGCTTTCATATTATTCTGTGTACCTACCTTACAAGACTTATTGAAGATTTTGAAAGGGAGGAGGGGGGAATTATCTGTGCGATTTCAAGCCAGAATCCATTGGAAGTAAAGTAATTTGAGTAACAGCCAAGACTTTCAAAGAGACCAAGAGGTTATCTGATTTCTCATGCTTGAGAAAGACAGACTCGATATGCTCTAGAAGCATTAATTAGCTAGTCTAATTAAGGTTTTATAAAAATTAACAAATACATGACTGTTATCTTCTTTTGTATGAAACGGTCTTTGTTATACTCTGATATGCCTACTTGTTAAAAGACCACCCGCAGTGGCCGTGTAGAAGGATTTTGCTACTCAGGCATAGTGCAGTACAGCACATGCACTGGGTTGGGAGCAAATGGACTGCTTTGTTGGCAGTTCAGAAGGGCAAGTCTTGAGAAGAGTTAAATTAAAGGGTATCTATAAAGCTGTAACTCATTGTGCTTTGGGTGAAAATAAAAGCTATTGGGGGGGAGGCTGTCAGGACAACTAAATTAGCTATTTTACAGGCATTACTAAAATGTTGTAATTGCATACAATTATCTGTAACTAGATAGAAAAATATGTGCCATTGGAGATGTACCATGAAGTTACTTCAGCCAGCTGTTCTTTTCTGCCAGAACAGTCTGTGCTCAATTATGTCAAATCAGAATAATATGAAAGCATATTTTTATTTTTTATATTTGAAAGCTATAAAATAGCTCTCATTTTATTGAGATACTGTCCATATTTCTACACAGTACTGATCATTGTGGCATGAAGTGTTTTGAAGAGATTCATAAGAACTAAATTTATTTTTCTTAATTCCATGCTGATTCTGTCCAATTATATTTCAAGTACAGGGTGCACAGAACGATTCGCATTTAGTGTAGTGGTCCCGTCAAGACCTAGGTGCTCAGCAATGACCAAGGAAGAAGGCAGAACATCTGTGGAGAGACAACAGCGGCTTAGCAGCCTTTTGGGAATTTCTGTAGGTGTTTTAAGCTAATTTGTAGGGAGGGTCTTGTCTAGCTTTCCTCCTTAGCTTTACAAAATGTCTCTGACCTAAAAAGACTGATGAAATCTGTAAGTCTCCACTTCAGAAGGCTAATCATAACAGCCTACAGATATTTTGAACCAGTACAATTCATTCTTCCTAAAAACTGAATTCTCTTTTGAGAGCAAGTGTGGGAAAACTTGTTTGTTCTGTAAGAACCATTGTCTCAGCAATGCACCACATACGTTTACAGTGACTTTTTCTTCTAGTAGCTTGGCATATTGATCTTTGGTCACGGCACCATACAGTAGCCTGTCGTCAGTGAACTGCTAAACTGGCATTTCTCTTTCAGAACAAGTTAACAGTAAAATCCTAGATCCATTAATATGAGTTTCCCTATTGATTTCTGTAGCCCCTGGACTTTTTATAGTGTTAAAAAGTTTTACAGGCTAGAATAGCTACATTAATTTCTTTGTGAAACCTACACATTTATAGATACAGAACATGTGTAACTCATAATTTCATTTTTTGGATAGCCAATGGCGTTTTCTGAAGAGGAAAACGTGAATAAGAAGATAAAACACTCAATTCAAAGACGTGCACAAGACAAGAAATATGTGTCTGTCTGATGCTAGTTATAAAAGATTATTTAAAAAAAAAGTTGGGAGAAGAAGAAGTGGGATCAGTTCTTTAACACAGGAAGAATGAATGACAGTGAAAAGAGGAACAGCTGAATATGAGTGTAAACTATGCATATAGAACTATATGGTTTTTTTTTAAAAAAAAAGGACATTTTTTCCACAGTGCCCATACAGACCTTTCAGTAACCTGGAGTCAACCAACATTTAAAGATAAATCATGTTGTCTCTCACATAAACACAACAAAATGTCAAAAGAGACTGTAAGTCTTTGTCTTTAAGAAACACAGGTGTGAAGGTGACGGAGCCAAATATTTTTTTATACATAGTACAAATAGCAAATATTTCTAATGCAGGTGAGGGAAAAGAAAATGTTAAAAGCTAAAAGTATGAATATTCACTATGAAGTTGTAGAAGTGGTACAAGTAAATCAGAAGGCCTTTCAGAGTTTCACATCAGTGTTATAAAATGTTCCTGTAAAGCCCATGTCAATCGAAAGAAGAATAGAAAAGATCGTGTAAAGTGTTTCTCATTGCACAGACTGACAATAAGTAGTACAGTGTCATTGTCAAAGATAAACCTCAAAGAAAATCACAGATGTCTACATTATTAGATTGCCTTTTATGGAAACTTTTGGAAAAGTTCTTAATATTCATTGTATTCTAGCTTTGAAGCTGGTGGAGTTTGCACATTCAAGTTTGCTAAACCCTATACAATATAATATTATTTATAGTGTTTTCCATAAGCAGGGAAAAAGATTTTCTGAAGCATTAAAATCAATTCAACACTCCATTATCTGCAATGAAAACATACTGGAAGAAGCTGTTTCCAAGTCTGAGGAGTAATTTAATTCCACTGCTTTTGAAGCTTGGTGTACCACCTGTCACCAGCTCTCCCAGAATGGCTCAGAGTGCGCACTGTGCAAACACACAGCACCAGTTCAGGTGCTGCATCTGGGTCTACCTGACCCAGTAAGACAGTTTGGAACCGCAAGTGCTGGCACGGCACGGCAGGCATACTCAGACTGGCTTTACTTCTGCACATTACCACACGAGTCTCCTATTTTGGCTTCTCGAAGAAGCCATGTTCTGGCAGCAGTCCAGAGCTGATATCTCTTTGCTGGACTGGAGCTCTTGTGCCCCCTCAGCCCACTTGCTGATGGGGTGGTGAGAGAAGCAGAAAAGGCCTGGGCTCTGTGTAAACACTGCTCAGGGGTAACTAAACCAAACCTGTTACTGTTTCCAGCACAAATTCAAAACACTGCCCCACACTAGCTACTATGAAGAACATTAACTCTGTCCGAGCCAAAACCAGCACAAGTATGAATTTAGTTATATTTCTAGGGAGTCCATGCAGGGGAGAGATGCTACCAACGAAAATCCAGAATATAGTAGGGCTCCTAAGATTTGCAGTTCACAGAACTGCTTGTGTTTGCAGAACTGCTTTGTTTTCCGACAGACATAGCGTAGTCTTAGATGATATCTATATGTTGGGCACGTCTGCTGCCTCCAGTTGCTGCAGTGATAGGGACCGAATCTACCCTTAATGAATCAGCAGATACCATGTATTGGAGAAAATAAAGGGAAGGAAATATTATTTTCTTAATGACGTGCTTTGATAGATGTGAACTGGCTACATCGCAATCTATATTAGGCTGGGCCAGCACCTATATTTTCTAAAAATAAAGTTCTTAAATACACAGATTTTAATTTTGCTGTACTTACAAACATTGAAGAGTCATTTGTCTTGACTTCTGCTGGTGTTTCTGATTATGAGTAGATACTCAGAAACCCAAAAGTACTCTTGCAAGGCAGTTCTGTCTTCTCCTGACTTTGAGTACTGTACTTTTCAACCATAGTCATTATTTCGGATTTTTTCTTTTAATGTTTTTACTAGGTCACCATCTGTTACAGGAGCTTCATATTTTGTGTGAAGTAAATAAGACACTGGACTTGTATTGAGGAGCAAGCATCTGTGAGAACCCAGTGTCCCCTGCTGAGCAAAGACCTTAGCTGAGCGTGGAGCCAGTGAGCAGATTACCACTCCCTGAATCACCACTGGTACCCCTGGTAACCCTGGGGCATTCCATTGTTCTTGAGACCAACTGGCATCAACTGTAGGAAGGACATTAGAAATAATGGAAAGCAATAAAGAAATATTTACAAATGTATAATTTAGACAGGGATGTTCAGCACAATGGGCATGGCAAAGTGTTTCCAGTTTTGGAAGCATTAAGGTTAATAAAATTTGAGGTTTGACTCTGAAATTCTTATTCAATAAAGACTATAGATGTTTTTCCTTAAAAGTTATCATGGGATTCATCTTGAATATCTATTAGAAGAATATACACACAGAATGATCTGAAAAAGTAAAAGAATTAAATGGCTGATGCCAACATGCAGCTTTCAGTAAGAAGCGTAGATTTAACAGCATCAGTAAAATACACATGCTAAAGGAATGCTTAATGTGTAACAGCTTATGGTAGAATTTGTGCAAAGCCTTTCTGGGAAGGTAGCAGTAATACCATTGATTTAGGATGTACTGGACATATTTTTGGAGTAAGTGTCCCTAAGGGAGATAATAACTAATCTCCTCTTTGTGCAAGTAAGGTGATGGGAAGTAAATTGATTGCTATTTCCTCATTATACAAAATTATGACTTCTTTGAGAAAACAGCATTTTGGGGTTTGATTTATCATTTAAAAGTACTTTTTGCTGACAAGTTAATAGCTTCTGACAGAGGTGGAAGGATTTACTTATTAAAACCTAGCAGCTACAAAAACACCTCCTCTCCCACTCCTTGCCCTTCTCTTAACTTGAAATAGCAGGCATGTTACAGACTTCACCAGCAGTTTACAGTCTTCACCACTTTCTCAACAACCTTGATGAACAAGGAGATACAGTTGTGGTTGTATATGCCAGCCATTTATATGAAGAATGAGTTACCCTAATGCAGAGGTCTGTCTCATCTATTTTTTATAGATACATGAACAATGTATATATGTTAAAAAGTATATTTTTCCAAAGATACTTACATAAAGAATATATATATACAATTACATACATTAATATATTTTACTATTAGCAGTTAACTTTTAAGCAGTTCAGGAAATCACCTTGACTCTGAAGGACCTCATGATATGCCAACCTGCTTTTAATAACAGAAAAAAAAAAAACAGATATCCACTCGTATGTACAAAGTAAGAGGAGTTGACTACATCTGGAAGCATTCTAGAGGTTGCTATGAGAGCTAACTGCAAGTGTATTAAATGATTACCAGGTAGCAAGGGGACCACTTCTGTTTTAGGCACCTGTGGACCACGTTCAATGGCAAGACTGGAACTGGTAGCTGCACTTTTTTCATGGAAACTATACATTCACATGAATAATCAGTTTCCTTAGTGATATTTTTTTTTTTAGTAAAAACTCAAAAGAAAAAAAAACTGGTTTTTTAGCTGCTTTTTCAAATAGTTTCAAATGAGTTCATGACTCCACACACTTATTTCATCTGCAGGATGACAAAAGCTTTCTTGATCGCATGAATGTAATTTTCTGCTAATGAGAACTCTTGAGATTTCTAACATGAACAGTGAATTTACAAAAAATGGTTTCCTTTTTTAAAAGATTCATTTTGATGGAATACTACAAAATTAGGTCAGGCATGACATTTTCAGGCTCATATCTCTAGAAAGAACATAACTATTATCATTCACTAGTAATAATGTATTTTAATAACATTCAGTTTAAATTGCTAAGCATTCCTGTTTGTCTCTCATACAAATGAAATACTGGCCCTGTGTTTCAGATAAAGCTAAAAGTAAGTCCTGTGACTAAACTGTGCTGGATGTGATTTAAAGAAAAGTTTTGGTATGTATTTTATAGAGCTATTAATAAAATTATAAAAAAATCAATAATGAGATTTATGCTGCTTCTTAATATTATTGATTTTTTAGTGCAAAGAGTAGATCATATTAGACACAATGTATTTTCTAGTTCCATTACTGAAAATGGCCTTTTTCTGTCTTTGAGCAGTGAATGCTCCAAAAAGAGAATGAAAAAGATATGTTTTCAAAATGCTACTTTCCTATCACAGTTTTAATTTTCACTTAGAATCCTGAAGACTTGATATATTGTATGTAGCCATAATTTCTCTGCTAGTATTCAACATAGCTTGCAAAAATTGTTCAATAAACCTATTTTTCTATAAAAGAAAGAATAAAAGTCTGTCATTATTTGTCCAGTATGCTGTGAAAATTTCAGTGCAAATAATCTGTATATAGCAGCTTTGTGATCATAATCACTGCTCATACTAAACAAAAAATTTAGGTTTAAAAAACCCCAAGCCTCGTTTGTAATCTGTAATCAGTATTAGATTGATTTTCTTCTGGTGGGATAATATTTAAAATAGGGTTTACTAGATTTCATTGACCAGCTGGTATTTTCTTTGCCATCCACAGGAGTTTTTCCTCTGTCTTCAAGTGTAACAGAAGTTAATTTAATTAGTATTTCATTAGTATTAGTAATTTAGTCTTTATGAGATAATTGTAGGAGTAAAACTGGTACCGTTGGAACAGAGATGGATTGATTTTGCTGGAGACTGAGCTATCAAATTCCTCCATGGAGAAGTAGACACTACTAGAAAATCAAGGGTTTTCTTCTACTAGAAAACTACAGGAAATAATTTAAAATCAAAGAGGAATGCCCTTCTTAGATAATTTTTGTTTCATAGAACTTTTTAAACTCTTCATTAGTTTAAGCTGTTTGTTATTTCAGGAGGCAGAAGACTTAGTGATGGAGGGAGAGATGTAAAAGAGAAACTAAGCAACAGAACACAGAGGCCAGGTAGAAAGAATTGTTAGACTTATTAAGAAAGAATGTTGAATTGGTTTATGCGGATTGATCCTCTCAAATAAATTCTTCCTTCAGTTTAATTTTGTGGTGCTGCAGTACTGATACTAGGCTAGACTCTAGACTAGAAATCAGTAGTGTCAGGAAATCCAGTAGTGACTCTGGAAGGTTACTGAATTAGAGTGTCCGACTTATGAATATTTGGAGAATATATGTCTGATCTTTATTATCTAAAATCCTGTGTATCGAGCCTGTATTTCTCAAAGTGGAAACTGCTGCATCATCAGATAGAGATTTAGGTTGTTCTTTCAGCTCATTAAAGGTTTCCAAATCAGCAGTATGGGAATAAAAGTTCTTAAAAATGGGGATGGGTGGGGGTGGCAGGGGGGTGGCGGGTTGGTTAGAAATACAAATTCTGCAAATTAATGAAGAGTGGATGTTATTCATCAAATCTGAAATAGTTGACATGCTGAATAAACTCATTTAAGAAAACATGGTGTCTTTCATCTCTCTTCAAGAGATTCAGAATCTACTGCAGAACCTGTAAAACAGCTACTGAAATAATACAGAATAAGGAAATGCCTGAGAAATTTTGATATTCAATATATTGTCAACATTTGCACTCATTTTAAGATGCTAAAATAAATCATTAGTGAAATTCCTGAACTTCTGAGTTTTGAAAAGATGTGAACATAGTTACATGATATCTCTAAAAAACAGAGGGGATAGAGAAAGATGAAAGCAGCATCATCAATTTTTCTTCTAAATTTTAAACCTGAGCAATTTAGTGCTACCTGCCATTGTCAATACTGTCCTTACAGCTGCTGGTATTGTTCAGACTTGCGCTATGATTTGTGCACAGAGCACAGTCAAAAACTCTGTACGTCAAAGAGATTGTTACTTCTCTTGTAGTTTACTACTAAGAAACTAGGGGAAGGCTGGCATACGTAATCAGTTAACTCTGTGGAATGCAAGGGGTGTCAGCTGAACACAGTGACGATTTTTTTCTGTGCTGAATTAGAACAGTGTTATTTCCACAAGTGTGTGCTACTTTACACAAAGGCAGAAAGTGCTGGCAACTATTTTGAACTTTTAAATTGCATCTGTAAGAAAACTAGCTAGAGTGCTTGGTTGGGAAGTTTTTCACATCTTTGTTCCTCCGTGTCCTGTGTTTGTTATTCATCATATTTCTACTCATTCTTCTTTAATAGTTATCCTTTCCTAATAGTCCAGTTTGTGGACTTCATGCCAGTAAACAATAATATTTGTCATTTGGCTCCTTTTTGTTTTAGTCATTTTTTTGCTTTGTTTTTATCCTTTAAGGTCTTACTAGACAGTGCTTTCTGTTCTGGTCAATAACCAAAAATGAATATCCTTCAGTTGAATAGTTTTGGCTAAAGGATGAATAAGTGACATTTCCACCATAAAAAGATCAGACACTGTCTACGTACTGTTCCATAATTATTAAAGTAGAGCTGCTGTTCTGTGTTTTTAAGTTGCAACTACCTGAATTAAATTGCATCAGTTAAAATATATTTTAATCTAAGAAACTTGTTAGAATTGCAAGAAAGTCTCTTGTACACTGCAAGATTTGTCCAGCCATGATTATTGCATTGTCGTGTTTATGAAAGGACAAAAAATTCATTATTCAATGAAATAAGTGGTCTGACTGAATATTCATAAATATTGTTATATGCAAATTAAGTAAATATAAATTGATCCTTGGGTTAATGTTACCAATATGACTGTGTTTTATAGTGTCTATGTGAGAAGATAAATTTGTGAGGAAAAGTGCAAAGTGAGATCAAGCTGTGGAAAAGACAATCAAAACCTCTGAGAGGGTGAATGAACTTAAACATTGCAACATCCTGACGAGAAAAAAACATTTATCTTTTCATTGGTGTTTCTTTAGAAATCTCATAGTTGCCTGAAACTGTGGTTGCTAATGTACCTGAATATGATGGTGAGAATAATGCTATCTTAAATCAACACACCAACAGTTTAAGGTAGTATATAAGGAGCACAGATGCCTCAGAGTTGATTGATTATGGAAATATTGCCTCTTAAAATGTCAGAAAGAAACCATGTTATGTACATCCTTTGACTCTTTAGGAACTTTCTTAGGTTGGATACCTTCATAATAATTTTTCACAGAGAAATGTGATTTTTTTTCTCTTTGTTCTAATATATTTGTATGAATAGAAAGATTATATATGTACACAGTTTGTATGGTTTGCTTTACAAGATCCTGTTTAGCTTGTTTGAAAGGTCTGTTTATAACTGATAATGAATGACATAAGACATTACCAAGCAGGTATGACTTTTGACAGTTGGGGAAGAGGGGGAATCTGGTGGGGTTTTGTTTTGGTGTTTCTGTTTTTATTGTTTTGACACTAATACTAACAGTGCTCAGGATTCCTTAGTTATTCCACAGACAGCATCTATGAAAATCCCGTATCACTCCTGTATAACCCAAAGAGGACAGGACACACAAAATTTCATATTCTGGATCTTCTTAAACCAAAGCCTGAGCAGGCTTTAGAGTGAAATGAAATATGGCACCTTCTGTGAACTGCATGAAAAGCAAGGAGGGGAGCATAAAGCCTCTTGTTTCTTTAGCCTCTCCTTTTTATGACATATTTCTCCCTCTGTAACAAGAATTTACATTTTGAGAAGCCAGAAGTCAAATCATTTTCTATAAACACATACTGGTAGGGAGGTGTGAACTCCTTTGACATCATTCTGATCCGGTTTAAATGTCAGTGGTTAAAAGTTCACTGCTACTGTTCTGAAACCTTTAAGGAAAACTGAAATCAAAGAGAAGAAGCAAGCAGAAAAGTTTGAAGGGAGAAAAAAGAGGGAACTGGAATGAGAGGAAGCAATAGGGTTCTCAAGTAAAGCTTGATCAAGACACAAGAAGAAATGGGGAGGTTACAAGGTGGCAATGACCGACAATTCTTAATGAAATGTGGATACCTGTTGTATGAGTTATCCTTCTATCCCTGTATGTTCATGTAGGTCACTTCCTATGCTGGTCTACCTTCTGTGTGAGTAGGTTAGAGAAGTTTTTGCCTCCCAGGAAACAGCAGTTTTGTATTAAAGAGAATTTTTAAATAGCGTATTCTTACTTTTTAAAAATTTTAAATATATTTTATATCTATATTATATGTGTATAGAATCTTAGAATCTTCTAGGTTGGAAAAGACACTTAAGGTCCTTGAGTCCAACTCTTAACTAAACAACCTCCTAAAAGGAGGTTGTAGTCAGGCAGGGGTTGGTCTCTTCTCTCAGGTGACCAGTGACAGAACTAGAGGGCATGGACTCAAGCTTCGTCAGGGGAGGTTTAGGCTTGATCTTAGGAAAAAGTTCTTCACTGAAAGGGTGATTGGCCATTGGAACGCGTTGCCCAGGGAGGTGGTGGAGTCGCCGACCCTGGAGGTGTTTAAGGGGAGATTGGATGTGGCACTGAGTGCCATGGTTTAGAAGATGGTTGGTGTTAGTGTTAGGTTATAGGTTGGACTTGATGATCTCAGAGGTCCTTTCCAACCTTGTGATACTGTGATACTGTGTGATACTGCTAAGACCACTGCTAAACCATATCCTTAAGTGCCACATCTATGCTTCTTGAAATATCTCCAGGGTAAGACTTCTCTGGGCAGTCTGTTCCAAAGCTTGACAACCATTTCAGTGAACATTTTTTTCTTAGAATCCAATCTAAACCTCTCCTGGCACAACGTGAGACCATTTTCTCTTGTGCTATCACTTGTTACTGGGGAGAGGAGAGCAACACTGACCTCACTACAGCCTCCCTTCAGGTAGTTATAGAGGGTGGTAAGGTCTTCCCTCAACCTCCCTTTTTTCCAGACTAAACAACAACAGTTCCATCAGCCGCTCCTCATGAGACTTGCGTATATATGTATACGTATATATGTAATGTATTTTGTATGGAGATATATTTATCTTAAAACTCCCAGATATTCATACTTTTATTAATGCTGAGTTGTTGTGTAGGATTATTGCCCTGTTTCAGGTCCTGTCATTGAAGACAAGGTCTAGATAATAACAGGTAGCAACTTCTTTGTATGTATGCTGGCAATTTTAGGGTAATGTAGAGCCAAAGAAAAGTTTGTAAACTTTATTCTGAAAACAATGCAAATGCAAGTTAAAACATATTGCTGGAATTCACTGTCTAATTACATACTATTTTATGTTATAACACATTAGTATATATTTAGTGTGATCATTATATTATGTTCTTTGTCATTAGTATGTTCTTAAAGTAGCGATTTCTAACAGTACAAAGGCGATATATTTTAGAAGCTTGAATGAGACTGTGATTTCTGCAAACTAACAAAATAATGTCCATTTAAAGAAATAGTCTATTACATGTTATTTTCTTTTATAACAAAGAGCGGACCCCTGTGGTGGGCAAATCACTGTTCTACATACATTTCCAAGATTGTATGTAGCTCTGAGAGTGCCTGCTGAGCGTAACACTGCCAGCTCCTGGTTATGAGAATTATTTCTTCAGGTAAATTAGCAGGGAAGTGAAATAATCTCTTACAATTCTATGTCCTCTCTTTGGCACTAAGCGTTACAATTCTGTTTACTATGAATTTTGTGACTCCACCCAATAATCAACAAAACTGAATTCTCAAACAGCTGTAAGTCAGGCTGAAAGAAGAGATCTTCCAAAGAGCTGAGCTCCCTCTAGTTGTTGGACATGCACTCAACTGTGTTTTGATCTACACTAGAGCATAACTGGCTAACTGGAAACGATAAAAAAACCCTACCATGTCTCAAAGGTTTTTAGTCCAAAGAGTCATAATGCTCAGTGAAGTGGTAAACAAGTGTCAGGGCATTAGGGTGATTTTATAATTCCCGTATTTCAAAGGGGAGCAGAGTTCTTTGCTTGACTGGAGAGACAAGAACTCTCAAGCTGAGAAAGGAGATCTCAGTTGAGAAGATGAAGTTGAGAACTTCAGCTGCACGTCATTTGAACTGATTGAAACACTGTCTTGTTTTAGCTTAGTTTAAATAGACTAAACATTAACCTATAATGCCTCCCAAAAGAAAGCAGTGCTGTACTCACAATACTATGGAGGGATGAATCATGTTGAAATCAGCTGACTTACTGTTCAAGTGGGAGATAGTAAAAGGTTTTTTTCAATATTTCCTGTAAAGTGTGTGAACCAATCAATCACTTGTCTATTTTCTTAAATTATTTTAGAGGTTGAGAATAGAGTTTTAATTACATTCTTCATTTACGTAATTTTGTAAATCAAATATTAAAATATTACTCTGACTGATACTGCAACAGTATGGAAGAATTTAGCATCAAATATCACTTCATTAAAAGCAAGATTTAGTCTTTATATTTCTGTGTCTCATAATAAGCAATAAATATACGAGAGAGTCAGTAATAACTGAAAGTTTTGATTCAGGTTTCACATTTTCTCGTAGCATGTGGTAAATGCTACTGCGTTATATAATACCAGAGGACAAGAGGTAAAACAAGTGCAGTTTCTTCATATTTAGATCCTTCAATCTAAAATAAATTATTAGAAAAAGTTATTTTTAGAAAAGAAAACATTAGACAAAAGGGCTTAGTACAGAAGACTCAAGATGACATTCAGCAACCTCTAACAGAAGGAAAGGTAATTCTACCTTTCTCTGCTTATTGTAGTAAGTTTGTTGTACCATCCAATGGGTATGTCTACCGTTAGAACTTGTAATACTTCTCAGACTCCAAAAATGCCTTAGTAATCCTTGCATCTACTCTTTTGAATTTCCAGACCTGAGTTTGGTCTTTTGGGAAACTGAGCCCTGTACTTATTTTGTTTTTATGTGAGACTGATTTGGAATCCAGATATCCCCCCCCCCCCCCCGCCTCTTGTCTAATGTTGTACATGACCCAAACTGTCTGTTTTCAGAAAATTTCTTGTGGATCGTTCCTATGTCTGCCTTTTGTGTCGCTTATTTATTCTAAAATAGAGTTAAAATTGTAGGTTTCTATCTATGTAGAGACTCATCAGGACTCTGATGATGAGCTGCAGTTTCGTTTTCATTACACTAGGAGGTAAAGCTGTTGAGGGTGACGATGGAAAATTAGAATTGGCTAGAAGGTTGGTTAGATGAAAAGGAACTCTACAATATGTAGAGTGATTTTGTCAGATGTATAAAAAGTAGAGCGATGCATGTAGCAGTGAACATGAGATAATTATACACATTCATATCAAGATGTAAATTTACTTAATTAAAAAGTAATAATTTGAAGACGCTGGAAAACCTGATTGAGTTTAGTAACTGTGAAGACTTTTTTCCTGATTCTATACTGAAACAGCGTTGGCTGGCAGGAAATAATAGGGTACCATATATGCCAGCTGGGTACAAGATTGCTGCTGACTCTGGAAAACTGCCTGTTCTGCAGCAAGGAAGCTGGATGATAAGCTGTATAGTGTGGTATGAATTTAGTTTGTTGAAAATTGACAACTGGTTTGAGATCTCCGATACACAGATTTCAAGACAGCCAATGAAGAAAAAATCATGGTGGTTGCCCAGATGTCTTGATATACATTTGGCTCATCTGGAAAAACTGTTACTGGCATCAACATGTCATGATTTTGCTTGCTAAATGCATAAGAAGAGTATTATTGGGAAATGAGCTGGAGCAGTTTGGAACAGAACAGTTCAGTGAGACCACAGAGGGAAGAATAAAACTTAGGTGGTAGAGTTATTAATAGTTACAAGTTACTTTTTAACATCCAGTCTAAAGTCTGAAATATAGAGGACATAGAATCTAGAACATTTTGTTATCACTCAAGAATTAGGTAACGTACCTGAAGATCTAAACAATAATTGCTGGATTTTGATAGTGGGTTGTAGAGTGCTGAGGTTTTCCTCTCAAAAATAATTATTTAAAAAAAGGCAAAAATTGAATCAGTCTGAATTTTTGACACAAAAGAGATTACTCATTTAAATATTTTCTAAAAGTAATTCATAATAAATTTTACTGAGAACATTGACACGATTACTGTAATCCTGTATATTAACCTTGTGACTACATGTTTTGTAATAAACATATAATTTAAAAGTAGTGATAATACCAGTAAAATAAGAACTCATGCTCAGAATCCATAAAAGTTTTCTTTAGTTAAGTTGTAATTTTCTGATAATATCCACATTTTATAGCATGTGTATGTCAGAGTGTCCTGATACATCTTAATTTTTCATGTAATTATATGTTATTTCATTTAGCATGCTTTATCTGTGGAATGAAAAAAAATATGCAAATATCACTAGAAAGCCTGCAATCTCAAGATTCCCCTGCAGAAATAATACTGGCAGTTTCACTGCTAGTCTACTTGCATCTAAAAAATTGACTGCAATGTGTTTCCCATACAGAAATAGCCCATGGTGCTAGCTGAAAAACAAACCACAATCCCAAAACACCTACCCATTATGCTTTGTCTATAACTACATGCCTTCCTCTGCTTCTTTTTACTAGCCTTTATTGCACTTCTATCTCTCAAGAGAAATTATTCAAAGCCTTCATTTCTGAATGAGCTTTAGCTGTTGCTTTAACCATTTCACCAGTCCCAGTTCTAAACCCAAATTTTGATGTTCTTTTAAAATAATTAAAGTTCAGTGGATTTTCATGTTTAGAGATGCTTCACAAGAGCCAATTTAGGCTACAGTTTTGTGGCGGGGCTGGTGCGTGTAAGTCGTTTGTTTAAGTGTGACAGTCATCCACAGTTGTGCATTGCTTGAATATGCGTCGCCAAGGCAGTTTGGGACAAGGTGGCTTTTTGATGACAGAGGTGGCTGTTCAAGAGCAGATGACAGTGATTTGTTCTGAATGGCACTGAAATCTGCATGTTGTGGGTACACATCACAGCCTCAGCATTGGACTACAGAGAGGTGTTGGGTTTACTGGTGTCCCTGCTAGGCTGACAACTAAAATTTCTGTCCTACTGTCTCCTAATAAAAGTGCTCGAGTGTTTTCTAGAAGGAAGATGAGAATATTTTAATTACCCCAAAGCTTGAGAGATTCACGTAGAAACAGCCAAGTTGTAACACTGGCTTCAGTTGATATTTAGCTATTAATGCAAAGTCCACCAGCTCCTGCAGGTCCATTTCAGAACTCTAACGCTAAGGTACACTGCTAAGAAACCGATATTTTGGCAGATAAAAAATACACATTTCAACCCTCCTGGAGATTAGGTGGAGACCTAAATTTGGACCTGTTTTTTCTAATTCCTTCTTAATGGCTCTGATCATTGGATTTGTTAATATGAAGCTTCTCAAGTGTTTTTTTAGGAAATATGATATCTGGCTCAGACCCAGCTATGCGGCAATGCTCAGCACTCTGAATCCTTGGTGGAAACGTGTACATTTCTTCAGCCCAGAATTAACTATCAACATGTCTAGAATGGGATGGATTTAGACCTCTGTTTCCATTCTGTTAATGAAAGTGGCTACCTGCAGGCTACTTACTGTAGGAATCGTTTCTAAGCATCTTGCAATGCCTGTGGATACCACAGAAAAAGAATTGGTGCCTATTTCAGGGCTGTGATTCCTGCTAGGGATCAAGGAACTAATGAATATATGTACAATCCCTGCAATTTACTCTATGTAATACAAAAAAAGTCTATATTTAATTCCTCTGTACTTTTCAAAGGTTATTTTGCTTGCCAGATTTTCCTCTTGTCTCTTCATCACTTTCTAATATCCATTATGTGAAATTGCCAAGCACAAAACTAGAAGTATGACTTGTAGAAATTTAGTAGGGCTGAGCAAATACTTCACAAAAGTGAATAATTTAATAGCTTCTAATCTCTTTGCTCATGACTATCTGAATATTATTACCTTCCTCAAAATGTTGGTTTTATTATTTTTTTCTGCTAAAATGCAGCTATACATGCAGTATAAGATGTAACTAAAGTATATTTACATCAGTTTATCTACTTGCTATTACTCCATTTGACTATGGAGAGCTAAATTAAAAACGAGGGTGGAAAAGTAATCTGGAAACAAATCAGTGATTAGAGGTAGGACAAGGTTTTGTGAGTTTGTGGTATTAAGAACATAATGACTGGGCAGGTAGAAGGAAAATACCAAGAGCTGGAAATAAACATTCATTTTAGTGAGCGTCTACTTGAGGACTAGCCAACATGCAGATATCTGAGTTGGCAGGGCAAAAAATAGTATGTGTGAAAAGAGCTATCCTAATCGTAAAGAGGTTGTATGGTAATGCAGGATTCACATAAACAATGGGAAAACAAATGTCCTAGCGCAACCTACAAGATCTGTTTCTTGTGGGAACTATGTAAGGCGAATGATCTGCCTCAGGACTGGACAATATAGTGTGTCTTGGCATACAGCTGGAACGTTAAAATGTACCATGACAAGAATGATACACACTCAAAGGAGATTGCAATAAGAAGTCTCTTTGCACAACAGTACAGTGAGGATAGGGTGCCTCGCAGATTATGAGTTTCAGCTGGATCACAGAGTGTAAATTCTCCTGGAAAGGAAAACTTGAAAGGTAAAGAGATCACAAGTGCAGCTTGTCTCTGAACTATGACAGAAGTCAGGTTTAGAACTAGAAATAAATCTGAATTTCCCTTTTATTTAGGTGATAAAGGTGATGAATGAATAGGAACATGAAGGTTCATCCTCATGTCAGATTTTCATATTGATGGTTTCTAAATCGAGAAATCTTTTCCTCTAATATGAATAAACAGTGCCTCTGCATACTGCCTGTGTACCACAGAGAAGGGTAACTGAGAGGCGGAAGATGGTGAGTTTTTAACCCCTACAAGTTGTATTATTTGTAAACACAATAGGAATTTAAATTATTTTCCAACTAATAAATATATACTAATTGCAGTAGGAGAATGTGTAGGTCTTGGGAGTGAGAGGAAGGATATACCGAATGTAATGACATTGTAATGAAAGTAAAATCATAACATTTTGAGACTCATTATATATAGAAGAGAGTTCAGAATAGTTAAGAATACTTATGTATTTTCGACCTTCCTTTGAAACACAGAAATGGTGCCTTGATATGAAATTCATTATGGTCTCCCATGAGACACAGTTATTATATTTTAGCTGATTAATTTAGGTTAGTATTGATGGAAGATTGAATAGGACTGAATATAGAGACGTCATGAGCAAGTATACTCTTTTGTAAGCGGGTATTACCTGCCTAACTAAGCATTTATAGGCAACTATTTTTTCAAGTTTTTCTATGTACAAAATAACAATTAAGTAGAAAATGTGAAAATGAAATTAACTGTGTTATTCCACACATGGAACATGCTTTTGAGTCTTTGTAATGAAATGTGCTTCATTAGAAGCAGAGATGTGATTGAAAGAGCCATAATCTTGATGAACATATGGACAGAAAGAAGCATGCAGGCTGTTAGTATGTGAAAATTATAAGGAAACTGGCACCTATGGCTTTATCTAATAAATAATTTCTTCTACACTATAAAAGACAGGAATATGTAATCATTGGCTTGACAGTCCTTCAGGAAAATTATCTGGATTTGCTAAGACTGGGACAGTTATTGGGAGTTTCAGCCTAAACAGCAGAGTTTGGCAATTGCAGGGAATGGAATAGATTTTAATTGAGAGATTAGGCGTGGAGTTTAGATCATTTAGTGCAAACTACTGTGCTGTGGCTATTTGATGCTTACTGTGTGAATAAATTAAGAAAAATAGCCATAGGAGATACCTGGTATCATCCCAAAGACTGACAGTCACCACAAAATTAAAGCATGAAGAGAACATTTTTATGTTGTCATTCTCTGTGTAGCAAGTGTGAATGAAATTGAAGGCACCTCCAATAAGAAGAGACCGATCACAATTCTCTTGTTTGTATGTTACATGCTTTTCCAGGGATAGCTGAGTTCTGACTGTGAAGGTCTGTGTGTAGGCAACAACCTGTGTGTTGAGAATTAAACACTGCAACTCAGTTAAAAAGTCTGACTTTACTTGGAGAGATAAAAGCAGGAAGATTTCTTTAGCTTGGCTGCACTTCTACACATTATGCCTTGTTGAGATTGTTGAATTAACTGAATTTATTCCATATTAAATATGTAATGTAATTTCCTGTGAAACTGGAACTGGAAGAAAAAACTCCGTAAACTTGAACAATGTAAATTATTTATATAAAGAATATATTACCAGAAGCAAACGTGAACTAAAAGAAACAAATCCATGGGCACGAAAATGGGAGCGAGGACAGGAGGATTGAGCTGTTTTATTAAAAAACAGTGTTAGAGGATCACAAGTAATCATTAATGTTTTAAAAGATGGGCTGAACAGTTTCCTAAAGGCAGATTTAGAGACAGTGAATGTCTCTGGAGATCCTTTATTATTACAACTGCTTTTTAGAAGAGTTTTGATACATGCAAGAAGAAAAAAAATTTGAGTTCCCCTTTGTATGCTTCATTTTGTGAAAAGTTGTTTTCAAATCTTCCACACAAGAATTAGAACTCCTGCTGTACATGAGATAGTGTCAAACCTAAAGTGCCTGAATCTTCAGATTTTTTCTTTGGAATCCATTTAATCAGTTGTTCAGATACAGACACTCGTGTACCTCTACTATAGGTATGGGTATTAACTATAAGCTTCAGTATAGGTTGACAAGGTGAGTCCTCAAAAGAAATCTTTGAGATGTTACAGAGAAATACAACAGTGTACTTACTAAGAGGGATGAGGCATTTGAGGCATCTGCAGCTTTCTCTGGCCCAAAGACTTTAGAAAGAAAACTCATTCTCCATAGCAGGCTGGAACATGAACAACAGAGACAGCAATACATAAAAGGAATCTTTGTAACATTGACAATATACACACTAAAAGCATTCAGAAGCATGGTACAGGTTAAAAGAACGTATTGTACCTAAGAAGCTGGGGCAAGGAAACAAAACTATCAGGCCTAAACAATGACTCTTGCCAGCTTTTTCTTGTGTTCATATATTAACTTCTCTTCAGGTTCCTTTGCTCTGTGCTTTACTGATGGTTGAGTGCTTTGCATAAGCCCTGACAGCACATTCAAATAGGTGAGGCAGGAACATTGAGCCTCTCTGTCACAAATCCTTCTTCTTCAGTGCCCTAGGCAGGTCATGAGCAAGTCTGATAGCTGCCCAGGCAGCACAGGCACAGATTAACGATCACCTTGTCTGGTTTCTGGCCATTCTAAAACAGCCCTGGGCAGCTGCTGGATGATGTCCAGTCAGCAGTTTTCCAGTGCAGGAAGCTGTGGGTAGCTGTGAAGATGCACAAATCACAGCTGTTTGTCCTTGGCCTGTGCAGTAACAGCCCATGGTTAAAACCCAGTCAGAGATAAAAAAAACCTCTGGGATTTGGCCATGCTGTTTACACCAGTGTATGACATCTCTACTGTTTGTAAAGGCACTTGGCTAAACTTGCTGTACATTTTGGGGATCATAGCATGGTATTTTAGTCATATTAATGAGCCAAGATTGTGCTGTGTGGAGATCTGCTGTACCAAAAAATTTGAAACTGGTGTCTGTTAGTTAATATTATTCCAGATGCTAATTCAGTAGCTGTTTCTTTGATATGATCTGGTGAAATTCTTAACTGATGATGCGTAACAGATCCAAGGCATTTGTAGTAACCGATGACATCAGGCTTTTCTTAATAGTAACAGACATCAAGTATTATATTTGAGCGCCTGTCTTCCTCCTTACATTTTGTGGGAAGTTCTTCAAACTCAAGGTTTTAGGGGGGAAAGGCAAAACCCTCTCAAAGTAATATGAAGATGGATGCAACCCATACAGTTCTGCACACCCTTTTCTTTTAATCTCCTTTATCACTGTGCTATCAGGATATATTTAATATCATGTAAATTACGATGTAAGAGAATTAGATTAGTTCCATATCAAGTGAGTGACTTCAGTGTTTTGGAATAGTGCAGTCTTTGTCTTGTAGAATTAAGTTGCTGGCCCAGCATACCATTAGCTTCAGATTATCAATGCAATTTTTAGTGCATTAGCACAGTATTCAATATAATGGGGCCTAGTCTTTTTCAAAAATCCCTGGGACCTTGATGAAGGAAGATGTCAAACAAAAAGAGCCTGGGAGCCATTGGTAATGTCATATATGCTCCTACACAGAATATCTGTTACTTACTGACTGCTGGAATGGGCAAAGTTGGCTCTGGAGAGAAGCTGTCGCAACAATTCCTGACATACATGGGGATCATAAACAGAGGGCTTACCCAAGCTAATGGGCATGCATGTATGGTTTCCTATGCCCTCACACAGGCAGGGAAGAGTCCATAGGTACAAGGATTTTGTTGGGAAGAGGCTTAAGCTCCTCCATCCATTTCCATTTGCTGCTTCTGCTATGGGACACAAACATTCCCACTGCAATGCTGTGTCTGATCTGAAGAACCTGGAAGAGTACATTGTTGCACACAGCATATCAGTAATGTCACCACCATGACAGGGCAACAGAGGGTGGGAATTAAAGAAAGGTTGGGTGATTTAAGATTTAGTCCTCTATAAGTCTTCACCTTAATCTTTACTATTTTCTTGCTCACTTAATAGGATAGCTTTGGGTGTGGGGAAGAAATCTTTGGAAGTGACATAAACTGTAATTCTGAACTGTGCCAAATACAGCAATATGGCATAACTTTGGCAGAGATGTTTTCTAAATCTGAAAATTACTAGAGTGCTAAAACAACAAAATAAAAGATAAAAACGTTTACAGCTGCTGTATATCAGATTCAAAGTGTACATTTGAAACATGCCAGTAAGAAATGTGAAAACATCAATTTGCACAAAACCAAGTTATCAGATGAATGCAGCTCAAAACTGAGAATCAAACACGACAGACATATGGATGTACATTTCCTGTGGCTGAAGGAATCGTTTCTAAAATAGAGAAATAGAATATAAACTATATGACATACCAAGGAGCTATCATCTCCAGAAGCAGTTTATCTGAGGTGCTAGTTGAGATTAAGATCAGAGATTACCATGGTTGATTGGCTAGAATCAGAACACAGTTTAGCAGTTACAAACGCTAGGAGTACAAGAGCTGAGGTATTTGAACATACACACTTTTTGGACATTCAAGGCACATCTGATATCAAATAAAATTAGCTTCAAGGTCATGCACCAGTCTGGAGATGAAGATGTTAGTGGTTTTCATGAATGCAAGGTCACAATATTTAAAGTAAATCGTCTACCACCAAATGTAGTGTGACAGAACCCAGTTACATATAACAGGTCCACTGCATGTCTCATCTTGCTGACAATTAAAACTTACCCAATAATACTGCACTAACTAAAATGAACTACACTAACAGAGGAGGTGAAATATGGTAAAACAGTTAGATTGCGCTGACTGCTGTAAGTGATGCTGAGCAGTTTAGATTTGGTCTATGCCTGTCTTGTATACATTTATTTTTAGTTTTTATTTTTATATTTTATTTTTTATTTATTTTTAGTTCTTATTCAGTTTAGGAAATAGACGTATCTCATATAGATGCTCAGTTTCCTGTTATTTTTTCTCAATCTTATGTCCAGAAATAGTTGTCTCAGATTGTACTGTGCCATCACTCTATGTGATGACATTCGAACAAAGTTTTCTCAGGCAAACATGCACAGCCAAGTCCCAGAATTGAAAAGATAATAGGAAAAGGCAGCAGCAGCCTCAACACTGATCCCATCACTGACAAATTTGATCCTGAATATCAATATTAAGAAAAGAGCTACACAGAATATATACACATCTCCTGAAAGGGAGAAGCTAAGAGCAAGTCTCCGGAGAAGAAACATATGGGTTCTGCCTTGCTTCAGGAGGCAGGACACAAGGACAGTCGAAACTCTTAAGGAGGGAACAGCCTGGTATCCTGTATTAGCACTAGAGACCTGCTGTGTCACTTAAAGCACCTGGCTTTCCAAAGGGATTAAAAAATATCACAAATATTGATTTATTAGCAACTGAAAAGCATAACTTTACTACCCTAAGGCTCTACTGCAATCATTTAAATACCAGCTGTCTAGCAGATGGGATATCTGGAGTGTGCTCTGTTAGAAGTGGCTTCGTAAGCTTTGAGATGGCTTTGTGTACCATTTCCTCTGCATGACACTGCAGGTGCCAGTGAAAAACAGAAGGTTTGATCAGAATATGTGAGGAATCCAGAAGGAGAACAATTTTTGTACACAGAGACACCTTGGACACCAAAGTCAGTTTTGATTGCACATTTTGGAGAGCAGTCCTGGTATTGCAGTTTGCCAGATCCGACCAGAACACACTGTCTGAAAAGGACATAAGCTCTCTGCTAATCGCTTCCTTGCAGGAGAATTGAGTAGCACGTGGGAGAAGAGGAAATAAAAGATACTTACTCTAATGGTAATTGTTCTTTGAGGTGTTATGTTTAAAATGAATTCCAGAATCTGCTACCTAATTCATTAAGATGTAGAAAGTAAGGGAAACCTGTAAGATTTTAACTTATGCAGAAGCAGAAACTGGCACAAGGTACTTTTGTGTGCCTAAGTTGCTGTTCTAGGGTCTTCAAGCTTGCCAAGATGGACAGAGGTCCTGTATGGTAGAAATCATATTGGCACCAAGATCTTCAACCGCTCTAGCTTTACTAATGTAAATGGTGGTAAAAAATGTGGAGCATGAGGCAAAACCTTTCCTTTTTGTCCCCTTTCAAGAGGAAAATGGGATTCAAGATGTCATCTGCAATAGCTAAGGCAAACACAACATATACTTCATTTACCATTAGAAGTCAATAGTGTACTTGCAAATTTTATTCTGTATTTGACCGGTTATTGCCGAAGGAACCCAAATACAAAGAAAAACTGTGAATGGGTTTCAGATTTTGCTTTGCCAGAAACATCCTGAATAGCAAAGATCCAATGCAGCATATGTCCTCTGAAGGGTGATGCAAAGATAGATATAATGATGTTTGCATCATAGCTCTATATTAAAATAAGAATAAAAATAGAGAAGAATAATAGCCACACTTAAAAAAAAAATTCTTTTAGTGTGTCAAGTGTGTCTAAGCCCATATTTAGCACTAAAATATTTGTGTTCTTATAGGTATCTATGGATGAATGAGGTACAACTTTCAGAAAACAATGATAGTTTTAAACTGTTCTGAGGAAAAGACTAACTCCATCATACATTGAATTATTTATATTTTCTTTCTTAAAATTAACTTCAAGTGGGAGGAAATTAAAACTACAGTTGCAATATTTATGTGATTGTAAAGGAAGCGTGTTAGTGTGAAACAAATTGTATATTAAGTCTGATCCAATCTGTGTTCAAGGCCACTTCAGGCAGAACTAAAATGGAAAGCCACAAGGATGTTTTGTGGACAACAGGAATCCCAGATTATGATTGTCTTGTTCAAAGTTACATGTGAAAGCTTGCAGGTAAGAGGTGCGTGAAAAAATATCTTTGAAAAGTCATTCGTTCCACTGATCTTTCAAGATGATAAATGCATGGCTTTCAGATTTAATAAGGAGATTTTAGAGAAAAGAAGGAAAAAGGAGGAGGATGAACTCACAAGGCAACATTTTAAGTGAACATACATTTCAGTATTACTTTTTAAGACAAATGTTAATTTTTCGTTTTATGACTGTTTTCTTTCTGGAAAGGTTTCTGCCAGTTTCATAGGTATAGAGACTGGGAAGGGTAGTATAGCTTGGGAAACCTTTATAGATGGAACTTTTTTTTAGTAGGCAGCAAATTATTCCCGTGTGCTATGCACAGGTTCTCAAATTTAAATGCAAGTCCACAGACTCAGAACACAGGAGAACTTACAAAACCAAGTTAAGGTACTGTAACACAATCATACTTTTCTAGGTAGGCTGGATATGTAAACCTCCCTATATTTAGAGTCAAAGTAATGGGTTTATTGAGTTCTAGAGTCTCTGTCTTTAAGAGTTCTCTCTTCTGGCCTCTTTTTGCTAGACTTGCTAAAACATTAGCATCATCAGCAGGAAACAGATCAGAAAATCAACTTTACAGAGCAGGCGCAGAAATACCAGAGGACTACTATTCCTGCATTTTTGTAGATACTACAGAAATGAGGTTTTATGCCATTTACAGATAGTCTTGTTACTATGCAAGCTACTGTAAATGACTGTCATCATTGTGCCATCGGATAAAGGTAGGGAATATTCTTTCTTTGATGAATGAAAAGCAAGAGTTAGAGGCAAAATTGTCTTTTTCATAGGATATTATTGATGAAGCTGAGGAAACGAGTCTTAGCCCATGAGAACTAAAATTTTAGGTTTGGAAGATGAATGATAAGACAAGAAATTCCAATGCTTTTCACACAGGAAGTGAGAATATTGCCTGCTCCCAAAATATTCTTACTCTATGGATTTCACTGAAAGCTCCTCTTAAATCATGATTAAAATGACCAAAATGCAATACTTCTAGGAAAACAGTGAGAAAAATCCTAGACTTGTTATCAAAATACTAAAAATGACATAGAGCAAAAATGAGTTGGATACACTGTTTTATCCTAAGCAGCACGTTTATAGAGAAAATTATTCATTATGTCAAAATGAAATACAATAGTAATTTTAAAAATATAAATGCATACATAAATTTATTAGCAAACAAGGGAGTCTTACAGACATTAACTGAAGAGGTGTACCTATTTCTGTCATACTATAAAGAACCCTCCACATTACTATAATTTTCCAGTGAGGTTGTTAAGAAAAATAGAATGCTACATGCTTGTAATTTGAAAACCAAATCATATCAAATTGTTTCAATAATGGAAACTGTACGTGCATCAAACCCAATATTATCATTAAAGGTGCTTAAACATGTTCTGAACAGAAATCTGCATTTCTGAATATGAAAACCTGTGCAAAAGCACATGGAGATCCCTGTGGAAGTGTTAGCTTTAGGTTATTTTTCTCCCAATTTATCTCGAGAATGAGGCTGCTCCTCAACGGGTGACACAGGCCCTGCCTCCTCCTGCTTATGTAGTAGTTGTTTGCTTTTTCTTTTGTATTTAACCTGGAATTTCAATCTAAGGTAACCACATGAAGAGCAGAGGTGAGATTTTTTTCAAATGACCGGATTTGTACAAATGCTTCAATGTGTTTAAACGACACTACATTCTATGATAACTTTTTTTTTCAAAATTAATTTATTCAATTTCTGTTGCAAGGTGAAGTACTCATGTCTGCGTGGATAAACGTAGGCCTGAGTCTTATATGATGTCATACATTCTTCTGGGCAGCTGCAGCTGAGCACAGTTCATAACTGGGTTTTAGGTTTGAGAATGGAGAATTGTAGACAGTCTCAGGGCTATCTAAGTCACCTAAGCCCTGGACAACCGCATTCTCTAGTTAAGATATTGTGAGTTTCTATTGCCATTTGCACCACTTCTCACTGTCCTGATCTATGGTTGTTAGGGTTCAGCTTTAGAGTATTTTATATCCTCTGTGTGTGTATATATATATATATTCTTTTTCTACCTAGGTATTATGCAAAGAGATAGCCTGCTATCTGTGTCTAGCTGAGAGGTCTACACCTCATGTAAAAAGCTTACCAGTATATTGCAACTTAAAAGATCACTGTGGGTTTCTTCTAGTTGTGACTGCCTGCATTTGTCTTTTTCTCTTTTCAGTGGAGTAAGTGACAAGGTCTTAAATTTTCTACTATCAATATTCCTACAATTTCCATGCTATCAAGGTTTTTTTTTTTTTGCCTCTCCCCCCTCAAATGCCAACATCTATTAACTTCCATTGGGCCAGGAAATCCATGAGGAAATCCTTGTAGAACATACATTAGTATGTAAGCTTTCTCCTACATACTAATTTCCTTGAGGCAGATTTGGTTTTATCTTACTTTGGTATTTCTCTGTTGACCTGAGTAAGGAGTGCTGATTACTCTTGCCCAGAAGAAAAATAATTAGCATCTTTGCAGTATTATGTTGGAATATTTAACCTGAATAATTCTTTCATGGAAGCCAGTTGTATCTTGAGTTAACATGGAAACAATCTCAACTTGTGAAAAGCGGAGCACTTATCCTGTAGTTTAGTAAACAGGGATTCCCCCTGCCCCTATTGGCTTCCAGGTTGGGCAGGTCTACTGCCTGATTGACGCTACAACTCCATGGCTGCTTGATGCAAGATATGTGTGTGGGAGCAGCTGCTGAAAAGGGTAATGGTGCCTCCTCTTCCCAGATTTGCATGGCAATGCAGTGAGTCTGATTGCACCAACTAAAAACTGATCTGTTTTGCTAGAGTAGTTTTTAGCCAGATCACCCCGTGATCCGATTCGTAGCCTGACTCCTCAGTGCTAGCCTGGAGACTGGATGAGGCACTGAGTGCCATGGTTTAGATGATGGTGTTAGTGTTGGTGTTAGTGTTGGGATATAGGTTGGACTCGATGATCTTGGAGGTCCTTTCCAACCTTATGGTACTGTGATACTGTGATACAGGGCGTAGAGGGAGCAATGGGAATCACTCCTCCAGCGAGGGACTGCACTCATATCAGATAAAGGTAACTACAGCCTCTTCTCTTCACAAAGAAAAGGAAGAAGGGAGGATGTGATGATCTGCTCTTAAATGACCATGAAGCTATCCCATATTTTCACCAACCACATGGGTAGCGCACTATTAATTCGATTTCTTACTGGCCTGGGAAGAACTGTTAAAAAACACTCTGTCCTGCTTCTGATGTGACAGCAATTGAGTCCATTTCTGCCATGTTTTTCCCTCTTGTCCAAAAGTATGAATTTTAATTAATGACTTGTTAAATAAAGGAAGTAGAACAATAATGGATCAGAGTGATAAAGTATATAAAGGGGTAGAAAATGGAAAGAGCACAGCATATCTATAAATAAATTCTAAATGAGTATGCAGTATATGGATCAGAAAACATTTTTACTCATGCAGAGCTCCTAACTTATCCTCTACAGAGAAGAAGAACTCAGCTAAGAGGTACTTGGTAGTACAGGTCAGGATTTCTAGTAAATTGCAGGTGATGGATTCTTATAACCTGTCTGTCTCTGAACTCTTTAAGTGCACAAAAAAAAAAAGACTAAAAATGAATACAGGTATCAGAAGGGATTGTGGAAAAGAACAACTGAGAAAAAAAGAATACAATCAGGCACAGGCAAAAGATCATTAAAGTAATCACTTGAGGAATAGTCCCAAAGTAAATCCATAATATGTATTGTTGTGGGTTAATCTCTTGTAAATTACTAATGTAAGTTATGGAGTATGATGCCACTACTAAAAGCTAGAAGAACAAACAGAGCACATTAAAAATTCTACTGTGGCAGCCATTGAGACAAAGATTAACAAAGTTTGTCAGTGTACTTTTTTAAACTAATGACTTTCTACATTCTGCAAGTATGTATGTTTTGAACCCACCAGATGACTTCTATTTCATCTTCTATTTCAAAAGGCCTTATAAGTATTCGGAGGTTTTAAAAAAATCTAGAGTAAATGATATTTGAAAAGGAAATAATACATAAGTATGACAGTTTTGTAATGCGGGTGTGAGACACCAATAATGCAAAAGTGAGACACCAATAAGCCTCTTGGTTTTGTTCCTTTTTTAGCCAACTCCTAACCCAAATGCTCTTCTTCAGGCTGTGATCCAATGTGCCTTTGCAGAACTACTACTGTTTGCCCTTCCCAATATTACAGATAAATACTAGGGGGACATTTTTTAGCCCTTCTACAAATGAAGACATTAGCAAGACTGGTAAATGACTGAGTAACACAAGAATGAAAGGAAAGTAATGCTATTAATAATCAGAAAAGTTGCAAATCTAGGCTGCGGCACACTAACTCCCAGATTTTCCATAAGGTGACCACTCAGAGATGGGACACAAAATCTGAAGTAGTAGCAGAATCCTGTTATTTATGGGAGACTGTTTACTGCTTGTGCAGAGGTTATGTCTATTAACTCTATATTTTCAGATCAACTTCCTTAAAAGTTTGAGTCCATCTTTTATTGTGATGCTGTAGCAGCAACAACAAGGGCAGAAAACACTTTCTGAATTTCAACATTACTGAAATGAGAGTTTTCTCAATAAATAATGTATCAAAACCTGGAGGACTAGATGAAAGAGAAAACTTGAAAACATGCTGTGCAGAGTTTAAAATGCCATGAGCTTGTACAATTATTATCACTTTTTTATGGTGCTGTGATGGGAGACTGTAGAAGGTGCAGCCATTCTCTGAGGCATGGGCCCTCACTTGCCAAGTAGTCCAATGTGACAATACTTCCTACTTTCTTCATATCAAAATAATTTCAAGGCAGTAGTCACAGTAGTGTGCTGTAATGGTTTGATTCAAACTAGATTTAAACTATCACTATAAGGACAGAAAATGCCTGGACAGTTACGAGTAAGTATATCTCTGCTGACATGATTATGATTGTGTCGAGGCTTCCTTATGCTATGGATGAACTGCTTTTCTCTTTAGCTGAGCTAAACTCTGTGGAAGGAAATGTCAAATTTTGAAGAGGCAGTGAGAACACAGTTCAGTACTGCATTGTCTTGGCAAAGCCATGACCCAGAATTGTAAAGACACATATTTATTCAGTTCCTTTACAGAGTTCACAATACTGCTAAGTAAATGAGAGCACCATAAAATGAAGAGGTTTCTTGCTGTGGTAAAGTCTCCTAGAAAGTGTAAGTGCAATGCTGCAACACAACTCTCCTGCCAATTCAGTACTTGAAATGAACATCAAAAATATACACAGCCCTTACACAATTTATAACTTGTTCCAGAATTACTCAAACACCCTTAATTTATTTAATCATAATAAAGAGAGGTTTTGTTATTTACTGTATAAAATTGAAACACATCGTAAAATGAAAACTATCAAGTAATAAGTACAAACCTATTTATATTTGCATGTGATTCAGGAGACTTCATTTTTTGTAAAGATGTTTAATTAGGAAAAAAAAATTTTTGTTTCCTGGAGGCAACAGGAAAAAAACAGCTTCTATCAGCTGACAGCCTGTTGTGAGCACACATACAGGGACCTGGTTAGAAGGTTGTGACATAGCCTGTCTGTCATCTTTCCTACAGTATAATTCCAAAAAATATTTCTGATCTTTTTGGCATTTGCATAGCCCAGATGCTAGACGAAAAGAGATGAGTATGCTAAAGAAATTGTCCTTGTCGCATAAAGGATGCTATCTCTTGATACTCTCTGATCCTTTGAGTGCTGGTCTGGTTTAGCTGTGTATAAATCAACATCTTTATCATTTGGGTTCTCAACAGAGCTGATTAAAATTTTTGTCAAAATGATTTTTCAGGAAAAAATGAAATGCTCATCATTATCAAAATTTGTCAAACAGTAAATACTTGCAAAATACTGATTATAGAAAGAGACTGATGCTTCTTGAAATTTCAGTTTAGGTTTTAAGTGCTTCACTTAGGAATATGTCCTGGTTCAACTTGTAAAAAATGTCAAAGAAAATACCGTGTATTGTTTGTTTTGAAACAAATTTGTTGAATGGAATTTGTAAATTAAACAATTCATAAGGAGAGTAAAAATCCTCTTGACTTTATTGATAGAAAATGATTTGGTGAAACCCAACTGATTTTGGTAGAGATAAGGATTCGTTCCATTAAAAATATCAGAATGCTTTGTTTTCCATTTTGGACCTGAAAGACTGAAGTAGGACAATTTCTCATGAAACAGAAAATCTGGTTCCTCTTTATTTAAAATTTAGTTCAGTGTTAAATGTAGTTAACTTCCAGTTCAAACTAGAATTAATTACTGGCTTTATCAGCTAAATATAATGAATTTGTATTGATACTTTAGACAAGGAGATATATGAGTATATATGAAACCCACTGTTCCTGCAATCTGGGGATGAATCAGTAGGAAAACAGAACAAAGAAAAATAGCGCAGCCAGTCTTCACATGACAGAACAAATGGAAATTCATTTCTCAACCAGAATATTGTGCAACATAAATCACAATAGAGAAAATAAATATGAAAGACCAAAGAAAAGCGTGGTAGCTTACTGAGATACATGTACAACTGAAGAAATGAAAGGGAATAGAGACTTAAGTATCACACCAGTATAATGGCAGAAAACAGGTGATGCAAAAAACCTGCAGAAGGATCCAAAATATTAGAAGATACCAACAGGTTTTACTTAAATACAGAAGCAAAATCTCAGAATTTCTTTGTATTGTTTAAAGAAGTTTCAAGCATTCTGTAGCACATCTCTCATAGCTGTTTGCAGAACACAGAAATTACTGTATTTTCTAATTTAAAAAATCGCCCCAAATCTATGGGAATTAGGAGCTGAGCACCTGTGGAAACTTAAAAACGTAAATGTTTTATTTTTCTCTAGTGAATTTTATGTTCTTCTGAAGGCACTAATCTGATAGCAGTGTGCTGTTTATACGCGGAATACACCATTACACTGTACCAGCATGCCTAAAATTTCAAGCTGGAGGAATCAGTTTTAATGCAAATGAGGGGATTTTGGTTTCCGTGAATACTGAAGTCCTTGTTGAATCTGCTGAGACTGACAACCTGGTTGCCATCTGTCCAGCCGGGAACGTGGCAAAGATAAGCAACGCAGTCAAAAACTCCCTATTAGCTGCCTAGCTCTTCTCCTCTTCTCAATGCAGTCAGAGTCTAATTATCAGGAGGTGAAATGCTCTGCATTTCAGCCAGCACAGTCATCTTTAGAAGTATGCAGTGCTTCCTACATTTCATGTCGTATATTAGACTGATTATGAGGAAATTTTTTTCAGGTGGAGTTCCCAAAATTTTCAGTATCAGACATGTTCTGCTGCAAGTGAAAGCTTAAAGAGCCTTTCCACATACGTTAATGGCATTGAGCCAATAATGCATGTGAATCTCCTGTCCCAAATGTGCAGTGAGGTGTAATCCATACTTTGGGATTTTGTGATGTTGAAGAAATCATCAGCTTTCTTCAATGCATTCAACTCCAACACTGGCTCTCAAACAGTGGATATCTGTCAGCTTTCACCACGTTAGATGCAGGGATTTGATCATGTGAGTCAAATACTGGGAATCTCCCTTCTCATGAGAGGAAGAATGGCATCATCAGGAGTGTGCCTTTTTGTCAAGCAATATTTGGAGGAATATCTATGGCTGCAAAGGTGCACTGGCCCCCTTCAGTCTGGAAGTTGATGTGGTTGAGCGATCACAGATAAAAACCACTGACTCAAGCATAAGGGATCCTGATGCAGGACTCAAGCTGTGCTGTGAATGTATGGTATTTGTCAACTCACTGCAGAATGTGATATGGTAATGAAAGGGGCGAGTCTCATGCTTCATATAAGTGTCTCAAGAAAACAGCAGTAACTGCTGTTTTCCTCTAGTTGATTTCTTTGTTCTTTCCTTTTTTCCCCTTCAATGTTTTAATTTTTTTTCCATAGGATTTGTCCACTTCTCTGCTGTTTAACTTGCCCACAAGTTTTGAAAACAATAGAATGGGGAATCAAAAGAGAAGGATGCAATTAACATCTGATCATTCTTGCTGTCAAATAAAAGTAGAATTCAACACAGTTGGAACTCAGAAGAATAAAAAACCTCTTAATTAAAATGTTAGTATTTTAGTTGCTTTAGTGATGGGCTTATTCTATGCTGAGTTGCAAGACATCTTAGAAAAGGTAATGCTCTGCCAGGGCCTGTACAAGTTGATTCAGTGCATTATAGAAAGCTATGGTTTGTTCCCAGACATAGCTGATTTTCCATGCTAAGCTTAAAAGATAATGCCTTTAACCTTCACCAGTGGGAAGAAATTTATGGAAATTTTTGGCCTGTCTGACAGTGACTTGTTGGGATTCTTACAGACCTGCAGCCCTTAGAGCAGTAGTATGTATTAAAAATGGATAGAGACAACTGAAGACCAATGCATACTCAATGTAAAAACGTAGTAGATGAGCAAACTGGTAAGGAGGTCACATGAGAAGAGAGCCCAGCATATACTGCTGCTACTATGCCTGAAAGGTAAATTGCAGTGCAAGAAGAGGAGGGATAAGCGCTGTTGACAGGTGTCATTTCATCTGGAGGAGACAGTGTTGAATTAAGAATGTCTAACAGAAACTTATTTGCCCATGGAAAGCATGGGGGAAGACAACTCTTATCTAGCAAGACTATACAGAATTACCTCACCAAGAATGCATTCTGAACAAAAGACACTGGTTATTCTCACTATTACAGGGAAACAGACAAAAGGATAAACAATGTGAAAAAAGCAGACAAGATAGCTACATAGGACTGAAGGACTGAAGAGTTAAGGAAAGAAGTGCCTGGATAACAAGATTACAATGACCTGTTCTTAACCTTTGGCTTTTTAATAGGATTCACTACAAAGCTACATTTCACAGTTCTAATTTGATTTTTAGTTGCAAGCATTTTGTCTATTTGAGAATATAGGATATCTGCAAAGTATATCTGCATTTCATCTGATACTGGATCAGGCTCCTAAGTTTTTTCCTAGATTTATCAACATAAGATGGGGAATAAAAATATTATCTCTGCATTTTATGTGGAATGTAAGCTACTAAAAGTGCCGGGGAAAAAAAAGTTCTTTCTCTTCCTTGCTATATAGCTAATAGCATCCTTGTCAGCATTAACTGCATACTGTACTGTGTGATCCCAAGAGAGTATATCGAGGTAAGGCTTTGAAAGGGTATTAAACTGGGCTACCACAGGTATCAGGAAAGCCAAGAGACAAAACTGAAGAAATTCTAAGTCTAGAACTTATTATATTTGTAAAGTATACTTTTTTGTACTGTTTATATCAGGAAAAAGATGTGGGATATTTATTTTAAGAGAAAATTCAAAGTAGATTTTGGGAGTCTGACAAAGAACAAATTTTAAAAGATCAGAAAGCATTTATTTGCCAAGTTTGGGAAAGGGAATGAAGTGAGTTGCTGAAACTATCTAGAAATGTTTTTCTAGCAGCGTTTGACCATTGCATATTTGATTTTCGTTTCTTAATGTACATTAAAGGAAAGTTTTTACTCCTGTCCTTGAACCATGATAAAAGGGTAGCTGCTTCTAATTAATGTTATTTACTTTTAAATGTAAGTTTGTTGAGTTGTTAGCAAATATGCAATCTTAATTCAAACATTATAGTTGTCCTTCCAGGAAATATTTGATGGTACTAATAAATCTGTGCTGCGACCTACTGTATTTTTAAATTAAGGTATATGGACCTCTTATGAATTAGCTGTGACAAAGTGTTTCCCTTTTCATGGAGTAGTGGAGGTTTGCTGGTGATGAAAGAATCTCCACGGTAAGAGGGAAAGTGCTAAATACCATCCCCAGTCTGCTGGAGGATCCTTAGTAATACAAAGCTTAAAAGGAAAGGTGGTGCTGTGTAATCTTCGGGAGACAAATGGCATATTTGGCAGAGGGAGAAGAGTTTAACTTGCTGTACCTTACTGGAGGTGTAAAATCACGAGGAGTAGAGCTTTCAAAAGGATTCTTTGGCATGCACATATAGTATTTCAAAAAGCATTATCCTTAGAATTTCTTATTAAAAATTATGCATATCTGACTGGAACAAAAATAATACCATCACATTATTTACTTTGACATATTGTTTAGTCACCAAAAGGCATGAAATATTTTTAAAATCCTACAAAGCACTATATGGATACTCATTATTTATCTATGAATATTCATTCCATTAGAAGTCATTTCAATATAGAGTCTTACCTGAAAGACTTTCCTCTTCTTTTCCCTGCAATTTGGAGTGATGTCCTCTCTTATCACTTGATTTTGTAAAAATAGTTTTAGCATTTGGTTTTAGTTAGTGCTAAAACTTCATTATTGGTTAAAATTGAGTCTTTGTTTTAAGTATATCATAGAAACAAAACAAATGGTTGAGGTAAAAATACACTGGTCAGAATGTTAAGGTAGTGGGTCGATTTGCACGAGTACTTCAAATCTCTTTGCCTTTGCTAGCATCAATGTAGAATTGATTTTAGTACTGTCCAGCAGTAAAGGAGAGAAGAGATCAGGTACTCCTCCCATTCCTATCTACATATGTTCATTGATAGTATGGTTTTGATTAACTGAGTTTAGAGAGAGCTGAAACTTTTCAGCGTTCCTGAGAATCAACACTGCAAACTGAAGCTTCTTTTAGTACATTCCTGTATCAGAATAATTACATAAATCATACTTCAGAAGTGTCTCTTATTTTTAATGTTAGAAGGTACCACAGGAATCAGCTACAGATATCGCTCAAAGAAGAAATAGCCTTTGGTAGAATGACTTACAGACCAAAGTCAAGATATGCTGGGACTTGAACATAAAATTGAATTTTAGAAACTGAAGATCTACAGTTTGTATTGTTTGTGCAGCTGTTAATGCCATTGAATCATGAGTTCATTAGAACTTCATGATGAATTCTCTGATATATGGCAGATTGAAGAAGTAGTGAAAGATCATAAATAAAACTAATTTACCTAGCAAGAATGGTCAGTGAAGGATCTTAAATAACAATTCCTTCACAACTTCTGAATAATTTCTACTTCAGTGAGTTTCAGGTGGCAAGACAACAACATTCTTATAAAAATATAGGGACAACGCAGCAATTCATGGTACACACTCATTCTGTTTTCTTCTAGGCTTTGAAGAAGTGGTCTGGTTCTATTAGTTTGAATTGAGGTATTCGTGTTTTGGTTGTCTTATTGCTGCAGACTGTTCTGATGTGGCCACAGCGAATCCCACAACTTAGTGCTTCACTCTCTCTGTCCACATAGATACCACAGATTTGTGCTTCGGAAAAGGAGGAAATACCTGGCTCTTAAAGCAGGTTACCTGCAAAACCAATTCTTGTCTCTTTCTTGGCATAAAACTGTATTGTCATAGACGGAAATGTTCTCGTGGGCCACAACACAGTATGGATTCAGGAAAAAGACAGTGACTCAGGGCAGAGGGTACAACGGGAATGACAGCAGCACGTTTCCATTGAAATAAATACTATGCTCAAAGTATCGCAAGATGATGCTATGTAACTTTTTTACTGAGATTTCCTGAGCCACAGAAATCCTGTTCAGACTTACACGCAGAGTGAAACGAGAAGAAGTGCAAGTATGCAGCGCTTAAGACATAGTTTAGGATTTCTGCAAGAACATACTCGATTTCTTTCTGATTCTCCAGAACCTACAATCTCTGTGTGCCACCTGGAAAGATGACATTACATGGTTAAATGGTACAAATGAAATATCACAAAGGGCTCTTTCCCATGAAAACCTTCTTTTGACAGAGAAACAAGAGGACTGTCTCCCTCTTTTGATGTGCCTTTCTCCAAGTAATTACGCTTTTGTTGGTTTAGGATTCTGAATTACCTGAAGGTATCCTCTAAATGTTAATTTCCTTTTATTGGTATGATAGGATATATTTTGAAACAATATGATCAAAGATATTTCTTAAGACATGCTGTAATAGCTTTGAAGATCGTAAACAGACTTCTGGGAGGTAAAACCTACATGGAAATTATTGATTCAGGTTAAGATGCAGAATTTGAGATGGCTTTAATTATTTCTGGTAGGAGGATGACAAAAATAAGGGCAGAGATGAGTAAGAGATCAGGGATCTATATTCTGCATGGCTTTTGGAATTTTTTGCGTAAAGCAAAATTTGTAAACAGCAGCTACTTCAGAATTCAAGTACCTTTTTTTTCCCCCTCACTCAAAGGTGAATAACTTCAGGGAACTTTATCTTAAGTCTGATGTGTAGGTGTTTAGGTATACTAAGTACTCTCTCACTTCAGTTTGGGAAAATTGGTCACACACTGTTAAGGAATCTGTAGTCTAGTGTGAATGGCTTTTTTTTTTCCCTTGCATTTTACTTGCATTTGTCATATTAAAACATATTATGTTATAAATTTTTAAAGGATCATTTGGAGTTGACACAACTAAGGTAGATAATAACTGCTGATATTAGACTTTGACTAAATTCTTAGATCCATGCTAAGGGAAACACCAGAAGGCCTCTTATTTCAGGTGAACTGGCAACCTCAGGCAGATACAGAATCACAGACATCTATTTTAGACATACTCCAATGCAGTTCTTCATGCAAGGAAAGTCTTATCTTAATGAAAGAAATCCTTTTGTCATTCTTTCACCTGCATACTGTCATCATACTTAAAAAAAGCTTTTCATGGGAATTATTAATTCCCCACTATTCAACACTTCCTTCCTCTTGCAGGAGTTGTTAGATGACAACAAATAATACTTTAACACAGAAGGGATATGAGCTAACTCAAGCTGATGAAATCTTACTTATTAAGAAATGAGTATTTCAAAACTATTGAGGAAGTATGTGTTATTATATAAAATATTAAGATTGACTTACTATTTTTAAAGTTTTAACAGACAATTTTGACTTTTTTTTGTCCTCTAAACATTCAATGTTCAGTAGAATTCATTTCACATCATGGAAAACCAATTATGCCTTCGCAATTAATGACTTGAAACATTTTAATTTCATTGAGGCTTAGGAGGCAGAAAAAAAGCACACAGAGGATAAATAGTTTGGGGAAAACAGTTGGAACTGACAAAAGCAGCAAAGGACAGAGAGTTGGAATTGAGAATCTGAGTCTTGATGGTTAGTAGTTTTTTAAAAATGTCTTCTGCTTGGGCTTTGTAACTAGAGATAGGGGTCTGGCCTTCTTCCCTGCCAACTCCTTACAGTGACGCGTACAGTTGTTGTGCACTTGACGTGTGACTTGTCCTCATCCACTTGCTGCCTCTGCAGGGCTGGAAGGATTTTGCTGCTAGTTTCCAATTTGCTAAGCCTCCATAAAAACCCAGGCGTTATTATTAAATATCCTAGACAGTTATGAAGTGCACACATTAAATGAGTAACAGAAATAGAAATATTCAGAGTCTGTTGATGAAAGATTCTTGCAGAGCTTTAAAATGAGAGTTTGGGCAGAATTATTTTGCTATAGATTTGGAACACAGTCACAAAGTTTGGGCACTTCTAACTTCCCAGACAACAAAATTGTCTTACCATAGCAACTATAAGGTTGAGGAAATGTTGGTTCACAACAAAACCTATTAATATTTTACTCCAAATTACAGCACGTGTTTGAAAGTGGAAACCACCTGTATGCATTGTGTGAAGATTGTTAAAAAAAACCTACACAGCCTCTGCCAGCAAATAAGAAATAGCCTTACATCTGAACAGAAATATCAGTAAAACTAGGAAAGCAATCTAATTTCTGCTTTACTGTCCAAAATCCCACTTAGTTTCCTCTAGCAGCAACGCATCATGCGCTGCTACCCAAGTGATGCCTCTCCAGATTAACATAGGAAGCTATTTGCAGTGTTAAAGGAGGAAAGCTTTAGGCTACAGAAAAAACATAAATCATTTAAAGCTCCCTCTGCACGGGTAAAGGGAAAGAAACTGGAGAAGAGTTAGGAGGACTGCAAGTTGGTGCTGCATTTCACTGTTCTATCTTCCGGACTGTGAGGAAAGTCTATATAACAAAACATGTTAGAAAAGAGGTTGCTAGAAACTGGGTTTGCTTCACTGGGCAAGCTGCAGTCTTTTTTTGTTGTAATTACAGTCACAAAACTGTTCTCTTATCCTTTTCTACTGAGATTTGTTTTGGTCATTCCACAGCTCTCCATCGTAAAACCTCTGGTTGTTTGGCAGTGCACCTGTGCCAAGATTTGATAACTTATTTTAAAACTCTGGCTTATTTGGCTGTGTGCTAGCAGCAGGATTTGATAACTCATTCCAAAGTAGCATGAAATAGTACCATCTGGCCACTAGCGTTTCCAAGGCAAGTATTGTGCATTAAGCCTGGGAAAGGCTGCAGATCACCAATGTGTTTTACTTTTGACAAATCTTCATGGGCTGTTTCTCTGAGATTGAGTTTGCACTTTTATTTCCTCTTGTGGAAGCCTACTTATTTTTCATCAATGTCTATTAAAGTAAGAAGAGCACTGATGCAGAAACAGTTCATTAATTTCATTATCCAGTTTAATTAGAGTGAACAAAGTTTCTCCACAGACAGAAGAGTCAGCATTCAACCTAAAATGCAAGTTTGGACAATAATGGCTGAGGCTAGCAATGAACTGAAGACACAGCCAGTGCCAGTTACTCCTTCCACTCACTATTAGGCTACAACATGTTCTCTGTTATGATATTTCTAATATATAGTAAATATTTCTGTTTAAATTTCTGTCTCAATTCTAAACCATGTCAGGATCAGTCCAATAATTATTTTGTTTATTGGAATTGTTATATTTGAAGTCAAATTCTTGTTCAGCATTTTCTATTTGTCTTAAAAAATGTTTTGATATCAAGCCAGTTAACATTTGTAGTAACAAAGAGCTGAAAAGCTGTATACACTGTTGTTACCTTGCCCCTGCAATAATTTTATGGATAGGATGTGAAATCTTGAAGTTCAATGATAAACCTGCACTTGGGAGAACGTAAAGTTATGCACCAGTTGGCAGCTGTGCCGGGGAATTTAAGGGAAAAAAAGAGCATGCAGTAGCTTTCCCAGCCCTTATAAGCTGAAATTCTGTGATTGTCACATGATGGTACCCAGATACTTTCAAGAGATGAAATGGCATCAGGTGGAGGCAGATGTATACAAGCAGTTCTCAGATTCTGGCTATATTTTGTGTCTCATTCTCAGTATGGACACACATTCAGGGAGGACAAGGTTCTATAGAGTCATGCCATTCTGGGAAGTGTCATAGCTCAGTTTCACCATGCTGATAGTATATTGTCATAAAATTCTGAAGAAAATACTGAGATTGAAAAATATCCTGCAGAACTCATCTCTCAGCCTAAATGGTGGGAAAATTACTGAATCATTGGAGAGTATGAGGGTGTGGACAACCCAACAGTTAGTCTAGAGCTACCCCAAATGTGAGACTAACCTTTTGTTTTACTTCTTTGGCCTGAAGGACAACTTAGCCTCAACAGGTCACACCTAGAGTGTTGGGTCACATCGTGCACTAACTGATGAATTACAATTAGCATTTACTAATCTTCGGCTTTTTAGACATAGTACCTACAGAACCCATAAAGCATACTCTGGATTCACTGCTAAAGTCTGTATATTACCTATGTAAAATATAATGACTGTTTCACAGAAAGGAATGAAGTATCAAGAAGTCAACATCCACTTTCCACTGGATCTGATTGATAGACCCCTGGCAGTGGGACACGGAAACTAGATGCTGCTCAACAGAAAAGAAAATTTCTGACAGTTTGTTCTTCAACAAAGACTAAACCAAACATACTTGCAGCTTTAGTACATCATCTTAGCTAAAAATACCTCACTTTTGTTGACACAGATTTATACCGTGGCCACTTCCAACTTTAGAATATCCTTGTTTGGATTGCCTCTTCTACCTGAGAATCGATCTGGAAACCTTTCTAGTTGTTAATCACATACGATAAACACATCAAAGTACTGAGAAAGAGGGCTACATCACATACTGTAAATAAAGACGAAAAAATATGCAGGATCCTATGTATTAGTACTGACCTAACACGTAGTTTATGCCAACAGACTTTACTACAGCATTTTAGAGCTGAAAACTACTTTACAAGTGAATGTGCTTTTTATCCCTGTAAGGTGATGCAATGGAAGCATCTATGGCGCCACAGAAACGTTACAATGTAGATTTTCAAATTTTTAGTTGTTTTATTATGAAAGGTTTACTACTGATGCCGTGCCTACAACGTGGTTAAAAATAGGTCTGCAGCTTGCATAACCATATCCAAGCAAAGCATCAGTACTCCAAAGCATAGGCAGTAGTTTAGGCAAGGCCATGGAGGGTTCAGTGTGAGCTGAGCACTGCATTCTGGGCTCCCACATAGGCAGTGCATCCCACTTAAAGTTCTTTTCTACAGCAGATGCATAAGCCAGTGTTTGAGCTGTCAAATGTAAAATTACTCCAGTTGCAATCACAGTACACGGGAGTACAGGAGAGATCATGGGCAGGATAAAAATGGAGTAGCTACTAACTAGACTTATTTTTTTGTTAAATAGTAAGCATGTAATTTTAAGTTAATATTGGTTCAGCTTAAAAGCCTATACTGAAATCCAGCAAAGTGACGTCCTTTGTTTTTCAAATCTGAACAGTGAGGTTAATGATGGCAAGGGAATAATGTCCCTCTGCATGGAGGGAGTCCAAGGCTGGAAGGGAGGTTGCACAAACAAATGCCTCCACAGCTAGCAACTTTTTTCCCTTTGAAGTGCAACATTTGTGTCTCTGTCCTATTCCAGGACAATACACTGCAGGCAAAACTAGTTGACATATCTGCTGATCCGTTGCCTCCAATATATGTGGTACAGGATTAGGAGAGAAGCTGCCCAGGAAACACATGAAACTGAGTGTGAGGTGGAAGAGTGAGTCTGCATTAACTTGAATGAGAACTAGCAGACATGTGAAGTCAAATAAAAGCAAACTGAAGTAGAATGAGTGGATTAAAAAGGAAGTTGATAGATTGTTTTCTTAGTACGTTGTGTAGAAATAAAAAAAATCATAGGATCTTAAGGTAGTTGTTATGTCACTTTAGAGGATCATTCTTTTATCTTCAAGAATTTACAGCAACTCCTTGCAGTTTCTTTGTAAAAAATCCCCGCCATTTTACCTTTTCAAATGCGAGTTGCTTACATACATAAGATACAGTATGTGTTTAGTGTTCATGTAGGGGATTTACTGGTGAGAATTTTTTCTTTTGCTTTGATAACACTTTCATAATTTGGAAATAAGTCTAGCTTTAAATCTTTTCAAACAAAACCACCGTTCGTTTACATGAATCATATAATATACACTGAGAATCTGCTGTGGGAAAAAACTATTCTTTCTTTCCTTTGTGCACTATAATATATCTATTTCTTCAGCAATAATTTAAAACTCCTAAATGGTGCTAATGAAATCCTCTGTTATTACAGTTCTGGGAGAGGGATATTTAAATACATAATTTCTGAAATGTATGGCCTTGGGAAATGTTAAATAGATGGCACTGAAATCTTTGTATTAGGAGAAGCAGAATTGAAAAAGAATATTATGCATGAGTTCTGCATGTGGGAATTTTTTTTTTACTAAACACTCCCAAGGTATAATTTTTTTCTTAGATGTGGTGGGGTTCTCAGAAGCTAAAAGCTCTCCAAAATTAGCCAGTCTTTGCCATCACAAGTATATCCTTGTCTTAGTTATGCAGTTGACATTTCTACTTCTTCTAGCACTGGACAGTGTAAGTAAAGCCAATATTTAAGCACAGGAAGGTGCGATAGCCTTATGTTCATAGCTAAGAAGAACATACTTCTGCTTGAGACAGGAAGGTGAGTGCAGTGCAGTGGTGCTTTGGGTGGTTTCGAAGCACCGTATGGTCTGCATCCAGAGCATTGTGGTTCCATGCTCAAGGTTAGTCAATAATCAGATTTAGGTGAAGGAAGATGTTGCCACAGAATCAGACAGGCAGGAGCTCTTGATTATCTTTTTCCTCCTTTTATAGCATGTGGTACAGTCTCTTTCTCAGTTACTTGAACACTTTTAGCAAGTAACTTTTCTTCTATTCTAGGTACAGGACATGTTGATATAACATAATGCCTTTTGCTGTCTTCCTGTGCCACATGACCGCTTTCAATGATTTTTGTGTTTCAGTAAGTATTGCAAGTTTGTGAGTTACTTAGTCTCTCTAGGGAGAGAGAGAGATTTTTATTTGATGGTGTACAGGAAGATGGGGAAAAAAAGAGCAACTGTTCCATGGATTACTCTTAACAATGTCATTAGGTAATTATCTGAAGTCCAGGGAAAATTTTTTTTTTTTTGCAGTGATAGTCCCATGAATTACAAGAATTAGATATTCTCGTAGAATTCAGAACATAGTTGAATGGACATCAGATGTTCGATCTAGCATTTACATGAGACTATACCTAGTATTTTTCTCAGCTATTCCGCTTTCTGTAATCAGTCATCATTTGTTCCTTAATTTAAGGCACTAAAGGCTGACTGTGCCTCTATAGTGTGCATAGAGAAGTACTTTCTCTCAAAAGAAGTGACATAGACTGGTACTGTGATGACATTCCTTGAGAAGAGAACTTTGCAATTTTCTCATTATATATTATGTTTATAAATTGCTTATATGTATTTTGCTACAAAATGTTTTCTGAGAGTCGTCTAATTGTATTCCCTCTTAAAAGTATTTCAACTTAACAATAAGTTGACTTAGTTTTCTAGTTTTGGTACAATGAAACATACTAATAAGCCCAGCTGTATGTTCCTTTCTTACACTGCATAACTGTTAAAGAATAAACTTTTGAATTCTTTTTTAGTTTAGCATCTTAAAAAATTAAAAAGAAAAATAGCACTTAGGACATTACAGTTCAAGTATGCACAGTGTTAGAAGAATCAGCTAGTGTGTTTTTCCTACAAAAATACTCAAAGTTTTATAAGAGTAGCTGGGGATACAGAACGAAAATTTCATAGTGAAAGAATATAAGTCCCTTTGTCAGATTTCTCTGTGAATTGCAAATATATTGCACATATAGCAGGACTGGCCACTGCAAGTTCCCATGCCATTTGAAAAAATAATTGTAATACCTATTATTAAAACATCTCTGAAATATTATCTTGAAAACCTGAAGAGCAAAGTTTATGTCCCTGAAATACATGAAAAAGAGTAGATAGATTAGATATCCCTAATTGTGCTGTGGCTGCAGGGTGGCACCTGGTAGTCCTGGGAATGAACCTGAAAATGTCTTATTTTTCCCCCAAAATATCCACCACTAGAAAGCCAGTGTTTAATAACTAGTAATCTAATAGTTGTCCTACCTTTAGTGTAGTAGTTTTATGAGCTGAAACACACAATGTAATCACCACAAATACACATAACTGACTGTTTCATTCTGGACAGATTATTCAAGAATGTCTTCTCTTTACTGGACCTCCCAATCAATTTTCTAATGCTTCAGGAAACATCAGCTGATAAAATAGATACTGAGTGGCAAAATGTCTGATTGAATTTTAAATTGCCAGTGAGAAACCCATAGTATTTTGTTCAACAGTAATGGACACTGGGCCTAGAGGGCGAGTAAAGATAGGAAAGAATTCACTCATCTGAATTTAGTCAAGGAAAGATATTGATTTTTTTCTTACATTAGTTCTACTATACAACTTCCATATGTCAATTATTATGGAAAATAAAGGAAAAATAAGATTTATTTGTTCAAGGTCTTCGAAATATAGAAGAGATATAAATGCTGTTTTACCTAATTGTTAAAGACACTGCTAAAAGATAATGATAAACCAACGCAGTGTGATGACAGCAGTATAAAGTAGGTTAATCATCTGAAGCTCATACAAGTCATATTAGCCTCTAGTTAGTCTTTTCCCTAAGGTATAAACATAATTTGAATTTCAAAAAAGAGCTTAACAGAACATAGTTCTTTTCTGTTAGATAAGGATTTGGACCATAAAGAAATCAACTTTACCTTTTCTAAATGTCTGTGTATTCATCTGATCTAAGCTGGTAGCCTAGAATTGGGTACTGTAAATAATTTTTTTTCTCACAATTTTTATCAAAATGTATTATTGTAGGACTGAAAAGCTTAAGTTTAGTGAGGAATAATGGCTATATTAAACCTAATTGATCTTAGGGATCCAATAGCAATGAGAAGTGGTCTTAAGAATACTGAGCTCTTGCATTATATTTGTAGAATGGGTGAATGTTCTCGCTCAATCCCCCCTCCCCAGCACTATTAACTTATAAAAATCTAACTTTTGCATCTTTCATTTGAAATTAAAAAGAGCCTATTTATTTTTAAAAAATATTACTTTAGTTGTTTGTAACTATGGCATGGCTGATTTTGCTTAATTTTCATGGCTTCAAAAATTACTGGATTTGTAAATGTTATAGTAGTCAAGAAGGTACTGAATTCACAAGTGACTAAGCTCCTTGAGCCAAAATATGTCTTACAACTTCTGTTCCTCAAAAATCAAACTCAACAAAAATGACAAAAAGTGTAATCACAATAGAACAAGAAGTCCGACTACTATGCTACTATTAAACAAAATTGCTAAAAAAAAATAAACCATTTTTCTATGCTTGCCTATTAGCCTTAAATTCCAACATCAAAACAATTAAGTTTAGGTAGGAATTTAAAGGGCTTTTGATCTACTAAGTACTAACTGAGTGTCTTACTAATGAAAGTCGCACATAAAGAAGTTACTTAGCAGCTGGAGCTTCTGAATGTGGAGAATAAAGGACTGGGTAGCTTAACAGGATAAAAGAGATGTTAGAAAGATAACTTTATACATATTAGAGGCAGTGTTAGAGATTTTCAGGGTTTTTGTGAAGAGGAGGAAGAACGTAGGGTAGAGAAATTCTGATAGGAAAAAATATGAACATTTACAAAGATGAGAACATTGCTTTTAAAAATGAGTGCTTCTTGCTTCTGGCTTTATTTTTGGTTTTATTTTTTTTTTTTTTAAGTGTTTTTACTAGACTGGGATCAACCAGCCACCTCCTCAGCTTGTGCTTTGGATTGTGTGGTTCTGGAAAGCCTTACCGTAACATTATCAAAGGAATTTCTTTCAATTTTTCCCCTACATTTTAAAGCTGCACTACTTTAAATGTTACAGGTGACACTGTCTTAAATATGTCTGGATTTTATACTTGTGGTTCTGGGGCAGGTGAGGGAAATATAGGTGGCTTGGGAAGCTTACAAGATTTTATTCGAAGATTTATGAAAATGTGTTTCGTTTTATCTAATACTGTTTTACTAGGTCTTTGCGTTTCACAGTATTTCTAATAATGTATTTCTAAGAAATGTTCTGAATGACATCTTAGCCGTCTTAGCAAAAATTAACAAACCCATTTCCCATTGAGCTTTAGTTCTAGTTTAAAAGCACATTTATCTGTAAGGCACTCTGGTCTTCAAAGCTAGTGAATCAGCCACATATCTATGGCGTAAGTAACCTTGGAATTCACAATATTCTCTGGTTTAGATTAATATTTGCTCCATTTTTTAGAAGAATGCCAGACCCAGTCTAATTGTGGTACCATGTTGATTGACTTTTGTAGCTGCCCTATTCCTTACATTCTCTTTAGAAATCAAAAGCAGACCTATCTATAAAGCTTATTTAGGACATATATCCCCATAACTTGAGTCTTTGCACACCTGAATTTAGAAAAGAACCATTCTTTTCCCTTTGTAAATGGAAATGTAATTGCCATGTATTCTCAAGAGCACAAATTGAGCTCTTCTAACTGATTTTGTGTTTCCTTCAAATTGTACTTTTTTAAAGAAGGAAAGGAAGGTGGAAAATCAAACAAACTAGTTTGGATTTTATTAATAAACCTCTGAACACCAGATTGTCAGCGCTTAGATCAAAATGACTTGTTTATACAACACTTCTAAAAGAAATATGGGAAGCTTGAATTTCTCTCTAGAAATGGAGTGAATGGGAACTGATACAAATTTTCTAAGAATGATATGTTAAGCTACATTCATTTATTTAATGTCATGGAAAATCCTCACATTGGAAGATGCAAATCTTTGAGTAAATCAAGGTAAAATTATGACCAGGAAATAGGCATGATTTACTTTCTATTTTCTGTTCAGGTACTTACATACATTGCAGCTCTCATTCTTCCTTATAGAAGTTGGGAATCACAGAGTCTGGAATGTATTTTGTGCCATTGCACAAATTAAGGAAGTCTCATCGTCTCCATTTTATAGAAGAAGGAGAAGCCCAGAAGCCATGCCAGGAACCTGAGTTTCCCTGAGTGCTACTCACTGACCTGACTCTGTTATAATCCAGACCTAATGCCTTTGTCACTTTGAGGCAGCAAAATAATTTTGAAAATACATGTACCTGCTTAATTAGTGCTATTAGGTGACATGAAAATATTGTTTCTGGTTATTATTTTCACTGATATTAGTTACCTTCTAAATAAGGTGGAATTTTTAAGATTAATTTTAGTATGACCTGAATGTGTATGTCTTCAAAAATATTTCTGAAAAAAAAAATCAGAATATTGATCACATTAGTCTCATGTGTCCATTGCGATCACAAGAGTTTCTCGAGACAAGACTCACTTAATTAAGTTGAATGGGTAGGACCTTTAGTTTGAAATTAACTTCTTCACAACCTTTTGGCCTTCCAGAGCAGAACAGGGTTTGGTGGTCTCTGAAGTGTGCCTGAAGGCTTGGTTTGTGCTCTTGGCTCTTCTGTCCATCACACCTATTTGTTCTTTCCTGTCCTGCATCATTATAAACCAATTCCCATCTACTACTCACCACAATAAAGATCAGGATCAATTAGTGTGAAGAGTTTTACTGCCGAATAGGCCAGTGCCTCTGTTAGGAGGAGGGCTGGAGGCAAGAGACTGTCAGAAGTGAAAGAATGTAAAACTATTCCCATGCTGTGGTTCTGACTCAAATAAACCATGTACGCTAAAGAGAAAGTGTCTGACTCAGTTTTATGAGCCTTTCTACCTTAATGATCCTGATAAACTTGCTTTCAAAATCCTTCCTTGGCTGCGCTGCTCATTGGAGGAGCAAGCAGAGAGAGGAAACAAAGCACTTCTGTTTCCTTCCTCCACACTCTCCAGACTCTCTGTTTGCACCTCCAGTTCCCCTCCTGTAACTTTCATGATCTGTTGATCTCCTTCTGTGTAGCACATTTGAAAACGTGATTTCTTGCATGTAACTAGGAAGAGGGGAGACATTGCAGAAGGAAAGTAAAACTGGAGAGAGAGGGATCTTGAAAGTAGGTTTAAGACATGATGTGGAATTTTGGAGGATGCAGCATGTAGGAGATACCAGGACCACAGGGACCAGGAAAGAGGAAGACTGGGTTTCATATTACCATTGCAAAGTTCATCCAACTCAAAAATGTGTACCACATATGGCAGCACACTGGTAATGCAGGCACAGTTAACTTCTTACAAGCTACAGATTCTCATTTTGGATACTTGATTATATGTAGCCCATTCAGTCTTCATCAGCAGAGACATCTGAGATTTGTAATACGAAGGTTCGTGGATGTATGAATATCTCGGCTTCTATTATTTTATCCAAACAGGTTTGTTCTACTTTAATCACAGTATAACAAGCGTTCAAAATATGTGCCTTCAGAAAGCACACTGAGGGGGTGAAATAGGTTCTAAATTAAATCTTGTTAAGTGTATGTAAAATGAAAAAAAATAGTATTGAGCAGCACATGAGGGTAGTCATAGTTATAAAGGGAAAAAAAAATCACATAATTATTTAAGGCACAGAGGTTAACTATTTGGAATTCCTGCCAGCAACAAACTAAATTAGTAATGTATACTAGTATTTCTCAAATACTTGGTAATAATATAAGATGTTAAAAGACATTTAAAAAAAAAAGGAATCAAGGGACTTTGTAAAATGTATGTCAGCATAATGAGCTACAAATTAAGAAATAAGACCTTCTTAATTTAACAGTAATTTTTAAACTATTTAAAAAAAGGCAGAAATATCAAATGATACATTTTAAGATAGTTTAGCAGGTAACAATTGGTTTGCTGTATGTATGAACAATATTCAGGGCAAAAGAAAATATAGCTGGTTGCACTACACAGTAATCAGCAGATTAATTAGATACAGTAAGAACTGTATTAAAGACCATGCCTTACCAGAAAATTCCCATCTCAAGTGGTCAACTAGTATGATCAGTTTTCACATCAAACTACAGTATTTCTGGAGCACAGATTAGCATCAGGATGGAATCAATAATGCTACAATGGTGAACAGAGGTATGGACTCTGTTGTCCTTTTTATGGAGGATACAAAGAATTATGAACGGAATAAAAGCCAAGGAAAGTGTGAACATATTTAATAGTTCAATTGAGTTAAAAGATGTTAAAAGGAATAAAAATAAGTAACTTGTTTTTTCAATGGACAAAATATTAGATGGTTTTTATTCTTTCATTTGGAAGTGGGAGATGAGTTGGTTGGAAATCAGCTATTGAAAAAATTATGTGTGAAAGTTAAAAATACCCACTAGAAAAGCATAGTTCAGTTAAGCATAGTCTGCACAGATCAGTCAGAGAAGGTCATACCTTACTGACACGCAGGAGTACTGCGAAGATGGTATTACCATGACTGATGAAAGGAATTCCGTAGGTTTATGATACCCTGATTTGACAATGCTTTGCCCTCAATAATTATTGTCGGTAGGACAGTGTTGGGTTATAGGGGGTAAAAGAGACTACTAGTTAAAAAGAAGAGGTAGAAAAAACGCATTTGAAAGCTTGTTTTTTCAAGTTGTTTTGGGAGGAATTATGTAGGTCCAAACTGAACTTCTAGTACACCCGTATTATCTGCTTTGGGAAAAGGATACTGATTCTTTCCTTTTAAATTGCAACTGAATTTCAAGGTGATCATATTATCTACATTAATGAGGAAATGACAGTCAAAGTTTAGTCTATACAAAAGTAAACCTATATAAAGGATATAGCACGCATGCACCTTGCATAGTAGTGTCATTCAAAAGTGAGGTGTGAAAAATCACTGAACAGTGCCCTTCTGTGTATTGCTAAAGACAAAGCAGCAGTATTTCCTACTATCCAAACTATGAAGCACAATGCAAACATGGACTTGTTTCTGTTATTTAAGATGCTTAATAGGACCAGCTGAGCAACAATTTATCATGGGAAAATAATATTGCCTTGTTCCATGCTGAACCATGAGATCTTTACTAAGTCTTTGTTTGGATGAACTCAGGTTTAAATTGGCTAGTATGTACCTACATTCAGCAGCTTTTGGGATGCTTGTCTGGAAGATACAGCAGCGTAAAATTATTTTCCATTCATTCTATCAGTGCCTCCTATGGAACAAAAAAACTATACAAAAATTAAGCTACCTGATACAACTTAGAAGAGCAGATCTAGTACAGAATTTTGAGAGTTTCTGACATCACAGGGAAGGTGTAATCTTCTATGAAATGCAGCAAGTTTTCAGAGTAATTGCTGAAGAACTCTTATCAGATCCACATAGAAGTTCTTTTACGATTGCCCTGTAACTGAAACTGTGTTATCATTGAAGTATTTAAGTTACATAAAAAAGAATATTGATTTTTCTTCCTAGAGGAGATCTGAGACAGTATAAAGAAGTAATCAGAATTATGGAAAAGTCTGTCAAAGTTTAACTGCTTCTGAGAATCAGACGTTATTAGTGCAAGAGATGAGCTTGAAGCTAGGGTAAGGGATAACTAAAAGTCAGATAAAATGTACATATCCACAGTGATGGGACACTATCAAAAGTTCTTAGAATCAATTAAACCTTTCATTTGCTTCTCTCTGAACCTTTCTTTCCCCTTGGTCTGGCCTGAAGGGAAAATTTTTTCCTATCTTTGGATAGGAAACGTTTTCTGAAAAGGTGTCACTCTGCCTCTTCTGGTTGGTATCTTAAAAGATGCAGTGGCCCTTGGAGCTTTTAGCCTGCCTGTAGGTACTGTAAACACAGTGGGATCCTTCCTCAGTGAACTCAAGACTCTGGACTGTAAGATGCTTTACTCCACAGCATGTGATGTGTAAACACTAGTTAATACCCTGAACTTTTAAGTCTCTGAAAAGTCAGATTTCCAGATGGCAAAGAAAGTGATCTGACTTTGTTAGTAAGACAGTGTTGTAGAAGCTAAAGGAACTAGAACAGATGGAGTGACAGCCCTATCTGATTATTTTTGAGCAATGAGAAAGGTGTGTTCAGGTATGGGCAAGCACTCCAGCTCATTATCATTTTAACCAAGCCATTTTTACGTAAAGGTTTTAAAACAGAACCAAGTTACCATGGAAACTGATTGAAGCAGAGACTTACTGTAAATTCTTTTCTAGATGAGGATAACAGGACTGACAGGTGGGCTGTAAAAGGAAAATGAGTACAATATAGAGTTAGGCATGAGGATCTGTTTTCTCTTCCTAAAAGTGTGTCTTTTATAGCTCTGCTTTCTCTCTACTATTTTCTACTATATATCTAACATATTTAAAAAGAAGCTCCCAACCAAATGAACCTTTTATTTTGTCATAATCCCGTTTGCAAGGGGATGCTCTAGAGAAAAGAGCTGAAGGGCAGGGCACTTGACTTATTTTCCCAAATTATTATGTCTTGCCAGAATCATCAGGGAGGAAGAGCCATCACTCAGGAAATGCATTTGCATGAAGTGCCCTTTGCTGCCAGTGTTTATATTTTGCTTCTGAAATATGCTCTAGGTACATTCACACCACAGTACAGTGCTCTGTAAAATATAAAAGAAGGTAACAAGGGAATAAAGTGTGAAGAAATACGCATTTTCCCTTTCTCAGAAATTTTGAAAATACACCAGTTTTCTGCAATTCCTATTCAAATTCAAAATGATTTGGCTCTGTATCTTTCTTAGTCTGATGGATGATGATAAGCATAACAGAGATTAGAGTACCCAGCCCCCAAAATATGGTGCCAGAGTTTTAAGAAGAGAAATTGGCAGAGAATGAACAACAGCAGAGCATGTACCTTTTCCACTTGGAATCATTTGCTGTCAGCACTGGAAAACATTTCAGCATATGAATATGCAATATCTTTTTAAATCTGTGCCGGATGTTTCTACCTGCTGTGCTTAATTTCAGAGTCTTGTGTTATCATTAGAGAAAAATAGTTCTCTTTTATCATTTTCCACAAAAAGGGAGGTAGGAGAAGGTGAGATTCTCATCCTAATACTTTTCCAGCCTGAAGTTTCTGCTTCTTGGTTCCAGCTCCCAGCTAGAGCTGTTTTTGTACGTGCCCTCCTGACATAAGCCATAAAGTTCTTTTCCTCTGGATTTTGAGAGCATGGCTGTCACTAAGAGTCATAGTTAGTCCCAGTGCACTAGAATCACAGTAGATAGTCACCTTTTCCAGCATGTTTGCCTCACAGCTAAAATAACGACAACAGCTGGTTTTGTTGTCAAAAGTAAATATCCTTTTCACCTTCAGCCTCTGCCTTCCTCTGCACTGTGCGGGTGGGGACATGACAGATGGTTCCGGCTAAGTAATCACAGAAAACATGGTATTTGGTGTATGGCATAAATTTCCAGCCAAATAAGATTGCTTTCCATTTATTATCCTCCCTGTGAGAAGCTGGACATCTTAATAAAATGTGGCATATTCTAAGGAAACACGTATTACATGTTAAAGTATTTGAAGATGTGACTAATCACAGTACCTTGCAATAAATTATGCACAGGCAAACTGTTACTTGTCATAAGTGGATTTTGATGACTGTATTTACTCTATCTAAAGCTTTCTGGCAGTGAGACAAAGGGAAACATAGAGACAAATTCTGCTCTTTTTAGGCTAAGTTCATCTTTAATGCAGGGCTTTGTCCACCGTAGTGTGTTTGTGTCTCTGAGCCACAGAGGGCTGACAGTGCAAGCTCAGTGGCAGGCAGGCTTCTGCAGAGGCTTATACAGTATTTGAGTCCCAACACTCCAGGACTCCGTGCATTAAAGGGTAGAAGCATTTATGTCATTTAAAGGAAGCCCTTTTAAGTATTTCTGTGCTTTTTTGTCTTCATTCTGACAAATCCTACTGGAAGAAGGCCAACAAATAAGGCTTTTGTCCTTCTGAAGAAAATGAGTTCCTCATGAATGTATAAATTGTATTAAAGATATGCTTTTAATTTTATAAAAAGATGTCTCAAGAGTTTGCAGTTTAATTCAGTTAAAATTCCTTGGCACCATTATATTTTCCTAAATTTTAATTACTTTTCATACCTGCTTGTATGTCAAAAATATGACATTACAAATAGATATCATCATATTCCCCATACAGGTGTTTATGACTATCTTGGACTGAATTAAGGAAGTCAGAGGATTAGAAATGAGAACGTTGTGAATAGCTAAGTTTATAAAAAGCACAATACCATTTTAATTTACAAACTCTTGCCTAAAGGCATGATTGTTCAGAAGCAAAGGTGGGGAAAAGAAGAAAAGAAGCACAAGAGATGGAGAAGAGATTGTTAGTAATTAGGGAAAAGACGGGAAATCAGTTCTGGAGAGAAAAAGAAAACAACAAGCCACCATGACCAAAGAGTGATAAACAGAAAAGAAAACAGACTAACCGCCTTTGAATTGCAGTTTAGAAAATTTGCGTGTATATAAGGATAATTCTTGCAGAATTCTGATCAGAATTGTGTGAAAATCACTAAGCCTCCTGCAGAGGCGTCTTGGATAGGCATTGTGTTGTAAACATCATGATCAGGCCTAAAAGAAAACAGATAAATGCTGCAACTAAACTAGTCTGTGGCAAATTTACCTATGACTGGTCACTCTGAAGATGTTGCTTGGGCTTCCAAAGGACAACTTACCAAACACTCGTAGTTTCTGTTTTTCGTGAACCCACACATTTTTTCTTGTAAGACACCTCTATTATTTCTATGTGTTTGTATTGCCGCTTCCCCTTCCAAATAGATTTTGAGTGTGAATTTAAGTGGTTAACAGGATAAAAATATGGCAGTATTCACATCTGCAAACTATTGCATCAGAACTCAACCCCACATGTGTTATTTTATCTCTATGTTCATGGAAGACAGAAAGAAGAGCAATGAAGTCTTTCATTTGCCAATATGTAACTCGTGGATATTTGTCAATGCAGGTTTATCAATATACAGTCCACACTGGTTTCACGTGGGACAAGGAGTCGAGCAAACAGTGGAGAACGGCAGTACATGTGATGCAGATAAGCAAGAATTAAAAATTAAGGATGAAAAGACAGAGCATTTTCTAAAAAAAACAGGTAAGGAATTCAGGTGATTCTATACAAAATGTAAATTGTCCGAAGAATTACATCAAATAGTTTATGCTTATCTAGTCCTTCCCAGAACTTCTGAGAATTACTGCTATATGTGTCTATGGTCAGCTGTACACACACGTACACATACACCTCACACCCACTCACTCAATGAAGTTCCTTTTTGAGGAAAACTTCCAGTACACTCAGTGAAAATATTTACTGTACTGGTATTGACATTGCTTTTAGTAAATTCATTTTCTGTGTTTAATTTTATTTTATTTAAATAAATTGTTACTGTTTCCTACAGAAAATCAAACAATTAGTATTTTTTACAAAGGAGTAAAAGAGAATTGTGATACGTGTGTTGCTATTCTTTCTCAACAAATCAGTTTGAAGTTCTCAAACCTCATATTCTCATGTCCTAATACCAGTCTCTTGGGGTTTTGCATGCACACTGCAAAAAAGCAACATGTGTTATCATCTACCTCTCCCTTCTTACCCCAGTGACAGGTGGAAGGTTCATTTAGAGCCTGAACACACTTTCTATTTCCTAAGACTGACTAGGGAGGAGTAAAAATATATTTACAAAGGAGGAAAGATGGGGAAATGGTGAACACCAATTCATCCTTTTTCCCTCTGCTCTCCTGCTTTGGAGAAAAGTTGCTGTACCACTTGTAGGGACACAGTAGGACCAGTAAAACAGCCTAAAACAAGCTGGGAAGTTAGCTAACTGCATGTTATATGACGCAGTTGTTCATAACAGAAGCATTAGCTTAACTTCTTAGATATACTTACTTTTAGAATAGGTTGAAATTATATTTTTATCATAAGCATAAGATGAAAAGAAATACCCATAGGTAAACATTACGTATTGATCATTTGCCTATCTCTCTGCTTACTCTACCTCTTCCTTCGACTCTCAAAAGTAATGCTAACATGAGACACTGGTATACAAACACGTCAACTGCTAAGAAATGGTTACTTACAGGGTTTCGCATTCCTGAGTAACATCATCAGCTTATCACATCCATTTAGTATATCCAAAAAAAAGAAGACCCTTTAGAGTCCTGCCTTGTAGGAGAAGTGCTTTAACCCTTCTACAAAATGCATACGCTATGCCTATGTTCTTGCATAGAACAGTATCCAATGCTTCCAGACAGCGTGTTTCACATGACTGACTCCAAACCTAAGGAAATTCATTATTGAAATAGCACATTCTATGAATTCCCAGAAGTTCCACAGAAATTAAAGACAAACAAAAATTCCCAGTCAAGCCTCCCAAACTACATAAAACTCATTCTTACTGTTGCATCATGTAAATTATATGTTGCATAATTCATGATAATGCAATGTTCTGTTCATGGTAACTTTTTGCCACTTGCTAAGATTACCACAGGTTGAGGTATTCTGCCTATTCCTTTGAATGTTGTTGATTCTTGCAAAATGACAGCTGCCATGTCTACGTTGAAACATGGCTCAGAGCATAAGTTAGGATGCCTCTAGTGGGAGAAGCAGCAAAAATGCAGCTAGTTTCTCTAGGATATGCAATATTTGTCAGTTACAAACTTGGGAATGTCATATTGTAAAAGGTACGTGATAAAAGATGTGTGGTGTTACAGCTGATTCCATTTGCCATATGGCATATTAGTACTTTGTATTACCTTGGGGAGTGGGCCAAAAGTAAAAGGAGAACAGAATGCACTCAAGGTATATAGAATAATAAGCACAAATTGTATAGTTCTTAATTATATCAATAAGGTCTGTAACTGAAATGGAGATGGAACTAAATACGAGAGTCGAATGTGTGCAGTACTGCTCTCCTGCTGCTGAAAAGTAATAAACTCCTATCAGGAATATTTAAACAGGAAGAAACTGCCAGCCACCATATGTAAAAGCCTACAGACAACCTCAAAGCAGGTTGACTTAAAAGTCAGCAAATGCTACGTGCAGTGCTATGCAGGTTACCATAATGCCATTTAACATAAAAGAATACAGTTTTACATGGAATAGGCTGCAGAAATTAAATCAGTAGTCTCTAAAAAAAAGAGACCATATGCACAGCTATAACAAAATCATTAAATGAATGATTGGAATAATAAAAGGCGGGGGGGAGTATTTGGTGAAAGCAATTAGAGTAAAAGAATCTTAAATTAACTTTGTCAATTCATTATCAGGATAAGTGAGCTGGTCACAGGGCCTAAGAAAACACAAACCAAACAACATCTCCAAAATTAAAAAGGCTTTCCTTTTACAATGTATCAGATTTCACAAGCAGATTATTAGTAACGCAGCCAAAAATTTGCCAAGATTTCAGGGAAGTAAGTGCAATGAAAAAGCACTTCGTATTTCATGTGGCAGTGTTTGCCTGCAAATTTAATTGTTCCCACACTGGTAAACTGAGCTTTTCCCCTCTGAGCCTCCAGTGCCATCTTTAAAGGTGTAGTCTAACTCTGCAAAATCCAACCAAGGTCAGATCATCGTTCAGAAGCTATTATTCAGGTGACAAATTTTAAGTGACAAATTTTCTGAATTGTACAGGCTTGCTAGTTTTTTAATAGTTTGGCTCGAAACACTGTAGTCCATTAGATGAGGCATTTCAAGATCTGTTACAGGAACAGAGGATTTAAAAATTATTCATGCTACTTCTTCAGTACTTTAGATGACATCTCCAAAGCTATTTTCTATTCAAGTGTTCAGTTTGAGCAGCCAAAAGGTAGAATACCGTTCCCTTTAGGCAGATTCTTAGCAGGAATAAATCAGAGAAATTCTAGTAACTCTCAATATTTCCTGTTATGGATTACACATTTTGCTTTCCTGTTGGCTTTTCCCTGCTATTAGGAAGATAATTTACTTTTTCTTTTCTTTTTTTTTTTTAATTTGTCATCCAAGTGACCAATGTCATTTAAAGATAACACAACCTCACAGTGAAATGAATAGAGGTTCATGGCCGTATGGTCCCTGTAAGATTTGCCCTCCTTGCACTTACTGCTGAAACCCACAGGGTGCATTTACCACTCTCAGAGTTTGACACTGCACTGGTTTACACTTGTAAATACTTGCAGCCCAACGATGGCAGGAAGGACTGAACTGCAATTGCTGTGCAATTACTGCATCCGTTTCTCAGCTACTGTTAACACCAACTCATGACACAGTTTCCACTATATTATCAAAATCTATGAAGTTTTCACACATTTCCGTCTGAATGCCACTCATGCTTACTCCATACATAATCTCTGTTCCAGGCATAAAAAAAAGAATGGCATAAAAATGACTGATGTCACTAAATGAGGGTTATTATTCAGAGAGAGAAAAGAAGAGGGAGGGAGGGAAAAAGACAGTTATCATTATTGTAGGCAAGGGCCTTCTTCCCTATTAAGTTAGCAGGAATCTTGAATATGTATTAACTGACAGCTCAAGTTTAAAACATCATGCTGTAAATATGCTTGCTGAATTAGCAAACATTTGTCTATTTTAATCTTCTTTAAAGGAAAGCTGTATATTATTACAAGAGGGAGCAATATCTGGATATTTTTGCTTCTAAGAATGTATTAAATTATCTACTAATGAAAGTGTTTAACAGAATTACTGTTTACCTTACTCTAATAAATTTAGAATTTACCACTACATTTTGAATACTCTGATTTCTGTTATTCTGATGAACTTTGTTACCTTGACAACAAGCATAAATTAATACATTATTTCATGATAGATATTCAGTGCAGCAGTTTTAAATTGGTAATGGAAAAATAACTTTTCAAGAAAATACTTCTGAGAAGCTAAAAATGTTTAATTAAATACCAGAAATGGAATGTCAGTATGAATTCTTCAACCTAAAATCTTATCATAACATGTTAATTGTTACTAATTTTGGTTTTTAATAGATTAACAACTATTCCAGTGTCATACTAAAAAACTCAGGAAAACATAAAGAAAATAATAAATCGAAGAGTTTAGGAGTTGAACTCAAAGCAAGTATCATGTTCCAAAGCATTCTTGTGACAGACAATGTTTTTTCTGCCTGTTCAATTCATTTAGGCAGTTATTTTTTTTTGATTAATTGATCATGACAATATTATAGTACAATTTTGATTCTATTAGATGTTTACGCTTTAAAAGTCTTCAATTACCTTTAGAAAAGCAGATAGGCCAAAAATTTGCTATGCTTGAGAGGAAGAACATTCTATTACACTTAGCAGGAAAATCACAAGTAAAGAATTTTTACCTAACTGCAGTTTTTAAATAACAAAGAGGTGAACGGTGACAATATCTTAAGAGAATTTCAGAGAGGACACAATCTTAACAACATGACCTATTTAAATAGTGCATTGTGCATTGTAAAACCACACTGTCAGCTACACACCTTGGTTTCAGTGAAAACACAGTATTTAAAAATTTGTGACACTGGTTATATAAACTGGAATAATAAAAGTCTTAATATGGTCTGCCTCTGACTTTACTTCCAGAGGCACTAACATACTCAATTTTATAAATACACCTCCACTTCAAATCTTGAAAAACAAGCAATTGTCCTGTGCTTTGGAGGTGCCAAAGACCTAGCTAAATACAATTTCTGTATCTTTGTTAGGGCTTTTTTTGATATGTATTCAACTGTCAATTCTCATATACTTCTTCCAAAAAGGTTCTCCACTAGATATTTGCAATGTATTATGAACAGATGTTACTCCTGTTCTGCTGATTCATGTTAGAGGACTTGTATTTTTGATGGATTATGAAGAGTGGATGAAACCATAAGAGAACAACACAGTATATTGAACAAAATATTTAGAATTTCACTATTTCTTCTAAATCAAGTTATTCACGGCAGATTATAGACTGGTGCTTCCACACTATTTTAAATCTGAGTCTTTTTATGCCATCAAAAGCTGACAGATCCTCAAAGTAAATGACTGATTACCCAGCATGATCTGTATTTGCTGCAGTCCAGGAGAAACCTAAATATCATTTGAGAGTACAGACCACAATATGCTTTTAATGGTCCTGTAATGTTGTTTATAATATCAGCAAATTTAAGGGGTATAGTAAGCAGATCCCATTTTACCAGCACGGCTTTTTAACTGCGATGCCTACATTGCACAGTTTGCCAATCCAGTCACTAGTAAAGTACTGAAGTCCTATCCTTTTGTTCCCAAAGATGTACCTGTGTGTTTTTGAGATACTGTGCAGTTTTAAAAAAAAAAAAGAAAACAATTATTTGAAGCAAACAACAAAATAGAATAAATGAACGAGATTAAAAGTATAGAACGACATGTTCTGAGCGAGTTCATTTTCTTTGAATGCTCAAGTACCACAATGAAGGCTCTGCTATCCTTATTTACTCTCTCATCTCCAAGAACACTTCATCTCTTGTTCAAGCCTAAAAGTAACATTAAGTGCTTTCCTGGAACACAGACGAGTGAGTTACATGCTCAGATGATGTCTGTAATTTCTTATTTTTAAAGCCATATACTGAAATAACATCATCCTAGCAACAAATTATGTTATAAATTGTACTTAACTGCATAGAAATAAACCTGCAAGGTATCTAAGTCTCCATCAAAGTGGAAGAAAGTGGAAAATACAAGACTGAACATTGTGCTTAGGATGAAAATAGCCTTTCGTAATGCCTTGCTTATCCCACCAAATGACCATCTGATTTCTGTGAAGTGCGCTAAAACATGAGAGGTATAAATTTGTTTTTTGCTGCTTAGAGTACTATTGAATTTTTTTGACATCACAGATGACAGAAAATGTGATTAATGGGTCCTGATAATTGGAGTTTCATTCCAGTGTTTATTGCTTGTCAGTACCAATTAATAACTCCACAAAACCCCCATTCATTTCACAATATTAAAGAATGATGACTTGTGGGAATTATGCTAAACTAGCACTTTCAATTAGATTTTTAATTTTATAGTATGTTGACTAACAGTTCATAGTTTTATAATAGCATTGATGGTTTATTGTATTTTAATCACTCTAATTACATTTATGTTTATCTGCAGAATTACAATTTTTATAGTTGTTATATAAAAAATAGACAGTTGCATGTTACCATTTCTTTAAAAGAACAGGAAGTTTTGGTCTTTATCAGTAAAGATGATTTTGAATGTCAATTATATGGGGTTTGAACCAGTAATTGATAGGCAACATGCAATGGTTAAGGGGTGCAAAAAAAATTTAAGTTCCTCAGTACCAAGCACCAGCTGGTATGGCATGTGGCACAGCCACCCAGTTATAAGTCTCCTGCCTACGTTTGGCTGGGCTGTAGTTATAAAGCAATAACTGTCTCATCTGGTCATTTCCAGAACTGTAGGAAGAGAGGAGAGGAAATCATCAATAAAGGGGAATATACTGATTTTGGAGAGGCACTGAGAAGCATCCTCACCTTTGGCCCTTTCTCCAGTAAATAACTTCCTGCAGTCAGAAGGAAAAAAATAAACAAAGTAAAAACAACAGGAAAGGAGAAGGAATCAAGGATTTGCATGGAGGAGCACATAGGGGAGAGAAAAAGGGTTGTATAAGATACAGTAAGATAAAACTGGTGGAAAAGAGTTTTTAAGTTTCATAACTGAGAAACCAGCAGGCTCTGAAGTTTAATATGCATTTAAGATAAGCCTTGAAAACATAAGTATACTATTAAAAATTCTGGCACCCAAGAAGTCAGTGCATTTATAACACCGAGATCTGTGTTTTCAGGATATGAGTCCCAGATCATCAAATAAAGTTCAGTAAAGTGGAAAAGGGAACAATATGGAGAAAGAGCTCTATAAAGTTAACTTCTTAATTAGCAAGGCACACATTGATTTCACTTGCATAAGTGCTTTTTCCTAGGACTCTCCTTGACTTCATTTTTTTGATGCAGAGAATACAATTTCTATGAGAATAGATAAATGTTTCTTCTGCTTTGCCTTTTGTTTCAATGTGTTCTAAAAATTTACTTATAATTTTGATTATTTTTCTAATTTAATTTTACTTATATAAATTATCTAATGATCTCCAAAATAAAGAAAATTCTAGTAATTCAATCTTGTAATTATTCCAGAGAATGAAGTTATCCTAGTGTAAAACAAGGTAAGTTGAGACTCTGTCCCATGAATCGCTGAATTATTTTAGCAAAGGATTTAATTTAAGGAAAAAGTCAACAATAAAAATTACTGTGAGAATTACAATGGAATTCCAAGTCAAAACTGTAAATCTTTGCATATTCTATTTAATATAATTCTCCATCCAGTAGTGATCATTTCCAAATCAATGCCAAACTTTGATTGAAGTCAATGAGAACAGAAGCAAGATCTTTCTTATTACTGTTTAATTAGTCTGTGCGAGTTTGCAAGCAGGAAGTTACTGCTGGTCATAGGGGAGCCTGAAAAGATGTACTTGTTTGTTTCATTGGAAAAAAATCATAATGCAGAAGTGTGGGTGATTATACAGACATATGTAAACCTTCTTGATACGTTTTAATCCTGGCTTTCAGACCATCTGTTCAGAAATATTTTTTCTTACAGTTTCCTGATACTACTATTAGTTATTTGTTGTGTGTTAGCACCTAACAGCCCTAATAAATATTTGTTCTACTGTGGCAGGTGCTGTATAGACCATGGTGAAACCAAGTGCAGAGTAAGATGGGTCTATATACAAAAAAACACTTTGCAGTTCCCAGGGTAAATTTTGGCTAAGCGTACGCAAGGTGTTATTTTAGAACAATTGTTTTTCTTATAATTTCTTTTCAATTCCCAATATGTATTTGGAAAATAAAACACAAAAAAATGCCATTGAATAAATTCACAATTATGATTTAAACCACCATGATTAAAGAGAACAAAGTATACAGTATGTGTGTTAGGAGTCTGATACGAAGGGACAATGGTTCGAAAATGCAATTCAGTTCTGTTCTTTGATCTAATCTAATAAACCTTTAATCTTTCTATGTAGAACACAAATTGAGGCACTGCAACACCTGTAGATCGAATTCTAATCTTTCATTTTCACTCCTCAGTAGCTCTCGGGTTTGATAATACCAACAAAAAGAGTCACACAATATATGTCCCGTATCCAGCACTTAATTTATCAGTTGAGGGTTACTTATTTTATGACTTAAGAATTTCTTCTGCAAGAGAAAAATGGAGATTTTTCATTTTTATTTTCTGAATGGGTAAATATTGAAGTTTTATTTGTTTCCCCAAAATCCCAACATCTTTTTCCTACTGTGACATTCTTAGTAATTTGTAACAGCAATGGTACATTATACTGTCTTACAGCCACAATGATATTCAGCCTTCCCTGGAAGAGGGACCTTTTTACTTGCACTCTGTTTTTTAATCCATTTCAGCTACAATAGAGCTAAAATGAGCAAGAAACCATGAAGTCAAGAATAGGCTTTTTTTCTGTATATATGTAAAGATAATGTTATTTGATGTCAGTAAAATAAGTTATTAGTTGGCCCCATGAGAAGACTAGATATTGCTAAGATCCTCCAACCAAAGATCTCAAGGTCAGTTAAATATAAGTTAAGATCCTAAAAAATGGCTGCATCCTTGTTTTTTTTCAGCACAGTATTACCGTTATGAGTGTGTGAAGTACTTAGAGGTGTCCATAAATTCAGTCACTTCTGAATGGTGAACCTCAAAAAATGTATAGCAAGAAGGAGCTCCAAGAACAGAAATGTCAACTTTGGAGTAAGTTTCTCTCAAGGGAGAAAGCTTATAATCTACTTGTTTTAGGTTACACAAGCATGTTTCTTAACGCAGTCAATTTTTGTGATAAGTAAAGGGAGGGACCAAATAAAAAAGCAACAAAGGCCCAAAAAAGAGCAGCATGAATAACCTTTCATTACAGTTTTTTTCCTTAAGGTAGACTGTAAAATGTATGCTCTGCAGTCAGTTATAGGCAGCATATTCCTTTGTGGAGGAAGTGAATCAGTCACAGTTTCCAAAGTCTTGATAGTCTTGCTGCTTCCTACATCCTCATGGCCACCTGCACATAAAGAGGAATGCAGTGGACAAGCAGAGTCTGCTCTGCTTTGGTTTCATGGCAGTGGGTCATGTAGGACAGGTACCCAAAAAAGGATCAGAGGGAACCTTTCCTCCCTAGTATCTGCTTCACCGTAAATGAAAGGCACATTACTTCTCTTTTATGGAGTGATAATTAGTAGTGCCGCTAGATAAGCTTAAGTAATTTCTACAGCTAAATAGGCTGTATGATAACATACCATCCTGTCTCCAGGCATCCTGTCTTTCTACCCATCCCATGTCAAAAGGATGTATACGAAACAATGCTTAAGGAATGAGTCTCCCTGAGTCATCCCCATGCTCTATCATATGAGTACGTTGGCCTCCCAGCACAAACATGCATATTTCCATATACATACACTAAATAGTCTTCTGGCTACTGGATAGAAGTCCAGATGATTTTATTAAGTAGTACTACTTCTAATTTTATGCTTCTTCCAGCCATTGAGTGATTTTGATAATGAACCCAGACGGTAATGAGGACTTGAAATAAGTATCCTGAGTAAAATCCAGTGCCTTGAAGTCAATTAAAATTTTGCTATTACTCTAAATGAGGCCAGAACTTCTTCCATGGTCCTACAACACTTCCCCTTAAGAAATGCAGCCAATTTCAATTGAGGATACCTTACCAACCTTCTACTCTTAATGCATGATAAATCTGCAATAATAGTTTTGCTGGAGTTTAGTATCACAGTTATGTGCAGTGTCATTTCGGTTACATTTATTGCAATCATTTGCAGTTAAGATGCAGCTGGTAAAGAAATTTATCCAGAGTTTCCAAGAAGTGACATATAACTGCAGGTCTTACTCCTTAATACTGCTTCACAGCTGTGATCTCCATCTGAGCACACCTTGATTTCCAAATGACAATGTCAGTTTGTTTTCAGTGTCAGAGATAGTACACTAATGGGTATTCAGTGGGGTGGAAGACACCTGTAAATTCAAAGGTATCTCTTTTAAAAGAGACGTTATTACTACAACTTGGTGCATTAGAAGGGTACTTGGCACTACAACTGAAAGTTTCATCTTGAAAATTCAGTTTCTTGTGCTCATTTTGAATCAGTATACATGTACTGAAGTTCGGAGTTTGTATGCTGTCTGGCTGTTAACCATAGTAAGGTTGTGCATGTGGCATTGTGATGTGAAACCAGGATTATAGTTCATCCTCCATATTAAATTTGGACTTTTTCTCTGGCTGCAATTGTGGTATCTAATGTTTGGGGGGCAGGGAGGGAAATATTAGAAGACTTGTGTTAGTGAGTCATCAAAGTTTTAGTTATTGCTAAGGGATTATATTTCTGGACAGGAGTCTTTTGATTAAGATTCTTTAGGGATATGCTATCCCCACCTTCTGTTAGTCTTAGAATTTTTGTGAGTAGAAGTTACTTTTTCGTTGCCATCTTTTTCTCATAGAGTCTTGAATGTTATATACAGAGCCCCTTCTAAGACTTAGTTTTTCTGACTATGATGCATAGGAACACTTTCTTTAGTGGTTCAGATGGTTTTGGTACAAGTTGTTTCTAACAGAAAACCATTCTGCAAAATCCACATTAGTATTTCAATTACTGTTTTCGAAATGTAGTATTTTAGACAATACCTAGGGGAACTAGACATTCCCTCTAAAAAACTCCAGGGAAATGGGAAAGCTGGTACATCTAGGCAGAACAGGAAATGTCAGAACCTCATTAGCTGTCCTTTTTTGGGTGTAAATTCTAGCTTTTGCATGCCTTTCCAATTCTCAAGTACTCAGCAGTTTTACTGGGCCTTGGGTCATCATATAATTAAAATATGCATACATTCAATATAATAAAACTCATCAGAACATGCATGCAAAAATTTAAAACCATTTTTTATTTTTACTATGATTAACACCTATAAGTATTGAGAACAGCAAAGCCAAACAGAACGTAAGCTATAAGCAGAAAGGAGGAATAGGCCACACAGATAACTCTTTTGTTAGAATGAAGTTGAGGTTGTGTGAGTATGCTTTCTAAATTCAGCCAAAACTTCTGCTGGCAAAGCTCTTACTAAAGCATTAGCTACTCCGTCTTTTCAGGGGATGTTGTGTATTCTAGTGTCTCTGTCCAGAAAACTACTTGTATTATTATGAAGTAAAGTGAAAATAAATTCCCCCAAAATGCTGTGCTATGCTCAGGAAGACTAGATTTAACATTATACTTTTACCTTTAGTCTAAAAGCCATGACTCTTCAGAGTTTTGGGGAGTTTCTGCTTATTTACTAATTATTAGTGTATGTTATGACTGTAGTGCTGGAGACTTTAATCTGATTAATAGAGCAAATAAAAATCTCAGTGTTTTACTGCTGTAATGTTAACTCTTGCACTTTGTAGCTTCATTCCTGAACTTCACAAGAAGCAGGACTGTGGTACTCCACTGTGTCTTTGTTAAAAAAATCTCACTCTTCTGGTCCTGCCTTACACGCAAATAAAAAAGAACTCAAAGAAGGGTTTGACTCTGGCTGCAAAACTGGCTACAGTTTTCCATAGAAGGCTCCTCAGTATTTGCTATAATGTCACAGCAGGAAAGACCACACAATTATATTAAGATTTTCCTAGAGAGGTTTGTATCAGAGCTTCTATATTCACATCATTGTTATGCTTATCAGGTGCATGGATTCCAGGCATTTGCCTTCCCTAACTTGTCCTTCTTACTTTCCATAACTTATGTTTAATAAGCGGGCAAAGGCTCCTCCGAGCTTTAGTGACAGGAGATAATTGTTCTATGCTCTCTGCAGTTTCCTCTCCAGCACTATAACATACATCAGTTGCTAATGGTTAATTACTTTGTGCACTTGCAGTTCAGTCTCCTGAGGAGTGAAATTAAATTTTGTGGTTATAGCCTAGGAGAACATGGACTCAAAACACACACTTAAAAGTTTTTCTGAACACTACTCAAAAGTAGTTTCTTAGCACACGGGACAGGGAGTTGCAGGCCTGACTTTTATTCCAGGTGGCATTTGGTATTCACTGGTTGCATCAATGGCCAGAACTATTTCTTTGAACCTAACATTGACAGGTATGGACTTTCCTCTCAGTGAAAGGCTATTTATTCACTCCTGCAAGAGGCTGTACATACCGCTATAATTAAATGATTCAAGAAGTTACTCATTTTATCTGAATTTTGCTTACATTTCCTTAAAACTAGCAGTCTTGGCAGGAGACGACTAACCAGACCTGGAGCACTGTCAGTGCTAGAAGTGTAACACTTGAATTCATTCACCCTGGAAAGTTAAGGAGTGCGCTGTCATCCTTTGCCCAGACTTCATTGGAGAGCTAGTATTTAAATGTATGCACTGAACAGAACAGTTATGTTTTGTCTATTTTTACTAGAAATATGCTGATCCCTATGTGCATTGCGTAAATTATGTCCAGATATCTTGGGGAAATATGGTAAACAGAACTGCTTATAAGTATTCCAGTGAAAAGATTTTCTCAAGATCTGTTTTCATAAACCAGCCGTATTTTCCTGAAGCTTTTTGGATTTTATGAATTTCCACTGAATGGAAATCAGATTCGTAGGATCTCTTGTCTGGACTCCTAACAGGTTGTCTCAAGACATCCAGAAATTTTTTAGTTCTGAGCAAATGGAATGTTCTGAGAAAAATTGTGATCAATTCTTACAAAACAGAAATCCTCTTTTAATATGCCTTTTAAGGCATCTTTTTTTCTCTTTTTGTATCTGTTTCCCAAAGTAACTTAGAGAATGAGGTCTAAGAGATACATCAAATTTCAGAAGCTGATGATGGGCACTTAAAGTCTTTATGGTACTGCAAGTGACTTCAGTTATGTCAGCATACAATAAAAAAAAAAAAGTTCCAGATGATTGTTTCTACTAGACAGTAGGCTTTATCGTAATGATTTGTATGACTGTCAGTAATGATAAAACCCCAGCAGAATAAAAGGCTAGAGAGGGAGCTTAATTAGCATTAATTTAAAAGAACTGCTGCTGAAATATTTTGCCATATTTTTCCTTCCTATAGGACAAATGCACCTTCATCTCCTCCTCCTCTCTTTTTCAGTACAAACAATTTGTATGAAGTATTTATATTGTTCTGAGGTTAAAAAAAAAACACACCAAAAAAAACCCTTGTCTCTAATTCATTTGTATTTGTTGCCTTCAGCGAAGGCGTGGCGACCTGGTTCAGGAACGACACGGCGACCAACCCCAGGCCGCTCAGGCCATCGGCACACAGACACCAATGTGGTGGACGGCAAATGGCGTTTATTGATAGATAACACAGGTTTATATAACTAAGGTTTACAACGTCACTTCCGTCTGCTTATATCATGAACTAAACATTATTGGCTACTGGGAGAGGGGCCCTGTCTTTCCGTACAACACGATATCTACTGGCCGCCGGACCTTAGCTACCAACATGTATTTGTCTTTGATGAGGGCTTTTCCTCTTGAATTCATAAGAAGGCAAGCTGGCTCAAAACTTATTTTCCTTATAAAAGAAGCAATTAAACAGCAACCCTCAAACATGGGGGAATAAAATCAAAGGACATTGGGTTTTTTTCAGTTAGGAAGGGTAATGTGTTTGAGGGAAATAGACAAGTTCTGAAATATTTTAAGGAATTTTTTAGCCAGCTCTAATAAAGGAGCTGACTTCTGATATTTTTCTGTTTCTTTGAAGTTCTTTATCCTCTCTGATACTAGGTTGCAAATATCAGGAGAACTGCTTAGTAGTTTATCAGTGCCTGGAAACACCTGGGTTTGCCAAATGGTTCTCTGTAGACAGTTAGAGTTCTGTGTTTCAGCTATGCAACATCTCAGAGTGAACTACATCAGCTTACATTACACTGCTATCTGAGATTTCCCCATAATCGAATTTTAGTAGGACTAGGTATCCTAGAGAAAGTATATGTAAACTTTGGGCTGCTGTCTGGCAGCTCAGCAAGAAAGACCAAATTCCTCTTAAATGTGCATTTCTCAGAATCACTGCTTTTAAATTAGTCGGTTAACAGTAAGGTTGGCTGCATTCAGTTTTTTCAGCCTGTAAACAACTGAGCTGAGCTTATTCCACTGGTGAATGGGGAGGCTGCACTGCAGTTAAACAGAATAACACATAGCTGTTTGTTATACAATTCTCCTAACTATCTGTTCTGCCTGACTGCCCACTTCCTTGGGGGCCTGAACACTTTGAACTGGTGCTCTATAAAAAAAGTGTAGAATTAAATACTGTCAAACTGGCTGGTTGTTCTTCATTACTTCATCTTGGAAGCAAGAATTAGAAAAGAAGCCCTTTAATTTTAATACTAATTTTTTGCATTTTGATGTCTCCAAAAGGCTTCTCTACTGCTTCATATTTTACTTGAAAGGAAGTGGAAAGTCTAAAATTTCAAGATACAACATTGTATTTAATGCCCTACTCACTAAGACAGAAAGGCCTTATTCAGTGACTTGGTTAGTTGTACTTAACTAGTAACTATATGAAATTATTAAATTAAATTAATTGTTAAATTAAATCAAGTCAAATTACTTAAAGAAAATTCTCAAATGAGGGCTAAATACCAGGATTTCAATCAGGAATCAGTTCTCAGTTACTACCTTTGTTACAGTCTTTTGGTGCTATATATGTAGGTTTTTTACTTAGAAGTTAAATTCTCTGTGAAGGAAATCCAAAATTGTTGTTCATGAGCTCTATAATAAAATAGATTGGGTTTTTTTATATGAGCCAACAATCTTCAAGTGAATAGGGCCTTTATAAAACATATTTTAACACTCCTGTAGATTAATGATGTGTTAGCAGAAAAAGACTTCTTGAGCTTAGCTCAATTATCCTTCCATCCCAATTATACTGTGACATTAAATCTTCTGACATTTAATAAGAAAGGCCATTTCACCCATGGCTGCTTCAACTGCTGACAATGTATGCAACAGTGTTCCCTCCTAAGAAACTATTCTAAGAGAAGAAGGCTTTCTCACATGCTGATATGTCTAAATGCCCATGTAAATTAAATAAGATGCAGCAATGAAATTGTTCATCTTACAACTACCTGATGCCTTTGACTACGGAAAGAGGAATTAACCAGGCTGGCATAAGTTCTTTTTGCAATTGCAATAGTGCTAATGGACTAAAATAAGAAAGAAGAGTGGTACAAAATAACAAAGTATTTGCATGTAGATATCTCTCTTTCCTTTACAGTGTTTCCCATTTGTGAATATGAATTCACAGGTTCAATTATTTTCAGGTTTTTATTAAAAACATGTCTTTTAAAAAAACTTTAATGACACCACTAAATGAGCCACTGGAATAAAGTTAGGTTTGTCTTCCTCAAGGCAGAACTGAGTGATGGCCTTTAGGAACGGTTCAATATTCCTTCCAGGACCACAAGCATACACACATACACACTCCTTATCATAGATTATTATTAGAAATCTCAGCTAGCTGCTCATCTGGCCTCAAATCTGGAAGATGTATAGCTTGGTCTGTATTTGCAATAACTAGTTTTGTTGATATGCAGCTGCCTTCAGGATTCGAGCTAGAATCTCCATGCAGCACCAAGCAACAATATATGAATGCATCAGCTGGATCTATAGGTGTCTTGAGGATTTTTTGCACCAAGTCCAACTGCATGGTGCTGTAAAACAAGGTTTCAATTAACGTCTACCTCTAAAAGTTGCAAGTGTATAGTCAGGTGTATTTAAGACCATCATTTTCATACTTTCAGATAACTATAGAATCACTTTCAAAAAAAGTCAGTTCCTATGGTATATTTATTTTACTCCACTATGAAATAGAATTTTATGGTAACATGGCACATCTGGACTATAGTTTAGGTAGGACAGATGTTTCAAATCCAATACCCAAGCATTAAAAAGCAGGCTGTTTGCCACAGGTAAAGCCTCTGTGAAAGTCACAAGGACTAAACGATTGCATCCTGCCTGATTAAGACTAGGTAAACTAATTCAGGTTCATACTCATGGTAGAAATAGGGGTTTTTTCTGTGGCTCTGTTCTGCCCAGGAATAGCTATTTTGCAGTTTTTCTGTGATGTTACAACATAAAGTACAGGAAAATCAAGGAACAAAAGGCAAAATTAAAAGTTTAATCTTGTCAGTGTTTTCAAAGGATGAAAGAAAAAGAAGCTAAATTCTGACTGCTCCATGCTATGAACATCACATGCTTTTATGGATTTGTGATTGGACAGAACAGTGTGTGCCTTCATGTATATTGGCAAAAAATAATCCAGCTGCTCCAACTTCAGGGCATGCCACAAACTGCTGTGCAAAATGGAGAAATGAATGAATCACTGAGCCGTGATCTTCATTCTTTTTTGAAATCAAAGTTATTTTTGGTACCAAGTTATAAAAAAGTTGGGTTTTTTTTGTAGAAATACCTTTGCAGGAGTAAGCAGTATACAAAATCCTCTGAAAATATGCATTACAGAAAACACAGTGCTTTCACTGAAGATGCTTCTGGCAAGAACTCCATGCCAATATCAGATTTCATGCACCTTTTCATGTATTATCTCTATGAAGCATTCAAAACTTAATACAGAAGAAGATAAATAATTTACATTATTTTTGGCAGGGGTAGGTAAAATCCTTGGCAACCAGAACAAGCAAGACACACTAACCAAATAAAAATGGGGAAAGAAAACAAAACAATTACACTAAGATCGGCCTCTTTATTGTGGTACTTCTAAGGACAAGAGAGAAGGAAGAGAAATTTTCAAGCCCAAGCCCATTTCTCTCTTCATTTCCATTTCTTAGGGAAAAATTTATGTTGATAGGAAGAGTCAGATTTTACTGCACATAGAGAACTGAAGCTAAATGCCACTAAAATTTCTTTGGCATAGCTCTTATTTCTTTAGAAACCAAATACATAGCTAACACGTGGGAGCGTTCTAATGACAGGATGAATAGATCTGCGAACTTTCCCAGTGTAAAAAATCCACAGGGACAGGGCTAACTGTCAGCACAGAGCAGTCAGCTGCTCACTTGAGTGCGTGTTGTCTTTGCGTGTGCTGTGTGAAATGGATGCTGGCTTTAACACTTGCTCCCTACTTGCACAACCCTCCTCTGCTGACATTCTGAGCCCTTTTATCCTTTCAACAAGTGTTATTCATGCCGATGGCACACAGGTACTGTCCCTGCCTTCCTCTCTTCTTGTGGCTGGTGGCAGAAGCAGAAAGGCCTGCTTCCTGGGACCTTCTCACAATGCTCTGTGGCCCCTGTGCCCCTGAACCCCACAGGGGCAGCCTGGGTGCTGAAAATGGAGTCTATACAAATGGATTTCATCTGGCATTTTGTCATCTTCTGTTACAGCAGAAAGTTGGTTAAAGTTCATGGGCTCGTGTTAACAGCTGTAGTAGCTAAGCCTGGCCTGCTAACTGCTGCAGGGTGAGGTCCAGCCTGCCTGAGGGGAAGCAAGAAGACCTTCTCAGAACCAGGGCAGGCTGCAGTTGGGGTACAGAGGAAGGGAGAAGCAGAAGCCATACCAATCATCCCTCTTTCCCTTGTCCTGACACGCACTGTCCTCTCCTAGCCAATTCCCCAAATCTTTGCTTCCCTTCCAAGCCTTCCTTCTCCTCACTTACTGAATCCTCCTCTGCCAGTATGGCCAAACTGACTTTTGCCGTTCCAAGATAACAGCCTGTTTTCCTCCATCGCTGAAGGGCCTCAAGTGTGTTTTAGCTGTATTGCTCCATCATTCTCCGACAATATTAGAAAACTCTTTTTAGAACTGTATCAGTTGTACAGATGAAGACCAGTTGGGTTTGTTTGCATTTTTTTCCCTGTGTACTCTTGCTCCTTCAGTAATTACACTTCAATTTAGACATGGTAAAAGGATCGAGTGGGTGCCTCTTTACATCACCGACCTTTCTTCTATTACATAGGAAAGCAATGCATAAGGTTTACCTACTTGTTCATGCATCTAGAGATGGAGAGAATCTCTATCCCAGAAAGTATGTTTTTTATCATTTCAATTTAAGTAAGCAGAAATTGTGTGGAGCCTTGGCATAGTATATTTGAGTCTCTGCCAGATAACAGTAACCTTTTGAGAAATATCAATGCTCACATTGAAGGGCTTCACTTTTTGGGATGTTGTTACTGTGGCCTTTGAACAAGGGTAGAAACATATTTTGATTTTTGAATGTGTATTGAGCAAGTATTCAATTAAAATGAGAATTCAAGATTTGATTCTTGCTCCCAGGGAATTTCCCCACAATTTTTATGTTTTGCAGTTATAGCTCTGATTCACAATTTGGCTTCTGTATGTCCAGATCTGGTTCATTAATTATATTCCAAAATTATAACAGAACTCTTCAGGTGCAAGATTTTGTTAAATTCTGCTTTATTTTCAAAAGTTATTCTTCCGCTATAGTCATAGGATTCTAGAATCGTTTGCAAAAGTAGAAAATAACATCTGTCATTTTTTCCTGTTCTGCATGGAAATTAATGCAACAGATTCTTTAATTTGAAAGAACGCATAAGCACAGTGGTTATGAATTGCTTCAACTATCAACATGACTGGGAGACAGTAATAAAACTGTCTTGATATGTAACCATCAACAAGGAAATTTTTGAAGGGGACGAGGATTATCTGGGGATAAAAAAGAAATTCAATCTCTACCATTCAATACCTACACGTATAAATTTGCCGTAATTTGTGCTGCGGTTAAAGAATGGTACCTTTGAGGTAGGGGTTGTAGATTTTTTTAAAAAACCCCATAGTTCTGCTGTGCACATTGTGAAATAAAATTACAGGTCTTGATAAGAAAATACTGTTAATTACTTTGAGAAGCCTTGCATTACTAAAACCTGTTCACTAAAACCTAATTATTGGTAAATAACTGTAAGTAAGTCTATTTTCTCCTCATTATAGCAGTATTACATTAATGGACACTATGGGTCTGATTTTGCTTCTTACAAATTCTATGGCAGCTTGTCAGCTTTCATTTAAATTCTAATCCCTAGAAAACTTTTCTCTTGATATCTAGCACAGTGCCTTTTAATATATCCCTATTATGAATTTATTAGCATGACATAAGGCATACTCAGAGAATCAAAACAGTACCCTTTGCTATAAATTAACCTACACTGCTGAGACTTCCTCTTATCAAACACTGAGTTGTGAGTGACATAATTATTACAAGTCAGGCAAAGTTTGTAGGCAGAGAGAAAGTATTCTATTGGACTAACTGACATAGCTGGGAAAAAAAACACAACAAACCTAAAAAATTTTCTGTTCCCAAAAGCACATCTGTTTTACCCAGACATATCAGCTGGTTTTAGCAACACGCGTTCTCTATTCCTACAACCTGGCCTTCTTGGGTTGTCACAGATAAAATGCAACTACTAAAAACATTCTCAGCTAGTGATGATGCCATGGTAATGTGCATAAATATTATTTTTTGCCTGTATTGAGGCAACATACATCTACTGTGAGGGTTAAGAGAGAATATTCCACAAGAAAAACAGTTCCTGTAAATACTAGTCCCCTGCTGAAGTCCCCCTACAAAATTTTACAATTTTCTATTTAAAAATTTTAATTATGCTGTCTCTCATTTAACACAAAGAAAATAAGATTTTGTTCACCGTACAGGAAAACCAGAAAATAAGGTATGCTAAGTGCTTTCAAGAGCTTGCAGAAAACAAACCAGTCTGACCCCATTCAACTATTCTAATCCTAGGTGATGAACATAATATGAGAATTCCCTGTGTGAAAGTGATGTGAAGAATAAAAGGAAATGGAGTTTAAATGGCTAGGCTAGTTTATATAGCAACTGGAGTAACAGCAAGAGTGCACATTTTAAGCCTTTATTTTAATTGGTAGTTTTCTTTAAGGAGCTTTCTTTCCTAGATAGTGAAATAGCCTTCCAAAAGTTTGCAGCACAACTTTCCGTAGCTCTTTCCTATAAGTTTGCTGTCTCCCTTCCTACAGCTGTAGAACTTGCCTTAGGCCTACTGTTTCCATAAATGTTAATAAGTGTTTTGTTTTCACCTAGGAAGGAAGGTGCAAGTGATTCGTTTTCCATAGCCTTCAGCTGTGCAAGCAAACAGTTATTTGTCACAGGCAGGAGGGCCCCTTTGTGTGGAACAGGCAAGCAGTTGCAAGTGTTTGGAGTCACACTGACTTTATCCTTTGAAAACATGTTCCTTAAAGCTTCAAATGAAGCAACAGTAATAATAATTATCAAATATTTCAAGATAATGCTAAACAGATTTCTGAGGCTATAACAATGCAGAAATAAATCACTATAAACATACATCCCTGATCCTGATGCCTGAAGTTGGAAAATATTTATGACAAAGTACAGCTAAGGTCTGATTCCACTGCCATTAAAATTGATGGGAGATTTACCCCTAGCTTCTATGGTAGCAGTTCATAAAAATGTATTTACTGGGGAAGGCAGAAGTAATTCATATGTATGACTACATGAATGCTTATACATATGCATACAGACATTATAGCTCAGTACATTCCTTTTTTTCAAAGTCAAGATACTTGAAAAAAAACCCAAGTCTGTCCTTTGTCTATTTTTATGTTCTTACTTTCTTATGATATATTTTCATATCATGTCTTCCCGTTTCCCATAAGCTTTCTTTTATTTCTAAACACCAGTAATAATATCTTCAAGCTCTTCTTTTTCTGCTTTGAGTTAAATTTATTTATATATAGATAGATAGATTATGGCCAAGTTTCTGTTAAAAAAAACTCTTATCTTTGAAAACAAGATTTGAATTTCCTTACTCTATTTAAATGCCAGCAGTAATTACAATACAGGACTTTCGTGCAGTTTCTATGGCTTTTTAAAATCAAGAATTAGAAGTTCGATAGCAAATTCAGATAAACGCATTACATAGTTTATCTGAAAATGCAAAGACAGATTCAATTAAACCAAATTAACCTCAAAACCCGCCACCACTTCTGAGGGTGACTCATATCCCTCCCAGCAGTCCAACCTTCATGTGATGAGAGAGTCTCTCAACAGGCATGTAAGTCCTTCAGCCCAGAGGGACTGACTCATCTGAGATCCTAAATGCCCACATTGTCCAGTTAACATCCCTGCAGGTAATTTGTGCAAATGGAGCACAAGGACTCTTCATCTTTACTTGTGGAGTTTGTTGTGTTTAGTGGATAAAGGGATCAAAGGAGCAGTGAACTGTAAGTTGTATGGGACTGATGAGCTGTATCTGGGAAGAAGGGAGGCAAGGGATACAACTAACTACTTCAGTATGAAAATGGTACCTTAGAAAAGGATTGGTTTTTTCTGTCTCTACAAAGATAGAATTAACAAATCCAACTCCTAAATATCCAACAGCTCAGTCAGCTGGAAGATCCTGATAGAATTTGACCAGAACTAAATCAATAAGGATTTACAGAAATGTAGCTATATACCTATACAAGCTACTTTGTAGGTCATAAATAAGTCAGCATTTGAAGACATCTTGGCCTCTTGTATGTGTTCCAGCAGTATAAGTAAGATCTTGTACTGACTAAAAATAGCTATCTTAGAATTCCTTTGCACTCAGGGTCCTCCAGGGAAAAGACTCAGCAGGTTGGCCCTGCAGAATATCTCAAGAATAAAACATTTTCATAATGTAACTGTAGTGGTATCTCGGCTCCTCTAACTGGACAGTTAGGAGCTGGGAGCTGCAGATATAATTTGTCTCTACAGATCATCTGCATTTGTTCATTTGCTGAAAATGGAGTCTATACAAATGGATTTCATCTGGCATTTTGTCATCTTCTGTTACAGCAGAAAGTTGGTTAAAGTTCATGGGCTCGTGTTAACAGCTGTAGTAGCTAAGCCTGGCCTGCTAACTGCTGCAGGGTGAGGTCCAGCCTGCCTGAGGGGAAGCAAGAAGACCTTCTCAGAACCAGGGCAGGCTGCAGTTGGGGTACAGAGGAAGGGAGAAGCAGAAGCCATACCAATCATCCCTCTTTCCCTTGTCCTGACACGCACTGTCCTCTCCTAGCCAATTCCCCAAATCTTTGCTTCCCTTCCAAGCCTTCCTTCTCCTCACTTACTGAATCCTCCTCTGCCAGTATGGCCAAACTGACTTTTGCCGTTCCAAGACAACAGCCTGTTTTCCTCCATCGCTGAAGGGCCTCAAGTGTGTTTTAGCTGTATTGCTCCATCATTCTCCGACAATATTAGAAAACTCTTTTTAGAACTGTATCAGTTGTACAGATGAAGACCAGTTGGGTCATTTGCTGGAATCCTTGTGCATTAAGCACAAGACATATGACTTTTTACATCTCATCCTATATCAGCCTACAGTAGGTACTCTTTTATGTCAAGTTATATTCCAAGCATTCAATTTAGCAGAGCCACATCGTCATAGAAAACCTTTTTTGTCACTTGTGGCTGTCTATCCATTGAATAATTGGCCTAACCTACCTCTCTGAGTACCATGCTGAATTTTCCAGCTTTTGTTCTAAAATACATTTCTTCAGACTCATAAAAAAACCCCTTCTTTTTTAAGATCTGTTTTCTTTTGTCTGAAAACCAATTGAAATACCTGGAAGTGTATGTAGTGAATGGAATCAGGAGAAATGTCTTCTGTGCGTTCCTGTGCTATCTAAAAGGAGGAGATG